>OY829521.1:4410121-5010121 GCA_963691665.1 Clepsis dumicolana | reverse complement strand
TCTTATTGAAAATTACATTATATTTTAAATGTCAAAACATTAATAATAATCTGGCCCTGTTCTTTTTCACACAACTCATTTACGAGTAAACACTTCGCAAACACGTGGACAGCGACCACGGTCCACAAACTGGCCACAAAAAAAAGCACGTTCAAAAACAATTCCAAATTTGAATCAACCACTATCCCGTCGCGACGTTCGTTGCGATCAAGATAAACGGGCAATGTTTTTTTTAAATGTTACATTTCGCGGAACATTCATTGCGTCATGTTGAACGCATCCGCCTAATGACAGTTGCCAGAACATTTCTGTAGAATACCTACGCTTGGCGCTCGTTTAATGAGTAAGCAAGTTCTTACGAAGTGCAGATCGGAGGCCCGAGCACGAAGTTTTCGAATCCTGCGTAACGTTACATTATCGTATCGAAATAGAGAAACCTCATACTAAATTTTAGTTCCAAATACGCTCACGGGCGGGCGCTGTTCCAAACGTCATACAAATTTCAGTGAATGAATAAAAAATTGGTTCACTCCGGCTGATTTGTTTAGCGAGTGTTTTGTGAACTGTTAAATTTGAATATTTATACAATACAAATAAATTGATCAGAAGCCCAAAAATAGTAAGAAGAGACAGACAGTTTTTATTTTCTTAAAATAATGTAAAGCAAAGCTTTTCGTTATTAACTGCTTTCATTAGATCAAGTCGCTTTATGAAACGAATTAAGTATATCTGACATTTAATTGTAAGTAATTCACAAATAAATACCCATTGATACATAAAACAAAAAACGTCTTCTCACTTCTTGCTACGAAACATTGCAGGTAAGTATTTAATAACTAAAGGGCCAAAATTAAAAACAAAATGATCGAAGATCTCACAGGCGTACATGGCTACATAAAATCAAAACGCAGTTACACATGGCAACATTGCATCTGTCAGTTACGCGTTCAAAAAAAGAACACGGCCGTTGATACACATTCGGAACGGCCAGCGTTGCCTGACATGCCCGCTGTTCGGTTCAACTGTTTTATTATACGTACAGTATAGGTATTGCTTAATTTTTTTTAATGTTTATGTTACCGACATACTTATTAATTCCTTTTTCTGTTTTGCTATCTCTAATTGATTAAGTATCTACTAAATAGTTTCTTTTTCTTTTTTCAAGGATTTATTGACACGTAATTTCTATTTTAGGCTTGGTAATAGTAGTGATCGCTTAAAATACTACTCGAAGTAAGGCAAAAAACACGATATGTTTATGTAAGTAGTATAGGTACTTTAATTTATTTAGAAATCTTTTTGTCATAGCCTACGTTTAATATATCTGTCAGGTAACGCATTTTGTTTTATTCGCCTTTTTTTAAAGCTGACTATACACAGGCCCGGATACACTGGACGCCGCGGGCAGACGACCGATGATTTACGAGGTACAGTCAGCATGCGATCCCCGCAATTACTAGACTTCTGCGTTACCGGTGTAATTGATGGCGGGAACTGTACTTCCTTAGGAAAAGCTGGGTTATCCGGTTACACACTAACAGCCATGGTTAGAGGTCAAGTGATAATAGATTGGTAATTTGCTAGTTCCAATTGTCCCTACAAAATTATTTAAAGGAAGTGAAGTGATGTTGCTAATAACAATTATTTTTTACAGGGATCGGTCTCTATTTGTCTCAGTATTGTAGGTATCACCTTCGTGAGTCAAAACTAAGTTTGTTTTCGAAATAGAGTACTACAGCAAATATTCATACTCAGGCTATTTGGAGTGATCCTGATAACATATTTTATATATAAAAACGTAACAGTACTGTCACTTGATTCTTCAATAATTGCGTCCATATTTTAAACCCTCAAACGCATATCTCATCCCAAGAAACAAAGAAAATGCAAAGGAAATAAAAAATCAATTAACACGCCATTTAAATAATAATCGAACGCAAGACGGCATGTGTTTGTCATCGTTTTAAATCGATACGCGATTTAATAACTACACCATAAAAGGAACAAAGAAACCAATTTCATCCCATATTGTATGTCAAAAATTCGATTATGTCCGGTGTTCCGATGACAAAATAAACAAAAAACACAACGGAACGCATCCTTTCGATAAAAAAGTTCAAAAAGTATAACGGGACGCTTTTCGAATTGAAAAAAGAACGTCGTTTGTTTTCCCGCGCGAACGAGGCGTGACATTCGAAATTCGGTGTTGTCAGCACAAAAAAATGGTTGGAAAAATAGGGTAGAGTAGTGTGATATTAATGCGTCTAACGGGGTCTTTTGTGAGGGACTCGTGATCACGCCGTCATCGCGATGAATTAAAGACTAATGATATACGCGAACCTATTTATGATTACGTTATTGTCAATGATTTTTAGGTGATTATTCATGTTATGACAGTCATGGGATTGTACATTACTCTGTGACCTTGGTATATTATTATGTACGAAAATAGAACACTTCATTTCAAAATCTTGCTGTCATTTACATGACAGTACTTACAAACATGTTGTATGCGTTCGTGACCTTAACTCTCCTGCCGAACCTATGCATAGAGTAGGTAAGTAATTTTTGTAACTGCCAACCTTAAATTCATTTGCGAATAAAAAACATTCCGAAAAAACAAAGTTCAAATATCAAATTCAGAATACAACTCTATGCATTACTTTTTAAACCGGTGTTATTTTTATGTCATCCAACGTTTTCGGCCAGTTGCATCCACAGCTGTGGGTGTTTTACCGTTCACTATTCCAATTCTAAAAGGTATTAAGTCCGTTCCATATCCATTGTACAAACGCGTTTTGTAAATAAGACTGTCTATAGTCTATTTATTTTTAAAAGGGTGTAAGTGTAGTTGTGTCGATGCGGTTTTTAAGTCGTTTTGGTTTGAAAATGTAATGATTTACGCAGCGCGTGTTCCGCTCAGGTGGTAACGCATCTGCTTATTGTAATGGGCCATTGTTAGCTGTCATAAATGTGTGTCGATTTACGGATGGTTATAGGTTATTGAAATGGGGTCGTTATTAATATGTTTTGTAAAAAAATACTGAATACTAGGTATTTCATGATTTACTTACGTCAAATTTTAAGAATGCGTTGTTTTGTAACTGTAGCCTATTTGTTAGATACCTACAAAAAAAGTTGAATTAAACTCCTCCAACTTTTTTTTGTAAGTTGCTAAAATTTTTCATGTCAACAATTTTATTGTCACGTTCTGACAGTCACGAAGCAAATGGCATTGCCATTTTAATATATACTTTTTATTATAGGTACACACACAGACGATCAGAAAATCGATTTAAAACTTTCAATCTCAGAAACAAAGACAGCGGGAGCTAATCCTACTATCCTGCTAAGAGTATAAATAGGAACGATGGTATGTTTGAATGCTTGTTACTCAATCACGCAAAAACAACTGAACGGATTTTAATGCAATGAGGGCTCGTGTCGAGTGAAGTCTTCTGTTAATTTCCACCAATCATAGGCCAGTAGCTTGTCTCTCATTGGTGGAGAAAGACAGATAGACTTCAATTGACACTAGTGATCCTAACGGATTTTTGACTCGCGGTACAGACATACATATAGGTACAGTCAAGGAATTTAATTTCCAACCCACCTAAGGTTCAATATCGTACAGCAAACTTTCACCGTAAGAGTTAGTTGGAGCACGACTTGCTTAATACAATTTTCGACCTTAATGTATTCCGAATTTCAAACAACATTTCAACGAAATGGGTAGTAAATTAAATTCCTTGACTGTACCACCTAATAGCTTGTTTAGCTGAACAAACACATAGAGTACTTTTTTATCCCGCAAAATTGCATAGTTCCCGCGGGATAATAATCAACAGCAATAATTGCGAATGGTAGGACCATGTGCGAGGTCCGTCCGGATCGCTACCACCATCTTACTCGCTAATCCTACCGCTAAGCAGCAGTTCCGGTGTGGAGAGTAAGACAGCCGGTGTAATTACGGGCACAGGAGGCATTTCATCTTAGCTCTCTAGGTTGGTAACGCACCTGCAAACCCCCCCATGTTGGTGATCATGATCACTTACCATCGAGTGACCCACTTGCTCGTTTGCCTTCCTGGTCGTATAATAAAAATCCTACGCGGATAAAGTCGCGGGCAGCTACTAGCTTTCTATAACGTGACCTTGCCATTAACTCCTGATTCCGATCTCCAATTCGCTACTAAAACAATTCGATTAAACATAATACTATCGTAAAGTTTATGGCATAGTGCAGTGAAGTCTGTACAATAATTAGTTTTTAATAGCGCCATTAAGTTTCGAAGGCTCAGACGGGTGGCCAATGCGTTAGTTCCGGACGCTGACGACTGCAGCGCCACTGTCTACGAATATGGCGATTGTTCGCGAAAGCTGTTTATATGGGTGTTGTAAGTCTTAATTGCAGAAAAAAAAAATTACAATTACTGTAAGAGAAAACAGGTATATAGGCGAGGTTGTACCTAAAAGGGATCTCTTCCAGCTAATCTGCTTTAGCAATTTTTTTGATCATAGGTTACTTGCAAATATTTACTAAGAAAAACGTCGCTAACCAACGACTAATAAAGATAGAACTGTGTGCAATTTAGGTAGATATAAGTATACCTACCTACCTATATACCTAATACTAGCTTATGCCCCGCGGCTTCGCCCCCGTGAAATATTTCAAAATGGGCTAGTTCCCTATCCTCTAGCTAGGATACTCAAGGTATATAATTGCCAAACTTCAAATCTCTAAGTCCAGTGGTTTAGGCTGTGCGTTGTCTGTTAGTCAGTCATTCACGGTAGGTACCTACTGTTTTATAGGGACCTATAGATAAACGTACCTACCCCTATCCTGAGTTACAAAAACTCGAATATTTAGAATTTTAATAGGTAGGTACGTAACTTAGGAAAGTTGCAAAACCAACAACAACCTGTCGTGTTGCAGGTGTCCATGGACGGCATGAGCCTGGGGCTTGAACCCACGACCCTCTGCTTGCTCAAACCACCAGGCTAGCTCGGCTTGTCCTGAGATGCTGTTCTCAGACTAAAACTTCTCGCCAATTTTCCGTCCATACAAACTACATATAGGAATGGATTAATTAAGGTACATCGTAAAGGCAGCGGCGCGGCCAATGCGTTGGTTCCGCTGCGCAGTCGCCACCGACCGTCGCGTCTGCACATTCCAGAGATCGCAGTTTTTATGGCAAAACAAAAGACTGGAGCAATTTTCCTAACGCTCGATTTTTAACCGACTTCAAAAAAGGAGAAGGTTCTCAATTCGTCAGAATATATATTTTTTTTTATGTATGTTCCCCGATTACTCGAAAACGGCTATATACCGATTTAAATAAATCTTTTTTTGTTTTGAAGGGTATAGTTTCTAGTTGGTCCCACTGTCACCAAATCAGGATCTGATGATGGGATCCCAAGGAAATCGAGGGCAACCCTCAAATTTTATAGGGACGTATCATGTGTTTCATATAATTTCGAAAGCTATTCAAGTACTTGCGTCTGGTGGTCATCACCTCGTGTTGATGAGGTGATGATGGAAGGTACAACTCTTTAACGGTTAGGAGTTCGAGGATAATATTTTAAATATTAACGTAACTAAAAATTGTGAAATAAAAAATCTTTTAACAAAAATTAAAACCACCTTCAAAAAAAACCTCAGAAAAAAAACGTTAAATAATCCCCAAAAAGCCATAAAACTCATGGCTAATTAGTTTTATGTTTCTTTTCTGAGGTTTTTTTTGAAGGCGGTTTTACTTTTAGCGAACGAAGTGAGCGAAGCCTCTCAGTTTCAGCTTGGACAATATTTCTTTCGTATGTCCGGCTGTTCTCCTCTACAGGTCTCATTTCTCAAACGATCCTCTTGAAATTTTGTGAGCAGGTTTCGTTAAGTAGGTTATCCTATATAGGATTCGCGAAGATTTTTCGTTTTTTTTTACGAACAATGTTTAAAACTGACCCGATCTTCGTGAAATTTTGCGATCTGGTTCGATAACTACCTCTTTGTTTCCTAATAGGTATGGCAAATTAAATTTTTGAGATTGAGACTTCAAACATAACGAGCTGACGTTTTGTAAACTGTTTTTTTTATTGTAAAAAAATTTTCAATATCACATTATTATTTATACATGTCGGACTGAACTCGACTTATATACGTGAGTGATCCGTTTTATTTCACTATGATTGTAATTTACGTTGGTTTTCAAATTTTAAACATCGAATTCGATATCGAAAAGTCATTACGATATCGAAAAGTCATTACGATATCGAATTCAATGTCGTAATGACTATTACTTTACTGCTGGTGGTGGTGCTGGGGCTGGCGCTGTCGGCGAGAAGGCGACGGCGAACCTACTGAAATGTTGGTCATTTTCTACGGTTTCTGAACGCATTAAAGAGTACATAATAATATGATACGTGTGTAGATAAACTTAATTTAGAGCTGTCATTGCAAGTCGTGTCGGAATCATAGTGAAACGACGTGTAATATTATAATAACTTAAGTAGGTACCTACCTAGGTACTGGCTATTTTTAAAATCCCGTCGTTTATCTTCAACAAGCATTCGAAATTTAAATCCGTTCCCTTATCCTGGGATTAGGTGTTTTTCGCGTCGCGTCGCGCGCGGATCAATACCCTCCCCTCCCGCGGGGCGAAAAACGTCTCGGGAAGTTGTTTTACGGGAAGGGATTTGTTAATGCTGGCATTAAATATACAATAAATGGTTGCAAAAGTAATTGGTAAAGGTGACCCAGGAGTGTGTTTTACCATTAGGTAAGAATTCATTAAAATTGTAATGGCATGAGTGAACGTTTTGAGCTCAGATCCTAATTTCTAGACGAAGCTGAATTTGTAACAAGTGAGCTTCTTGACAAACGGTAAGTAGGCAAGGTAAGGTAAGTCAGGTACCTACCTAATACAAACTTCATACTAAGCGATTGTATCTATTCGACGGTTCAAAAAAAAAGTTGCTGCATCGAATTTATCATTCCAATTTCAACTACGACGACGTCAGTAAAAAGCACCTGTTAAAAAATACAAACATAATTCAAAACTAAAGGAGACGCCTTTCCGATTTGTTCCCGCCAGCCCTGCATTTTCTAAACAAAAGAAAACTTTACAAATTTAAAATAAGAACACTCAAGCCCCGCCTACCTAGTGACAAAGCGGGCCAATGGGCGATGTCGCACGCTTACCGCGACAACCGCGACCAATGGGGAGCGTCGCCCGCGCCCAATGACATCGTGGTGACAACGTGAATAGGTCAACGCCCTAGCCACATGGTTGGCTGTGATTTAAAGTCCGTTCGAAACTCAATCGTATTGTTTGCAACTGAAAGTCTATTCAGGAACTGGCTTTGGCATGGAATGTTATTTTCCTTTTGTTATTTTAATTCTTACTGGCCAGGATTTTTATAATAGAAAGTTTTTTGTAAAGAAACTACTTTTTATAACAGTTTTGTTTTTCAATTTCAATAATGTTTTTACTATCTTCGAGCTATGTATTGATAGTTTTGTCGTGGAGTAGATACCTATTTCTTAAGAGTAAAGGAAACTACACTCCAATAAGAATGACTACCTACCTACGAACCTACATACGAACGGTGCAAGTTAATTAAAACCTTGTATAAAAACTGGGTCGGTCTTGTTAAAATTAATCAAATGAGGTGACAGCATGCAGATAGAAATTGCTGTTGGATAACTGTTTGTATTGTATGTATACCTATCTCTTTATTGCACATAAAACATGAAGTAACAGGTATAGATAAATTAGCGAGACCGTGGGATAGGGTAGTTGACTTTTTTTTATACGACGAGGAAGGAAAACGAGCAAGTGGGTCACCTGATGGTAAGTGATCATCACTGCCCATAGACACCCGCAACCCCGGAGGGCTTGCAGATGCGTTGCCAACCTAGAGAGCTAAGATGAAATGCCTCTTGTGCCCCTAATTACACCGGCTGTCTTACGCTCCACACCGGAACACAACAGTGCAAGCACTGCTGCTTAGCGGCAGGATTAGCGAGTGAGATGGTGGTAGCGATCCGGACGGATCTTGCACAAGGTCCTACTACCCGCAAAACCTGACTGATGTCAAAATAAATTCATTTTACATTTTCACTTATCAAGCTTCCGAAAATGTTCATAAAAAAACCGATGCCTTCACTTACCTATTACTGCAATTAAAACAATTTTTAATTTAACAAAAACTAATAGAAGGAAATTGGAAATGAAAATTATGACGTCATAGTTCTGTAATTCAATACAAACTCCATACTAAAGGATCCGATCAAATCGTTTTGACATTTAAAAAAAAGTTGCTTCTTTGACCAAGAGATCCCTAATTGACCAAGAGATCCCTAAGTTGCTGCTTTGACCAAGAGATCCCTAATTGACCAAGAGATCCCTAAGTTGCTGCTTTGACCAAGAGATCCCTAAGTTGCTGCTTTGACCAAGAGATCCCTAATTGCGTAATTATGTAGGTAGTGGTATTGTATGTTTATAGGCACTCTATATTTGAAATTTCCCTTTTCCCGTACTATCTGAATATCAGTATAAAAATAGGTTTGTGATAATAATAATTATAATTATTGAATAAGAAAATTCCTAAATAGTGTCACTATCAAATTCTAAATATTATTTACGTTGTGGCTATGTTTTACTGGTTTTCTGGTATACTTGTTTCAGTGATGTTAATAAAAGGTTTCAACACTACAACCTAAATCTATATATGTTTTATGTAGATATAGGTAGGCTGTTTAAACGGACACCCAAACCGGAAGTACCAACAGCCCGCGGCCACCGGAAGCGGGTGGACGTTGCGAATAAATCGCACAACACACACGTATATAAATACCTATACGATATACAATATTTGTAAAGGCTTTGTGTGGGTAAAGCTACAGTTAGCAGTAGCTGACCAAAGCGGTCACAATAATCTAGATGCTCTTTATGTCTATAACAATAGAGCCGTGCTTAGATTTAAAACTCCCTAAACAATTGTAATGTTTTTTTTTTATTTTTAGATGTACTTTTTTTGTATTGAGTGTTGTTTGTATTTCAGTTTCATAGCGCATTGGCTGCTATAATTTTTTAATGCTGTATTTTTTTTTTGATAGTAAATAAATCATTGTGATCGCTCCGTTGCTGACTGTACTTATTTGCAAATACGAATAAGAATATAAATTAAATAAAAGAACGTTTTATTCACAAAAAAGCAACTAGGTTACAAGTAGTTGCGGGTGGTAGGACCTTGTGCAAGGTCCGTCCGGATCGCTACCACCATCTTACTCGCTAATCCTGCCACTAAGCAGCAGTGCTTGCACTGTTGTGTTCCGGTGTGGAGAGTAAGACAGCCGGTGTAATTACGGGCACAAGAGGCATTTCATCTCAGTTCTCTAGGTTGACAACGCATCTGCAAACCCTCTGGGGTTGCGGGTGTCTATGGGCAGTGGTGATCACTTACCATCAGGTGACCCACTTGCTCGATTGCCTTCCTCGTCGTATAAAAAAAAAAAGTAGGCACGCAACAACAAAATTTTATGAAAAGGATGAGTATACAGCAGAATGGCTGATTTTCAGTCCTCACTTAAAAAAAATTAAGTTCAAAATACAGGATGTTCCAAAAAAATTAATGCTTGGTAAATAATATAGCAATTATTGCGTTTAATTAAGTACTTACGAAAATTCGAATCTTGCGTAACGTAGGTAACGTTTATCGTACCGAAATCGAGAAAGTTCTTATTACATTTTAGTACCAAATACGCTCACGGGCGGGCGCTGTTCCAAACGTCATACAAATTTCTCGATGACGTTACTACTCGATTACGTTAATCGGGATTCGAATATTCGTGCTTTCTTCTCATCCCGCGACTCTCAGCTGGCGCCATCTGTTGTCAAATTAGATGGAAGTGACGCAGCATCTTCTGGAATAAACAAAATGGCGAAAAGATTTAAACAGATTATTATCGTCTTTAGCAGATGTGTGGCTATGGTGTGTTTGAAATGGATTTGCCTTTTTTTTATACGACGAGTTATAGTGGTAAGTGATTACCAACTGTCAATAGACACCAGCAACCCCGGAGAGTTTGCAGATGCGTTGCCAACCTAGAGAGTTAAGATGAAATGCCTCTTGTGCCCGTAATTACACCGGCTGTCTTACTCTCCACACCGGAACACAACAGTGCAAGCACTGCTGCTTAGCGGCAGGATTAACAAGTAAGATGGTGGTAGCGATCCGGACGGACCTCGCACAAGGTCCTACCACCCGCTATGTGAAAATATTGTTCTTATTGTTGACATCTGTCTTTACATTATAATGTTTTCTAATAACTACTCTGAAGAAAATAAAGCTATGACATTTGTAAACAAAGATTAATGTTATTTAAGTAGATACAGTACCAAAATCAGTAAAAAAAGTGCGACGAGCACTTTTGTAACTTCTCGTAGTACGTACTGTGGGCTGGTGCCTATTTAAGCACGGCCGTTGGGTGAGTGTAGCCCTAGTGGCTCAAGCTGCGAGAGGCGTAAGAAGAGGGAAGACACTAAACTTGTGTTTTAAATTACTTTTATTCTTTTCTTCAATAAAAAACGAACACACGACTTTTCTTATGAAAGCCCGGTGTCAGAGCGTCGCTCATGTTTTTTTGTCTTTTTAGACACTTTGCATTCGTATTTTAAAAACAACGAACACAATCATCAAACAATGAGCGGCCTCTTCACATATCTCCCTTCCCCCGGCGGGAAGGGGTGAAACCTAAGCTGCCTACCTTTGCAAGGGAAAAGCATTCAAGTCGGTCCTTATATGAACTAGTCATGATCTTACTGCAACGTAATCAGATTAGTTAAATGCTTAAAAGCAGAATTCATAGCATTCTAAGATGATGACTTTAGCACCTCAAAAACCCTCACCCAAAACGAAGCGCTAGGACTCAACCTAATCTAATAAAATACAATTCATTGGTACAAAATAATCGAATTATAAAACAATTGAAACAAAATAATTATCAGCATGTGCTGATAATATCCTCGGTGTTAATAGTACATGAAATAAGAAATCAGTGTTTAAAGAAATCTCCTATTCTACACACTAATCCTTAAGGGACTATAATTGGGTCAATTATTTGAGGAGAGATAGATAAATTATTTTAAAATTACGAATGAAATAATTAAATGCATATATTTTCCTTCGAAAGCAAGCCGTCCATGTTAAACACCCAGACCACTAACCTTTGAATTCACGATATAAGTTTTAATCATGCCTTCTTAACTACTTCTAAAAACAATAATTAAGAGGGGTTTATAGAACCATATGATGTCCTCGTAGTGGATGAAGACATGAACCATGCCACCCGTGGCTCATAGATGAGCGATGTGGGTTTCATCCACATGAACATCCTCTGGTTCCCCTCTGATGAGTAGTTTGTGGTCATCATATGTGGTCATCATTGGTATTTTGCACGGCTGCTTTCTCTGGACATCTGCAGTACAGTCAAGTGCAGAAATGCGGTTCCATACAACTTTCGTAAAAATAAGTCCCATGGCTCTTATGTCTGCCAATTATAGTTGTGGTATTTTTATTGTTATTGTAGTGAATAAATTCAATACTTATTTTTGCACTTAACCGTAGTACTAACTAACACATTTTGTTAATCAAATCACGAATGACGTTTGGTGTCTTGCTGTAAAGCGACAGGGTGCGAAATTGACAAACTACTTCTGTTTCTAACTCTAGGTATATACCTAGCTAAAGTGAGAAAAGCTTTCCCCTGTCAAAATGTTTCTGATATTGTCATAAGATTGGTTTTTCTACTATGTCTATACCTACTACCCGTGTATGTAGGTACTATAAGTACATCAACACGGAATTTGTCACATATAAATTCTACAACTACCTAGTCAATGCAGGTATCAACTCCGACTCGGTACATTTTCTGACTCGTATTAAAAAAAAATGGTCCAAATCGTGACACAGGATTTTAAAAGCTAAAAGTAGTCAAGTTAATTTTAACACAAAACCCGTCAAACCCCACTTTTAAAGTGTTAAAAAAACACTATTTCCAAAATCTCACCGTGACGCAACATGTCAAGCAAGAAGTCATTTCATGCAAAATTAACATGCCGTCCCTTTTCTTCTTTTTTTCTGTCACAGACGTGTGAGGACATGCCCTTTGTCTTTTTTTAATAACGGTCTCTTAAAAAAAGCAAAACATGTGTAATCTATATTCCGTTAACCGCCGAAATAAGCCAAATTCAATCTTATTGTAAGAATACAAGGGTATTTTGTGGAAGCATAATAAAGTTGGCAAGATTTTGCAATGTCATCGTTCGGGACTGAGCTGAATTATAGTAGAATTCAAATACTTATTTTTAATTAGGCAAGGTTTTGCTTGTACCTTACTGCGGGAAATAAAGTTTTTCTTCTACTTAATGTATCACCCAACAAACCCAAGTAAAATGTTTTATTTTTGTAATGCCCTCTAAATATTGAGTGATTTGTAAAACAGTTTTATAATTTATACACCCTGCTGTATTTATGCTTTAATTTTATTTTAAATTACACAATTACCTTGATAAAAGTGTAAAAACATATAATAAGTAAATGCACTTTATTATGTTCCTTAGGAAATTCCACGTAAGCGCCAGAGACAAAAGATTTACTTAAAACAACTAATTAATAGCACCATCTTAAGTTCAATCGAAAAAAATTATACAGTGTAAGCGCCGTGGTTCCTTAAGGACGTATATCCTTTAAGTATTGTAATTCAGATAAGTTGTTACTATTTTTCTAGTATAAACTAGCCATACCTACATAACTAGTCACCATGACCAAATCGGGCACCTCTCATTTCACCACACATTCCTATACAATTAAAAGCCGAAAACCCGCGCGTCATCTCAAAACCTTTGAGCCGCCGGCTCACACTTCAGAAATGACTATAATTGCTGCAATATTGCCCGGCCACGACTGTGTTCAACCAGCGACACAGCGAGTGAATTTTCTGTTCATTGTACAGTAGAGATACTTATCTTACAGCGGTTAGCAAGCACCGCACGCAATGTATTAGACAGTTAATTAATTTCTCGTCACGCCGCTGGTCTTCTATTGTCGTGGCCGGGCCGATATTGTCATCTTGGAGTGCGGGTGTCATCGCATACGACGAATCATTCTGGTTGATGAGGCGGCGGCTTTGGCGGTTACGTTTTTATAACTTGTTAAGGACATTGGGAATGGTGTTGGATTTTTTTGTTGACATGTTAAAATGTATTTAGTTGTATTAGTAGGTGTGCAAGTAAATAGTCAGTGATAGTTGGTTAGAAGTTTTTACCTGTTATGCTAACGGGTTACGGGTTTTAAATGCGGTAATCGTTCTTGTATTATTATAATGAATCTCATAGTTAAGATAATTCTGGAATTCTAATAGGATTTTGCTGTCTCATACTTATTAGACTTTAAAACTTGATGCACTCTTCTCAGCTCTAATATTTTTTCCCTGACCTTGACAGAAATTTGTAAAGTTTACAAAAAGGTAGACAAATGCATAGTAAAAAGACCGAGGCACTTCAGAAAATATATCATTTTGATTGACAAGGCGGCCTCTTTGATATTAAATATTATTAAGATTTTTATTTTCTACTCTAAATCAACCATCTCGGACATCATGTCATCTTGTCATACTTTTATGACATTTGACATAATGAAGCAATATAATAACAAGGACTATTCTTGTATTAATTACCTACTTGAAACACCTAGTTTAACAAACTACACAGAATGTGCAAACCAAAATGTCGCTTACGCACCCGGCACTTTTTCTTAAGCGACATTTCTTATGCTATACCTATATTTGGTATCAAAAACAAAAGCGAACCGTTTAATCCATTAGTCGTAGTCGGTCTAAATTAACCGTCTCGGACGCCGTCAACTGTCACGTCACGTTGACAGGCCGAGGTAAGCTGGTGTTGGGTGACGCCGTTTATTTTCTTTGCGGCCAGTGACTTATGGGCTTATTTTATGTAAATACGGTGGGTGGACAGTGGTGGGGTTAAAATTGCATACACAGATAAGATGTATCTACGTTTGAAAACTGACTCGAATAATAAAACAGTTTCAGTTGCTTAAGACGTGAACCTTTGAAGTTATTTTGAAAACGTTACGAACTGAAATGCTGTACATGGGGCCTAAGGTTTTGAATAGAAAAAAATCCTAGCAACAATTAGAATAAAAATCTATCGATTGAAGTAGGTACATGTCTTCTAGTAGGTACATCTTAATATGACTATTCGTTTGACCTTAATTTTATATTCATTACCTATTATCTGTTAATAATGTCAAACTAATAATCAAAATTCTTAATCAACAAAGTAACAATATTTTTATCAAAATGTATAGTCATCATACAACATAGCTATAACCATAAAATAAGTTTAGTATAAACTATAATTTGAACAAAGTCGGCGCCGGCGCCGCCCGCGGGACACCCTGGCGACACGCATGGGATATACAGGCTGATCTAACAAAACATAATTATTTATGTACCTATGTTAATAAATTGCAAACTTTAGATTTTTACATTTTTAGATTTTGTTCTTAGGTATTGTATATATGGTTCGTTACTAACATTAATATAATATCCTTATTAACGACAAGCAGTTTTTTAGTTAAAAGTAACACTGAAAGGAGCCAGTAAAATGTGTTTAATCGAAATTAATCGAAAAGTAACAAAATTATTTATTTTACTTAAACTCTACTTTTGAGTAATCATGGTTAAAAAAACGGATCACTCTCATATACAAATTAAGTCAAGTTTAGCTGGCCATGTTTCAGACTAATTCGTAGTCCTTCCATTGGGAGTAGGGCGTAGTCCAGAACATGTCGGACCAAACTCGACTTACATACATAAGTCGAGTTTGGTGTGATACGTTTATTTCACTATAAAACAAAACTTTACTTATAAAAAAAACTGCTTAACGTAGAAAAGAGACATCCTGTAAAAAACCAGATTACCCACCATAATCCATATTTTGCGGTGCTTTTTGTCTCTGATGAAGAAATACCATTGTCTGCGCCCGATCCGTTGCGGGTGACACCGTCGTAATCGATTCACGTTATAATGGATCCGCTATAATCGATTAAGGCTTTTTGAGTCGAGCCGGTGCCTTTTGTTGTTTTTTTTTAAGTCAACCTGTTGCCTCATGCGATCAAATTGAAACCCCATTGTATTCTTAAATAGGGTTTAAAGTTAGCAAAGTTAAAATATGAACTATAACTTTGTCACGCTGTTCGTACTATTTTTATAACAGGTGACTCCAGCATTTATGTTCATGGTTTTAAAGTTTCTTGTTCCTTGTTTGAGCAGTATGAATAACCTTGCCTCTATTTCTGGGCGTCAAGGGTATAAGGTCGAATGTGCAAATTTTGGCGCTAAGATAAATTTGACCGTAAGTCGATTCGCAGAAAGTCGGTTATGGTATAATGGCATTACGACCAATCTGACCTTATGATAATGCTTATCAAATTTTATGATATGTCGCCGATATACAAAAGCAATTTTAGTCGCCTCCATTGTTGTAGACACAAAAAGTTGTGTCATAAATGCTATCGCAAAATGAAATATTACGAAACGTGTTATTATGTAGTTTTGTGAGAATTTGTTATAAATGATATTGAAACGGCGGTTTTAAGATACGTCAAAGAAGAATCTTATCGTACATTAAAAAAATCTAGTTTAATAGCTAGTTTAATCGAGACGGTTATTAGCTAAGTTAAGCTAAGACATACTTATTGAAGTTTGAAATGAAGATGTTGAAGATTTTTTAACTTTTCCCAGTAGGGTAGGTTATTGAGTATCTAAACCGGTCTGTTTTTTTTTTTAAATCAGTAAAAAATTTAGTAGGTATTTATTTAAGTACCTGTTCTAAGAAATAATAAGCATGCCTATTCCCAAAAGTCTTTTGTATTATTACGAGAAATGGACGATAATTTTATTAAGTTAGCCTGACTTGGTCAACTACTTACTAATACCTATACCTAACTTAATTTCGGTTTATTTCATTTAGTTAAATTTTTCTACCCACTTATTTAATACATTAATATCAGCATACAACGCTCTATTATAACCTACTTTATCTTAGCCCTCTAGGTTGGTAACGCATCCGCAATCCCACTAGTGTTGCAGATGTCTGTGGTCACTGTGGATCACTTACCATCAGGTGACCCGCTCGCCTGTTTGCCTTCCTACTCTTTTTCAATCTAACCAATCAAAACCTCAAACTCAATTTCTTAGGTCTACCGGACTTTGCCGTGAAAAAAAAAACAAATAAACATTTTCAAATTAAACGTAACGACCAGATAAATCATCTTAACCAAAAACGGTTATTTTGAGTCGTCCGGAAATGACGAGAAACAATGCGCAAGCGCCACGCCCGTTCCCACGTCTTTGATGGTGTGACCAGCATTTCAAAAAATAAAAATATTATGCACTAAGATTTTTTTAAATTTTTGGATCAACCTGCATATAGATACATAGTGAAGTAATATGCATACAGGTACTTTTTTATGCAATAAGGAAGCAAAACGAGCAAGTGGGTCACCTGATGGTAAATAATCACCACTGGCCATAGACACCCGCAACCCCGGGGGTTTGCAGATGCGTCGCCAACCCAGAGAGCTAAGATGAAACTACACTTGTGTCCGTAATTACACCGGTTGTCTTACTCTCCACACTGGAACACAACAGTGCAAGCACTGCTGCTTAGCGGCAGGACTAGCGAGTAAGATGGTGGTAGCTATCCAAACGGACCTCGTATAAGGTCCTACCACCCACACTTCCTATGTGATTAAGAGTTTTCCTGTACTTACTAATTTGGTGGCGTGTGTGAAGTTCCCAATCTGGGGCCCGCGTGAGAAGCAAGATTAGCAAGCCCTCTCATTCTCACAAAAGGACTGTGCCATGCATACCTTCTTCGTGGTTAAGAATTTTCCAACACTTACTAATTTGATGGCGTGTGTGAAGTTCCCAATCTGGGGCCCGCGTGAGAAGCAATATTAGCAAGCCCTCTCATTCTCACAAAAGGACTGTGCCATGCATACCTTCTACGTTGTTAAGAATTTTCCAACACTTACTAATTTGATGGCGTGTGTGAAGTTCCCAATACGAACGCGCTCGCATGAGAAGCCCTCTCATTCAGAGAAGATGCCTGTGCCCAGCAGTGGGACGTTAATAGGCTGATAATGAAGTGAAAATGCGATTTGCGGTTTGTTTAGTGAGTGACCCGTTTTTATTTCACTATGATTGAGTCTCACAGTAGTTTCATGTTAAAAGTGGTTTGCAACCTGTTTAAAGAAGAAATGTTTCCATTTTGATGTTTGTTGTTCTCGGGTCTTGGATATTTAATATGCATCATCATCATCATCAGCCTATTTACGCCCCACTGCTGGGCACAGATGTTTATTGTTCTCGGGTCTTGGATGTTTAATATGTATACAAGCACCTAATTATCTACGAGTATAAGTGTGGGCTTTCGGCTGACATGATGATGATGATGATGATGATAAGTATAAGTATGTTTATCCGTTGTCTAGTACCCATAGTACAGGCTTTGCCTAGTTTGGGACTAGGTTAAATGGTGTCAATATTGTCCCATGATATTTATTTATTTTGTTTTTAAAATCCATGGCCACCCTAACGAGGAGCCGGTGCGACGATGGGTGCGACGCGGGCGCAGTTCTCATTATACTTACAACAACCTTGGCCTAAACGACCTTTAGCTTTAAACGGAGCCATTAGCAACGCTTAAAAGACTAATAAATAAAGTGGGACAATTGACGCCAATAAGAGGCTATCGCCTGTGCTATCGCGAGTCAAAAATCCGTTAGGATCGCTTGGTGTCATGACCATCTGTCAATTTCCACCAATCATAAGCCAGTAGCTTATCTCTCATTGGTGGAGAATGACAGATAGACCTCACTCGACACGAGCGATCCTAGCGGATTTTTAACTTGCGACAGGTCATTGACCGGACGATAGGGCCAACCTGGACCCGGAGAACATCCAGCGGGCAGGATTGGAGAGCCCTTAAGAGGCATACGTGCAACAGTGGACAAATACGTGCTGAAAAGAGGGGTGCGTGTCGGATAACCTCCTCGTGTGCTCGAGCGTTACGGTTCACTCTAAGAGTCTTAATCTTAGTGGAAGAGTAGCGTTTAGGCCGGTGCACCCTGGGCAACAACGATTAACTATTTTATTTATTAATTAGTTAACCGTTGGCTAATATCAGACGAAGGGGGGGAGGGGTTGGGATTTTAGGTTAGGCTGTGAAGTAACCACAACGTAACCTAACTAACCATAACGTTAACATTACCTACCGAACAACGTCTTACATTTATACATCGTAAGACATTGGCGAAATCATCGATTGTATCGATGGAGCCATATTTTTAAAAATTGAATTGAATTGAATTGTGCTGAAAAGAAGAAAGTCATTGACCTAGTCCCAAATTAGGCAGTGGTTGTGTTATGGGTACTAGACAACGGATAAATGGGTCAATCAACTTTTAATTGCCACTCGTCGCCATGGAGATCTCCCGTGGGTAACTCGTCTAAAATAAGATTTTCTAACCACCACTCCCCCGAAAGTCAGGATTTGCATGCTTAGGAGATGAAGCGTGAAGGAATTGGCATATTATTATAACTGTTGAAAATCCTAACGTTTCATTTAGTTGTGCCTTAGAAAATTTTATTTTAGACCAGTTTGCGGGTGGCAGGACCTTGTGCGAGGTCCGTCCGGATCGTTACCACCATCTTACTCGCTAATCTTGACTCTAAGCAGCAGTGCTTGCACTGTTGTGTTCCGGTGTGGAGAGTTAGACAGCCGGTGTAATTACGGCCACAAGAGGCATTTCATTTAAGCTCCCTAGGTTGGCAACTCATCTGCAAACCCTCCGGAGATGCGGGTGTCTATAGGCAGTGGTGATCACTTACCATCAGGTGACCCGCCTGCTCGTTTGCCTTCCTCGTCGCATAAAAAAAATTTACCCAGGGGACATCTCCATGGCAACGAGTGGCAATTAAAAGTTGATCGACCCAAATACATTTTATACATCCAAGACTCGAGAGCAAACATTTGTATTCAACGTAACAGATGTCTGCTCCGATTGGGGATCGAACCCGGGACCTCATTCTTCCTAGTCAGGTTCCCAACCACAAGCCCATCCAAGCCAAAGTCCAAATTACATTTAACCCTAGAGTATAACACCCTGCTTTGGTGTGAGTGACAATGAAGCTTCATCCATTTGTTTAAAATTCGGCCCTCCCAGCCGCTCGCCACATATTTTTGGCGGCGATCGACATATATATGTGAAACACTTACCGGACGTAACTCATGGCCGTCGTTATCAAGTACCGCTATATTCGGATGAGTTGTCGTTTGCCAGAGACGCAGAGTTAACTGGATGTGGCCCGAGCGCAGTTGAGTGCAACTATAACACAATTTAAGACAATACGATACAAGAAGTTTTTATTGAGCACAAAACAGAAAAAGGTACAAAGAAAATGCAAGGTAGCAATGGGTGGCCTTATCGCTACGTAGCGATCTCTGCCAGGCAACCATAAGGGGACACCTACAGCTTATACAGCAGGGTTCATTTTAATGAAACGTTAAGAATTCAGCCAGGGTTTGAGGGTTTGTGGACGTCCACACGCACAGCACATGTCTACGCTCACTTCAAAATTTGTTATGTTCGTGCAAACCCATACTAAACAAAACTGTCACACAAACGCCAAACACGCGCACACAATCAACCGACCCTGTTTCTGTCGCTTCGCCTTGTTTTATAAAACCACACACGTCCCGGCACAGCAAGGTTAGCAAAGGCAAATATGTTAATTTTTTGCATGTATTGAAATAGTAGTTTATGCAACTGCTACATAATGAGGGTCCTTAAAACACGAGTATGTTTTTATGAAACGAGGCGAAGCTGAGTTTCATAATAGGATCACACGAGTGTTTCAAGGCCTAATTATGTGGAGTTGCGTACATTACTTTATCTACACACATATTATAAGTACTCTAAGATGGGTTCAGAAGCCGAAGGCATATATCATACCCATACCTGTCACGAACTCGACTGTTTTTTTAAAATCATAGACAAATATACCGAGCTGACGTTTTGTAAACTGTTTTTTTTTGTAACTATTATTAATTATTAATTATACATGTCGGACTGAACTCGACTTACATACGTGAGTGATCCGTTTTATTTCACTATGATTGTAAATTACGTTGGTCGTCAAATTCGGTACATCGAATTCGATATCGAAAAGTCATTACGATATCGAATTCGATGTCGTAATGACTATTACTTTACTGATGAACCTGCTGGTGGTGGTGGTTGGCGGGGGGAGGCGACGTCGTGCTGCAATGTTGGTCATTTTCTACGGTTTCTGAACGCATTATAGAGGACTTATGATATGTGTGTAGATAAAAGAGTCATGATATAATGTCGCTCATAAATTACGCGACTGTATAGTGCGGTATTATAATTCTACCTATACATTAATAAATCAGTGGTGCCATGGTAGCGTAGTGGTTTGACCTACAGCCTCTCAAGCAAAACTTGCACACTTCTGCTCAGCAAAACCATTCATTGGTATGTGTGGTGTGGGAACTATAGCCCAAGCCCTCTCATTACGAGTGGAGGTCTGTACTGATGATGATGAATCCTAATCCTAATCCTAACTTAATATTATAAATGCGAAAGTAACTCTGTCTCTCTGTCTCTCTGTTTGTCTGTTTGTTACCTCTTCACGGAAAAACCGCTGCACCAATCTAGATGAAATTAGGCAGGAAGATAGTTTGAATATCCAAGATTAACATAGGCTACTTTTTATTCGGGAAAATTAAATAGTTCCCGCGGGATGGCGATAACCGAAATCTATGCGGACGGAGTCGCGGGCAACAGCTAGTAATAAATAAATAAGTTCATTTACCATGGTTACTATGGCACATCTAGTGTCTATACGTCCTAGCAACAGCGCAAGCCACGCGCCCGCGCATATTTATTTATTTTTACCGAAATAGACCGACGGTCGCCGAGTGCGCCCGAAGGAATCCGACACGTGGTTTACGTCTTAATGTAGTGCTTGACTCATGTACAAGATGGCTGCGACGTACAGCGTAGTCAATGTGTTCTTGTGATAGGTGTCCTTGTTTCCTGAAACCTGATATGGAGAGGAGTTGCTGTGCGGGATCTGCGCTGTGACACTTGGTACTGCAAGGACCAATAGAATACGGACTATACAGAGCCCCCCTCCCCCCCCTCCTCAATCACGAGTATTCGAATGCTACGTAAAGTAAGTGGAGCGTTATTGAGAAAATTTGTATGACGTTTGGAACAGCGCAAACCTTGAGCGTATTTGGTACTAAAATTTTGTATAAAGTTTCTCGATGGCGATACGATAACGATTACGTTACGTAGGATTCGAATATTCGTGCTTGGGGCTCTGGATGGGCCCTATAACTGAAACAAACAATTGAATTACTTATACAGCATGCGTTTTAATGAAACGTCAAGTATCCAGCCAGGGGTTCAGTAAGCAGTGAGCTGAGCACCCCTGTGAAGGTTTTTTATAAAAAACATTCTCCCTTACATATTTTCAACCAACAGAAGCAATGAATGTATGGGAAAATGCTTTCTTTTCAAATAAAATCCAATTGGCAATTAAGTCCAAAGCAATTAGGTGCAATGCTATTATTATATAGCAACAAAATTATTGTTGTCACAACGTACTATGAAGACAAGACCTGTGCCAAGAAGTGAGAAGCAAGTTTATAGGCATGAGATGATAATAAAAGATGATTAAAAACCTTAAAATATAGGTGGCATTAAGAGCCCAATAATAGTACATTGTTCACAGGCCGCAGCTTCCTGAAAGCTCGATGTGTATACTGGCTTTACAGTGGATGTATGACCGCAAAGCTGTTAGGAACTTTCCGAGAAGCTTTTAAACGCCTGTGTAAGGTGGTTAAGTATTAACTGAGAGTTAAGAGGTAATAATGAGACAGATTATAAGCTTGATAGAGTGTTTGTTTATGTTAAACTGTAATAGGACATTTTTTATGTCTGCAACTGTTATAGGCATAAAAAAACAATAGAGCCGTACTTATATTAATTACTTTTACTGCTAACTGTTAATGGATTTGGAGTTATAACACCAATAGGTCTGTTTGCTAAACCAATCCGTTAACAGGTGTTGCCAAAAGTTTTATTTTAAGTAATTCGACCTTACCGACTCTTTTAAGCATAATTACGATCTCTGAGCGCGGCAGTTAGCAACTAAAACCATTGTCATTATACAGATTAATATCACAACGGCCTTCGTTAGCATTTGTCGCGATGTCGCACGTCCATTGTTTCCATTTGCATACAATTAACCGTTTAGATAATGACTCGCTGTAGAACCTTGTCACAACAAACGTGTTAGTGAATTAGTTTCCAGGCATAGGGTTCGATGACTGCCACAAGGTTCTACACGAAGTTAGTGCAGAATTGGTCAAATGTACTAATTATAGCACAATTTTATGCAAACTGCCTTTGTCTATTTTTTTAAACACCACTTTTTATTTTACACTTGTGAACCTTGAACATCAGTTTTATCAGCAAAGGAATAGGATTGTTTATAAATTTTATGGAACGCGAAGAGTAATGTTGTCGACTTGAAATGACACTATTTTATTTTTGCTGTCGTATTAGCATTAAATCTTACTAAATAAGATTAAAATTCCCTTAGCAAGTAATTAAACTATCATTGTTCATTGGGAAAGCACAATCAGGCGTTTGCTTTTGAAACGTAAATTTGAAACTTTATGCGCTTTATAATAAGAGTCGTTATGTTTTTCCGAGCGACATATTTAATATTGTTATGCAAATGTGGACAAGACGTCCTTATATCACTATTGACAAGTTTATTGTGTGAACAGAATTATTTTTGTCATTGTCATTATTATTTCACCTTTGTTCGTATTAATCGTAAATCTTTATTTGATTAAATTGCGCTTTAATTTATATGACAATGACACTTTTAAATAAATTAAATGACATTATTTTCATCGCCCTGGCAATGAAGCTAGAAGTTATGGGTATTCTTGTAAGGGACAAATATTTTGTATTATTCTTCGTTCTCCAGCCAGTCTCTATAGTAGATTTTAGTCCGTTTTAAAAGTAGTTGAACATTTAAAAGTTTTGTACCTACTTTACCGCAGTAACAAGGATATTCGTGATAGTTCGAAATGTGTCAAATTAAAATTAATTGAAGTCGTTGCTGTCTGGTTTGAAAACTTAGATCCATGCGGTCGCGGCGCTTACGAGCTTATTTCAGAGTTGAAAAGGCGCTTCGTCGATGCAACTTGTGACCAAAGGGCTGGCAGTTTTCTCTCTCAAAGAATCAGCATCGCTATTCAGCGTGGCAACGCTGCCAGCCTTTTGGGCACTATGCCACGGGGCCTTATTTAGATTTAGTTTAGTTTTAAGTTTTAGTTTAGATTTAATGTCATTGTAAATTGCTTTTATTATATATGAAGTCGGTTAAATAGTTGTAAGATATCTATTTTTGACTCTGACCTGACCTTTTTCGGTTTCGGACTAGGTCTAAAGTCGGTATACATTTATTTGCATATTTATTTAATTACTTTTAGCCCCCGACTCAAAAAGAGAAGGATACGTTTGTTGTAAGTGTGTCCATAGCCATGTCACAAGCAAAATTAATTTAGAGCAACTCAACTGTTTCTACCAAAAAAGCCTTAAAAACTAAATTATTACTACTTCGACTCATGTCCGCCCATCGGGACATTACGACGGACATATTTCATTTTTGTTTGCCATTCTAGAGACTCTTTTTACTATTACCTTAAGGTTTATTTTGATGGAAGCAAAAGTGTGCATAAATTTGTTAAGTGACTTTTTAAAATACACGCCCACAAAATTGTCGGTGACTTTAGAATTAGAGCCTTCGCTTAGATGTCACGGTCGGTGATGGCTTTTTTTGTGTTGGTTTTGATTATACTTTTATGGCCACGTGTACCTAATGTCACATTCTGTGTGAGTAGGTTAACGTACCTACTGGAACAATTTTAAATTATTTATGTCAGACACTTTTCAAGAACACCTCGTGTTTCTTTGCAGGACCATTTAAGGAATGAGCCCTATCGCGAGTCGAAAATCCGCTAGGGTCGCTTGGGTGAGATCAGGTTCGTGTTTTATAAAGTGGGTGGTAGGACCTTGTGCATCGTGCACTGTGGATCGCTACCCCCATCTTACTCGCTAATCCTGAAGCTAAGCAGCAGTGTCCGCACTGTTGTGTTCCGGTGTGGGGAATAAGACAGCCGGTGTAATTACGGGCACAAGAGGCATTTCATCTTAGCTCTCTAGGTTGGCAACGCATCTGCAAACCCTCCGGGGTTGCGGGTGTCTATGGGCAGTGGTGATCACTTACCATCAGGTGACCCACTTGCTCGTTTGCCTTCCGCGTCGTATTAAAAAAAAAAGCTACAAGTTGTAATTTACAATTGAAGTCTCTTTCTAACAAAAGGTGATAGAATGAGACTTCCGCTTGTAAATTGTAACTTGTAGCTTTATAAAACACGGTCCAGATCTATCTGTCAATTTCCACCAATCATGAGCCAGTATCTGCTGTCTCTCATTT
Source organism: Clepsis dumicolana (assembly GCA_963691665.1). Lineage (NCBI taxonomy): Eukaryota > Metazoa > Arthropoda > Insecta > Lepidoptera > Tortricidae > Clepsis > Clepsis dumicolana. Next base: position 4,985,425 of record OY829521.1, on the reverse strand, counting down.
GTGGAGAATCAAATGACAAATGGACCTCACTCGACACTAGCGACTCTAGCGGATTTTTGACTAGCGATAGCTCTCTTTATGCTAACCCGAGCTCACCGATGAAGGAACACATCAGTTATACCTGTGAAGTTCACATTGAACTTCTCATAGATCATATGGGTAGCGGAACTGGTAAAACCCGGAAAGAGTTTAAAATACCTAATGGAAAGTGTGGGTCTACCCACACGTCAGAGAAAAACAGGAAGACCCAGAACTGGTAACACTGTAAGTATTAAACTTAAACAAACTTCCACCTGGAAGCTTGTTTAGACCACCGCATCCGCTTCCTCCCGGCGTGTGGCATCTATTTAGAGGTTGGCAACATTGTCACAAAATGGCGACAGCGTTTTGGCGCCAGCGCGCGTGCCTCCCCTGTAAACACTTACACGTTCGAATTTCAAAACATCGGAACGGGACGTGACGCGGTTTCCGTTGATACCGTTTTATATTTTGAATTTGGATACTTTATACCGTTAGGCAGGGTTGCTAGTGAAGCGAATCAAGAAAGAATAATTTTAATTAAATAATGTAATCTGTTAAGTTTCACACTCATGTCACAACTATTGATATCATAATATGAAACTGTTTCTAACACTAGGAAGATTTCGACTGTCTTATGTTTCATAGTGAAAATTCCGGTGGCTAATTATACCTGATTATTTCCAAAGATGTCGTCTTTGAGACGAAGACAATTCTTTGTAAATGATGATTTGAAGAGTTTTTGTTTTACTGCGCTTCATATTGGCAATTAATGAAAATGTAATACAATTCTAATTGTAATACAATTGACAGAAATAATGTTTTATTTATTTGACATGATGACATGAAATGTATATTTCATCAATTTTTGTCATTTGACATTTGGAGACCATATACATCTCCAGTCTATGTATATGTATTATTATACTTATTATTTGACCGTGGAGGCGTTTTACACCTCTGCTGATTTTAAATTTAGTTTAAATTGACCCTAGAGACTATACATCTCTAAGCCATTTAGATTAAGTATTATATTATAGTATTAATTCTGGGACCCTATACATCCCTTTGTAATTTAAATTTTCACAGATATTTGACCTGGAGACCCTATACATCTCCTGCTCAATTAAAACGTGCCAGTAAAGTAAAGTGTTCTGGTTTTGCTGTTCTAATAATTACTTTTTACACTTGTTTCTAAAATGCGGTATTTTTTTTCTCTCTTAATCTTTTAATGACAGAGTGAGGTTTCTTTGTGTAGTTTGTCTGTGGTTGCGTATTGTAAGAGCTAATGTAACTTGTTTTTAGAAAAAATGACTTTGTGCCAAGTTTCTTGCGGCGCATTCTTCTTGGCAATCATGGTCTTTCCGAAAGCGCTGGTAGACTCAAAAAAAATGACGTGTAAAAGAGCATTCAACTGCCTATTTGCTGAATAAAATTTTGAATTTTTGTTTTTTTTTTTTGTAGATCGAATTGTAAAAGTGGGAAACTGTCATTTCTAGTAGGGGCTACGTAAAACCGACAGATGATTATCAGTTCACGCTAGCGAGTAAGAAAACACAATTAACGTTTATTGCAGTTCAAGTTGGACAGTGGAAACAGTCCAAAGTTGCAGAAAAAATAAAATTATACACACTACTACTACTACACTACACTACATACTACTTATAAATAACGCAAACGAATTATAAACACTTATGTACCTACACCCCTACATGTGACAAAAAATAAGGTATGGACATATTATTTTAAGAATTTAAAAAATCTACATTATACCTAGACTGCAATCTGCAATCTGCATTGTATTAGACATGAAATTTAAAAAGAATATTTATTATTCACATTAATCCGTACCTATCTGTATTAAGGTTTCATGCCGGTTCCACAAACTGCCCACTACAATTTCACCTTAATGTCCACAATAATTAAAGCAACACAAAAACAAAGGTATTTATTTATGTCCCCGTCACAGCCAATGGCGAAATTCATTTAAACAGGTCCATAAAGGGGTCCGAAAAAAGTTAATCACGGACCCTGATTTAAATAGATTCCTTGGAACCCGATAGGCGGGGACACACATATGAGTTTTGGTCCCTTCGCCTTTTTTTCGTCTGGCAACTAAATTAAATTGACCTTAGGCTTGAATATTGTGGAGGCTTTAATTTTTGACGTGACATTTTGTTGCCATGGCTTATAATTGTTTCCCATGGGAAGTTACGGGGAATAAATATAGCATTTTTACCCCCGACACAAAAATAGGGGTGTTATTAGTTTGATCTGTGTATCTGTCTGTGGCATCGTAGCTCCTAAATGGATGAACGCGGTTTTTATTGTCGAACGCTAGTTTAATCGAGGTTTCACAAAAATCGGTTCCATCCATTCAAAAGTTTCTATCCCAGCAATCGTGCCAAGTTGAAATAACCTCTACGAATGTTCCGTTAAAGAGCGTGGATGACTAGCCAATAAGACTGCCAAGTTACAGTTCATCATCATCATGTCAGCCGAAAGACATCCACTGCTGAACATAGGCCTCCCCCAAGGCTCTCCACTCTGACCGGTCTTGTGCTTTCCGCATCCACCGCGGTCCCGCGATCTTTACTAGGTCGTCGCTCCATCTTGTTGGAGGCCTACCGACAGCTCGTCTACCGGTCCGTGGACGCCATTCAAGAATCTTCTGACCCCATCGGCCGTATGATGATGATGATGATGTGTGGGGACGCCTGGCTAGATCAGGCGGGCTGTCGATCGTCTTGTGCGTTCATTCAGCCCAGTTCCCCGTGGTTTGGAGCCGACGGTTACTGCCCCAGCGGCGCTCCCACGCAGCATCTCTCCTCGAGTCTCCTCGTTCTCCTGCTGAACATAAGAACATCTTTTAGGTTGACATCCTTAAGTTCGTCTTCTCTCAGCTCATCGCTTCCGAATGCCACGCGTCGCGCAGCCGCATACATGAAGCACTCGGCTAGGACATGCTTGATCGTCTCCTCTTTCCTCTTTTTCCTCCGCTTTTAATTCCCATGATACTTAGATGTCTGTTTAATACATTATGTCCAGTGATTATACCTGTCATAAGTCTTAAGCTACTCTTACCTAGGTTTAGTAAATACCTGGTTCTTCTTTGGTTGATACTACCCATCATCATCTTTGACTGTCGGCAGCCCGCATCCTGTCTCCATTCTGCGTTTGCTTCCTGCTCCTTGAGTTTGTCCATAACTCCTTTGGTGACGTCCGCTGAGATTGAAAGTACTGGTTCTGGGCCTATAAATTCCATTCCAGCTCCCTCCCTGGCGAGTTCGTCTGCTTTCTCGTTGCCCATTACTCCCTGATGTCCCGGTACCTAGGCCACCGAAACCTTTGTGCGGTCGTTCAGTCCATTAAGCGCCTCTCTACATTCCCTCACCAGTGAGGAGCTGATTGTTGGTTTCTTCAGCGCTTTTAATGCTGCCTGTTTGTCCGAGTATATCACCACCGCTCCCACATCCCGTCCCTCCCTTAGGCTTTTTTGTATCATATGGGTGCATTTTGTCACCGCATATATTTCTGCCTGGAAGACACTGGCGTATTTGCCTAGTGGTGATGACTCTCTTGCTCTTAGTTTGGGTATAATTACACCCGCTCCGGCAAGTTGTGTCGTTTTCCTTCTTGAACCATCCGTGAAACAGATAGTTGTTGGATGTTCGACCTCTACCTTCCAGCTCTCTCTTTCTCCAATATGTACTCGATACTTCTTGTCGAAGGTCTTCTGTTTCTTAATGAGGTCATTGTTTCCAGTCATCATTCCAACTTTGTTGCCACCTCCTTCTGTAAGAGTGCATGCCTCTTATCGGTGTGGTTTCCTTTCCACTACCCGCATGCATTCATTCTATACCACTGTTCCATGGCTCTCTTTTCTATCTCTAAGTGTAAGGCCTTAAGACCCAGCATAACCTCCATTGCTTTCGTGGGGGTGGTTCTCATCGCCCCAGTTATCATGAGGCATGCTAGTCTTTGCACCTTATTCAGCTCTTTTTGATACTCTTTGATTCGGGCCCTGTGCCACCACACTATAGCTCCATAGAGCACTCTTGGCAGTATGACCGCTTTGTATATCCAATTTACCATTAGCGGTTTGAGGCCCCATCTCCTTCCCACTGCCCTTTTGCATTGACACAGTGTCCTAATAGCTTTTGCAGCTTGTTCTTTTATGTGTGTCTTATATCTGAGGGTATTGTCCAGTGTCACCCCCAGATATTTTATCTCTTTCAATACTTTAAGGTTCTCACCGTGAATGCTAATTGATGTCATCTTCTCTATCTTCCTTTTGTTGGTAAATAGCACCACCTTCGTTTTTGCCGGGTTGAGGTCTAGTCCTCTGCCCCTGCACCATTCTAATGTCTGTGCGATTTCTCTACTCATGATCCCTCTGACAATGTTCAGGACCGTGCCCTGGACTAATATTATCCCATCGTCAGAGTAAGCTTGCATGTAGATAATAATAATAATAATAATAATAATAATAAATCTTTATTTCGCAATAACAAAACAGTATACAGTTAACTTAAAATTAAATTAAATATAAGTACTTAGTTGCGAAAAAGGAATGAAGGAAGGATTCCTCCTTTATTTAATTTTCTTATCAGAGAATCCAGTAGTAGGCACCACATAAGAGGGGACAGACATCTCCCCTGCGGGAATCCCCTTCTGGGTCTGATACTCTTCGTGATTCCGCCCAGTTGAGCTGTTATAACCCTTTCCCTGAGCATCTTGGTTATCCACCTTCCTATGGTCGGGTTAATCCCCTCTCTCACTAGACTTTCTTCAACCGCCGTGTGTGTTGCTTTGTCGAATGCTCCTTCTACATCAAAGAAGCATCCTAATATGTATTGTTTAGCTTCTAGAGCTCTCTCCACTCTGATAGTTAGGTGGTGCAGAGCCGTCTCTGTTGATTTCCCCGCTATGTACGCGTGCTGATTGCTGTGAGCGGTTTCTCACTGCATTCTATCTTATGTCTCAAGTGTGTGTCTATCATTTTTTCCAGTGTCTTTAACACGAACGATGATAGACTTATGCTTCTAAACGCTTTCGCATCCTGATATGTATTCTTTCCCGGTTTCGGCAGGAAGACCGCTCTTACTTCCCTCCATTCCTTAGGAATATATCCCCACGCTTTACTACCCTGATATATTGCTATCGGGTTCTCTTTTATATATCTGTAACCTTTCTGAAGTAGCGCAGGTATTACACCGTCTGGTCCCGCTGCCTTGAAGGGGGCGAAGGATTGAATCGCCCAGTCAAGTATTTCCTCCCTCACCACCTCTTCGGCAGCACCCCAATTCGGTGTTTGGTTTCCCACCTGTTCTTCCTCCTCTGTTGATGCCTCTTCACACTCTGGGAAGTGTGTTCTTAGCATGATTTGCAGAACCTCTTCCGGATCCGTGATCAAGTTCTCTCCTATCTTCAAGCTTCCTAATCGGCACGTACGTTCCGTTTTGCCTCTTTCGACACATAGGCCTGAAAGAGGTTCTCCGCCTGTGGTGTCCCCCCCCTCCCGGTTGTCCCTCCCGGCGATGGTGACCTCAACAGCTCTTCCTCTCCTATCTTGAGGCTTCCCATGTTTAATTGGACATGTGGGGGTCCTCGCATCTCCGAAGAACTCGTGTTCTTTTCAGGTCCTGCCTTGGCAGTTACAGCTTTCGCTACAATTTTGTTACCACTCATATTGCTGGTCTTAATGGGAAGAAAAGGTTAGAAAGATGGCAGTGCTCCCGTGCCATCTCCCAGCTACATTTTTCGTACGCAGTGAGTGCCAAGTCTCCTGCGCACAGTCGTTCGCGACAGCGATTGTGCCGAGTCGGCTCGCCAGCTTGGGATGGGTAGCTTCTGTGTCGCTTGTGTGGCATTTGGGATCCGCTGGCATTCCGATTCCCCCCTGGAACATCGCTAGTGACACCCCACTCTCCATACCCGCTTCTCCCTCCCGCCCCTCCGTTCCTGGTTTCGAGGGGCTTTTGCTTCACCTCGCTGGTATCGCTAGTGACACCGCGGGGCTCCCCACCCACCGCCTCTTCCCCATCACGGGCTGCACACACAGACCCTACCCCCCCACCCCCCGACCACTCGCGAGCCCAATCTGCACCAACCCCCCGCTGCCCAAAGCAGGCTGTGAGGGTCTTCGGCACGTCCTCCCACCACTGACCCTGGGGGTTTTGGGTGGTCGCGTTGCTATACCAGATTTAATCCGATATGTCAACGCGACCTGTGCACTCCTCTTTTATCCGGGCTTGTGACCAGCTCCATTCCGGACCCTAACCAGCCACTAAGGCCTATCAGTGATTCGTTATCGAGACAGAGTTCCCATCGGCCGTAAGTTACAGTTGTAAGAATTAAAATAAAATCAATATTCCTGACTACACCGGGGTTGCCGGTGTCTATGGGCAGTGGTGATCATTTACCATCAGGTGACCCACTTGCTCGTTCGCCTTCCTTTTCGTATAAAGAAAACTTTAAATGTGAATCTTTCCGTCGCATGATTTAAAGCATTTTCGTATTGTAAGTATACAATAAACAACTAAAGTCTGTAGTAGGTAGTAACGGTTGCCATGGCGCTAAATTGACAGCTACATGCGCACACGCCTATCTCGGCAGCACATCTGAACTGCTATTAAGTGATAAAACTATGAATAGGGGAGGTTCACCTAAAATGAACTAGATGCCACTTTGTGAAACATACTTCAACTATGAAATCGTCCATAATGGGAGCCTCCAAAGTTTCGACATCACCACGAAATATCACAAGGGGGAGGAGGAGTGTAGAGATATCGCCCCAAAATATCACAAGAGGGAGGAGGGGTGCAGTGAGATATCATCAGGAAATATACATTTATTTAACTATTTTTCTTTCAGTATATAGCATATAGTATAATATAAAGCATATAATATAAAGCATTTATAATAACGACTCCACTGTACTCTGTTCTAAATTGTCACCAAACATCCCAACTCTAGTGATTAGTGATGTAATTACTTTATCAAAATTCGAAGATTCAAAAAAAATCAAAATTTTATTCAGCAAATAGGCAGTTGAATGCTCTTTTATCACCCAGGAAACCCGTTTCATCGTAAGCAGTTCTTGTTGTATGGAAGAAAACCAGAATAGATGAATAGTGTTCAATTGAATAAACCCGTTGTAGCCTGGTGGTTTGACCTAATGGCCTCTCAAGCAGAGGGTCGTGGGTTCAATCCCAGCCTCCGGCACTCTCACTGACCGAACGAAACGCAACAGGGGTGCTGTTGTTCACGCCGATTTTTGCGAGAGGGTGGTACTCCCCCGGACGAGCCAGACATCCCGCCATTCGTACGGCAGCAAATAGCTACAATATGGCTCTCCCACTACAAATTAAGCTCATGATGATGATAATGAGGTAAATTAGATGTACCATGTGTGACGTACCTCCCCGCTGTAAAATTACCCCGCGATTATACTGGGTGCAATAAAATTTGCATATAATGAAGACGGCTTTGTAATCTGTCGTTTTATAATTGTCGTAATATAGCTGTGACACGATTATCTGGGTTTTCCTTTCATTGTTTGCTTAGGCCTGCCACACACTGAGCTGGGCCATTTCATAGAAAGTTGTACCCCCTTTTTTTATGTTATTATCTACTTACTCAGAATCACGAGCACTATCGTTTTTATTAGGGCACAAATTGTCATACATTTTTTGTACGGTCCATTCTACTTCCATTCGGTTACTTTCATAATTATGTAAGTGTATTTGCAAATTGTAACGAAATGGAACACAATATTTTGTGAAACTTTTTTTCACGTATTAAAATAGTACTCGAGAAATTAAACTAAATGAAATTTATTTATTCGCTTTTGACATGGTACAAAAGCGTTGCTATAAATTAAGTAGTTGTTGTGCAATGACATGTCGTTGTTGTCGTGGTGAAAAATTTTTTTTTTTATCTTCACAATTTTTTTTTTAATTTTAATCGACGACCTAAAATACGTCTCGAACGCGTTTGCGTTAAAGTTTCAAATAATTGTAATACTTTTGAGAATAGTTTGTTGTCTATACGTGCCACTAGAGGCGCTGCCAATTTTCCCATAGTGATTCAGACTTTAACGCGAACGCGATCGAGACGTTTTCTTACGTCAAAAATTACACTACTAGAGCCTCTGCACCTTAACGCATGGTGGCGTATTTACAATCCATGTCTTGTCTCTTGGTCTTTATCTTTAACTTTAAATACTTGAGTTTAAAGCTGCAGTTAACGAGTGAGAGGCTTGATTAGTTCCGTGGAACGAAAGAGCAAGCCTATAATTATCTAAAGCGAGCGTTTTCGAGACGATGATTTAGTTAAACGTTTTTTAAAGCCTTGTTTTGATTTGTTGCCCAAACATTTGGGGGACACACATGCCACGGGGATGGCGAATAGAGTAGCAAGCAGTTAAGTTTTACTATTGTGTACAGGTAAGTAACAGTTTTAAATGTTTCGCGGTTACAATACTGTGCCCATTTGCGTTAAAGTGTCAAATAGTATGAGAATTGTTAAACTCGAACGCGACCGAGGCGTACATCTCTTTCGTTTTTTACAAGAATGACAAAGGTACGCAAACGTAGCAAATACGGCCAAATGACAGTTAAATGACAAAATGTATACTGACAAAACGTGACACTCATTACAAAATGTATTACATACCTCGCAGCGGTGTAGTCGGTTTTGAAAAATACATGCATATTTTAAATAAAGTAATTTTACTCATTTTTAGGGTGCCTCTCTATCAACGTTTAGCTGTATAGGTAACTACTTACTAGAAAAATACAGAAACCTCTTCAAGTCACTTCCACAATTAACAAGCATTTAACGACACCACGTATATGAAATAAAACCAAGCTTTGCAACCTGCTGCCCCCATACTACGAAATTAGAAAATCGAAATTCGTATCGTATCGTTCCGCTCACTCTCGTGTTAAATAATATTAGCTTGAGAGGGGCGGCACGATACGAAGTTCGAATTTTGCACTTCGTAGTCGGGGGGCTCAGCGCACTAAATACACAACTACGAGTACGTAGGTACAAAACATAACCCTACTTCGTAATACCTACGTCAGCGAGTGAGTTATGCACAGCAACTGTTGTGTTCGCCGCACATCGAATCGGTGTGTATAAAAATTAAAGCTGTACCAAAATTGCCGGTTCTTGTCAGCCCACAATGGGGACTAATTAAGAGCCCTTCCACTAAATTAGGTTCTGGTTTTTGGTAATCCATTCGAATAAAACTTCGCTTTGTCTCAGTTAAACACTTGGACCCGAGCGCAATTAGTTTTCATTGATTTGTTTTGACTTCGGGAGATATTTATTGTTGCGTCTGAATATTACAATGATTGTTTATTGATGGTCACTATTTGGGCCGGGGGGGGACGGGGGGGGACGGGACGGGACGGGACGACGACGACGACACAGCTTGTAGCCTCTAAATAATAATAATATGCAGGCGAACAAATGTAATACTCCATGTGTGCTTGCTGTTGCATTGTTCGATAAAAGCTGTCCGCTGGAACTATACAATACGATTATCGCTATCCGCTAGAACCATTTTTTTGGGTTTGCGGATGCGTTGCCAACCTAGAGGGCTAAGATGAAATGCCTCTTGTGCCCGTAGTTACTATACAGTGCGATTATCGCTATCCGCTAGAACTATACAGTGCGATTATCGCTATACGCTAGAACTATACAGTGCGATTATCGCTATACGCTAGAACTATACAGTGCGATTATCGTTATCCGCTAGAACTATGCAGTGCGATTATCGCTATCCGCTAGAACTATACAGTGCGATTATCGCTATCCGCTAGATTCTAGCGGCTAGAACTATAAAATACGATTATCCCTATGCATGATATAGAATTCGAATAATATTCTCCTAGGAACATTATTATGTCTATCCGCTAGAACTATAAAATTTTCAGGGACAAAAGTACGTGTCCATAATTACAATTCATAAAAATTGGTTCAGCGGTTTAGATGTGAAAGTGTAACAAACAAACATAAAAAAAATACAATTTCACTCTATTGAGTTTGGATTTATTAACAGAGTACCTACCAATAAGTTTAATCTTTTAACAACGTCATTAACATTCTGGTCGTCCATCGCAAGCACTTAGCGAAAAGATAGGGTTGACACACATCAATCGACTAAGTTATCGACAAGTCAAATATGTCGATAAAATATCGACCCTATAACCACTTCCCACTTGATTCAAAATCGGCTGTCGACAACACTGACACTTGTATTGTTAGGTTAAGCTAAAGTAAAGTGTATGTGGATGGTGTAAGGTGCGAATTGGTTTGGGGATGTTTTGTCATTGGTTACGGTAAGTGTGAAATGTGACATTGCTTTACGTGTCTTTCTGATAATGCCTACGTTGCTGTGAGACTTTGGTTTAAGGTAGTTTATGAAGTTACTGCAATCGTTGGCCAAGTTTTTGGGGAATTGTCGGTATTGCCGTTGTAATATGGGCTTATAAAAATGATAATGATGACTAGATGACAATAAATAACCGAGCGAGCGAAGCATCTCCGTTTTAGCTCGGACGAAAATGTTTTCGTATGTCTGTCCAGCTGTTCACATTTTTCAACAGATTCTCGTGATATTTTGTAAGCAGGTCCGATAATTATGTAGATTTTTTATGTCAGTTTACTTTTGGAAATAAAAAAAAGGTCAAAAAAAGAGCAACTAAGCAGTAAAGTATAAGCAATGACAACGGCAGGATTTTTATTTCTATCAATAATTATTCGGTTTTGGGTTTTTTTTATAAAACACCAGTAGTGCTGCCATTAAGAGAAACATCGATATCGATGACCGCCATAAATTAACACGTGACGACGATACGGGACGCGCGAACCATAAACTCGATAGTGCGGTGAGCGACACGCGAGCCGGGCCATTCCCGAACTAAATACGAGTAAAGTATAAGATACAATAATGGTACAATAAATCCAAATCATAATCCTAACTTACATTATAAATGCGTAAGTAACTCTGTCTCTCTGTCTTTTTGTCATTCTGTCTCTCTATCTCTCTGTCTGTCTGCTTGTTACCTCTTCACGGGAAAACTGCTGCACTAATCTGGATGAAATTTAGTGAGAAGATAGTTTAAACATTGAGGAATAACACAGGCTACTTTTTATTCGGGAAAATTATAATTATAGTTCCCGCGGGATAGCGATAACCAAAATCTAAGCAGACGAAGTTGCGGGCAACAGCTATTATTAAATAATTTCGCACTATTTAAAGGTCTACATAAACATCTACTTATTACCTAGTGAAACAAACGGGTCACTCGTGTATGGTAGTCGAGTCCAGGTCCCTCTATTTCACCAACTTTACAAATATCAGCTTACAATGACAATTCGATCTACACTTCATTGCTAATATGGAAGCGCGCTAAAACAAAAGCCATTCAAGTCAGCAATTGACACCGAATTGTCATTGTAATCTGAAAGCACGACTTTATTTTCGCTCGTGCAGAGCGTAGGCACGCAGTATTAGTTTCGCTACTGCCGAAGCTGTGCTCCCAGAGGAAGTTATACTCGACTGACTTCGAGAGTGATCCGCTTACTTCACTTTGATGTTAAAATCACCCATAACATGCATTACACATCAAACTGATTAGAAGGAAAACCTAATGGCTTCTACGTAAGGGAGTAGGCTCTTCTCGAAACAACTAGTCAGGATAGCTCTTGACAATGAAAGATATAGAAATTTGACTACCAACCTAAAGGAGAAGCATTTGAAGAAGCGACGTTGTCTCTGGAACACTTTTATTGAACACAGGAATATTACAAATACATAAACCAAGTGTAGTGGTCTGACTTAAATAATATTATTTTAAATACCGTAGCTGATTTTAAATAAGTATTGTACATGTAGTACCTCATGTAGTTTTATCAGGCTTCAGATTGAATTAACTCACCATTTTCATAACAAACTAACACGAATTGATTGGTACAGATAAGAAAGATGAATTATGACGAAGCAAAACACATCATTAAAGACGTTGCACGTAGAAAAACAATTAATTTTAAGATATTGGAAGGTCGTTCGGAACACCTTGAGCGCTCCAGTCTCATCACGTTTTAGTCAATGATAGCTGTCATCTGACCTTTTATTACCAGTGATTATTATCATTTAGTTATGGCGTTTTAAACATATTAATCTTATGTAAAGGAAAAACTTCCGTGAGACTCAGTCATAGTGAAATAAACCGATCACTTATCGAGCCGAGTTAAGCTCGATATGACTAAATCATGATCTTCCCTCTGTAGTCGCTTGAGCAGAGCCTCGGCACGCAGAGTGTGTTTCGCTGCCAACGAGTCGTCCACTACCAGAAGAAGGACTTCGAATCAGTCCGAAACATGTCAAGCTAAACTCGACTTGCATACGTGAGTGATACGTTCATTTCACTAAAGGTATTTTGGTTTCATACACAATAAAAAAAACACCTAAAGCTAATCTGCGCTTTGATTTTTATCTAGTCGATATTCTATTTAGTTTGCTATTCCGTAAATCCGAGTACTTTTTTTAGGCAACATTTTAAGTGAAACATTTCCTACTGAATTAAAAAAATGTTAACTATCAGTAAAAATCAGCTGTGACATAATATTTCTTTAACAACTGTCGTACTTTTTAACCATAGTAAATTTACCTCAATTTTAATTTCCAATAACAGAATCACCCCGCTCGATATTCGATAAACACTGAGTTATATCGACATCGCGACACCCTTATTTGCATTTAATTAGTTTATACTTGTCGCACGATAAAGCATGTTAGAGATACAAGAGTGTGATTGGTTAGTTCATTAGTACTGTATTTACAAATATGTAGTTGTTGAACAGGTATGAAGCTATCAGAGCAGCGTATAGACCAGTGGTTCCTAAACTTTCTTTCACCTTTACCCCTAGAAACTGCTAGGACTTTGCCGACATCCCCTTTAAAGCAAGAACTGTGTGACTCTCTCATAACTGTCCCGTCCCCATATTTGATGGCACCTTGTTCACAAATAGATTCAACATTAGTATGTAAGTATAGAGTGGTCATTGCGAATTTGCTATAAAATATTTTATCTACACACATATCATAAGTCCTCTATAATGCGTTCAGAAACCGTAGAAAATGACCAGCATTGCAGCACGACGTGGCCTTCTCGCCGACAGCGCCAGCCCCAGCACCTCCTCCACCACCAGCAGTAAAGTAATAGTCATTACGACATCGAATTCGATGTCGTAATGACTTTTCGATATCGAATTCGATGTTTCAAATTTGAAAACCAACGTAATTTACAATCATAGTGAAATAAAACGGATCACTCACGTACATAAGTCTAGTTCAGTCCGACGTGTATAAATAATAATGTGATATTTTTTTTTACAATAAAAAAAAATCAGTTTACGAAACGTCAGGTCGGTATGTTTGTCTATGATTAAAAAAAACAGTCAAATTCGTGACAGCTATGGATATGATATATGCCTTCGGCTTCTGAACCCATCTTAGAGTACTTATAATATGTGTGTAGATAAAGTAATGTATGCAACTCCACATAATTATAGGCCTTAAAACACTCGTGTGATCCTATTATGAAACTCAGCTTCGCCTCGTTTCATAAAACCGCACTCGTGTTTTAAGGACCCTCATTATGTAGCAGTTGCATAAATTACTATAATTTCAAGTGTCGGTATTGCTACGTACCTTCTAATTAGCAAAGATACACCGTACTGGATGACTTAGTACCGAAGCGGTACAAAGTCGTGAATTATGATTTTTTGATGGCCGATGGGGTCAGAAGGTTCTCGAATGGCGTCCACGGACCGGGAGACGAGTTGTCGGTAGGCTTCCAACAAGATGGAGCTACGACCTAGTAAAGATTGCGTTACTGCGGGGGATGCGGAAAGCACAAGTCCGGTCTGAGTGGAGAGCCTTGGGGGAAGCCTACATCCAGCAGTGGACGTCTTTCGGCTGACATGATGATGATGATGATGATTTTTTGCTAATGATCGCTCTATAATACATACTAATGTTGAATCTTTTTGTTTAGTCGTTACCCCACAATAAACACAGTTTTACCTCTTTTGGGGTAATTATTCCTGGTACGGAATCACTGATATTATAGACGCTTGTAGCTTGTATCATTGTAATGTTATTCTCTAGTACAGCCATGAGCGCTACTGTCACTTTTCGGTACTAAATGATAACAGATTTGACACTTCAACGCTGAAACAGCCATCTTAAAGAATATAACCCTGCTACTCTCCAATTAATCTAAATTTGATTTTTTTTTAACATACGAGTTTTAAGTCATCTCAACATGGGATTACTTTGTATCTATTTTACAAGAAATCCTTCCTAATTAGGCAGATGTAACAGTAACGATCCTTTTCACGTTCAGTCAAATGACCGCGCATAAAGAATATCGTAAAAACCGCTTAGAAAAGTGAACCTATAAACAGCCTAATTTAATATTTTTAATCCTTAAATTTCCACTCTATCTACAAACACGTAAGATCTAAATTTAATTAACTATTGCTACGGATTTATAACATTTTCGAAAGTTTTTATTTTCAAACGTGAATTGGCATGAAACCGAACGCTTCACAGTTCGATCAAAGTACCAATTTATCTAGATCTCTTATTTCTTTAACATTGGTTGATATAAAAGCTCTGTTTATATAGGTTTCGTTGTCACCTGCTTGGGACATCTGCGGTCAGTTTTATTGTACAAAATAGCCCTTAAAAAGGATAAAAAGGGTAAAAACGTGAAACGTGGAAATAAGCGTCGTTGAATATGATTCGATGGTGATTTTTTAAAAGGGTGAATACTGTGGTTTTTTTTTTATATTCTTCCCGATACAGTTAACGCTTGTATTTTAAGTCTTTCAGTTGCCTTAATTTTCATTAATAGTACGTAAATAGGTACGAAAAGTTTAGTTTAGGTATCAAGAGAAATCTCTTAATTAATAAATGAGTTAATTTATTGAATCAGGCGTTACTTTGCGGAGGTCCATATTTATGAACTAAAAAACAATTACTTTTCTCACCCGCGACCACTAATGACAAATAGTTATATCTGTGCGGCAAATGTATGTTTCCATGCAACACCTCCGCCTCCACTGCTACACGAATCAACACATGCCACACAGACCCAACTATCACCACCACCACTATCCTAAACGCTGACGCGTTTCGGCACTCTCCACGAGGCCATTTACGAAGCACAACAACAACCGCTCAACATGCCACCACTTCCACTACTGACATATGTAAACCATGTACTTAACTAAGGGTAGTTTGGAATTTATAAAATATTAGTGGGTACGTTGGTTTTGTCATTAACTAAGTTAAGTACATGGTTTACATATGTCAGTAGTGGAAGTGGTGGCATGTTGAGCGGTTGTTGTTGTGCTTCGTAAATGGCCTCGTGGAGAGTGCCGAAACGCGTCAGCGTTTAGGATAGTGGTGGTGGTGATAGTTGGGTCTGTGTGGCATGTGTTGATTCGTGTAGCAGTGGAGGCGGAGGTGTTGCATGGAAACATACATTTGCCGCACAGATATAACTATTTGTCATTAGTGGTCGCGGGTGAGCAAAGTAATTGTTTTTTAGTTCATAATAAATGAGTTGTTTATTTCAGGTAACAATAATTAGCAAATTATTTTTTGTACTAGAACGCACTTAGGGTTAATTGCTAACGTAATTGACGTTTCCGCGTGTGGCGGTTAGGTTAAATTTCCTAACAACAGTCTTAACTCCATTCAATTCCGCTGAAGCCCTATCGGTCGATCAAAACATAATTAAGAACACCGTTCATTAATCATATTTAAAATTGGTACTCTTAAAAAAAGACAAATGATCACACAATCAGACGAAACAATGAAATAAAGGCAGCATCACACGAGACAAAAGAAGCGCATGGCAACCGCTCATCATACAGAAATGTCGTAAGCGCCAACACGTGAGCGGGCGGTTACGCCCTTTGGGCTGGCGATGCTGAATAAATGCCAGGCCATTTACAAGGGTGTAAGATATGACGTGATATAGATCACTCACTCCGTAATAAATAAATAAATAACATAAGAAAAATTACACCGTAAAGCGAATGTAACCGGAGGCGCTAAGGCGCGTTGGCGTTGTATGGACAAGACGTCGGTTTAAATAAAGATTTTACTAGCATAAACCGTGGGGGTTGCTTATGTCCAACAGCGGACGTCTTTCGGTTGACATGATGAAACCTTCTAAATACATTAAAATTAAATGAACTAAAACTAGTTACATAGGTACTCTAAAATTTAATTTAAAAAGTTAACTTTGACACGTTTACATTATGTTTCACGTTATGTAATATATTTTACAATGCTCCAGAGTATTAATTTTACTTGTATAATATTATCCTTCATACGTAGGTTCGATTCCTGGCAATCTATAAAAAAATGTTTTGTCAGTATCCGGTGACACTAATGACAAGCTAATTAATAACCCTTTTTGTCAATTTAAAAACACTAGCCAAATATTTTTTCTTTGGAAATGGGATGCTTAGCTATTTGTTAATCTGTACGCGAGTCATTTAAACGCGATCAATCAAAGTCCTATCATTGTTAAAGACGTTATGTAATTATTGTATGATGATTGAGTGAAGAGACGGAGCCGATATTGTGTAGCGTTACCTAAGTATAATCCCACACATTCGACTGTGTCTACAGAAAAGACACCTGTTCCTTCATGACTGTCACATTTTTCGCGTAGCGTTTTCAGTTTCCAAGCTTACTTGCCTTCACTTTTTTTACTATTTGCGACCGACTTTAGATTTTCTACACAGCAGGCAAAACTAGGATGGAAAACTAACAAGTGGGTCAATTAATGGTACTTAATTTCTAATGGACGTTTAACGTGAACTACCGTGAGATTCAACCATAGGGAAACAACGTCTGTTGTCACGTCTGTTGGTGAAGTGACATGTGATAATACCTTATTACGAAAATAAGCCGTGATAGCCTAGTGGTTTGACCTATGGCCTCTCAAGCAGAGGGTCGAGGGTTCAAACCCCGGCTCGCACCTCTGAGTTTTTCGGAATTTATGTGCGAAATTACATTTGTAATTTATCATGAGCTTTTCGATGAAGGTAAAACATCGTGAGGAAACCTTCACACTCCTGCGAAGCAATTCAATGGTGTGTGTGAAGTTTCCAATCCGCACTGGGCCCGCGTGGGAACTATATAGCCCAAGCCCTCTCATTCTGAGAGGCCTGTGCCCAGCAGTGGGACGTAAATAGGCTGATGATGATGATGATGACAAAAAAATTAGTATGGGTATATCTCGACATGTTTCGAACTTATCCGTAGTCCTTCCTAAGGGACCACAAGCTTCGCCGATAACGAACCGCAAAGTGCACGCCACGGCTCTGCTCGCACGGCTGCTCGGCACAGCTGTTGCCGCTGACGGGGGCGCACAACGAATTAAATGATCATTGGCAATCCGCAACTCCAGAGTGATTGCAGGTGCGTCACCAACCTAGAGAACTATGATAAAATGCCTCTTGCGTCCGAAAACTCCCTACCTGTACCGTCTACTGGAACACAACAGTGCAAGCACTGCTTAGATGCAGGTTAAGAGTAAGTAAGTAAACACTTTATTGCACAAAAAACAGGATAAAAACACAAGTTACAACAATCAAATTCGAGTATTAAGATGGTGGTAGAGTAGCAATAAATAAACGTATGTCCATATAGTCTGAACGGTTGGGCGGTGCGCGAGGGAGCGACAGGGAAGGATGATTTAGAAACCCCTCGGGAGAGACGCGACCCGGTATTAATATTGTGACTGACTGTACAGTATACGCAGAGGACCCAGATAATGACCGTGGAAACAACGTGATGAAATAAGTTTTCTTTAAAAAAAAGTTTTTTATACAAGCTATTTGCGGACTGTATTTCTTGTTAACTGTACGTGTGTTGTCATCCATCTCTTATATCGGTACCAAATTTCGAGACAATCTTTGATGGGCCACCAGAATTTCCCTAAAAGATTACTGTATTATCACCGGAGTACATTAAATATGAGCATGTCAAACACCAAATAATATCCGCAGTAATAAATGAATACAACCGGAAAGCACAAGACCGGTCTGAATGGAGAGCCTCGTGGAGGCCTATGTCCAGCAGTAGACGTCTTTTGGCTGACACGATGATGATGCTGTTTTTTTTTTATACAACGAGGAAGGCAAACGAGCCCGTGGGTCACCTGATGATAAGTGATCACCACTGCCTATAGACACCCGCAACCCCGGAGGGTTTGCAGATGCGTTGCCAACCCAGAGAGCTAAGATGAAATGCCTCTTGTGCCTGTAATTACACCGGCTGTCTTATTCTCAACACCGGAACACAACTGTGCAAGCACTGCTAAGATAAGTAAGCTGGTAAGATGGTGGTAGCGATCCGGACGGACCACGCACAAGGTCCTACCACCCGCAAAACATGAGTAAACATTAAACAATATAGTTAAACCTACCTCACTTTCGTGTGTTAAACAGCTCGCGCATCCATTATGCAGAAATAAGCAAGGGAACGGCTGTATGAGCAGCTTATATTCAACATAGCCGTGTCGCCATTACATAACCTCTAATAAAAATATAAATGATGCAATATTTAATCAAACACTGCGTTTTATTAATAAATACACTTTTAGAAAAGGTTTTTAACATCAGCCACATTATTATTGCACATTGAATTACACAAAATCGTTAAAAAAAATCGCTTGTCCAAGCCAAGGTATTATAAAAAAAATGTTTACTTACTGAATAGTAGCTTAATCATTGCAAATTTTACGGTAAATATATATGTCGTAGCGTCGATACACTGCCGGTGTTGATTATAGTCTGTAGTTATAATGTACCCTCATTTGTTATGGCTTTTACGAAACGTCAAGCGGTGACAGCTGTCAAATAAATGCCGCTTGGGGGTGGTCTGTGCTTGGTTCATTTGTGGGTAGTTGTAAAAGGTCAGAATGACATTTGGTAACTTTAAAAAAAAGAATCGACATTCTGTATCGAGGAGTCGTACTGATCACAAGTCGATAATGTAATCCATTTGCATCGGGTTAGTGCTTTGAGTTTTAGTGTGAGTTATTACTGATTTCATGAACTAAGTGCTTGTGCTCCAAGTACAGAGTCTTATTTTGAGTCTTAAATGATATCTTGGCAATAGACCACGTGAATGGGCGCAAGGACAGAACTCTCCAACGTTTCCAATATGGTACTTGCAATTCGAGTTATTAGTAATGAAGGAATGAATTAACGTTGATATCAAGTGTAACTAGTTAAGATCATGTATGATGTTATTATTGAAAAGATTATACCTCATTGAGTTTCTTGCCGGTATCTTCTCAATAGAGGTTATTTCCGAACCGTGCTGTAGAGTCATTACTGTAGGCCTTAATCGAATAAAGACTGGCTTACAAGTGAAACATGATGTTTCTGCAGTTATTTCTATCACCTCAATCGACCTTGAAGATGAGTAAAGCTCGTGACCAAGCTCAGTTACGTGTAAAACCCATTTCGTCCTGACACAGCGGGCTAGAAAACCACGTGGTATGTGTGCGATGTCTGCCCCCCCTCGGCTGTCCCCGACTAATATGTAAATTCACAGTAAAATTAAATGCGCAATAAGAATTCACTTCCAATAATTATAAAATGTGTAAAACCAAAATTCAAATCCATTTGTTAAGTAGTAATGGCGACGCTTGTTGATGCGGAGCCATTTTTGTATTCACAAAACATTATTAGAATTCACGTATTTTTTAAACATGATTTGCATATTCTCTCCAAAAAAGTACAGAATGAACTAAATGCTGAATATTAAATACTGCTACTACGAATACTATTATTATAATAATAACAATTATTATTATTAATGAATAAATGAACTTGAACACGCTCAACTGGATAAAAGAGTTTTAATAGCTGATTTATAGTGCATAATAATAATAGTATATTTGAACTTTTATTTGAATTTGTAAATTTTGACATATTTATTTAATTGGTATATGATAATTTTATTCTACAGTTTAATTATAATTTAATTGAATTTTGTATTATAATTAGAATGTGCACACAAATATGGATCACAGTTATCCGAAATAAACGATATTTTATTTATTTATTTTATTTAAATGTCAATCAGCATTTATACCGACGATATTAAGCTTCTTGTACATTTATTCAGCTACTATGTAGCTGTTATGTTGCTATTATACAAATTAAAGCATTTTATTTTGTGCCCAAATTGCTTGAATAACGACTGTGGAAACGTTTATACAGCCCATAAGCAGCTAGTTTATCAGCTTGAAGGTTTCAGAAATGCATTTATACAAAGATTATACAGCCAATCTGTGTTGCTTGGGAGTGACATCGTCAGAACCGTCCTTTTTTCTGCCGCATCTGCTATCCGCATATACTGCACGTTTGATCGCTCCTTTCCCGCTTCGGTTTCTGTCGCCAGCACAGCTAAATTGGTACCGAATTTCAAATTCAAATCGGTACCAGCCCGCGGCGCCTCTCTAACCGCTAATTGCTGCTTTGGTGATTTGGTGGCTTTGATGTTGATTGGTACCGATACCGATACCGTTTTATCCGGTACCGGTGTGTTGGGTTAGGTAAAGGTTGCTAGTACGCGTGACACAGGGGTTACTGAGACGCAAAAGATAATCATCATCATCATCATCACCAGCCTATTTACTTTCCACTGCTGGGCACAGGCCTCCTCTCAGAATGAGAGGGCTTGGGCTATAGTTCCCACGTGGGCCCAGTGCGGATTGGGAACTTCACACACACCATTGAATTGCTTCGCAGGAGTGTGCAGGTTTCCTCACGATGTTTTCCTTCACCGAAAAGTTCATGATAAATTACAAATGCAATTTCACACAAGATAATAATAAAATAATAAATAAATATCATGGGACAATTGACACCAATTGACCTAGTCACAAACTAGGCAAAGCCTGTAGGTACTTGACAACGGATAAACATACTTATATAGATAAATACATACTTATATACATACATAAACATATAAGTATATAAATATTAAACATCTAAGACCCGAGAACAAATACATACAAATATCTGCCCCGACCGGGAATCGAACCCGGGACCTCAAGCTTCGTAGTCAGGGTCTCTTACCATTAGGCTAACCGGCCGTCGCCGTTAATTGACCAATTACATTAAAAGCCTATCACAAACTTGACAGAAAATGTCAAACGGACCCCACTCTACTAATGTCTTCTAGCGATATTTTGTCTATGTTTTAATTCGTGTCGAGTGAGCAAGTAGATGCATTTTTAACTGACTTCAAAAAAGGAGGAGGTCCTCAATTCGATTGCATGTTTTTTTTTGTACATTTTATTATGTACGGTAAGTGCAAGGGACACGATAATGTCTCTTTCTATTTATAAATCTGAAACTAAATGAACCTATTGCGGATTTACCACTTTGTTGATTTTATAGTATTTTGGTAAAAAGAAAAATATTTAATATGATTTGACAACGTACTCCAAGAGTGAACCACAACACACGGTTACCGCTTCCAAAGGAAATTACCAATTTGAAGTTCCCTAAAAAAACTCTTTTCAAATCGCTCACTATTAACTTGACAACCGCCATAACCCAATATCACCTGCATTACCATGAAATAAAATTAACATAAGACATTTTCCCAAAACGTGGCGTTTAAAATCAAACTTAATCCCAGGAATCCTCCTGCGGCTATGACACATTCCCTTAAGTACGATAATATGTTAATAGCTACTGAACTAACTTTATTACATTTAAATATAACGACCACCAAAACACTCAGACCCTCCTTTAATACCATACCTTAGAAAAACCTTAGGTCTTCCTAAACTGGGCGTTTACCTCTCGCATCATACCACCAGATTAAAAAGAACTCTTTAAGACACCAAGCTCGAAGTATATAGAGGTCTGCTTATATTGGAGTCCCTGCAGTAGAAATTTATCCATTTAGAACAGTTTAGAAAGAATTCGAGTCTCACCAATTACTGTAAGAGACATGGTATTATTAAATTTACATTTCAAATTGGATGAATGTTGTGCCTCCGAGGTGCATATAATCTATGGTTTTAGCCTATTTTGGTTTCTTGCCTTAAAAAGAGTTACCGTCTATCGCTTAGAGCAGTGGTTCCTAACCTTTTTCCATCTTTACCCCTGGAAACTGTAAGAATTTTGCTGACAGCCTCTGTAAAGCAAAAACAGTGTGACTCCCTAATACTGTACCGTCCCCATTTTTGATGTTATTTTGTGGGTTTCCTCTCTAGAAACACACTTTTACCCCTATGGGTAATCACTCCCAGGTTCGGAACCACTGGCTAAGGGGGTTAGTCTACAAAAACACACCTACGTACACCGTTAAATGGAGCCTGCGAGAAATGCCGTTTCCTCCTTGAAGCGGACGAAAGTGTGGACTGTATAATATTAATGAATGAAAGATGTAATCAAGTTAAAATGTGGTTAAATAACGAAAATTATGGACAAAAAGCAACACCAAACCAATCTGCTGAACTGCTGACAAGACAATGACAAAACAAAAGTACAAAAAGTCATAAATAGCATCATATTATAAAAACTAGCTCGGAGTTTGCGACACTCCTGTTTTTTCCTGAATGGATGGAAGTTCTGGATAGAAGTTTAAACATAATGAGGCTAAAGGTGTCAATTATTGGAATAAAGGCGTCAAACATTAGGACGTTTACCTTACCTACAGTCATGACAAGAAAATAGCAAATGCTTTGGTATTATAAAAACAATTAAAAGAAAACGGTACCGAAACTGAAAAAAGGTGCTTTAGAAAAAAAAGCTACTTAACATCAAGTCTGTCGTTGTATTCTCAACACTTTCAAAAAAGCAATGCATCAAAATATCTAATTGAATACAACCCTCCTTATTTCATTTAAAAACAGGCCTCTTATTTCCCGAGGGAGGGAAGACGTCGCAAATTTTATAATACCGGTATATTTACCGGTTAATATTTACCGGTTCGCGCGATACCGGATAATTAGATAGCGACGTGATTTCGTACGGGAAGACGAAATTAATATCAATGTTCTTTGTTTAGAAGCTTAGGGGTGGGATGACGGCAGTGTTAATACCTACCGATATCGATGTTACCGGTAAAATATGTAATCTTTGAGCATACTAACATTATGAGAACCCAATCGACTTTATTCGTTTGTTATGTGTAAGTATTATTATCGGTTAGTAAACTGAACACGTTTCTATCGATGATATGACAGGTGCCGCGACGGGTGCAGTCAGCAGCAGAAGTAGCTAAGTGTCCAAAGCGGTTACAATGATCTAAGCACGGCTCTATTATTATAGACATAAGAGCTTGTGCAGATCATTGTAACCGCTTCGGTTGCTTAGCTACTTTTACCGCTGACTGTACCTTACCTAATAGTTTTAAAAAACTTCATTAATTATATTCGTTTTATATACTTCGAATCTTGCAAGATTGATGAATCTTAATCCAATTCCGATGTGATCGGCATGTCATTGTACCTATTTAAAAGAGCTCGTTTGCTCTGGGCTAGAGAGTTTAAGGCGAAACATTATCCTAGCAGGTCCTTGTTATACAAGTTTAATGTAAAATTTCGTGGTGCAGTACTGTCGATACCGACACCACCCCATCCCTAAACTCTGCCAAATGAAGACTAATGCTGCCTCGTGCGTGGGGTCCCTGGTTCGATCTCAGACATGACAAACAATCTATGACATAAGTTTATACCTTCGTTACTTAGTCATGAACTGGGGGCTATGGTAGAAAGTTATGGCTGCGGTTTGCGCAGTAAATTGGGTGGACAGAGTCGTTTATCAGTGACAATGTGGCTGAATTAACTAAAAGCAATTTTACAGTCGTTCGGTTTTGGTTGTGTCCAATTCATTATACTATTATGAGGTTTTATCTGATGGTACAAGTACAAAGGTACCTGGACCGCCATTTTTCTATTAGTGCACTCGTAACCGTTACTTAGGGACATAGAGTCGATATTGAATTGAACACTCTAGATGGTAGTGGCGATTTTTGTACAATATAGTCATTTTGGTGTTTTTTGCGATTTGTTCCTTTAAGTAGATTGGACACAACCAAAAGCGAACGACTATACCGACCATGTCGAAGTTAAATGTTTCGTCAACGAGAGTTCGGTGTTTTTTGTAAACGGGGTTTGTATGATGTTTAGAACAACGCCCCCCGTGCGTATTTGGGTACTAACTAAATAATGAAAGTATTGTATTATCACGATGGTGATTACACGATAACATTACTATTCGATTCTTGGTGGAAACTCGTGCTACTGAGCCTCTTTAATACCTAGTGTAATTTTTGACACAAGACAACATCTCGATCGCGTTCGCGTTAAATCTCTAGCGGTACTTATTGGAAACGTAAGTACTAATCTCATTAGTATATTTTTGACACTAACGCGATCGTGGCGTATTTTTTCTTCTTAATTACACTAGGCGCTTTGAGCGTCTAGTGTAATCAACGACCAAAAAAACGCCTCGATCGCGTTCGCGTTTACGTTGAATTAATATGGGCAAATTGGCAGCGCCACTAGTGGCACGTATCGACGACAAACTATTCTCATAGTATTTGACACTTTAACGCAAACGCGATCGTGGCGTAGGTTTTGTATGTGGTGGTATAAGAAACACAGTCCTGAATCCTGTATGAAAGGCGTTAATTACTATTGTCTGCGCGGCAGGCACCGCGCGGCACGGCGACTGAAGCACCCTAATCGCGCGATTAAACAACTTCGACCAGCCGCTTCGATCGGTGCACCAACAATATGCAATATGGTAGAAGTGACATAGGATAGAATCAAATCAAAAAAATTAAAAATGTTTATTTCCGTAATCATAGGTACAGTGTTGACGTTGGGACTTCCTAGTAAGTATAAAATACCTGTGTCAGGAAGTCCCGCTCTTCCATAATTAATTTAGTCACTATGAATAGGTGCTTACAAAATAGGGAGATTTTCTCTCCAATATGAATTTGGTGCTTAAACATGCAGAATTTCGAACGTGCGCGTGTGTGTGTATGTGTATGCGTGTGTGCGTGTGTGTGTATATGTGTGTGTGTGCGTGTGTGTATATATGTTATCTGTATACGAGTCTCTCATTTCTATCAGCAGGTAGTAGGGTTTAATAAGATCTCAGTCTCTTAATGATTAAGACCTTTTTTAAATTATACCATTGTAAAGGGTAGATATTTATACATTTGTCATAATATATAGGTACGAAGAGGTTGGTAAGTAGGTACATCAAATAACTACTCATATCTAATAGTAGATAAATATGCTGTCATAAAATTTTGTGTAGATACAGAGGCCCGAGTACGAATATTCGAAATCTGAGTCACGTAAATCGAATAGTAAACGTTATCGAGTTTGTATGACGTTTGGAACAGCGCCCGCCCGTGAGCGTATTCGGAGTTCCAGAATTTAGTATGAGGTTGCTCGATCTCAATACGATAACCGTAACGTTACGCAGGATTAGAAAAGTCGTGTTCGACTCTCTGTTGTACATTAAAAATTAACATAAAAGAAAAATGTGTCATAATAGATAAATAGGAAGTAAATAAGTAATGATAAGTATAACGGCGCGTTACACAAAAATATTACGATTATCAGAATTAGATTAAATTGATCATGGAATTTGTTATTTGCATAAATGATCCTTTTTTTTATAATTAAGGAGATACCAATTGTTTCGTTATAGTTGGCAAATTTAATTAGAGCGAGTGGCAACACTCGAACGGGGTCGCATATTAAAAGAAGACGTTAGGTCATTCAGAGTTTGACAGCTGACCAGTGCCCTAAGCACGACTTGTCTAATCCTGCGTCACGTAAAATTCGAATAGTAAACTATAACGAGTTTGTATGACGTTTGGAACAGCGCCCGCCCGTGAGCGTATTTGGAACTAAAATTTAGTATGAGATTTCTCGATCTCGACACGATAACCGTAACGTAACGCAGGATTCGACAAGTCGTGCTTAGGGCACTGCAAACAATATGCAAACCCGTTGGCTCTGATTTTGTATCTCTTTTAATCTTAATAATCCGTGTACATTTATAACCAATTGTTACCTAGTTCAATAAAGTGTTGTGTGATCTAAATTACGAAGGTGTTATTTTACTACTGCGTCGACCATGTCGGCGGACGAGCCGCCCGGTAATCCGATAAGTATAACAATGTAAATAAACTGGTACAAATTGTGAACTAGGCAAAAACTGTGGGATGGTACCCATATTCAAAGTTCCAAAAGATACGGTGGATAAAAGGAAGAAACGGTATGAACCACACAAGTGCGACAGGCAAAAAACCGAGAACTGACTCCGATTAAGTATGTTCAAAACATTGTAGAGCCTCAAGCATGATTGAAAGACGAGTTGCTTTTACGGCAGTTGCGGTTTCGGACTTCAAATATATAATTATTGGGTACAAGGATGAGCACTAACCGCCCTACACCGGTTTCAGCTGACACCGTCTTCAATATACAATGACAATGCAAAGAAAAATCCGTTAAGCAGCTGGACTTGAACCAGCAACCTCGGTAATCCGTACCACGCTCCACCAATTAAGCTATACTTAACGTTGGTGTACCTAACGAATTTTTTCAATGCCTTGTGTCATATTTTTATTTGGAAGATCTCTCCTCAGCGCCATCTATGAGTAGCTTAATCAAGCGGCTCACCCACTACGGAACTTCTACAGTTACGCATTAGTGGCAAGAGATGGAACTATTTTCTGAATCTATTTTCTATATTTGACACCGTCTTGCAGACGACGATTATTATTTTTTGATGGCCGTCATTCGGGCCATCAAAATTCAAGTTGGTGGCTATGTACCATGATATTGGCATTGGCAAATGCACAGAAGTCATCGCTCATGTTACTATGACAAAATTAAAATCAACATTTTAAAAAGCATGATTACCTTAAATTTTAACACTTCTATCCATCTCTAACTCTACCGTAAACGGAGAGTAAGCTGCTGTCGCTGTAGTTCCCGATTCAATTACCGAAGTTTGACGAGTTCAGGCCCCTATTCTGACCGCGCGGGCTATTCCGTATCGCTCGATAACTTGTCGATTGGAGACAATCGCTCCTATTCCGACTCTGGCCACATCGTGTTGAGGCACGGCATCGGCTCGATATTATGGGAAATAAAATAAAATTTAATGTTTTTTGTTTTGTATTTTTTATGTCGCAACGGACAAACATGATTTAGTGAAGTAGACAGTGGAACCGTCAATATAGGGGTAGGTCTCATTTGTTCTGAGGAACTTGACGTCAGACTCCATCAGATTGGCGAAGAATAATTCTTCGCAGACAAACCTTTTAAAGATACCCTACGAATACCACTTTATTACTGAAATTATTATTTACAATTATCAAATAGATTATAGAGTATCTTCAAAATGTGTAAAAAGCGGATTTCAAGAGACAATGTCTATTCGAACCGTCCATCCAACGACCGATAAGGGCCGTTATTTTTTTTTTTAATAAGAGGACAACGTGACAATAGTAATAACTGACTAATTATGTAAGGAATAGTTCAACTAGGTACTCCTTATCACGCACAATAAAAACTGTTTAATGACAACCAATGAAACAATTCAACGGTAATTTTACATTTCCAAATGCCATCCTATTCCAGTTTATGACCATACTAATTGCATGCTTGTATGTTTTATTTCGAATTATTAGGTCGGCGACTACTTTACTATTGACCCTACATTATTGCGTAGAAATTCAGCCATAAATTTATTAGAGTCCGTAGTCAAAACTAGAACAATTTTTATACGACAAGGAAGGCGAACGAGCAAGCTCCTATTTCACCAATATTACAATTTTCAGATTTGTCAGTTTACAATGACAATTTGAACTAGATTTCTTTATTGCCAATGTGAAGCGCGCTAAAACAAAAGCTCTTGATGTCACCAACTGACACCGAATTGTCATTGAAAACTGACATTTGTAGAGTTGGTGAAATAGGGGCCAGAGTTGCTTCCCCTGAGTGTAAGTGATCACCACTGCCCATAGACACCCGTGACCGCGGGGGGTTTGCAGATGCGTTACAAACCTAGAGAGCTAAGATGAAATGCCTCTTGAGCCCGCATTAACACCGGCTGTCTTACTCTCCACACCGGAACACAAAAGTGCAAGCACTGCTGCTTAGCGGCAGGATTAGCGCGTAAAATGGTAGGTAGTATCAATCTGGATGGCCCTCGCACAAGGTTCTACCGCCCGCAATAATGCCACATCTGTAAGATTTTGTTGGACACTGTTTATTGCCATCCTCTAGAAGCCACAGTTATTCATATTTCCGACCTACTTATCACTATAAATATAAGCGTAGCCAAATATTATAAAGCAAAGCCCTGGGTGTAAGCTAGCTGGCTATCCGTTAATCCGCGGCACCATGGACGAAGGGCAATTTTAATAACACTGTCACGGCGGCAAAGACTAATCCTGTTATTCATAAACCTATTTTAACTAAAATGCCGTTAAGGTTCGTTTGTCCCTTTTTGTCACATTGACATTTTCGTTAGTAAGAAGAAGACAAAACCTATTTTAGCTAATAGGCTTGAGTGACGTTTATGAATAAGGGCATTAGTAATTTATTTGGCCGTGATAGCCTAGTGGTTTGACCTATGGCCTCTCCAGCAGAGTGTCGTGGGTTCAAACCCCGGCTCGCACCTGAGTTTTTCGAAATTTATGTGCGGAATTACATTTGTAATTTATCATGAGCTTTTCAGTGAAGGAAAACATCGTGAGGAAACCTGTACACACCTGCGAAGCAATTCAATGATATGTGTGAAGTTCCCAATCCGCACTGGGCCCGCGTGGGAGCTATAACCCAAGCCCTCTCATTCTGAGCGGAGGCCTGTGCCCAGCAGTGGGACGTAAAAAAGGCTGGTGATGATGATGATGAATTTATTTGGACGGAAAAACGAAGGCTCATCTTACACTGGTCCACAAAACCAGCAAAACACAAAATGACTTCTTATTACCACGCGTCGTCGCAGGAATGACAATCATTATTGTTTAAGGACCTCATAAAACTGCATTACTGGCCTATACTTACCTTACAATTATTAGCTGTAACCCGGTTCGATCTTTGATAATTGCGGGGTGTGCTGAAGAAGCATAAATAACGTTGACGTTTGTCTTGGTTGGGGTTTTAATTGGATTGGCGAGGTAGCCGGGTCAGTTGGTGCGTGAATAGAGAGAGAGGATAGATGTATATTTTAACATGACGTCATGTTTGTATACGTTAAAAAGCCGGAGACTTTTAAAGTAGCTAGAGACGATCTTTGGAACTGGGATTTCCCTCAGTCTTCGTTTTCAATAAAAGCATTATTGGCAAGAAGTTGTCAAATATGCCGTCAGTCCCTACAACAATACACTAATATATTGATGTACCTAGGTATACACTACCTTAAAGTGGCATGTATACAATGATTATCGTATGTCATCGACAAAATACGCTCACGGGAGGCCCCGTTCTTAAAGTGATACAAATTTTATCGATGGCAATACGATAACGATTCTAGGTAAACACTCGTGCTCGAGTTATTGTAGTTTTATTCTCCAATGCTGCCTCGCTAGTGTCACTCTTCAGCATTAAATGACAACCGATTCACTTAATGCTGAAAGAGACGCATAATAGGTAATGTTAAAGAAAAATACCCCTGTGTGCACTCTTTATTATGCTACGGTCAAAGGTTCAAGTCAAGAATTAGAAAGTTCCTTCACACCTTTATAACTTGTTTATTTAATTAGATCCCTACAAAGCCTATAATTTGTCGTGCTATTTGAACTTGTGGCCAATTGAAGCAAATAATTGTAAGACAGTCGCACCGCTTCTCCGCTTGTTCCCAGCATTGTGGTGCATGGGAGAATATCACCATGATATAACTTAGAGCAGACCCGCTGAAGACAGTTTAAAACGCTCAATAAGATTATTGCGGGGTATCCATTCATTTGGCCAAAAAATATTTGCCAAACTGATTAATTTCTCAAATGTTTAATTTCCTAAAATGTATTTTTTTTTCGGAAACTAAATATTTCAGGATTTATTTACAAGAAAAAAGCATTTTGAGAAATGAAACATTTCGCTAATCAGTAAGTTCGGCAAAAGTTTCTTGACAAACGTTAGTAAACCTTGTAACGATTGATATTTATATACATAATAATATGCCTTTTATAATTCATAATTCATTTATTACATGCTTTTCACAGGTTACAGAGATCTACTTAAAAAACATGATGATGTTTGGAACATTTTGAACACAGGAACGTTCCGCTGGCGGCTTTAGTGCTTACTGCTTACTACATTATTTATAGACTAAAACTCAAGATTCTCAGTTTAATATTAATATTATGTCGTAAGCTACAATCAGTTGGACTCTTTGTTTGCCAACTTAAATAAATTCAAGTAGGAGATTAGACTGGATAGTCAACTCACATGTTGTAATGAGCCGGAAATTCTGTCCACATAAAAAGTACATATGTTCCGGATAATGATATAGCAGAGTGGGACAGCGACACTTAGATATAATGAGTGCATGACTCGACGCGTACGACACTATGTGGCTTGTAGTGCCGCGCTGTGTCGATACGATAGCAAACATTTTAATTTAATGTCCCCACGCTAAAGTCGAAGATAGACATAGTAGAAAAACCTTTCCCACGGGCCAGGCTAAAATGAATCTTATGACAATGTCATATACATTTTGACAGGGGTAAGCTTTTCTCATTTTAACTTTAGCTCAAATACGAGTTTTCACAAGAATCGAGTAGTAATATCGCTATCGTATCGGCATCGAAAAAAGACGACAGAAGTTATCTATACGCTCAAGGGGGGGGGGGGTGGCACTGTTCCAAACGTATTTTTTTCTCGACGAAGATACGATAATGTACTACTCGATTTTTGGTGAAAACTCACGCTCGAACTACTGACCCCATTTTGAGGAAATATTTGAGCTTGATACGCTTTTCGTCAAGAGAGAATACGTGGGTAAAACTTAGCTAAGAACCATCTCGATTAAACTATCGAAATCGGTCCATACGTTAGGGAGCTATGATGCTACAGACAAGATACACAGACGCACATATACACACCCCTCTTTTTCGTCGGGGGTTAAAAATGGTGAATACTCCACAACAAGCGTGAAATCTAAACGGGTAAGCCAAGTCAAGCATGCTTCGGACTAACTCTTTGTCCTTCCTCTGGGCTCTGACTGTGATCTGTTTATTTCACTAGGTACTATCGACACTACTCTATCGATGATGATCGACCATCTATCGAAATTCCTGGCACCTGCCGCACCCGTTCATTACACGTGATTGTCACGCGGCCCCGCCCCCTGCGCCGGCGTCGTCGTAATTCGTATCATTACGCCGCGTATGACGAAACAGTGGACGAAAATATTAGAGCGCGTGTGTTGTAGGATGTGACTACTTTTGGGCATTGCTGGACCGTGTTTTATAAAACTACAAGTTACATTTTACAAGCGGAGTCTCATTCTATCACCTTTCGTTAGAAAGAGACTTACGCTTGTAAATTACAACTTGTAGCTTTATAAAACACGACCCTGGTCGTTCACCTGTTTTTAAATTGTAATAGACAGATGCCTACGTTTATGCGTAAGGTGACCGGTACAAATCTAATATCTAACCCTATTCATAAACCTATTTTAACCAAAATGCCGTTAAACTTCGTTTGTCCTTTTTTGTCACATTGGCGTTTCCGTTAGTAAGAAGAAGACAAAACCTATATTAGCTAATGGAGGCTTGAGTGACGTTTACGAATAAGGCATAAGCGTTTATTTGGTTTACTAATTTGTCTTAGTTTTAGATCTACTAAGGTTTAGGTCGTTGGTTTCAAGATGTACCGAAAAATTTAAAAATATCCAATAATAGTCACGGTTATCTTACTTATAACTTACTTAAAGAGAGGGCTGACAATTACTTCTGATATGTATCTGTGTGTGTAGCGTGTGCTTCGGGCTATTACAAAGAACTAACATAATGCGACTACTATTATGCTAACATACAGCTATCATATCGAAAGCTAATCAATCTTCTGTCGTTTCCCTAATAATCTTTTATACGTCAATACGTCAGTTTTTCAATTTAAAAGTAAATTGTGCATCTTTTGAGTATAGCAAACTCTAAGATTAGAAATGACGCCCATGAGAATAAAAGAAAGAATTAAAAGAAAGCCTACTCTACAAACCTTAACGAAACCTTACGCTTCAAAAAAAAACTACGTATATCGGAACGTGATGTGGCCTTAATCTCATTCAAAATATCAAGAAAATTGTCCCCGATTTGAGCAACAGTAGGCGTGGTGTCTCACGAATCAGTTTTAATTTTCCGAATACACTTCAACTGTATCCCGAGAGCATAACATTGGTTTTTGTGTGTCTTTGTCCCAGTTAAGTTTGCCGTAAGAAGCAATTTGGTTGGACTCTATTAGAGGAGGCCAGTCTGCCCATGTCATTACTCGGGGCACACGGCGTGAATATAAGATTTGTGTGGTTGTGCAAGTAATGGGTCGTTCTTTTGTTCTTTTGTCTCGATTTCGTGAGGTGTCATTGAAAGATGGGTCACGGTGGCGGTAGCAATTAAGTTTTCGTCGGTATTGAGAGATGGTATACTGGATTTTAGATTTGGCGTGGTTTTGTTTTCAATTAAAAGTTATTTTGTTTGTTTATGGACGTATAAAAAATAAGGGTCCCTATGTCTGACTCCTTATTTTCACACTGTTGTCAGTTGTTACCTTTACTGTAATGACAGAATTTAAGTATTGAATTTAGATTGAAGGTGCCAATTGAGACAAAGAAATACCGGAGAAAAACAGAAGATAATTAAGTGCTAAAATTATGACATTCAATGTGTACCTGACAAGGCCTCGCACAGAACAGACAGCAATAGCCTTTCTTCGTGTCGCAGGCCAAGATCAATTTTAGATCGCCGAGCCACCGAAGTAAGTCATCATCGCATCTCTAGGCTAGGCACAGGGCTTCTCCCAGTAAACATGAGAGGGTTTGGGTTAAGTAAGTACAACCAGATTAAAAACAAAGTTATCTCTACAACAAAGCTCTGCTCCTAAAAATACGCACACGGTTGCAAAACCTCAAATTACAAACAGCATTGAACTATACCGAGAATGTCGCAAAGTAGGCGTGACATTTGTGGCGGAGGAAAATGTCAAAGCAATTTCCTATCGATTTATTGCTACCAGCGCTGTGATAGCGTTATCTAGGACAGAATAATGACGCCGTAAAGTACCCGTAATTGATAGATAATTTTGAAGCCCGAAACCTCATAAGTCTTCTGATAACTCGTATTGGTACTGGCCTGAGACTAAGGCTATTCCTAAAGTGTTTTTCACTAGTTACTGGACATGGCTATCCTGAAGTTCTAGCAGGCGCCCCGTTTTCTCGCTTGTCGCTCATTGCGTCCCTTACTTAGCAGTGGTGTGGGGGACTAGCACAGGCGTCATTTTGTCGCTTGTCGCTCAGTGCGTCAAAGGGACAAAATGGCGTGCCATGCTACATGTGCTGGTGACCTTGTAGAACGGAGCCATACTTAATACACTAACGAACATCCGCTTGGTGGGTGCTGGAGAACACCCGACGAAGAAAACCAGTACGAATAGCCTGCCATTGAGGCAAACCGGGACTAGTCAGTGGAGGTCAGGAGGCCTTGGCTCAAAAAGGGACACTAGAACGACCTTGCAAAAAAAAACGGGAACAATGTTCGTTGACATACGCTACGGACACTTGGCGAACGACAAATCCAGTCCGAAAAAAGTGTAAGACTTTGACTGAATAATAGATTTCTGATTTATACACTGAGCTTTAAGTATTAGGTATTGGTATATAAGTAGGATGTAAGAGGTCTTGGCTTGTACGTAAAGCAGAAGTATCTAAGCAACCGAAGCGGTCACAATGATCTAAGCACGGCTCTATTGTTATATACATAAGAGATTGTGCAGATCATTGACCGACCGGATGGCCTAGTGGTTAGCGACCCAGACTATGAAGCTTGAGGTCCCGGGTTCGAATTTCGGTCGGGGCAGATGTTTGTTTGATGAATACGAATGTTTGTTCTCGGGTCTTGGATGTTTAATATGTATATAAGCATGTATTTATCTATATAAGTATGTTTATCCGTTGTCTAGTACCCGTAGTACAGACTTTGCCTAGTTTGGGACTAGGTCAATTGGTGTCAATTTGTCCCATGATATTTATTTATTTATTTATACTTATTGTGACCGCTTCGGTTGCGTAGCTACTTTTGCTGCTGATTATACTACAATACTACACTCATACTATACTACTACTACACTACTACTACTACTATACTATATTCATATTACAATTGTTTGATTCTGAGACTTTTGAGTTTAGTCACTATAGAGACAGTAATGCAGTTTGCTATCAACATTCATTCACAGAACTCAACGGTATATAGTAACTAATTTTGTTATACGTGCATACTGTGCTAATGATACCAAAAATTACGATATAATGATGCTCTAGCTCCAATTGCCTTTCAACATTATCTTTTTTCTAAGGTCATTACTTTCTACAAAATACGAAAACTATCAAGTTCTTCTCGAAATCTGAAGCACATCGAATGGTTTCGTTACACAATGCATTCATCTAAATTAACGCAAACATTTTTACTACTAAACTAGCACAAGTATAAACTATCTATACGTTTGAGCAAACCAAGAATGCAGTTGTAATAGCCCTATTTCCTTCACCCGATGATAGGTAATCGAGTGAAATTCCCGTAAGTGGATGTAGAACTACGTTAGCCAACACTTGCCAACTGGACAAAGATTAAAGATGGCGTATTAAGAGATACAAATTGAGATGTAAACGTAATCGTGATGAACACGAGCCCAATTAATATGTGTAGCGAGATTTCTAACGCGTGTCATAAACTTTCTTCTCGTTTTAATGAAAGGCTTTCGTTGCGTTAGCATAAGAAGCAAAAACATATGACGGAAGAAGTCTTGTGATTAAAATTCTGTAGTCATTAGAGTCACCCTCAATGAGCTATCACGAGTCGAAAATCCGCTAGGATCGTTAGTGTCGTGTTACATCTCTACGTCAATTTCCACCAATCGTGAGCCAGTAACTTGTCTCTCATTGGTGGAGAATGACAGGTAGACCAATCAACACTAGCGATTAAGTATAGCGGATTTTTGATTCGCGATAGCCCTCATACTTTAGTTGGTAATTGCAACAGATTTTTTGAAAACACTGTCTAGAAATCACTGACTCAAATGATGAAGTTCAATCCCCTGTCGGGGCAGATATCTGTATGATGAATACGAATGTCTATTGTATATCCGTTGTCTGATTCCCATAACACAAACTCTTTTAACATAAAACTACCGTGAGACTCAATCACCAGAGGAAGGACTACGGATTAGTCCGAAACAAGTCCAGCTATACTCGACTGACATACGTGAGTGATCCGTTTATTTCACTAACACAAACTCTGCTTAATTTAGGACTAGGTTAACTTTACAATTGTCAGTTTTCAATGACAATTCGTTGTCAATTGTTGACTTGAAGAGCTTTTGTTTTAGCGCGCTTCATACTGGCCAAGGAATGTAGTTCGAATTGTCATGACAAACCGACAGTTGTAAAGTTGGTGAAACAGGGGCCAGGCTTCACAAGCCTTGAAACGCTCTAAGGTCACGCTGCTGGTCTGAAACGCTGGAAGGGTTCTGATCAACATGATTTACCTGGCTATAGAAAATAACTATTACCTACCTATGTTTAGTATACAAGTTAACAATTCTCGTTGTTAGTTGTATCTCTATCCAATATCATCGCAAATGGGCGTCGCTAAAGCGTTTCAACTCACGCGCAGGATATTAAGGCGTTGAGAGTAAGGTTGTAGAGGTGTCACTTTAAGGTTGACAGATGGACACCTGCGTAGCATTTTGATTGGGCTTGGATAGAGAATAAATTGAAGAGACTGTAGTCCGAAACATGACGGGTTGTCTTGAATGAGTGAACTTAAAAAGTGTTTTTCCAAAACAATGTTCCGTCTTTATTCGTAACCGTATATTTATGTACCAAACCAATCCCAAATACTGATAGCAGTTTTGAACAAGATAACTTGTAGGCAAATTATAATGACAAAATACCTGAATAGGTACATGCAGATTTGCAGACAGCTTAGTAAATTGCAATCTTTCTAGAACTAAGACTAATAAATAAACAAAATGTTGACAAAATGTTTAAGCAATTACCATAAATGGGTAGTCGAGTTTGAAGGTAGATGATTTGAATTAGCGTGTGGTAGGACCTTGTGCGAGGTCTAATACTGCCGCTAAGCAGCAGTGCCTGCTCTGTTGTGTTCCGGTGTGGAGAGTAAGACAGCCGGTGTAATTACGGACACAAGAGGCATTTCAGATGAAATGCCTCTTGTGCATGTTGAGAGCTAAGATTAGCTCTCTAGGTTGGCAACGCATCTGCAAATCCTCCGGGGTTGCGGATATCTATGGGCAGTGATGAAAACTTACCATCAGGTGACCCACTTGCCTTCCTTGTCGTATAAAAAAGAATTGGCAAGCCTCCAAAGTCAACCTCCTCCTTTTTAGAAGTAGGTCAAAAATACGCCAGGAAACTTTCCTTTTCAATGCAGAACGGATAAGTTATAACAAAAGGAATTAACTGTAAACGTACTTTACACCGAAGAAATTCCCCGTCTACAAAATCCCACTCTTCCCGTGCAAATGATACTCATGCGCCGCATAATTATAAACGCATCAATCAGGTTGCGCCGGCGGCGACGCGCGCGTAAACGGTTATTACGCCCGTTTTTAACATTCTGCCCTCGGTGCGTAATGTAAGTTAACGACCCGTGACAGTATTAGTTCTTTGCACTTGAGATTGTTGTGGTTTTTAACCCCCGACGTGAAAAGAGAGGTGTGTGTCCGTCTGTGGCATCATAGCTCCTAAACAGACATACCGATTTGGATACGGATTCTTTAAACCAAATAGGTAATCATCATGTCAGTCCACCGTCCACCGCTGGACGTAGGCCTCCCAAAAGGCTCTCCACTCAGACCGGTCTTGTGCTTTTCGCATCCACCGCGATCCAGCGATCTTTACCAGGTCGTCGCTCCATCTTGTTGGAGGCCTACCGACAGCTCACCTCCATAACGCATAACTTTATAAAAAATTACTAGTAACATAATATATTATCATAATCAATTTACAGAGTATGGCAAGCTTTATTTAAATTATCGGCATCTTAGCTGATAAGATATGAACCGTTTTAAAATCGTTAAAACACTTGAAGCTGATTATGAACAAAATTATACATTACTCAGCCTCGAAGCCTTCTTCTGATTTAGTCATTATGAATTCTGATAATGTTACTTCACCTTGGCTTTAAATTTATGGCGAAAACCAAAAGATTACTTTCTATTATGTACGCCACTGAAACGAAGATTCACATTTTTTATTAAATTAAGAAAGAATTTAACATTAAACTACCGTGAGATTCAATCATAATAGCGTTACCGTCGGAGCATCTGCTCCCAGAGGAAGGACTGCAGATTACTCAGAAACATGACTGGCTATACACTCGCCTGTATACGTGAGCGATCCATTTCTTTCACTGAGGAAGAATTCATAATAAATAATTGATAAATATCATGGGATAATTGACACCAAATAATTTATTGAATCAGGCGTTACTTTGCGGAGGTCCATATTTATGAACTAAAAACAATTACTTTGCTCACCCGCGACCACTAATGACAAATCTGTGCGGCAAATGTATGTTTCCATGCAACACCTCCGCCTCCAGTGCTACACGAATCAACACATGCCACAAAGACCCAACTATTACCACCACCACTAAACTAAACGCTGACGCGTTTCGGCACTCTCCACGAGGCCATTTACGAAGCACAACAACAACCGCTCAACATGCCACCACTTCCACTACGTACGTAGTGTACGGAGGTGTTGCATGGAAACATACATTTGCCGCACAGATATAACTATTTGTCATTAGTGGTCGCGGGTGAGCAAAGTAATTGTTTTTAGTTCATAATTGACACCAATTGACGTAGCCCCAAATTAAGCTGCTATGGATAAATATACTTATATAGATAACTACATACATAAATACATAGATAAATACATATTAAATACCCAAGTATTCATTATATAGACGTCTGCCCCGACCGGGGATCGAACCCGGGACCTCAAGCTTCGTAATCAGATTCTCTAACCACTAGGCCATACGGTGGTCAACAATACATTCAATAGCGGTTTTACACATTAAAACCAAATAAACTACTATCTCTGTTTCCAATCCACACTCGTTCCACGCAACGACTACAAAAAAATGCAGGAAAAAGTGTATAAGTTCGCGCTCGCCCTGACACCTGCAGCGAGCACCGCTCGCGGCGTGTGCAGTGCAGCGCAAATATTGTGCGTTCGCTCAACTGTGTGTGGTGTTGACACACCCTGAAGGTTTATTCCGTGTAGAGATAGTAGGAATTCCCCTCAGCTCAGGTGCTTCAAAAATTAGAAGTCTACAGTTCGTGTTAAACTTAAATGTGCCTGGAGTGAGTAGGGGAAGCGCGACGCACAGAGGCTAACGGAATTGTGGAAGCTGAGCCTCAAACACGAATCCTGTGTAACGTAATCGTTATCGTATTGCCATCGAGAAACTTCATTATTAAATTTTAGTACCAAATACGCTCACGAGGGGCCCTATTCCAAAAGTCATACGAATTTTCTCAATAACGCTCCATTCGATTTCGATACATAGCTTACAGTGCCCTTAGTGTAATCAAAAACCACAAAATACGTCTCGGTTCGCGTTTGCGTTAAAGTGTCAAATAGTATGAATTGTTAAACGCGAACGCGATCGAGACGTATTTCGTATATCGCTGCAGAAGAGCTAAAAAAGCGAGCGTAACAGGTATCTCTTGAGTCACCTGTAAATGTTTGTTTGGTTGTTATGTTGAGTTCATTAAAAACTAGCCGACCCAGCGAACTTCGTATCGCCATGGGTCGTTCCATGGAAAATATAAATATGAGAAAATTAGTTTTCTTCATAATGTTTTTTCGTGAATTTTTCCCCTCTTTTTTTCTTCTGACTTTTTCCCACTTTTAATAGCTTGTTACACAATGTATAAATTTCAACTCAAGATGTGTCAAAATTACCGCATCATCATCATCATCAGCCTATTTACGTCCCACTGCTTGGCACAGGCCTCCTCTCAGAATGAGAGGGCTTGGGCTATAGTTCCCACGCGGGTCCAGTACGGATTGGGAACTTCACACACACCATTGAATTTCACCGAAAAGCTCATGAAAATTGCCGCGTTTTTGCTAAATCATCTTTCAGTAGCTAGGCTATACTAGACAACGGATAAATATACTGAATATATATAGTACTGCTGGAAGGAAAAATAGAAGGAATATGAGGCAGAGGAAGGCCAAGATTGACCTATTTTAACCAGGTGAAGGAGAAAGTGGGTGTCGTGTCGTATCAGGAAGTCAAACGGCTGGCCGAAGACCGCGCGGAGTGGCGGTTACTCCACCGACAGGAGAATAGCTCTTAAATTGAAGAAGAGAAGATACATATTACATTAAGCATCCAAAAATCGGGAAAAATTGCTCATATTTGTCCTGACGAATATCTCCCCCAACCCGGGATAGAACCCGGGAACTTCATAGCCAGATTCTCTGACGACTAGGCTATTCGGCAGTCTACATGATGACTACATGATAAATGAAGCTTTAATTTATTGAAAAGTTTTTAAGCAAAATACTCGTATATACCTAGTCATGTAATAAATGTTTTGAAAGCTGACATCGATCAATAAAATTAGCTAGTCC
Source organism: Clepsis dumicolana (assembly GCA_963691665.1). NCBI lineage: Eukaryota > Metazoa > Arthropoda > Insecta > Lepidoptera > Tortricidae > Clepsis > Clepsis dumicolana. Next base: position 4,945,390 of record OY829521.1, on the reverse strand, counting down.
ACAAAAACAATTAGGTAAGTTTTGACTTTATTGACGTATTCGAAAGTCTGCCAATTTTATTTTTATGCAAGTAAGTCTAGGTGTCTATTTAGGGTTCCACCTTTATATGTGTTAAAATACCAACCGAATAAGTATTTACGTTACTCAACCTGGGGTTCATCTACACGAGTGTTTTAAGGCCTAATTATGTAGAGTTGCATCGTTACTACATCTACCACATAATTGTAATTTACTTCTTTTTAAATAAAATAATACGGATAATAATACGGATCCAGGCTCCGAATATGACTTTGTCCCATTCGGTGTCGAGACCCTTGGTCCGTGGGTCTTAGCTTTTTGGGATTACCTATATAAGGAAATATCCAAGAAGCTAGTCATTGTCACAGGGGACCGTAAGAACTGTCAGTTTTCTCGGACAAAGGCTAAGCTTAGCCGTTCAAAGAGGGAACGCCGCCAGCATCTTTGGTACCATGCCCAAGGGGAGTTCTTTTTTACACATATTTTAGTTTTTAACCCCTAACGAAAAAGAGGGGTGTTATAAGTTTGACCTGTGTATCTGTCTGTGACATCACAGCTCCCATACGGATGGACCTATTTCGATGCGGTTTTTTTTAATCGAAGGCTACTTTAATCGAGATGGTTCTTAACTAAGTTTCGGTTTTTGAAATATTGTACTTTTAAATGACGATGTTGGGGGTTTTGCAACTTGTCTAAGTTAGTTAAGTTATTGTAAGGTAGTTTTAATTTAGGATAAGTATTTATTTTATTTATTTTTTAATTGCACAAGTTTAATAACGTACAGAACCTCCAAAGAAATTTAGTCTCCCACTTACTCCATCTCACAAATACACCGTACTATTCTCAGTCATAATCCATCATAAAACTTGTCACACGAGATGAAAGGTTAAATCCTATGTTAATACGCTCAATATACAAACTTTAAGCTACCATTCAATTTAGCAAAATGGACTTTAATACTTTACCACTAGAGTTTTGACGTTGTGAAGTTAAAAGTGGTTTTATTTCACTTGTCAGTCATCGTACCGTTTAACGCCGGCTTTATAGAATTAAATTTGCATGTCATGAATGTCGTGGAGTGTCGTCGCGGCTTAAATAATGATGTCAAAGTTGAGATGTTACACGGGGGGGATTCTTAGTCGCGAAGAGTTATTCAAACGGTACTTTTTTTGTGAAATTTGTTGCGGAAAAAGAGATTTTAACTTAGATATCATATCTAAATAAGCTCGATTTTAGATGTGTTTTTAGATTGTTGGAGATTGTACCTAGAAGTGTTAAGATAATTATTTAAATGATGGGTTTTTATTGTGGCCGATCATAAGTTTCAAGTCAAAATCTCAATAGGAAAAAAAAGCGAATATTTAAGTGACCATTTTATTGCTTTGGTCAACTTTTTAGTACTAACATAAAGCAAAGTCTTAGGATAGTGATAAGAAATAGAAATCACCTGTATAAGGTATTGAAAAACCACGATAAGTTAGTATTTATGCTGTTTATATTAATAAAAATACCTATGGTCATTTTGGCCTTACTAAGTTAGTTTTCGTTAACCTAGTGATGTTTTTATATCGTTTTTCTAAGCTGTGAGAGAGTGTTTTTGTTCGTTTGACGTTTTCTATTTTCTATTTGTGGTCACGTTGACGTATTTAGCGTTTATTGAAAAAGTAATAGCTCTTTAAATTTTATTTAACTTTTTCGCTGATCATTACGAAGATTGTAATAAATTGAATAAGTACAAATCAGATGTCTGTGGTAAATACAACACCGTTCACCTTACTAAATAACGTCCTCAATTGGCAAGTTTTCAGCAATTCCTTAGATATTGACTTACCTATTTTTAAAAACATGAAAGACGATAATGAAATAAAATAATCCCGTTTACAGTATACGTGCCTACAGGAATAGGAGTAGGCCTCCTGTCACAATCAGAGGGCTTGGACTATAATAGTTCCCACGCGGGCCCAGCGCGGATTGGGAACTTCATACACACCATTGAATAGTGCTAATTTTCTCACGATGTTCTCCCTCACCGAAAAGCTCATGATAAATTACAAATGTAATTTCGCACTTAAATTCCGAAAAACTCACAGAGTGCGAGCCGGGGTTCGAACCCACGATCCTCAGCTTAAGAAGTCAAACCACTAGGCTATCACGGCTTTTTTAGTACAAGCATGCTAGTCTCAAAATGCTTCTTAGAACAGTTTCTTTAGTTAGAAGATACAACATGTATAATCCGTTAATTTATATACTACTTATTGTATGACCTTCCACACCTTTTAACGTTGTGCGCGCGCGCATCACTCACGACGCCATTACGGCGGTTGATGCTGCCGATAAACGAATTTGATTGGTATTGATATGTGCTTCCATCTAGGAGTTCATTAGGAATGGTAGTGGACAGAACAGAGGGAACAATGGAGTAGACTTAAAAAAAACTTTCTTATGTTGCTTGATAACGAAAAAGAGATAGACGTTGTGTCGTATCAGGTGGTGAAAGAACTTGTATTAGAAAGAACGGACTGAAGACAACTGCATCGACAAGAGTAACACTCATAGTGAAATAAAAACGGATCACTCACGTATATAAATCGAGTTTAGCCCGACATGTTTCGGACTAATTCGTAGTCCTTCCTCTGGGAGCGCACGACCCAGACGACGCGACGCTTATGGACGTGAGTGATCCGTTTTTATTTCACTATGATTGAGTCTCACGGTAGTTTCATGTTAAAAGAGTAACACTCTTAAATAAGATGATGATGTTTTGATAAAGAAATGATAAATTATTTACATAACATAAGTATTAGGTTTACAGAAACTTGTTACCATACTTTTATGAACTAGAATTTAGCAGCGGATCTCACACTAAGTCGGCCCCGTATCCTGAGAACCAGTCAAATTACAAGAAGAGTATATATAGCCAAAAGATATTCAATTTTACGGAGCAGAGGCAGATTTTGTGCGGGTGGTAGGACCTTGTGCAAGGTCCGTCCGGATCGCTACCATCATCTTACTCGCTAATACTGCCGCTAAGCAGCAGTGCTTGCACTGTTGTGTTCCGGTGTGGAGAGTCAGACAGCCGGCGTAATTACGGGCACAAGAGACATTTCATCTTAGCTCTCTAGGTTGGCAACACGTCTGCAAACCCTCCGGGGTTGCGGGTGTCTATGGGCAGTGGTGATCACTTACCATCAGGTGACCCAATTGCTCGTTTGCCTTCCTCGTCATATAAAAAAAAATGATGAAACCTGTCTTCGTTGACAGGTTGCATCATGATGACTCATCGTAATGAGGGCTATCGAGAGTCAAAAATCCGCTAGGATCGCTAGCGTCGAGTGCGGTCCATCTGTCATCTGTCTCTCATTGGTGGAGAATTACAGATAAATCTCACTATCGACACTAGCGATTTTGAAAGTGAAATTTAGAGGAAACGTATTGAAGAATAAAATAAAAGCTTCTAATATCACGAACTCCACAGAACTGTTGATGTCCAGTTCCCTTCTTGGAAGTTTGATGTGGAAACGTCTCCACAGCATTTTTTGTTCCCATTAAGACACTTCGCGCCGCTGTCGCTAATGCCGCTATGCTGCGCTGCTGAGTCCCTACTCCGAACTCCGAAATTCGAAGTCCGTATCCGACCGTCCCACTCGCTTTCGTGTTAACCTATGTTGGCGTGAGCGGGATGGTCGGATACGAACTTCGAATTTCGGAGTTCGGAGTAGGGGGCTTTGTCCGCTTAGGGCGATCAAACACGCCGCGCTGTTAATGTGTTTGTCACTGCCGCTTGAGCTGTGGACTTACCTGAGATACAACAGTTGGTGTGAAAAAGGTTTTTTTGCTGTCAAAGAGAGAAGTCTGTAAGGCTGTGTTGTGGTTTTGAACCCCGGCGACACAATCTTATAACCGGTGGAAAAAAAAAATTTTTGTTTCCTATGTAGGTATGTGTGTTGTGAAATAAATATACACATATGAAACAACCAACTTAAAAAAGTTGAATAATCCCCGACATTTTCATGTCAAAGCTTAATATCTCAAAAACGGCTGAACCGATTTTTATGAAACTTATCTAAGAACCATCCAAGTCCAAATTAGTTCAACCGTTTAGGAGCTAGATGCACAAACACCATACACATGTCAAACTTATTACGCCCCTGTTTTTAGGTCGGGGTTTAATAAACGGATTATAATGCATACCTACCGACTTTCTAGCTAACAGCCTCAAACGCTAGAAGTCATTTAACACTCGACGCCAAAACAGCCGTAAACCAATGGTATTATAAGTAAACATACGTAATATGCTCACAAGAGAAACAAAAAACATGTTCCATACATTTTGAAATTTGCGCGCAATTTTATTTTGGACCTTCTTTGAGATTGTGGCTACAATGTGTAGCCTTTTTTGCGCTTCATTTTCGGGGTGCTGATGACATATCTACCTCTTTTTTATATGTAATATCACTGCCGTAAAAACGATATGCCGACATGCCATGTGACCATGATAACCTTAGAAAATAATACCACTGGAAACAGAAATCATCAACTCGTCATCAGCGCCTAAGTCGGTCTTATATCCCTTTACATTTGTTCCGAATCCATATTTCATGCCGTTCCCGCGGGATGATTCAGGACTTTCGTTCAAATCTCCAATTTTATTGTCATTTGCAGGGTTCCGTTGATAGTTGATATTACTGATATTATTATATGAGAAAGTATTTTGTATGCTTGGATGTTTGCTAACTAACAGCAGCTAGGCGGATTAAGATCACATTTGAATGAATAAGACTGATTTAACTCGTTTTCTAGGTACTAAGATCTCCCTTGAGGGACGACAATCCCTTGAATTGTTGCCAGTCTTCTTGCAACGACACCTTGTAATCCGTCTGAGCAGCCCGTAAGCAGCAAAGGTCGTCTGATGTCAACTGCAACTGCACAAGTCCGTTAGAAAATAAAAACCTTAGAAATTAGCTCGCAAAGACCCCACATTTTTCGTTCTAAATATTTGAACTGAGACCATTCAGGTCGCATAGAAAACAAGTTTCATTTTTAATTCCACGGAATCCTCCATCACCAAAATCAGTCACCCTTGCCTGGCTTTTAATTACGATTGCAGCGACGCCTGCGCAGTGATAGTTATGGTAATTCAGTAAAAGCTACCGCTTTGATACTACCACTGTCATTTGGGCTAAGATGTGTGGAGGCGGCTTTTTGAAGTCATATTTTTGTTGATGAAATGACTTTATGATTCAATGATAAGATCAATTCCACTAACGCAAATAAATAAATAAACTAAAACGCTGGATAACTAAATGTAAGAGTATTTTTCGATCTTTTTCATGGATTCACGAAAACGTTTGGTAAAGGAACGCTTAGGTACTAAAAATTATACCAAATCATTACTTTTAGGAAAATAATGTAGGAATTGTACCGTACCGATGTACCGCCAGCCAACGTTTACTCTGAGGAACATCAATGATTTTCTTTTTAGAAGCTGTCATTTAACTTCCAATGTTAATTTGTTCAACTGACACCTTGCAAGTTCAATTTGATTCTGATTTAGTCGGATTGATTTGTAAATTGGGATCACAGTACAAGCACAGTCAACAAATTTAGTTGTTTCCTTTAATTCATAGCTTTTGTACGAGTACGTCCGTGATGGGCGACTGTGTTGGAGCCAATATGCAATAAAAAGTAAATTTTATTTTGGTCTATTTAATTCAGAAAGTAAGGTCAGCAAAACAAGTTGTGTTAAAAATATCCTTGAAGTTAACAACCATTGCATTTAATCCAAAAAAAAAAAACCCTCCATCTCCACCTTCCCGCACCCCAGACCCGGCGATGACTTGCGCTAAAATGACGATGATGTATGTAGCGTTGTAACGAGGGCAGCCTCCGAGGCTTCCGAGGGAAATAGAAAAAGTTGAGGGTAGTCGTAGGACGGCTGTCGACCCGCCACAGTGTGAGCAGTGCCTCGAGCACGATCATTCGAATCCTACGTAACGTAATTGAGAAAACTAACAAATTTCGTAAGACGAACTTAGTTCGTGCTATGTATCCGATTTTATTTTAGTACCGAATATGCTTACGGGGGGCACTGCTCCAAACGTCATACGAATTTTCTCGATGGCAAAAATGTTACTACCTACTCGATTACGTTACGTACAATTCGAATGTTAGTGTAATTTTTGACAGGAGAAAATGTCGAGATCGCGTTCGCGGGAACTCGTCAAATATTAACCTACTAGTAGAATAGTACGTTGCTAATAAGTGCCGCTAGAGGTGCTGGCCGACTTGCCTATAGTAATTGAAATGTTAACGCGGACGCGATCGAGAGGTTTTCTTGTATCAAAATTCACACTAGAGACTCAGTATAAATTATGTACCTACTGGCTCCCATTAGAGCTGTAGCCCAAGCTCTCTCATACTGAGAGGAGGCCCAGCAGTGGGCCCTAGAAAAGGCTGGTGATATGTGATGTGAAAAACTACATTCTCGTGTCATTGAAAAAACAAAACCACGATTTTCCGCAAATAATGCGTCTGCGATCTGCGTCAATCTGTAATCGTCATGAAAAGCAGGGTTTCAACTATTAGAATAAATTTAATGAATACAATCAAGGAGTCAAACATTGGAAACGATTACCAACTGCAACATTTGGAACTGTAAAAAAACTCATCAGCTCAATAAGTAATTGACAAAATTGACAATTTTGATGTAGATGACACTTCAATTCCGCAACGAGAGCAGTCACAGACATCGATAATGCGTCGTACATCCCGCCATTGGTCCATTAGGGAATCTTGTTACGTCATCACTCCATCCTCAGTGAAAAAGACATTATACCAAATTTGAACTGCAATTTATCAAACTCTGATCCATTCCTTTGACCCACCGTGTTATGACAAGATGAAATATATCCGCCGATGATATTTCAAATCTTAGATACGTTTGTGCTTTAAATATTTTTTTCGGGGGACGACAATGGCCAGTATCGTTGGCTTAAATAGTGATGTGACATCCGGTAGGTATGTCGATGAGTAATAGTCGAATGCCGACTAGACTCTTTTGTTGGGGAGGGTTGTCGTCCAACTTTTTTATCTGTGGTAATAAATTGGCTACCGTAAAAAAGTGATGAAATTTTAATCTTTTTGGAAGTGACGCTCTTTTTATTGAGTGACAGTTTTGGAAAATAAAAAGTGGTGGTGCTATTTTGATCGCGCTGCATCGCGCATGGGTATTGGCGACAAAATAATTGGTTTGGATCAATTAATAAATTGAAAGCGGTAATCAAAAAAGTTTTTTTTTTTGTAATTATAATTGAACTGGTATGGCAAAGAAGAGTTGAATAAGATATATACTAAATCTTATTCAACTGTTCTTTGCCATACCTCGCTCCTCAGGGACTAAGTGAAATTAAGCTAATTATTTTTGACTTTCCAATGGGGAAGTAAAATTGTGTTTTAGTAACACTTCCTTACCAGTCACACCTAAATTTCCTTCTATATAATTATACTAACGTAATTTCATACAAAGGTAGCCCAAAAATCTTGAATTATTATGGAGATCCCACCGGCAAACAAATAAAAACACAATGTCCTCATAGGCTTGCGTTTAACTCTCTATAGCAAAGGTACGGAAGCTTCAAGTCCTGTAAAACCTAGCCTGAAATATTTTTGTGCTGTCAATACAATCATTGTAAAAAAATGTTTTTTAACCCCCGACGAAAAAAAGGGGTGTTATAAGTTTGACCTGTGTATCTGTGTATTTGTCTATGGCATCATAGCTCCCAAGCGGATGGCCCGTTTCGATGCGGTTTTTTTTTGTTCGTAAGCTCGCTTAATCGTAATGGTTCTTAGCCAAGTTCCTTCGCCCGTTTTTAAAATACTTACTGAACTTTGATTTGACTAACTCTTACATTTAGTTGAAATGACAAGGTTCTGAGTTGATTAGTTTATTGATTGTCGCTTACAATTCCGCTTGTCGCTTACGCTAACGCTCGCGCCTGCCGCTTACGCACCACCCAACGGCTCCACAAAGCGAACCGCGGTCGTTTGCGGCGTGGCCTTCATTGCGCAGGATGACATTCACAAAAACAATACGTCCTATAGTAAACGCAGAAACAACAGAGTCTGATTTGACCTTGTTTTATCGAACTCGGCATTAGGATGTGGGGTTATTAGGTTGACTGTGTGCGATGTTAATAACTAGTATAGGTAGGTACTCGTATTATTTTCTACTGCTGTTGTTCCTAAAACGATTTATAATATCACAAAACTCCCAAAGGTTTTAACATAAAATTGTATCATAGTAAATATTTGTGGTTTCTTCAGCACTTTTTAACGAGATCCTGCTATCCGAAATCGACGATTATATATTAAGTACTTAGAAAAGTAATAATCAATTTTCTTTTTGTCTCCTAAATTGCGAACGCAGCACTTCAAAACAGGGTCCATTTTTAACAACAATAAATAACACAAGAGCATACAAAACCTAAAAATATACTGCACAAACTCGTGGAATAAAAATCGAAATAGTAATTTCCTGGCAACGTCTGATCGAGGGACAACAATTTGCGGTCACCGACTGATTACCAATACGAAGCCAAAACCAAAACGCTCCCACTTGAACCACGTTAAAAACTGTACAGTATAAACACTCTAATAAACTTCATAATCGTTTGTAAACTTTATTGGCGGTTAGGGCATCCAGAAAACGTTCTGGTTAGTCGAAATTCGTCACGTTCGAAGACATCTGTCGCCGGGTGTAATGGAATCGATCGGTTCTACTCTAACACGAAAAAGCTTAAGAACCATTAAAGTGAAAGGACACCCTGTTAATACTATCCTGACACAAAAGGTGTTGTTCAAAATAAAAATATTATAATTTTTCGACAACTATTGGCGGTTAAGTCATTTTTATTTGACGATCGATTCGACATTGAGATTGCATAATTCGATACGATGACAATTCGATTTGACCGTGTTTGGGACGTCATTATACGTAATGATGCCAATCGACGAAATTGGTTCGGGGTTTGATGACACGACGATTATAGATTTTTTTATGGTCGAAACTTAAAATAATGAACTTGTATGAAAAATAAAACCTTTGTGTCCATTATAAAATTGCATTTTTTACCTAACAAAGTAAGTGTTCCGCATGTTAATGCCAAAATGCCAAATTTGATACGGAAAAATATTACCTAATGAAAACTAGTATTTAAAGTAGTAAATAAGTAGTTTATACTTACAATAAATAGCCTCATGGCACTGTAAACAAAATTGTCAGGCACAGAGACGTTGTTTAAATCAGTATCAAACTTAATGCGACGTAGTAAGACGAGTGCAATGAAAAGAGTTAGAAACTTGTATAAGTTTATAGGTACCTCAAAATAAAAACGGCCATTTCCTGACTGAAATAAGAAATACTGAAATAAATGCTATATCTCAATCTCCTCCGTTGGCGCAGTATTCTTAAAAAGGGATCTAAAGTTTTCGCCTAACGTTACCTGCCCTAAGAGTCAACTAAAGGTAGGTACTCGTACTTCCTCAATTTTGCAAATGAACCATTAAAGTCGCAACCAAGTACATAACAATTACTTTCCTCATTAAAAACAATTAAAAACCCCCAAAACATCTGCATCTCTAAAATGGCTTACAGTTGATTAATTCTCCTCAAATTGGATAAGCCCCGCTTGACAGCATCAATCTAGTCGGTTACCGACTATTCTTAGAGCATGAAACCAACCGTAGACGTTACAGACACCGATGTAAAAACTATAAAAAAAAGTACAGCGGTCGTTATTACCATCATTATCTTAGCCGACAAATGTCCACTGCTGGACATATTCCTACCCCAAGGATCTCCATGTCGACTTCTTTTTGTACACCCATAGCCAAGTCAGCTTTCCGTGAACTTTCTCATATCGTATGTCACCCAGCCAGAGCAGAAGTTGTTGAAAACCGAGGTGTACGTGAATTACGTGATAGACAAGTTATTATTTTTTTGACTAATTAAGCTAGGTAGGTGTGCAAAGTGACGTTTAAACGAAACTCCTTAATAATTCAGCTTAAATGTTTTCGTCCCATCACTCGGCACTGGCTTGCTACCTTGCAATAGATTCTTCACAAAAAGAAACTTATGACACCTCCACTTCGCTTATTCCTCTAAGCGCCTACCCGTCAGTTTTCGGCGCTTACCCCAAAAATTCACTTACGCTAGTCTATTTCAAATTTTGATAGGCCACTTGACACCTCCATTTGGGATGTAAATTGTCAAAGCAAGAGGCTGGTATGGAATTTGAGGGGAATGATACGGGGTGATTGATACGCAATTTAGGTAGATGCGTGCGGTTTTGTTTGCCATGGATATTTTAATGTGGACGAGTCTTTTCTACAGTATGATTTCACTAGCTTTATGCCCCGCGGTTTTGCCCCCGTGAAATATTTCAAAATGGACTAGTTCACTATCCCGTGGGAATTTCGAAAAATCCCTTCTTAGTGCACCTCTAGGATACTCAAGGTATATGTTTGCCAAATTTCAAGTCTCTAGGTCCAGCGGTTTAGGCTGTGCGTTGTCTGTCTGTCAGTCAGTCAGTCAGTCACGGTATTGTTTTATAGGTAACTAGCTTATGCCCCGCGGCTTTGCCCCCGTGAAATATTTCAAAATGGGCTAGTTCCTTATCCCGTGGGAATTTCGAAAAATCCCTTTTAGTGCACCTCTAGGATACTCAAGGTATATGTTTGCCAAATTTCAAGTCTCTAGGTCCAGTGGTTTAGGCTGTGCGTTGTCTGTCAGTCAGTCAGTCAGTCAGGGTACTGTTTTATAGGTATATAAGAAGATACAAAGAAGAAGATAATACGAGTGCCCGTAGAAAATAAGTACGTACCTTCTTTCGGTTTTAGTGCTATAGTTTGCTGGCGTCTTCTGTACTGAAAGAAGTGCAATCATTAAAAAAAAAAATTTAAACTACTTGGCTCTAAACGGTGTAAGTGGCCCGATTCTGAGAGGAGGCCTATGCCTTGCATTGGAGCGCTATGCGAATAGGCTGATATTGATTACTTAATTCATTTACTAGGCGACAGGATTGCCTAGTGATCAGAGAACTTCTATGAAGCTGAGGTCCTGAATTCTCTTTCCGCGGTCGGGGAAGAAATTTGTATGACGAATACAAATGTCTGTTCTCGGGTATTTGATGTTTAATATATAAACTAGGTTTATCCGTTGTCTTGTACAAAGTTACAATACAGTCAACAAAAAAGCATGCTTTAAAAAATATTTTTTAACAAAAAACTTGTTATGGAGAGTTTTACTTTAACTTTACCTTTCATTTCTAAAAAAATGCCACTTAAACTCTCCTATAAAAATCAATCTTTTTTTATTAACCCACCCTTACATACCCCAACAGTGACTAAACTTCGACCATTTTGCATGAAACTGATTGTCCCATACGTCACTTCGTCGTCAACACTGACGTTGACGAATGAAGCACCTGCGTCAACCCTTCCACTGCCGGGGATGAAATATCGGCGGAGAATGAGATTTTTCGATTTATTAAGGGGAAGTTAATAAGGTGTCGGTTGATAGTGACAGGGTTTAAGTTGTCATCGTTTATTATTGAACTAATAATAACTAAAGCAGTACTCGCTAGATAAAGGTAAGAGGGTTTATTTGTATAGCCTACCTAGTGTCAGATAATTGAACTATACGATTATTAAGAAGGAAGATTGTTTTCATAGTTGTATCGCTTTCGTTATTCTATTTTATTTATTTTTTATCATTGCACAACACAACGATCCTTTTGCAAATTGCTTATAATAATATATTACATCTAAAGTATAATGTCAAAAAACTTAATTCAATCTAGCAAAGTCAGATTTGTTGGTATTGCAGATTACTTAATATAAAAAAAATTATAAGGTAATTGAATATAATTTATGAGCTGAATGACGTAGATGTCACTGTTACAATCACGTTCCCACAACTTCTCACCAATATTTCTGTTCCAAATCCCGAAATTAGCTTATTCAACACTTGTCAAACGCTTTCCCGTAAGCGTTGGCACCACGACCACCCAATACATTGAATGGGCTCATTATGTTGGCAGTAAGTTGTTATCGCAGTCTGTGGCACAGTGACAGGTGACATCGGATATTTTTAAAGACATTATTTATCTTACGTCGACTTTGAACGTGTTAAATAAATAATTTTGAGAACTAACGTTGCCCCGGCAGTACTTATTGGACTTAAAAGTGACGTCTTTATGTTTTTCAAAATGACGTTTGGAGCAATTACCTAAATCGAAGCAGTGGTTTTTGATGCAAGTTGGTGTTCATAATATGCATCGTAGTGAATTATACGCCGGTTGGCAAATTGGCAGGTTGTTTACAGGAAGCTAGAAAACTCTAGACAGCGCGATTCAGCATTATCTAAAAACGGTACAGCGACATCTATCGGATTGTTTTTTTTCTGTCGTATTGTAAACAAAACAAAGTAAACTGCTGTACAAAAGCCACAGTTTAACAGCAAGTTTAGTGGTGATGTCCCTTGGGCTTGGGATGACGGTTGTCATTTTTCCTCAAAACTTTTCTCAAAGTAATAATGAAGTATGGTAATGGTAGGTAAAAGTGGTTTTATATTTTAAAGTAAAATAATTTTAAAACTGGTCAACACAGCTCACGTTATCCGAACGTTGACCAAGTGGCAAGAAACGAGCGCGTCTCTAAAAAATGCGACAAATAAACATCCATCAACTTAAAAGGCAAAGTCATGGATCCAGCCGCCGAATCAAAGTCAAAGTCAGATCTTTCATCGCGACGGCTTTCAAGAGATTGCTTTCTGAGACAACATTAATATTATCATTAGCAGTAGGTGTATGCGACAGAAGAATCGCAAGTCATGATACCACCAGACAACATCGACCTCTGTCGCTGGCGCTTCCACAAAAATGCCGAACTTGAAACTCGTTGTCATGTGTGTCAGGGGGTCTAGTTATATTGGTGGGTTTAATAATAGAAGATAGCAAGGGGCAAGTTGACATTTGACGTTGATTTACCATTGTCCTCTGCATTCTGCCGACGTCACTGCGCTCTGGGTATCGGTAATTATAGAGGGACGTCACTTTTGTCTGTGGATGTAATTGCTTCTATATTAAATGGAGAGTAATGGATCGTAGTGAGGGTGTGGGATTTATTTCTGCTCAAGTACCTACCATTGAATATCTGAATTATGGACTACGCGTCTCCAATAACTCTGGTGTTGCGGATATCTTGGGCGGTCGTGATCATTTATCTTGACATCGGGTGACCCATTTGCCATCGTTTTTGTATAAAAAAAATGGTAACGAACGATTTTTGCGCCTGATTCACAACCAAAGTTGTAACCAAATCCTACCCAATTATTCAGTACACTTTTCTCGTAATATCATTTATCCTTTTTCGCAAGGCTATCACTAATTTACAAAATCCCTCGTCCAGAGGGTCGAGCACGACTTTACGAATCCTGCGTAACGTTACGGTTATCGTATCGAGATCGAGAAACCTCATACAAAATTTTAGTTCCAAATACGCTCACGGGCGGGCGCAGTTCCTAACGTCATAAAAACTCGACAACGTTTACTATTCGATTTTACGTTACGCAGCTTTCGTAAAGTCGTGCTCGACCCTCTGTTTACGTCATTACCTAACGGAAAATGACAGTTTAAATTGTCAAATTTCCACTTGTTAACTTTACTATGCCGATGATGACATTTCATAACCACCGCAGACCAAACAAAGCATTTCCCCATTCCATATTACTCCTCGTAACGCCGTGGCCAGTATTGAGACATAAATTTTTCATTCGCCGCCGGCCAGCGTGATAACCCACTCAGCCGCGTCCCAGGAGATGCATAAAGGACTCCTAAGGAATCGCATATTTCATAACCGAGGCTAGGGGTGGCTGAGTATCGATGTGTGAGGAATTCGTAAAGAGCTGTTGCACTTGTAACTTTTGCACGTTTTAACACGCTTTTGTACTTGGTTACAGTACTCAGGGCAGGCTACCTAGCTACCTAGACAGGTAGGTAGTGTAAATATTTGGAAAAGTATTAGACAGTCATAATTTTTAGAAGTACTGTTTTTTTGAACATGGCAGAATAAATATGAACACTGTAAGTAAGGCTTTAGTCTGCGTGTAAGTAAAATGTAGGATTTTAGGGACAAGACTGATATCAATGCTGTACAATATTTTACGTTTGAAAGCTCACATTTCCTTATAACTCTATCCAAATATCGGTTTAGTAGTCAATCTTTATTCTTCCTAGCGTTGAAATTTTATGATGTTGCAGCTTTTTTAACATTCCTAAAAATTGCACTTCATCAGTAAACCATCGTGTCACCTCTGGCAATCCCTACGCTCTGTTCACACCCCCAATTTTTTGTACGTCGCACAAAGGGCTAAGGGGCTACCGGTCGGACACAATAATAAATATTTTGACGATAACACATAAATATCTTTTCCTTTATGAATAACAAAACCGGCTTGCCACCGGCTAAGGTCGGTAATTTCTTACATTTTTACGACGGTCATTTCTTCTTATAAATCGAGCACTATTTATTTGGGAGGGGCCTCGCGATTTCACGGGCCGTAAAGGGGTATGTAAATTTTTCAGGGGCCTGGGGTTAGGTCTGTTCCGTACAGTCAATCGTTTGTGGGCGGGTGTCGTTGTGAATTTAAATTGTGATTGCTATGAGTTTTTTGGGAGTGTTTGGCTTAAGAGGTTTTTGGTTAATGACTTTGATTTTTTTGTTCCCAAACCCAGGATACTTTGACCAGTTACAGTTACACAATAGGTACTTGGTAGGTATATACCTACCAGTGTTTTTAGAAAACGATGGAGCTCAGTACCATCTTGATCAAGTGATGCGACGGTGCAATCTGCACTGCAGCGTTTTTGAAGAAGTTTAACAATATAAGGTATTATAAATTTTAAGTCAATAGATTTAGGTTTATTCTCATATAACTTTCTAGGGCTGTGATAGTGTAATTTAATGACTATTAATTTAATAAGTTAATTTCTGTTATGCTCGCAATAAACTTAGATACTATACTTAGGTAATTAATCTCATGTAGTTACTAAGCTGAGTTTATCTGTACCTTAATAATAGTATTTGTTAAAAAATTTGCATGCCGATGAGGCAGAACGCAGTGTTGGCTATGTACATATGTAACTTATGACCTGTATTCTCGCAATAAAAAATATTTCATTTCATTTCATTTCATTTACTCAGTCTTTTTTATAAACAAGCTAATTGTTACATTTTGTAGTCTTCAATTTTGCACTTAGCATGTGTGTTGTAGACCATCTGTACCTTGCGCATATCATTGTCCACTTGTTTGATTGTGTTTAAAATATATTTGTCAAGTCTGTTTTTAAAAGAGTTCACTGAGGGTGCACTGATCACTTGTTCGGGCAAACTGTTTCACACTTTCACTACGCGGTTGGCCAGGAAGTGGTATCTGGGGTTGCCAGTACTTAGAGTGCGTTTCAGCTTCAGAGAGTGTCCTCTCAGTCTCTCGTTCATGTTCCTTGTAAATATGTCACCTAGCGTCGTAGGTACATCGTAGTAACAACATTGATTGTAACAAGTCTCCAAAACAATAGTTGTAAACTTTTATCTATAATTATTTATTTTTTATTTTGGTGAACGCTTGAATTTGTTTTTTTTTTTGTAAATTGTGTTTGTATCCCGTTTTTTTAGTACTATAAAGTGTTTGCTTACTTACTTACTGACTTAGAACACCTCCACTTTAACGTAGACCGTTTTGCTGGCTCCAAGACAGGCCATTAAGGCTGTCAAGGTTCTGGCGCGACTCGTCAGGAGCGACAATGCCGGAAATTGCAGGCGGGCTGCACGCGACATTGTGGCTGCAACTGCAGTTGCGTTTAATTGTGTGCAGTCAGCTTTAGATTAAGTGCACGAAGTTGCTGCCCTATATAGAAATTATTGACACTATTTTGTTCCATGAATATGTAAAAACTGTGTTGACTGGTAGGAAGTCATGTGCGGAATTACGTTTGTAATTTATCATGAGCTTTTCGGTGTAGGAAAACATCACGAGGAAACCTGCACACTCCTGCGAAGCAATTCAATAATTAACTCAAACGACTCTGATGAAATACAACAAGAAAACATCATATTCAATGTTTGCCTAGAGTAAATAACATTCTCAAACTGACCGATCCATTTCGAATATAATGCAGCATTTTTATGATTATAAGTACAGTTGTATAAGATGTATGGACGTCATTTTAATATCAAGATCAAAGTAGCTATTGATTGAAAATACTCGAATCCCTTTGAACGATTGACCCTTTTTATTACTGCAAAGGCTACTTAGCGAATTGGTCCTTTCATGTCCTTTATACAAAAAACCTTTTAAAAGGTCGAAATGATAAGGGCGGGTTGGCTATACGTTCAGTTATTTCTGGATTGAGTGGAAAGCTTGTTTGAAGTTAATCGGGCGAAAGGATCCGTTAAAAAATACAGTTATTAATTATTATTAAAGTAGAAGAAGCCGTGATAGCCTAGTGGTTTGACCTATCGCCTCTCAAGCAGAGGGTCGTGGGTTCAAATCACGGCTCGCACCTCTGAGTTTTTCGGAATTTATGTGCGGAATTACATTTGTAATTTATCATGAGCTTTTCGGTGAAGGAAAACATCGTGAGGAAACCTGCACACACCTGCGAAGCAATTCAATGGTGTGTGTGTGAAGTTCCCAATCCGCACTGGGCCCGCGTGGGAACTATAGCCCAAGCCCTCTCATTCTGAGAGGAGGCCTGTGCCCAGCAGTGGGACGTAAAAAAAGGCTGGTGATATGACGTGTGATTAAAGTAGAAAAATTGTGAAATAAAAATCTTTTAACAAAAAAGTAAAACCGCCTTCAAAAAAACCTTAGAAAAAAAACGTAAAATAATCGTCTAAAATAATGTTAAATAAATAAAATAAAATAAAATAAAATGCGTTTATTTCGGACAACAGAAACTAAAGCCTAAAGTTTTATCGCCTAGCACTAAGCAGCAGAAATATGAAGTCGGTGCGGTGCGAGCGGAATATTCTTTGAATGAAGCACCGACGTTTACGTTTTTTATTAAGGTTTTTTTTTGAAGGCGGTTTTACTTTTTTGTTAAAAGATTTTTGTTTTACAATTTTACGTTGATTTAACATTTTCAGAATTATCTTCCAACTCCTTAAGCTCATCAACATAAGATGATGACTACCAGACGCAAATACTTGAATAGCCTTAGAAAATATATGAAACACATGATAGGTGCCTATAAAATTTGAGGGTTGCCCTCGATTTCCCTGAGATCCCATCATCAGATCATGACCTGGTGACAGTGGGATCACCTCAGGAGTATACCCTTTCGAATAATGATTCAACATTTTCAGAATTATCCTCCAACTCCTAACCGCTAAGGAGTTGTACCTTCCATCATCAGCTCATTATCATGAGATGATGACTACCAGACGTAAATACTTGAATAACCTTAGAAAATATATGAAACACGTGAAATATACGAGCCTGTAAAATTTGAGGGTTGCCCTCGATTTCCCTGGGATCCCATCATCAGATCATGACTTGGTGACAATGGGACCACCTCAGGAGTATACCCTTTCAAATAAAAAAAAAATGAAAATCGGTCTACAATTGACGGAGTAATCGATGTACATACATAAAAAAAAATACATGCAGTGGAACGTAGAACCTCCTCCTTTTTTTGAAGTCGGTTAAAAAATAAAATTACTGAATTGTACTGGCTGAACTTAGGTAGGCACTATATTTGTTTCTAAGTAAGTATTATATTAGACCAGCTTATGCCCCGCGTCTTTGCCCCCGTGAAATATTTCCAATGGGCTAGTTCCATATCCCGTGGGAATTTAGGAAAATCCCTTCTTAGTGCACCTAGGATACTCAACTCAAGGTATATGTTTGCCAAATTTCAAGTTTCTAGCTCCAGCGGTTTAGGCTGTGCGTTGTCTGTCAGTTTTCAGTCAGTCTCTGTACTGTTTTATAGGTATAGATAGACTAAGCTGTTGCCCGCAGCTTCGTTCGCGTAGAATTCAGTTACCGCTATACCACGGGAACTGCAATTTTCCGGATTAAAAATTAGCTTAGTACGCAATTCCAAGGTCCCATCTGTTTATGAACTAAAAAACAATTACTTTGCTCACCCGCGACCACTAATGACAATATCTGTGCGGCAAATGTATGTTTCCATGCCGCACCATTTGCCGCACAGATATAACTATTTGTCATTAGTGGTCGCGGGTGAGCAAAGTAATTGTTTTTTAGTTCATAAATATGGTAATATGGTTTATAAATAAATCAAAGTAACGCCTGATTCAATAAATTATCCCATCTGTTTCTATACCAAAATTCAATGAGTAAGAAAAATTATGCGAGTTGTATTAAGTACATACATTGCGGCCCTCGGACGATTAGACTCTAATCGTAAACTTTAATAAAGACCTTGAGTAGAAGTAAGTGTAATTTTAGCATCATCATCATAAAGTCTCAATTGGTATCTAGGTCGGTTTATACTGTTATGAACAATTGGTGTGGTAGAGGTGATAAAAATGTTATGATTATTTCTGGAGTCAAGAGTTTATTGTACTGTAAAAATACTGTTACTGTTTTTTCAAACGACTAGTGTTTTCATTTAGTATTTATAGTTAGATTACTTTAAACTTAAAATTGTTTAATCGTTTTTGAATCCATGTTAATTAATAGGTAGGTTATGAAAAACACAATCGAGCTGTTTGAGAGGTGGATATACTCTGTGAACCTTTTTTGGACGAATGCCTTTTTCTTTGAAAAGAGTGTATTATAAAAATAATTTATTGAATCAGGCGTTACTTTGCGGAGGTCCATATTTATGAACTAAAAAACAATTACTTTGCTCACCCGCGACCACTGTGGTCGCGTAAGTAATTGTTTTTTAGTTTATTATAAAAATGTTTGCTCGTACGAGTAGGTATCTGTCTGATGCAGAATATTTTACGCTACTGCTTAGGTATGTTTCTAATTGAAAAAAATACCTGCTTGTAAAATTATGTTTAATTTTTATACTTAGTGCTCCTATTCAACCAGTTGGGTGAGCCGCGAAGTATCATTACTTTGAACTGTGACAAACATACACCTCTTTCACATTAACCATATTAATTTAAATTACCGTCTTCTCGCCCTTTACTTTAACAGTACTCATTAACAACCTGCACTTATCTTCCGTCTCACTTACATTCAAAATAATCTCCTAAACTGCAACCTTATTACTAAGGTAGTGAGAGCGTTGACAGGTGTATGAGTAAGACATAAGATTGGGTCTTGTAGGGTGCGCGGTGGCGCGTGCGCAGACTGTCACGCTCCATGACAATTGGCGGGAAAAATATCGATGCACTATCAGGGTTGTCAAATGTAGGTTGACATTTTACTTTTCATACCCCCCTTATAGAGAGGGAGTTTTTTTCTGGGTTACCTATTATTTGTCGGAAAAAACGTTTCACCATATTCTCGTTTCACCTTTTTTTCGGTTGTCCGAATGCATTTTTTTTCTAAAACAGTAAATAATTCAGGATTTTTATAACACAAACCTAACCTAACCTAAGGGGTTCTACACGATGGTCCTGAAATAAATCCTAAAATATTCACAGTTTCAGAAAAAAATGCATTCGGACGAACGAAAAAAGGTGAAACGTTTCTTCGGAGTTGTGATACCTTCTCCACCAATGAGAGTCAAGCTACTGGCCTATGACTGGTGGAAATTGGCAGACTCACTTGATTCTAGCCATCTTGGCGAATTTTTGACTCGCGAAACAAGTGATCAGTAAAAAAAGTTCCGGTGAGTATGATTTATCTTAGTCAACGATGAGACGCAGCGAGGAAACGAATCGCCGCGGAAAATACAAGTGTATTGCGCACGTGTTCCTGCGCACTCTTGTTTTTTTCTTTGCACGATCGTGACAACCCTGTGTCGTTCCGCGAGCTGGACGGATGCACTCGCTGTGTAAGTATCCGTGCTTCTTACACGATCTTTCCGACTTCGAGTGCCATTCGTATGCGACGAAAATAAACTAAGATAATTTTATTTTTATTTCTTCGTCTTCCTATTACTAACCCATAGATGTCCGTTCCTGGACGAACGTCTCTCGCAAAGACTTCGACAAAGACGGTCGACGCGTTCTACTTCCATCAGTATCCGGCAGTCTTCATCAAGTCTTCAGTCTATCTCACCCTGTCTCACGAGACGGACCATGGTCCTTGATCTCCACTCGACAACCCTAAGTTTTACAAGTAATGTGCCCAATGTTATAGGCTAATGGGTTAGCAGAACCCTAAAGTATCACCATGTCCGTCTGTGTGTCTGTCCGCGGGATAGCTCAGAGACTACTTTTACGACAAAGCTGTAATTTGGTATGCAATTGTTCAGTAAAATCACGCCTACAAAAAAGCTGCTTAAAATTTTAAAAAAATTGGGTTTAACTTGACCTTGGCGTACCTAATTGTATCGTATGACGTTACGGTAACCCTGGGTTAGTGCCTAATTCAGGTCGGTTAGCATCGGCCTTAGTGTAGGACCAGATTTGGTTACTGTTGCACTAATCTCGTTTTAGTTTATTAAAATTACCAAAAAATTAACCCTGATGGATATCTGTTCCACCGATGGAAAGTGAAGACGAGGCCTGAGTTCCGACTCACTGCTTCAGGGACGTCATTCTCTAAGGTGATAAAACTACGTTCGTGGCTGTTTCAGCGTCGAACTAATTTTAACTCTTCGACGCTGACGCCGTGAACAAACTTAGAGGACTATTTTATACGACGAGGAAGGCAAACGAGCAAGTGGGTCACCTGATCGTAAGTGATCACCACTGCCCATAGACACCCGCAACCCCGGGGAGGTTTCAGATGCGTTGATAACCTAGAGAGCTAAGATGAAATGCCTATGTGCCCGTAATTACACCGGCTGTCTTACTCTCCACACCGGAACACAACAGTGCAAGCACTGCTTAGCGGCAGGATTAGCGAGCAAGGTCTCTTTTTGTAACACCACATTCGTCGCTATAAGCCCGCAGGCACAATGCATAATTCATGCGCGCCTCCAGCCGCGACGGTCACACCGCGCCGGAACCGTCGAAAAAACGCCGCGTTTCGATCGCCACCACACACGCGAACTTGCGTAACACTAACACTATCGCGTGACGCTTACCAGCCGTGCTGGTCAGCTGCTGTACGCAAAGACATGAGTTTTACGGAATGTATGTGCGAACATTACATTTATCTGTAGGTACACACCACGGACCAACCATCCTCTTGAACACCGCATCTTCTATAAATTACTTGGAAAGTCATTACGAAAAAAGCCGCGGTGAGAGGGCCGGGGATGCGTCGTGATTGGTTCATAGCTTGTCATCTCGCTTGTCATCTGGTCGAAAGTCAGCCGCGATTCGAGGCTAGAAAATTTTAAGACTTTGAGACTTTTTGGCGTGGTTGTGTTACAAGAGCTACCTTTATGCCAAATTTCAAGTTTCTAGGACAACTGGAAGTACCCTTTAGGTTTTCAACGTACGGCAATTTGTATGGAAACGACTTTTTTAATTACTATATCTTTTGATTGCGTTGACTTAGAAAGTTCATTTTTTCACAGCGTCAAGGGACCGCAAGCTTGATTATTTGATATTAATTTCAGCATGCTACCTAGACGCGTTCCAGAGAAAAAGGATCTTGACAGACAGACAGACAGATCGACAACAAAGTGATCCTATAAGGGTTCCGTTTTTTTCCTTTTGAGGTACGGAACCCTAAAAACGGTCAAATTGGTGGCAGAGGTTTGTTATGGCTTCGGCTTCTGAACCCATCTTAGAGTATTTACAATATGTGTGTAGATAAAGTAATGTATGCAACTCTACATAATTAGGCCTTAAAACACTCGTGTGATCTTATCAGGTGCTCTAAATTTTGAGATTTAAATCTCGTTTTTTTTAAAGTGATTAGACATGTTTCTTTCCGTGTACCCTTCAATTTATCATAAGCAAATAAGTATAGACACATTTTTGAAGACATCACATAGTAAATCACTTAATTAAAATGAACTTTTATTGCATAAACTAGATTACCTATGTAAAGTATGGTCAGGTGAAACTCAATATGGCAAATGGTTCATATTTTCATATGAATTTAATATTTTTTCTAAACCATCCGTTATACACAAAAAACACTATAAACGATTCGCAGAACCCACTGAAGAAGAAACTAGTCCTGTGTGGCATCTAATTAATAAAAAACTAAACGGAGGCGACCACAGAAGTTGACATTTGACAAAAAAGTACTATCGTCCATCGAAATTGACCAACCTACCGTTTTGCCAACCTTACCGCGAACTGTCAAAGCCTTTATAGCTTAACGAAATTTAAAAAAATACACCTTGTCAATAACAAAGTAATCTAAAACGAACTCTGTGACCTTGATCATAGAGTTCACGTGAAATTTTTGTAGGTGTATGCTGTAATGCATGTATCACCAAACCAGAATTTACTGAGATATAAAAATACTTTTTTTTTTCGTTTTTGGCGTTGAGTGGCCAGTGTTCGGCGTATTGTAATAATTTTTGAGATGGCCCAATGTGAAAAGGCCATCCGAGTGTGGTATTAAGTACATTTTGTAAAGTCATAAAATTAAGTTACGTCATTATTTCCTCCTTATGCTTAGGTATTAATTACAATTAGTCTACTTACTATACTATCAATCGGGATAAACTGTATTTTATTTACAATTTAATATTTATGGCCAATTATTCATAACTATAATTTTTTCCTACAATTAACGATTTCACACGGTAGGTATCTTAAAGACAGTCATCATCATCACATCCTGTTATCCCTAATCAGGGACATAGGGCTCTCAGCATTTTACTCCATTTGGAACGATCCTGCGCTACTACCTGCAGCTCTCGCCAGCTCATGCCCAGGGATTGGATCTCCTTTTCTACCGAACGCTGCCATGTTGTTTTGGGCCGACCTCGTCTTCTCACTCCAGGCAGGCGCCACTGCAAAGCCTGTTTGGGTACATGGTCGTCAGTTCTCCTCAACGTATGCCCTATCCAGCGCCACTTCCTGTGCCAGATTTCCATCACAATGGGCTTCTGTTCAGTCAGTCTCCACAATTCGGTGTTCCTTATGGTCCGCGGCCAGAAGACTTTTAAGATCTGCCTTAAACATTTGTTTACAAATACTTGGAGCCGGTTGGCAACGTCGTAAAGCCTCTCGTCGCAATCTTAAACACAGTCTAAGATGTAAATTATGAGGTGTTTTCTTCTTCTTAGCTCCTCTAACATATGATATCAATTCCACTTCTTAAAATATCGAACAGCACAGAATACCATCCCATAAGGATCATATTTTTTTTGAAACGACCAATGACAATACTCCCGTTGAACGAAGCTGCAATTTCGTACATTTAATGTCAACATGACTGATGGCATGTCAAGTCTTTAAAACTCAACGCTAAACCTGTTTTTTCATTTTAGACCTAACACCGCTAAGCTAACATTGAAAACGGATTGCTCCTAAATGTTTTAGCTTTCCAGGGAAGTTTCTTGGAATCGTCATGTTTTGTTAATTTTTAGAGTTTTGATGAAACTTATCTAAAGTCATCTCGATTAAATTAGCTTTAGATTAAAAAAACATCCAAATCAGTATAACCGTTTAGGAGCTATGCTACAGACACACATACACACGTCAAACTTATAACACTCCTCTCTTTACATCGGGGTTAAAAAACATTCATAACGCCACATCAGCTCTACGAGACACATACCAGCGTAATCGCGACATCAAAACGCAAACAAAATTAAAAATCATTAAGTTTGTAATGAAAAATACTTCCCGACTTCCTTTATCCCCCCCCCTGTTTATGAATTGTTTCAAAGAGCCGTTGCAATTAAAATTCCTGCTCATCCCTAGCGTGTCATATAAACAAAACAATGCTACTAAAAGTCTTAACAACCAATTCTTTAATTGTCAAAACATACCTTAAACAAAAGCAGTCAAAGTTGATAATTTAATTAGACAGTTTCACGGACTTACGCGTTCGAAAAATAGAAAACTCTATTAACAAACTTGTTTTTGCTGATTAAAAAGGCAGCACTGTCAAACAATTGGAACAGAATTGGTGCGTTAGAAAGTTAGTTCGAAATTACGCCGTAGGATAATATAACTTGGTGTCGTCACGTCATAAACAATGAAACCTTTGAAGTTGAACTTGTTAGAATTTTCGAAAGGTAAATATCACTTTTTTAAGCAACTGGTTTCATTTTCATTAAATTAAGCATTACTTTGTAACAAAGTACTTAGCACAGGTGGTATTTGTGGCTGTTGTGCTGAACGAAACTTAATTCTTGATTGAGCATCAAGGCCCATTTACATTACCTATACAAGTTTCTTGCATAATCCATACAAAAAAGTTTTTTGAAAACCTAACGTGATATTCTAGCATTATTATGATACCCACAGAATTTTTCACAATTTTTTTTTTAATAATCTCTTTAGGAGCAAAATCTTCTACAACAATTTCTTTGGAAAATACTTTCAGTGCAGAATCGCGGGCGTCTCGATTTTTGTAATTCTTATTTTCCATGACTCACAGAGAGTTATTATGGTTTCTATACATTTCTAAAAAAAAATATCGAATTTATCGAAAAAACCGAATTTCAATACATTTTTGCTCATTTTTATCAAGCACATCGTTCAATATTGAATAAAAATCTGAGGCTGCAAATACCTACATGGAATAATTGCAGCAAGTCATCATAATAGGTATATCGTACAACTAAAACGTTTAGACTTATGAAGACTTGTATTACAATAATATTATTGTAACGAAAAAATTGTGCACAACAATTGCCGATTCTTGTACAATCAAGGAACTTAATTCACTACCCATTTCGTTGAAATGTTGTTAGACATTCGCTGTGCATTAAGGTCGAAAATATGAACGCACAAGCGACATGTCAAAGCGACGTCGTGTTCTATCTAGCTCTTATGGTGACAGTTTGCTATAGGATATTATACCTTAGGTGGGTTGGAAATTAAATTCCTTGACTGTATGTACAAGAAACTTGTATAATGTAAAGGGGCCTTAAACCGAGTTTAGACCTGCAAGAAAAATCGTGCAAGTTGCAATACATTGCGGCATTCTATCGCCCGCTCCAAACCCGTTCGCTTTACGGCCTCACATTGTATTGCAATTCCATGATTCTTCTTACAGGTTACCCAAGAGCCCAAATTTAGACAGGTAGTATTTTTTAGCTTTATTTTTTCTTCCTACATTATTTTTTCTTTATTTTTTTTCTACTTACATTTTCGTATCATCAAATAAAATTCAGAAGTCAAACTCGGCTTTATACAAGTTCTTTCACCATTTAGCAAGACCCAACGTCTGAAACATATCATCTACAAATCAAATATACACATAAATCGATCAATGCACTTCACTAGACCGTACAATCGTTCACATCGGAAATAGTTCGATATTGCATTAAGACAGTCTAAATTAGATCGGTCGTTGACCCGTAGTTGCTCGTACACACGTGGCTGTTCATATTTTGACAGATATCGGGTGAATCTATCTATTTTTAACCCCCGACGCAAAAAGAGGGGTGTTATAAGTTATATACATTATTATGACGACCCGATAGCTCACTGGTCTGAGAACCTGACTATGAAGCTTGAGGTCCCGGGTTCGATCCCCTTTCGGGGCAAATATTTGTATAATGAATATGAATGTTTGGTCTCAAGTCTTGGATGATTAATATGTATTTAAGTATGTATTTATCCATATAAGAATGTTTATCCGTTGTATAGTCTAGTACACATAATACAAGTTCTTCTTAATTTGGGCCTATAGGTCAATGGTATCAATTATTGTCCGAATTTATACGTTTTCACTATGACTGAGTAACTATGGTGGTGATAGTAACTTCAGGGTAAATTTGCTACCATTTATAAGTACCAGCACTTGGTCGTTAATGCTACGCGGAAGTATAAGACGCACACGCACACAACATGTGCAAGAGTCGACCGAAATCTCCCGCTTGTTATATTTTAACGAGCACGGCAATTGACGTTTGGGTGGTCCCATAAAACTGAAGAACTGATCAATCCGGCAATATCGCTTGAAACAAATAGAATATGACAGTAAAACTATTTTGGTGACGGCTACTTGCCTGTGGAAGTATACTGGACTATTTTTTGACTGATTTGAATGATAAAAACAAATACCTAAAGGATTTTTTTTTATACAACGAGGAAGGCAAACGAGCAGTGGGTCACCTGATGATAAGTGATCACCACTGCCCATGGACACCCGCAATCCCGGAGGGTTTGCAGATGCGTTGCCAACCTAGAGAGCTAAGATGAAATGCCTCTTGTGCCCGTAATTACACCGGCTGTCTTACTCTCCACACCGGAACACATCAGTGCAAGCACTGCTGCTTAGCGGCAAGATTAGCGAGTAAGATGATGGTAGCGATCCGGACGGACCTCGCACAAGGTCCATTATGTATAAGCTTCAATATAATGCATTCTAAATGTGGCATTTCTTTCTTTCAATATTTATCTCCTCTGGCATGCACATCTTTGACAGAGAAAAGGACAGTAAAATAGATATTATCCCGGAAAATAGTATAGTTCCCGCGATAAATCGTAGCCGGATTGGATTGTAAGCGGACGAAGAATTGCTAAAAACATGCATAGTAGGTAGAGATGTGAACTTATCCCTGAAAAGGGATGTCTTCCATTTAACCTAGTCTAATAAAAAAAAGGGTGGCGACTAAGGCATTTTCCCCCCAAAGGTACACAACATTCAGGAGAGCTTTGGGGGAGGCCTATGTCCAGCAGTGCATGTCTTTCGGCTGACATGATGATGGTGATGAATAAAAAAAAACATAGGTTAGGGATGGTACTCGCAATAGCCACGATGCACACTTCTGATGTGTGTACAAAACAGAGAGAAATAAATACGACTTGTTGTTAAAGCGTCCATGAAAGCAATTTAACGCAACCAAGCAACCGAAATGTTTCGTAAAGCTTTCAAGCTCTACCATGAAAACAATTATTTTACTTACACCAACTATAAAGGTTCTTTAAAAGTTTCGAAGTTCCAGTAGCCACTCACCACAAAATACAGTACGATTTGAACTACGGGCACAGATTCATCGTGTGTGGCCTTTGATGAGGCGAGTAAACAACTAAAACGGTTTAGAAACCATCCTGTAGACAGAGATTTTAACGGATCATAAAATTATAGAAAAAGTTAATAGACTGTTTAAAAGTGCATAAAACCGTTGAAATTTTACGTGGAAACACCTTTTTTTAGAGGGCTTTAAAGCAATTTTCATTGAGCATTCAATACTTTCATGAAAATAAGGAATCGAACAAGTCGTAAATTAAATTATGGGTATTCTTATTTTGTTCAGAGAATGATAATTTCATAATTTGATTATCTAAATCGCCAACTGTTGCTGAAGGTATTATGTAAACTGCTTAAAAAAAACTTGATATGTGCATGAGATTCCACGCATGACCAAACCCTAGACTTTTGTTATACAATTGCACATTGTCTAAAATCGACTATTTAAAAATAACAAGGGTTAAACTATTGGCCTTAAACGTGCCTTAAATAGACGCATGAGGAAGACATTTTATCTAACATTGCCCTAAGCACGACTTGTCGAATCCTGCGTTACGTTACGGTTATCGTATCGTGATCGAGAAATCTCATACTAAATTTTAGTTCCAAATACGCTAACGGGCGGGCGCTGTTCCAAACGTCATACAAACTCGTTATAGTTTACTATTCGATTTTACGTGACGCAGGATTCGACAAGTCGTGCTTAGGGCACAGTTCGATGTTGACACAACTTAATTAACGGCTCCACCCTCTAATTAATACGATTATTTGCTTTTTTTTTATATTCCTGTTTTCACATATATTTTCCAGATATATTTCCGTCGTCCATCACTTTGTATATGTTACTATCTCGCAAAGACATTCGACGACAGCTAATAAATACCAGACTTCGAGAAAACAAACAATTTACAGCTGAAACGGCTGCCACTCCTTCATTCGCCGTTGGCGCAAGGCACAGAATGAGTGAACTTTACAATTGAACAAAAGCAAATAACAACTTTGTTATATATTATTTGTGACTTTTAGTATAAGACATTTTACGAGCAGCTTTTATATGTTTTTCACACGATTTTTGATAGAAACATGTGTAACATTAGGCACGTCATAAGAACATTTTAATGGATGTTATGACACGGGAGACGGAATGTATCAAAATTGGATTATGAAAATAGAATAATGGCGGGTCGGAACGGGTTGAAACGTCGGCGTTTGTCAGGCGTTAAACAAAACGTTGCTTTGACAAAAAGTTAATCACGCCGTAAAACGAAACGAGCGCTGTCACAGACAAGGCAAACAACAATAAAAGACGGAAAGTCGTAACTGAAATTAGGGCTCTGTTTTTTTTTTATTTTTGCCACCGTCGCCTGTTCTTTTCATGAATAATGAAAGTCGGAATGTTTGTGTTTCAAATAACATCACTTATTTTTGGACCGTTTGACAATTAATGCAGAATTTTTCAAGCTTTCGTATTCAACTCGGGTTAGAAAACATTTTCATAATTAAAAGTGCACCTTCAAATCGTTAAGTCGAGTTGGTGTGGCTCAATTTACGCAGTTTCCTTCTCATACTGCCGAAAGCATCAGCATTTTTTTTTTACTGTGACTTCAGGGTGCGATAACCGATTTTTTTTAAATTTAGAATGCATTTTTCATAAATTCCATTAGTATTCCTTTCGTATTATTTTATTTTTATCCGTAATCATATTATATTGCAATTGCTGATTTCTAACAGAAATTGGTATAAGCATTACCTATGACATGTCATTTCTAAAAAACATCAACACAGCGATATATCTGATTCATGCAAACTATAACAAAACACGACGCGTAAACTCATAAACTGTCTCTTTTACGGTCGCTCTGAATTAGGATCGCTCATCACTGGTCATGAATACGAATATAAAACAAAGAAAAAAGTCTTAAGATTTTAGTATGGTTAATGCACTTACGTCTATTTGCTACCGCGGTGTCCTACTATTTGTAGTGAAATGTAACGACATCAGCTTATTACGTATATAGCACTGTGGTTTATAAGGCTATAAGCGGTGTATCAACTGGATGCATTCTTCGTTGGTTTGATAAGTTCATTAATTTAAGTCTCCCTACGTGTTTATAGCTAAAGCTTATTGCTGCCTTTAAATACATAAGTACTGAAACAGGAATGCTCAGAAACCAAGAAAAATACTCTTTGATTTGTGTCGAGTTTTAAATTAGTTTGTTACGCAGTGGTGAAAACAGCAAGAAGCGGTACTAAGTTCTTATTTGAAACCCTCACAGTCTTGATTGCGCTAGGTATGTGGTCTATGGAAACTTTGTAGCAATCGTAAAAGTCTACATTCCTTAATGTGCCTTCATAAGACATGTGCAATAAGGCGTTGTTTGTGATATAGGGTTGAGTAGACGGTCGTAATGTTTCGTATCTTTGTCATTTTTATTCGGCTGAAAGTCAGAAACGTCTCCCGGCAACACTCCGCTTCGTCACGCCGCCTGCGACAGCTCACGTTTAAAACTAGGTATCAACATCAATGCCAATAGCCGTACTATTTTTGTACGGTTATACATTTACTAATTTATAGCGCTATAAAGTTTTACTTGTCACTCAGCCACGATTTACGTCTCGCGCGTCCTAAATGCGGTTTCTTCCGCCGGCGGCTTCCTCGTGTCAACATGTGTTACGTGCGTAGGCGACAGAGGCGTCTCCGGCCCGTTAGGGACCGTCCATCTGTGACGGCACGTCAAATGGAACAAAGGAGTATGTCTTCTGACGTGACGTAAACAAAGTCTAATTTCCTGATCGTGTCTTTGTGATCGCTCTAAAACCATAGGTCTTAGAGACAAGCAAAGGGGTAATCGAGATCCAACTTTATGTTTAGTTGGTCTCGAGTTTATATTTGATGAATTTGGCGATGTAAATGGAACCGTATCGAAGGTGGATGGTGTAAATCGAACAGGCGGCGCCGGCGACGACGTCGGGACGCCACCGCTCGTACAAACAAGCGAGCCGTATCGAGGAAGGATGCTTAACACTTGCACCTCTAATTATATCCATGGAACGCGATGTGGAAACAAATACGTCTTGTAGCACAAATGGTTCCTGGTTATTGATGGCTTTGAAAATATTTAGGTGACTCTAGGAATGCGGCGAGTGGTGGATGTACGAGCTCTGCTAGGGATTGTTTTATTACTAGCGAAGTAAAGAATTTGGAATGCTTTTGAATGCTTTCTAAATAATATCTATACAACAAAAATTGAGACTGTACTTAATTAAATTATGTTATGTATGAAAATAAATCGCTGGTAAAATTTCACACGCCCTATAAAGGACACTTCAATATTTAGCAGTAAACATGGTCACACATAAATGGCTTCTAGGTATAATGTACCAACATTAAGCTTTACAGTATGATTTTCAAAGCAAAAAGCAAAGTTCCCTGGAACTTGCCGCGCTGACTTGACACGGCCACCTAAAAGATGCGAAGTTTCACAATTAGCCTAATCAGTATTCAAAAGCTGTAAAATATTAATGATTTCGCTTCTTCATCAACTTTAAACCCACCGGCGACTCTTTCATCTGTTTTAACTATTCATTGTTTCAACTCACACCTAGTTACTTTTCCTTCGACTGTCTCCAACTTACAGCTAACCCCGAAGAAAATAAAACATCAATTGTTCCACTGTTTACATCCAACTATTTCTACCCGCCACGCGATACTAAAAAGCAAAGTGTCTCCAGGAAAAAAGTAAAAGTTAAAAGTGTAAAAGTTTCCCAGAACACGATTGAGGACAGGTTTGTTTAGACTACGCGCGCGCAGATGTCACTGGATGACGACGGAGCGATCGAAATAGACGCTGGACATTTAAACAAACCGCCACCTTTGATGAAATGTACCTGAATTATTCGGGGAGAAGACGAGCTTAGGGTGTTAGAGATGATGTACGTAACAGCTAACAGCCAAGGAAACCAGAGACGACCCTTTTTTGTTTTTATTTGGATTACTCACTCGTTCGGGTTAAATTTTACCCTACACATTTTGGACCGATCCGTGCGCCTTTTGCTGTGACTGTTTAAAATCGCAATGCCTAGTTGATCAACTTGGATTGCACCCAAAGAGACAAGTGACTTTTCAAGTAGATACCTAACTAAAACAGACAAACCACACCGTTATGTATCATAATTATCACGGGTTTCCGCAACAACTATCCTATGTCCATCATCATCATCATCATCATCATCATCATCATCATCATCATCAGCCTATTCTAGTCCACTGCTGGACATAGGCCTCCCTTAATGAGCACCATAGCGCCCTGTCTTCAGCTTGCCGCATCCAGCATCTGTCTGCAGTCTTTCGCAAATCGTCATCCCGCCTGGCCGGAGAGGGTGCGTGCTATGTTATAATAATAGAATTCGGCAAAAGAAATTTTTCAAAAAGCACTCCCAACATTTGTCAATTCGCAAGACATCCATCACTCTAATTTCATTCCGATTCAATGACGAATGACGCTCGATTCGCCAGCAAATAAAAAACAGAGGACGTCCGCATTAGCGCCTTTAACCAATTTGTCTTGCGCAAAGTAAACATGGTATAAACATCAAACGAGGCATTTGGGACTTTCATTGACAAAATCCATTAATGCCGACGTGTCGACCAATTAGTAAACAAATGAGTCGGATGACAGATCGAGATAGTTGGCAGCGGGACAAGCTGTGTTAGGGAGAGGTAAGAGGGAGTGTAGGATGCACCGTTTGAACGTAAACATTTTTTATTAAAACTTTATCTTTTAACACTTGCTTTTTTGTTGGCTGTAGGTACTTGTATTGTCATTCAGTATACATTATTCGAATTTCAGTTAAATCTAATTAGTGGAACTGGGTCTTTTACTGGATAAAGAATAATTTGACCTTAAACACAAACAAGTAAGCAAGCTGGTGAAAATTTACGAATTTGTGTCAAACTTTGTGGCGAACTGTAGTCATACAATGGTCACCAACCATAATATATCTTGATGTTTGGTTATGCTAGAATTTGATTTTTTGATAAAGTTTTAGTTTAAAAAAAATTCAGCTGACAGTTGGGTTTTTCTTGTATTTAGCGAACGCGTCTTTTCGATCATTTTGGGCCTGGGAATAAAAACACACGCCCATGACCAAACCGTTCATAAACCTTGAACATTTATATTGAGCGACTCCCGACATATTTGCGAATGAAAAACAGAGTAAAAGTATCCTATTTAATCTAAAATTGAATATTAATCTTAGTTTGTTAAATGTCATTATCACGACACTCAGGACTTAATCACGTAAAAATATGTATTATTTAAATACCTCGACGTTTCGGACGCTTCTTACGGACAGCACTACTTCGATACCATGGATGCAACGTTGCAAATAATTACATAATTTTACGTGATTAAGTCCCGAATGGATAAAGATGCAGAGGCCGACCGAGGAGGAGAAATGGCGGGATGATTTCGACGCATTTAAAACGGGTTGGAAGGAACTTGTCGTTGATAGAGACGAGTAGCGAGGGGAGGGGGAGGCCTTTGCTCAGCAGTGGGATACTTTACCAGGCTAATAAAAAGAAAAAAAGTCCCGAATAATGATAATGTGTGAAAATCGCGAAAGCTTAAATCAATACTTTGTTAAATGTCACCTACACAGTGATTTAAGCACGACACAAGCTCCAATTTTGTTTCAACCAGCAAACGACTCATCGAATGTGAAGGTGCCTTTACACCCATTCCCCGCGCGATGACAGAACATATGTCCCGCTGTAAACGCGCCGTTAACTGCCACCAATTTAGATTTAATGACAAGTCTGGACAATGGCGGATTGCTACAGTTTTTACAGTCATTGATTTAACGTCTCGGATCTGGATTTAAAAGTTTTACTGCTTGATTGATTACCTTGGATTTGGGAGTTGCTTTTCTGATGGCTAGAACGTTCGTTCCGTTGTATGGGGCTAAAAAGCAATCTAGCTGGATTTCAACTTTGGGACTTCTTAATCTTAATCTTCTTAATCTTTTAATGACAGAGTGAGGTTTATTTGTGTAGTTTGTCTGTGGTTGCGTATTGTAAGAGCTAATGTAACTTGTTTTTAGAAAAAATGACTTTGTGCCAAGTTTCTTGCGGCGCATTCGTCTTAGCAATCATGGTCTTTCCGAAAGCGCTGGTAGACTCAAAAAAAATGACGTGTAAAAGAGCATTCAAGATTTCAAGAGAAAAGATTTTCCGAGTTTTAGACACATCGTCTTTTCCGAGCGAAGCTCTACTGGCCGCGACTTTGTTTGTCGCGCGAGATTTTACCCGTCCCGTTGCATTCTGAGTGATAGAAAAGGACGGGCAGTTGTTCACGGGCGATATAGAAGTGCTAGACCTACTGGTAGGAATACTTACCAACCAAGAGTTAGAACCGAGAAGACAAATGATTCGCATCATTTTAAATGGGCGTAATCCATAGGCAGTGGTGATCATTTACCATCAGGTGACCCACTTGCTCGTTATGGTATAAAAAAAAAACAAAAAAAAACGGGAAATACGGAGCGCATGCGCGATGATAAGCGCTTATTACAATCGCTCATAAGTATCATAGTATCGTAAGTATCTTTGAAACGTACCTGTACATGTAGATAAATTCAAATGCCTGTGAAATATGGCAAGGGAACTCCGCGGGAGCAAGTCTTGAAATGCGCAATGATTTAAAATTACGTTGACAAAAGCAAAAATGATGAATGAAAAAAAAAGATTTCTTTCCAAAGTCGACTCGTGGCTCGTACAATTCGTACATTTTCTTAAAATTTTCCGAGCAATTAGGAAATATTTTAATAGCATGTTATTCGGTTCATGGCTGTTGGCCACAGAAGAAAGCGTGTTGCTTAGGTTTATGCGTATACCTAAACACATACAGCGGACATTAGAACGGTGTCGTATTAACATTGCTAAATCTCTAGTAACGGCTTGTATAATCGCAAGCGATTTGCTGTTGTGCGACAAGGTTCTACTGTAGTGAAATTGTCTAATGGGCGTGAAAGTAATTTTTGTATTTACCGAACAGAAAAAAATGGCGCGGTAATTTGTTAACAGAGTGGGACAGAAACTAGATTTTACCGATAAAAGTGACGGTTGATACCGTGATTTTGTTTTTGGAAGGGTAAAACAAATGCCCACTGCTTCAATATTTGGCCCCTTTAATCTATAATATTATAATAAAATATAATGTTTGCAATAAAAAGAAACAAGCACATTAGGTATTCATTAATATTGTGTGTCCTTACAGGGCGTCATTGACTGTCTTATTATTATATATTTGACCTGACAATTAATAAATAAAATACAATGAAATGAAAATAGACGCAAGTAGACATAATGAAAACGGGATATTGACCGCGATTACTTTATAGGTTAGGTTAGGAATATCCCGTTTTCATTATGTCTAATGCAATTAACCGCGAATCATTTAAAACTGTTATAGAGGCAAGTGTTGAAATGAAGTTTTCAAATATTGAGACTTACCTTATTATTTCTTGGTATTTACGTAAGAAATCAGGGTATGGTTTGTTGACTTTGAAACCACGTGCGTATTAAAGTGTTTGAACAATGGTCAATTTATTTCAAACAACGTCTGGGGCGATTAGAAAACTTGTCCAGAATTAGACCGAGACTGATCTATCTTCCTTCCGATTTCGTAAACTGATCCAAGAAACAAGTTTATTAGATGATTTCCAAGGATTGAGCAAGAGAAGTTTTACAGAAATAAAAAACGCAGACAATATTTTTGCTGCACGCCAGAAATAGTAGTTTATGCAACTGCTACATAATGAGGGTCCTTAAAACACGAGTGTGTTTTTATGAAACGAGGCGAAGCTGAGTTTCATAATAGGATCACACGAGTGTTTTAAGGCCTAATTATGTGAAGTTGCATACATTACTTTATCTACACACATATTATAAGTACTCTAAGATGGGTTTAGAAACCGAAGGCATATAATCATACCCCATACCTGTCACGAATTTGACTGCTTTTTTTTAAATCATAGACAAACATACCGAGCTGACGTTTCGTGAACTGTTTTTTTTGTAAAAAAAAATCGCATGATTAATTATGCATGTCGGACTGAACTCGACTTACATACGTGAGTGATCCGTTTTATTTGACTATGATTGTATATTTCGTTGGTTTTCAAATTTGAACCATCGAATTCGATATCGAAAAGTCATTACGACATAGAATTCTATGTCGTAATGACTATTACTTTACTGGAGGTGGTAGTGGTGGTGCTGGGGCTGGCGCTGTCGGCGAGAAGACGTCGTCGTGCTGCAATGCTGGTCATTTTCTACGGTTTCTGAACGCACTATAGAGGACTTATGATATGTGTGTAGATTAACATCTTTATCTACACACACATCATATTCCTCTCTGCGTTCAAAAGCCGTAGGTAATGACCATTATTACTACAATCAGTTTCCATCTTCAAAAACCAATACAATAAAAAAATTAGGCGTCAATTATAAAAATACGAAACGCCAAATTCGTGACAGGTTTATTATGCCTTCGGCTACTGAAACCATCTTAGAGAACATAATACGAGGGCTGTTTGATAAGTACCCGTTTTCTAAATATATTAATATCACTGGCCGCAAATAAGTATACCACCTTTTTAAGCCATTTTTCAGAGGCGGGAAAATTAAAAAAAAAATAGCATTCTTTTGTTTTTTTTTTCTCATTTGACAACGATTCAGTGAAGGCGTGAACTTAAAATTGTTAAAATGGAGAAAGAACAGTATCGATCTGTAATTAGATTCTTATTTTTGGAAGGAAAAACATGTGATGAAATAAAAGTAAGAATGCAAGCGGTTTACCATGAATGTGCTCCTTCTATGACAACCGTCAGATATTGGTATAACGAGTTTAAGCGGGGGAGAACAACCGTCTTTGATGAGGATCGCCCAGGCCGGCCAGTTGAGGTGACTACAGACGACATGGTTAAGAAAATTTAAAATATCGTTTTAGCCGACCGCCAAATTAAACTTCGAGAAATCGTTGATGCTGTAAACGTTTCAATCGAGAGGGTACAACACATATTAGAAGAAAAATTGGGTATGAAGAAAGTATCGGCGAAGTGGGTGCCGCGTTTACTCAAGGAGGAGCAAAAACGGAACCGACTGACTACTTCGGAGCAGTGTTTGGCCGTGTTCAAACGTAACCCGAAGGAGTTTCTGCGTCGTTTCGTGACCGTGGACGAAACTTGGGTCCACCACTACACCCCGGAAATAAAAGAGCAGTCGAAGCAGTGGATTTTACCGGGTTAACCTGCTCCAAAGAAAGCAAAAACCGTCCCATCGGCTGGAAAGGTCATGGCGACCGTTTTTTGGGATTCTCAGGATATTATACATATTGACTATTTAGAAAAGGGAAAAACAATAACAGGGCAGTACTATGCCAATTTATTGGATGAATTTGACGCCGTGTTGAAGGACAAACGACCCCATTTAAAAAAGAAAAAAGTACTGTTTCATCACGACAACGCCCCGGCTCATTCGTCCAGAGTTGTGACGGCTAAATTAGCACAGTTACGCTACGAACTATTGTCTCACCCCCCGTATTCTCCAGATGCGATTTCTTTTTGTTTCCCAACCTAAAAAAATGGCTCGGTGGCAAGCGATTTGGATCAAATGACGAAGTCATTGCCGCCACAGAGGCCTATTTTAATAACTTTCCAAAATCATACTTTTTGGATGGTTTATTGAAGCTTGAGTATAGGTGGAACAAATGTATAGAGTTAAAAGGTGACTACGTAGAAAAATAAATGCATATATACAAAAAAAAATTGTTTTTTTTCCATAAACGGGTACTTATCAAACAGCCCTCGTATGTGTATAGATAAAGTAATGTACTCAACTTCACCTCGTTTCATAAAACCACATTCGTGTCGTGTTTGAAGGACCCTCATTATGTAACAGTTGCATAAACTGCTACTGACCGCCTCGCATCAACCTGGGTTATACAGCTAACTCACTAACCCAGGATTAACTTAAAGTATTTCTGAGTAAATGAGTTAACTGAATAAGGAGGATCCCACACACATTTGCAAAGCAATTTTTTTTTTTTAATTGCTGTACTCATTTTTACTTTATTTTTATTTTATTTTTTTATATTTACTGATGACAATTGAGCTGTAATTAACATAGGCGTAAGATTTTTATTGTTACTAACAAATTTTATATGTTAATTTTATTTTTATTTTAAGTCCGCCTTTGTACTCAAATGTTATTGTTGTAACTTGTGTTTTATCCTGTTTTTTGTACAATAAAGTGTTTACTTACTTACTTACTTACTTATTATCAATTTAAATTGTAAAGACACTATTGCACTGGGTTATCCTGTAATGATATTTGTTATGTGTGTGAATAAATAAATAACTAATGACGGGTGCAAATGTGAAGATTCCAATCTACACCGCCCTCACCAATTAACCATTAAAATGGTTAATTAGCTCTAAAGTCGCAAACTGTCGCAGTGTCAAAAAGAATCCACCATTTATTTAAACGTTGGTATTTAATACTTTTTATCCCATAAATTAAACCAGTAAATACTTAAGTGACGTCCTAATGACTCGATAATGCTATAAACAGTTAAGAGAACTCGTGTTAAATGTCAAATTACACGCTTTGAACAGATGGGACGACTGTAATTGACAGCTATTTAAAAATGTCACTGTCACTGAACGAGACATAAAACAGAAACGTAGCATATCATGTGTTCTTGCTCACTTTAAGCTAATTAGAAAAAGACACGCGATAAAACAACGCGACGTGACTTTCTGAAGGTCAGTGACAAAAAATGTTGGGAAAAAATATTCAAAGGTTGTAAATGGATTTTAATTGGTTGAATATTTAACTGTGTTTGAATATTTTTAAATACCCTGTAACCTCATTGTAGTTTTTTCTGCTTTCTCAAATTTCAGTTAACGTAGACATTCGAAAAAAAGCCATAATAACCCACTATGATTATCCACTAGGATTGACCTATGGCCTGTCAAGCAGAGGGTCGTGGGTTCGAGCCTCGGGTCGCAAATCTGTTTTTCGTAACTTATGTGCGAAATTAAATTTGTAATTTGTTACTAATTTTTCGGTGAAGGAAAACATAGCACGAAAACCTGTACACTCCTGCGAAGTAATTCAATGGCGTGTGTGAAGTTCCCAATCTGCACTGGGCCCGCTTAAGAGCTATAATAATTACGACTCGGGCCATCCTCTCTGAAATTAGAATCGTAACTAAACACAGACAAGGAAACCTAGCACATACAAATATTCAAATCTGTTGTAAGTTGTAAAACGTCAGCTCTCACTAAATGATGAATGGGTTTCTGAAAGTAGAATAAACCGTGCTAACGGTGAAACTTGAAACTAACATTCTTTAATACAAAATTTTACTACACATCGTTGGCAGTGGCGCCGCCGTGAGATGATTTTGTAAGTTTGTAAAATTAGAGTCAAGTTGTTTTTCGAAAAGACTTATTTCCGCGTACGATGAAACTTTGGTTTTGGATACAATGGTTTCGAGCGTAAGGTCTAAATTAGTTACGATGCAGAAATGGATATAAACCGTTTTGAATATCGGATTTTTAGTTAAACTTACGTATGTTCGTAGCGGACACGTTTCGAAGCGTTACACGTCGGAAAGTTTAGGGTGTAATTACAATAATTGCTGATGAGTAAAACTATTAAGCGGTACACCGTTTGAGCGAAGATTTGTCGAATGAATCCGGGGTCATTTGTTACTGTCACAGTTACT
Organism: Clepsis dumicolana; assembly: GCA_963691665.1. Taxonomy (NCBI): domain Eukaryota; kingdom Metazoa; phylum Arthropoda; class Insecta; order Lepidoptera; family Tortricidae; genus Clepsis; species Clepsis dumicolana. The sequence continues at coordinate 4,906,360 of OY829521.1, read as the reverse complement.
TTCTAGTAGACACAGTCAAACGTGTGCTTAACACTGTCCTTATAATTAACACGGAAATTAGGAAATTTTGCTACAACTACTACATAAGAGTGTATTTTAACATATTTGGATGCATTATAGAAGGAAAGATAGAAACAAAGAGGGGAAGGGGAAAGCCGAGGAATACTCTAGAATTTAGAACAAATAAAAAAGAAGATAGACGTTGTGCCGTATCAGGAGGTTAAAGAACTTGCATTGGAAATAACGGACTGGAGACAACTGCATCGATAAGAGTAGCACTCTTAAATAAGATGACGATGGATGCATTAAATGCTTCTCAGGTTTGTATTTAACTAGCTTTTGCCAGCGACTTCGTCTGCTTAGAATTTGGTTACTAGGTAAGTATACAATTTTCCGGGATAAAAGATAATCTATATTTTATGTTTTAATCTTCATTCCAAATTTGAACCAAATCCGTCCTTCCGTTCCAGCGTGAAGAAGTAACAAACATACATACTTACATACACACTCACTCACTCATAAACTTTCGCATTTATAATCATTAAGTAGGATGGTTAGAATATATGTATTATAATTATGTCAAAGTTATAGTGAAATAAAAATGGATTACTCACGTATATAAGTCGAGTGCGCGAGCAGAGCCGCGGCGCGCAGCGTGCGTCTCGCCGCTGGGTCGTGCGCTCCTGGAGAAAGGACTACGAATTAGTCCGAAACATGTCGGGCTAAACTCGACTTACATACGTGAGTGATCCGTTTTTATTTCACTGTGATTGAGTCTCACGGTATAGTTTTATGTCAAAGTTAGCTGTACATTTTAATACTTTTGTAGCTTTTGCCCACGTTGAGACATCTTCTACTGACTTGCATGGTACAGCGTTATTTCATTGGGTTTTAGAGGGGATAATTAGCACGAGCAAAAAAACTTATAACCTTAAACACCAGCAGATTTTACCAAATTTATCATTCAGCCCAGTTAACATTCCGTATTTGAATACCCGTTCGCAGCCAAAGACAATTCCATTCACCCGTTCATTCCGAACTCTCATTCCCGGTAAACCCATTCATTCAATTCCCGATAAAGTGAAGCATGTCCGCAGAAAGCACGCGTGTGGCCACCGGACGTCGCGTATGTAGAGCGGCGACAATGTATCGGGTACGAGTTTGGATTTTTTGTGGTTACCGTATGAGAGGGCTTGGCATAAACTTATCTCATTATTATTACAGACCCTGACTATGAAGCTTGAGGTCCCGGGTTCGAATCCCGGTCGGGGCAGATGTTTGTATGATGAATACGAATATTTGTTCTCGAGTCTTGGATGTTTAATATGTATACAAGTAGTATTTATCTATATATATCATTGATGTACCAAATAGTGACGGATGCGCCACCCCTTCACCGCGCGCGGACAAGCAATATAGGTGATTAGGTTACTCGGTGACTTAGTCGCCAACGGCCGGCGCGCAGGTGACATCTTGTGACTTGTCCAATTACAACAGTTTCAACCGCTCAAAATGACGTCGTGCACATTTTTGAACTGTACAAATAACACACAAAATAAAAACAAAGCACAAGGAATCACATTCCACACGTAAGTAAATAATATACTCATTATCACTAAAAATAAACTAAACTACTCATTAAAAATAAACTACAAGCCCATGTTATCGATAATGTTCCTGCCACCAAAAATGGAATCCGGCCCTGCCTTAATGCGTTGTCGCTGGGCACGCGGCGTACGAGTGCATGCTATTTGTTTCATTCTACCCGATATGTCTTTATTGATATAACAATTACCCACTTTTATACTTATTGTTCTATTTGATTGTTTCGTATTACTGTATTTAAAGTAACGCTCACGGGCGTAATAGTTAAGGCATGATTGTTTGTTAGTCTCCGATAAGTGAAATGTAAAATTTCTTTTGAGAGATAATAAAATTTTCTTTAACCCGATTATCCAGGTGGTATATTCCCTTGAAGTTTGACATGTCAGTCTAATGACAGCTAATGAGTGAAGGCCGCATTTTGTCAGCGCTAAAGAGGTGCGTGGCGCGTCTTAATGTTTAAAGTCGATGATATATATATAAGTATGTTTATCCGTTGTCTAGTACCCATAATAGTACAGGCTTTGCCTAGTTTGGGACTAGGTCAATTGGTGTCATTTGTCCCATGGTCTTTATATATATCGTATGGACGGGCCCTTAGGTACTCCATTTTTATTGCAAATTTTGTGGCACTAATTAGTGCCAGCGATATGAGCCGCGCGCACGTCGCGCACTGAAGGTCGAGCACGACTTTACGAATGCTGCGTAACGTTACGGTTGTCGTATCGAGATCGGGAAACCTCATACTAAATTTTAGTTATAAAAACGCTCACGGGCGGGCGCTATACCGAACGTCATACAAACTCGATAACGTTTACTATTCGATTTTACGCGACGCAGGTTTCGAATATTCGTACTCGGGCCTCTGGTGCGATGGGTTCGCTCGCCGTTTTTAACCGACTTCAAAAAAGGAGGAGGTTCTACGTTCCACTGTACGTATTTTTTTTACGTTCAAAATGTTCCAAAGGGTATGGGCATTGATGTTAAACAATAAACAATAAACTTTATCAATGGGGCTTGGCTATAGGTTGTACGCGGGCCCAGTGCTTATTGGAAACTTCCCGTAATAAACCAAGCACATACCTGTTATGTAATAATTACTTGGTAAAGTAAAATTAAACACCTGGTAATGCTGTAGCGTGAAATTGTTGTACCGACTCAAATTGGCTCCCGCTGTTCCGTACACCGGATATTTATCACACATATTTCAAAAACCTAAAAACAATACACTATCCCACTTACAGCGTCAATGACCCCACGTGGTAAGGTTAAAACGTCTATAATTAGCCTCTTGCTCTGGTTACTGTCGTGGCCGCCGTAAAAACTAAAGTAAACAAATACGTACTCTCACGCCCGGGTGGCCTTTACCCTGACAAATTAAAAAACGACATCTCCAAACCACCCACGTACAACCACAGACCTTTTCATTTCGGCCGCCTAACGCCGATTGCTTCACCCGACTGAATTCAAAAGTCGCCAGTTCGTTCGCGTCTGGTGACGGTTTGAAACTATTTAAATAGGCAAGGTTGAGTGGATTCGGTATTTTTACACGAATGAAATTTGTCATTTGGACTTTGTTTATTTGTCCCCAGGAGACAAGTCAGATACATTGTTTAGGTAATGTAAACTGTTAGGTCCCATGCTGAGATTTTGAGTCTGATAAACCTATACATAGATAGGCCTGATAGGTCTGATAGGCCTTATAGGAAGCAATTGAGAAACTTAATAGCGTTCAAGAACGAAACGTACGATTTCATAAAGTAAATTTGATTTCTTTAAAATAGACCGAATATTTACTTCCCATATGATTGTACATTAGAAAGATTAGACACGTCAATGGTTTTTCACTTCAACAAAATACAGTGTTAGGCGGAATACACTTAGCTCATAGTATAATTGTTATCAATGATTGTGTTAATTGATCTATGAAATAAGTAATTGCTTACTATTTTTTTCATCCTCTGCATAACTTTAGTAATTACGTAATTATTATTTTTAACGTTTAATTAGGTAATATGACAAATTACATGATGATATAAAGAGTTGTCGACTGTAGCACTTGTTTTGGCTCACGCATCAATAACTCTCGTTTAATTTAATTGCAATTAATTTTATATCAATTAAGTTTTTGCAAACCGTTAGGGATATTAATTTGACATACTCCGGAAGCACATCAAGTGTTTTTAATAGTGTTATAAAGGTCGCTGAATGTTTTTAATTGAAGTCATTTAAAATGTAGAAATGACATTTATTTTTAACCACAACCATTGCGTTTTTGTCGTTCTGTGGTATATAATTTTGTCAATAAGCCTGTTGTCAATAAGGCTAAAACTTCACATGCAATTTTCAATAGGTACCTATATGTAATGTAATCAGAGACAAGTAACATAAAGACTGCCAACCTCCATACTAACTTGTGTAGCTCCGTAATATTAAATATAAGGTTCACTAGATGGCGTTGTTTAGCCGGGGTATATACTCCCATACATGCTAAACAACGCCATCTAGTGCACCTTTGCATGAATCTTAGTATGAAGATGGCAGTCTTTGTATTATTTGTCTCTGATAAATAATGTCATAGTCTTAAAAATACAGTAACGTATCTAGGTACCAGGTAGGTATCTAGGTAGGTAGGTAAATTCGTTAGGTACACCAACGTTAAGTATAGCTTAATTGGTGGAGCGTGGTACGGATTACCGAGGTTGCTGGTTCAAGTCCAGCTGCTTAATGGATTTTTCTTTGCATTGTCATTGTATATTGTATCTAGGTACATTATTTAGTAAGTCCCTCTTAATTAGCAGGTAATCTTGACCACCGAAACTTTTGCACATTGCGTTGCATTGCGGCGCTCGGTCGACTATCTAAAACTCGTTCGGTTCCCGGCCTGGCAATGTAAAGCAACTTAGTAAATTTTTCATGCTAGTGTAAAATCGACTAAGTATAAAAACTTCATCGTCACAACTATATAATATCGTCACTTTAATTTGTCGTGTAACCATTGTGCAAACAGAAAGCTCGCATGCTAGCCCCTTGATACAATCTTTTTAATTGGTCAAGCCCAGAGGGTCAAAAATGGCCTAATTGAAGGACCATGTAATTAATTCGTTGGACACTCAGATTTACCCTAACAGTTTGTATTAATTAAGTTATCATCATAATAAAGTGACCATCACTTGCGATTTCATACGAACGACACGTCAAATGTAATCTTAAGTTTAGAGGTCAGTTTCTTAATGCAATTTCTGAGTCACACGCTAAGAGACCCTAAGAAAATTTAACTTCTATATCAATACAGTTCTTTTTCACATCTTTCCTGGGTACTTTAATTTTTTTTTATCCAATTTTTATGATGATCCTTTATAAGACCGTAGGTAACATAACATTTTAATTAAAAAAAAAATATTCCTCCTCGTTCGTGATAGAAACACGATAGTTGCTGCAATTCAGACTGACTTTATTTTTAATACCACAGATAAGATAACTTTACTTAAACTAATAATAGGTGTCGCTAATAGCAACTAAATAGATACCTATATTTAGATAGGTATCATATTTTAACAGTTCGTAGGTAAGAGCGGAAAAAGCAGATATGAATCAGGATTTATGAATTCTACATAAGGTAAATGTCCGGCTGACACTGTCCCAGTAGTTGACACCTTCAATCTTAATACGTAACAATAAAGGTGACAAGCAGGGTGTCAATGACTGGAATTAAAGTGTCGATCATTGCGACTTTAACCTTAATTCTTGTTGAAGCGAAACCTCATAAATATCGAGAATCAAATTGATAATTTGACAAGATTTTATGATGGCACATTAGAAAGTACCGGAACACCTTAATTTGCAATCGGATTCTAAAACTGTATGTTTTTTCTAATTACTGTGCCACGTTACATAAACACCCAGTCTTTTACCACATTTCATGCGACTTAATTTCCTACAATTTCCAAGATTTAATTAAAGATAAATTTAACTATTCAAGTTGTTTACTGTGACGGTGACGTCGCGCCCGCGATTCTGTTTTGTTTTCACTCCGCTGCGCAAGCGTCGAATGTGAAATAGTGACTTGCTCGATACAGATACGGATATGTCGGATACGGATTCGCGTACTCAAGATCCGTGGAAACCTATCCTGTGCATCTAGTGTAATTTTTTGACACAAGAAAATTTCTCGATCGCGTACGCGTTAGCGTCTGAATTTCTATGGGCAAATTGGCAGCGCCTTTAGTGGCACGTACAGTCTATCGACGAAAAACTATTCTCATGACACTTTAACGCAAACATTTACATTTTAAGTGTACCTACTTATCAATTGTATGTGAAATTAAGAAATATTAGAAAACATGTTATCTATACCTATAAAACAGTACCGTGACTGACTGACTGGCTGACAGACAACGCACAGCCTAAACCACTGGACTTAGAGACTTGAAAAACATGTACCTTGAGTGTCCTAGAGGTGTACTAAGAAGGGATTTTTCGAAATTCCCACGGGATAGGGAACTAACCCATTTTGAAATATTTCACGGGGGCAAAGCCGCGGGGCTGCTAGTTCCTTATAAAAGGGCTGCTCCGCTAAAACACCGGCATGGGTATACCTACGGATACGGATACGGATATCCGGTACAACACTAATGCGAATGAGTTTAATTGCTGTAAAAACACATTACCTGCCCTCCGTATTCGGTATAACGCTAATTTGAGACAGCTGCATTAACATTTTGTGTAAGTTTGAAGAAATTTGAACTTTCTGTAGCCCAAGCACGACTGTTCGAATGCTACGTAACGTAATCGAGTGGAGCGTTTTCGATAAATTTTGTATGACGTTTGGAACAGCGCCGCCCGTGAGCGTCTTTGGTACTCAAATTTAATATGAAGTTTCTCGATGGCGATACGATAACATTAATCCTACGGAATTTAGAAATTCAGAACATCTATTAATTAACACCAAAAAATGATAAAAGAACAATACATACACGTGCCTGTTTTATTTATCGTTGTCTGATAATAATAAAAAGTAATAAAGACTGGTCGCATTTCCTTGACAATTTAATGAATCAGACCACTTTTAAATGATTCCGAATAAATATTTTCTGTCATTAGTTATACTCCGTTGCAATAATAGGTAATAATACAATAAAATACAAACATTATTTATTGAACTCCACAAAACAGTACAAGGAGACTACAAAAAAAAACAGGTAAGGCAGACAATAGGCGGTCTTATCCCTTAAAAGTGATCTCTTACAGACCACCAAAATGCAGAAACCAAGATGTGAGACTAATTTAAAGATAATTATAATATGATAAAGATAGACAAAAAAATACCAAGAAATTTATTAAAAAACTAGTTCCCGACACAAGAGCAATAAACGCCGGGAAACTAAGACGTCTCGAATCCAAATTACGTGAAATGGGTGTATCTGGCCATCGGCGGGCATCCAGCAATTAGCTAGGCCCATTTAAAACATAGATGCCGCCTGCGCAGAGTTTCCACGATATTAAGGTAAAACTATTATTTTGGTGCAAGTCATAAGAGTTAGAATTGACTATAGCGAAGGTCAAGTGCGGGTACGCGGCGGTTAGTTGATACGTTCCCGTGGACAGAGGGTCGAGCACAAGTTTACGAATCCTGCGTAACATTACGGTTATCGTATCGAGATCGAGAAACCTCATACTAAATTTTTGTTCCAAATACGCTCACGGATGGGCGCTGTTCCAAACGTCATACGTTGCTTTATGCGAAAAAGCTACGTTAAAATGTGATGCGTGTGATGATCAGATAATCTAATTACGCAGCATTGAACAAACAAGGCAAAAAAGTAAAACCGCCTCCAAAAAAAAACCTTAGAAAAAAAACTTTAAATAATCCTCTAAAATAATGATAAATAAACAAAAAAAAATGCGTTTATTTCGGACAACAGAAACTAAAGCCTAAAGTTTTATGGCCTTGCACTAAGCAGCAGAAATATGAAGTCGGTGCGGTGCGAGCGGAATATTCTTTGAATGAAGCACCGACTTCATATTTCTGCTGCTTAGTGCTAGGCCATAAAACTTTAGGCTTTAGTTTCTGTTGTCCGAAATAAACGCATTTTATTAACCTTAAAGAATTGCACCACTGCCAACCTAAAGGGCTAAAAAAAATACCCCTTGTGCCCATGATTTCCTCCGCTGTCTTACTCACCACACCGGTATACAACAGTACAAGTTTAGCATGCTCACCAGCAGAATTAGCGAGTAAGATGGTATGGAGATTCTCCAGCAATAATGAGGTACGCTCTCGTTTCTCAAAATAAATAAAATAAATAAATAAATATCTTGGGACAAATTGACACCAATTGACCTAGTCCCAAACTTGGCAAAGCCTGTACTATGGGTACTAGACAACGGATAAACATACTTATATAGATAAATACATAAATAAAAAGACTGTTAGTGGATCTCGTAAACCTAGTAAGATAATCGCAGTCAATATCTCGTAGTTAAAGTGTCTATTGTGTCTTACGACAAAGAGGATACCATCATTATCGATCCACCATAAACTAGTGCCTCTGTGAAGTGTAGACCTCGCGATAGCGATCTCAGTGCTTGAATTTGACTGTTGCAACTTTGTGTTTTTATCCTATTTTTGTACAGTAAAGCGTTTAAGTAAATAAATATATTTACTTACTCATTTTTGAAGTCGGTCGCTTGGTCGAAAATCGCTGTCTCCCCTCGCTTACTCCACACTCCCGGCCGAATAAGTTACGGCCATTCCGATCCGTCCACACTGCCGGCCGATATCAATAACACGTCCAACCGTTAATTGATGAACCGTGGTGACATTTCACCGCGGCGCCTTTGATCGTCCGCCACCTTGCTCAAAGGATGCCGACTAGGGTTCCGTGCTGTAAGTGGGAAAACGGAACCCTTAGGATCCCTTTGTCGTTCGCCAGTCTGTTTCCCTGGCTAGGTTTAAGGTTCACAGACAAATTATAACCTATGGGCTAATTATAATTATATTTCAATCGTGGTGTAGGGGTAAAGCATACGACCCGGAGTGTCGAGGATCCGGGTTCGATTCCCGGGGTTGGCATTTTTCTGGTTTTTTTCTGTGTATTCATGTTTCAGTGAGTTTATAAAAAATATAATAACCTATGGGGTCCTTCCCGTTAGCCAAAAACCATTAATTTAGGGTTATAATGTCAGGCATTAATTGTTACGGAACCCTCGATGAACATTGCGCAAGTCGTACGACCTGGTCAGTTTTTTCAATGAAAATAATTAAATTCGCACGACAAACTATGCGACAGTTGTCTAGTGCATCGGCGCCTTTAATGTCCTTTTAAAGTCTAAAAACAGGTGATTAAGAACGTGTGAGGCGGTTGTTTGTATTGCTTAATTGGTTGGCCAATGTTTGCGCGTTGGCCAAATGTTTGATGTCACATTCAATGTTGGTTGGTGACAGGTGTGTGGTAGGTGCTGCTTTGCGGATTGATAGCTAGCTAGTATAGTTAAAGTGAGAAAATCTTTCCCCTGTCAAAATGTTTGTGACATTGTCATAAGATTGATTTTTGCCTGGCCCGTGGGAAAGGTTTTTCTGCTATGTCTGTATTTAGGTAGCACTTGGTAGAGGTACACACAGGATCTTTTTGGCTTTAAGACCATTGATATGTTAACAACATTTTTGGTAAGTATTAATACAATATTTAACAGATTTCTGAGGCAACAATTTTTCACAGTATCTCTTCCTATAGACTAGAACGTCTAAAATCAAAAGATACGTAGACCACAAGGATTAACAAAACCAGGTAAATGTCTTAAATGCAACTAGATCGATGGCCTGGAAACTATTGCACAAGCCAAGGCCAAGATAATCAGCTATGACCACCCACTGAACAATGAAGACGATCGATGGAGCCTTTAAAATGTTAATTGTTGTAAAATATCACTCCCGGAGCAATTTCGCAAAACGAGATCACGATGGCTTACGCAAAATAGCTTGGACGACTAGAATCACGACAGAAACACTACTTAATAATAACCGCTTGAAACTACTAAACACAACCATTTCAGATAGCTCTTCCATTCCCCCCTTCGACCTGAGAATAGCTTAGAACTTAAAAGTGTAACTCAGCGTTGGAAAGGTCCTTGTTATTTTGGTGTTCTCAAGCGCGGAGGTTTGGCCACTTTTAAAAGATCTTTCTCTCCCCTCTTGGAGGTTACATTGGCTAGAGAAACAAGTGGTAGCTAAAGGGTTAGGACGGGTCTTGTTAATGTGGTGGTTGGAATGGTAGAGGAGACAGTATGTGAAAAATGGCCAAGTTGATATAGTGCGGAACGTCACGCGAGCGCTACCCTGTTGTTAAACTTAAAGTAGTCTAATTGTTTCAAGCCCTTGGGTTTTAATTGAAAGTTTTGATTCGTTTTTGTTTTGTTTTGTGCAGTTAACAGTGGGATGGAAATCGTAGAACGATTGTTGGTTGAATCGGTGTACGAGTAAGTACTTAGTTAACGAGCGTTTTAGTAGTTTCTTTATCGTTATCTACTTCAATATCTTTTAGACGAACCTTTTCAGAGAATCAACCGGACGTCCTCGACGAGGTTCCTTTGTGAGAACAATTACAGCTTACACAGAAGACATATCGGAGCATTCGAATGCGAAGATGGAGCTGGAATCCTCTGGAGTTCGGTCTGCCAACGTCGCCTGGAAAACCTCGCAGTAGAAGTTTTGCATTATTTTGCAGGAAAAGATAGATGAAACACAGATTTAATTTTACACGACACTTTAGAATAACGTGTAACGTTATGTTGTTTTATAACGCATTTTTTAAATCTTACTATTATAATTTCTACATAATAATTAATTACAGATTACAGAAAGATGTAAGTTCAACTGCACTATGACTAAAATGTAAAGAAACACATTGAACGACCGTTGTGTCAAAATAAATAGCGCACCGACTTGGCAAAGGCTGACAAGGAAAATTATTAAAACACTTACTGTGAAATCGTTCTACGGTGGGTCACAAATCCGATGGTTCACCTCATCATCATCGTCCGGAAGACTGCTGCGTCCACTGCTGGGCATAAGCCTTCCCCAAAGATCTCCACGACGATCGGTCTTGTGCTACCCGCAGCCACTTGCGTTCTCCTCTACAGAGATTACCATACTTTTTTTGGGGTTCCGTACCTCAAAAGGAAAAAACGGAACCCTTATAGACTTTGTTGTCCGTCTGTCTGTCTGTCTGTCTGTCAAGACCTTTTTTCTCTGGAACGCGTGGAGGTAGCATGCTGAAATTAATATCAAATACTGCGGTCCCTTGATGCCGTGAAAAAATCAACCTTCTAAGTCAACGCAATCAAAAGATACAGTCATTAAAAAATCTATTTCGATACAAATTGCCGATTTCCAAAAACCTAAAGGGCACTTCCAGCTGTCCTAGAAACTTGAAATTTGGTATGAAGGTAGCTCTTATAGCACAACCACTCCAAAAAATCTTAAAATTTTATGTCTGTCTGTAGATTTCACAGACCAATTTAAGTTGACCCCACACTGCGTACATTTTTAGGGTTCCGTACCTCAAAAGGAAAAAACGGAACCTTTATAGGATCACTTTGTTGTCCGTCTGTCTGTCTGTCTGTCTAACTGTCTGTCTGTCTGTCAAGACCCTTTTTCTCTGGAACGCGTGGAGGTAGGATGCTGAAATTAATATCAAAGCCTATTAAGCCTGCGGTCCCTTGAAGCTGTGAAAAAACCAACCTTCCAAGTGAACGCAATTTCTGTCTGTAGATTTCACAGACCAATATAAGTTGACCTGACACTGCGTACATTTTGCTTAGGAGCACGGCTCTGCTATCACTGGACTTCTTAAAACACTGGGGAAGAGCGTTAAAATCTTTCTACGGAACCCTCAAGCACGAGTCCGACCGGCACTTGTCCGGTTTTTCTTAGGAGCAAGGCTCTGCTAACGCTGGACTTCTTAAAACACTGGGGAAAAGCGGTAAAATCTTTCTACGGAACCCTCGTGCGCGAGTCCGACTCGCACTTGGCCGGTTTTTTTAAAGTGGTATGCTATCTTGAGATAAGAAATCGAAAAATAATACTAACCAAATTAATGGAGCCCAATTCTGATCACCAGAATTCAAAGGCCGTTCGCTCTACTGCACCAGCAAACCTTATTTAATAAATAGCATCCATTGTTCAGTACGCATTAGTAAGAAAAAGCATATTGTATTGAAATTGTAACAAAACTAATTTGTTATTGATGGCGAGACTCTTGCGCGTACGATCTTAACACTGTTAGTAATTACAGCCGATTTTAGACCATGCGAGATGGATACGACACGATTTTTTTTTTGTTGGACTCAAAACAATACTTGTATAAGTTTCTAAACCTGTTTTAAATTTTGTGTTGTAAAATTGTTTAAAATATTACCTAAAAGAAATGGTTTTAATATACGCGCTGACCGCATAGTATCTACCAACGAGTACTAACTAAATGCATCAAAATCAAGTTACGTCAAGTTACCTAGTTCATATCCGGGAGAAGAAAAAGAAGCGAAGCACGGGATAACAGTTCTCCTTGCCACTTGCAAACTGTTACATGACGGTATTGCTACATAACGTCAAAATTCTGTGGCTTAAGCCACCTTTAAGGGTACAACTATGACACCGATTTGAGGCTAGATCGTACCAAAGGAAGCTACTTTGGGCCAATGGCTTGGTGCTGTGAAACGCCTTTCATTTCAGTGAGTAGGGTCTCTTTTGTATCAACTTCGCAACATCGTGACATGTAAAGAGCCCTCGCGAGACAGATACGAATGTTCTTCATTCACAGTCCAGTTATAGATGCCGCTACGACGGTCGCTAACAGACCGGCAAGATTTAACGACCACGACCACTGTCCAGTTTCGACACACGGTGACGATACTGTGCCATGTAACGTGTACGTGTGGTTGGTGTTACTAGACCGTTGACAATAAAAAAAACTAATTGACCGAGCGAGCGCCAAGTTTCAGCTTGGTCAAAAATGGACCTCTACAGGTCGCATTTCATTGGATTTGAGAGCGGGTTGCATAATTATTATGGTTTTTTTGTCGATTCAGTTTTTAGAAAATTAAAAAAAATAATAAATAGAAGCTCCCGGGGTCTACAGCTCACAGAGTCTCAGCTTCATCGGCACAATGAGTTTTTAGTTTATCGAGAACCAACGTTTAAATAGCATCCGAATATCAGAATTCACAGTGCCACGGAGACAAATTGAATCTGTTCCCTTTTCCTTAACAGGCAGAAAAGGATGATGGGGCAAGCATTAAGTATCACAATATACACTAAATTTACTTATTTTCGTTATTCCAGACTTTAAAAAAGTAACTCACTTTTGCTCTATGGCAGCACAGCCTGATTCCTAGCTATGCTAATTTTGAGAAGTGGTATTCCACCTGTGTTCCCTGAACTCAACAATCTGGCCGTTGTCAAGTTTATGGTGGGTGGGAATTTACAAGGTAAGCGTACATCATCTAGCACATCTTTGTTTTCCGTCAGGTGTAATTGTAGTCCAACGCAAGCCTATAAGGTAAATAAGAAGGTTTCGTACTCGTAGAATAGTGTAGCTACCGGAAATACAACCATGCTTTTAACTGCTCTCGCCTACCACTTGCGAAACAAAAACCAACGTGATGTTCATGGATAATGACCATAACAATTTTCAAATAATGTAGTCAATCAATCATTCAATGGCAAGTAATATGGCTTTTTAAGGTACAAATGGTACAATACATAAAAACTTGAACTAAATTACAAATGCAGCCAGCGTATTTGTGACCGTGGGGAGCACTTTTTTAATTTATTTTAGTTTTCGCTTATTAAAATTTAAGTTTTTCTTTTATACACACTCCCCAAAAATGTCAAGGACCATTTACGTGCGGACTCACATAGGTACGCGTTTGATCCCTAGACATTTTGAGCAGTGTACAACCATGGAATTAGATCATTATAATTGTTATCTAAAGCACGGTATTTTACTCGCCCAGTCAAACCATCATACCGTACGAACAGTAAAATAACCGTGTCCTCTTATAAAACACGAGAACTGTTGAACGACTATATGAACGACTTCCACAGTACAATCAGTACAATAACATCAGTAACAATAAAACTGACCGCTATCACTTGATCTATGTCTCGCACTTTGAATATTTTGGGCTGACGTTCTGGAGGGAAACTCCGAAATTAGTTTGGATGTGCCTAAGGTATGAGAGGAAGCTGATCTCGTAGATACCTAATAAGATTAGGGAGGTAGGAGGTAGCTACCACTTAACTCCCTCCGCCTCCCTCCTTCTTTCTACCTTTTCTTCCAATTACCTCACCCCCCCCCCTCCTTACTCTTTACCCTTTCCTTTCCTTGTTTTGCTTGTTATGTGGTGTTCAATAAAGAGTTCTTGCATTATTGTTATTATTGAAATGAAATGAAATGAAATGAATGAAATGAAATGAAATATTTTTATTCCGGAAATGGCTTCCATAGTTATTGCTATCTTATTGTATACTTTATTTACTGTGTACAACATTACGTTTTTTTATGTTTTACTGTTCGTACATAAGTAATACTTTTATTGTATTTTTAAAAAGGTGTAGTCAGAAATGTCAGTAGGTAATCTAATTAAAAACTAACGCACTCTAGTTGGAGGTTCGTGTATAATTAATATATGCAACGGTGATCACGTACCTATCATCATCATTGCTTGTTATCCTACAGCGTGGCATAAAAAAAGTGCCAAATGAGAGTAACAAATTGCTAGTATTCAAAACAAAGTCCTGGTCTTTTGAAGAGTTTTATGCCCCGCTGTACGTTTTCTTTCGCGTGCTTCACTTTTCAACAGAAAATTCATAATTTTCGTAATTCATGCCCGAAGAAGGTCAACGTTATTCAACTCGCTGCTTCTTATACCTTGGTGCAGTCGCCAGCGTACGCGCAAGGTGTTATTATGCAAATCATGGGAGCGCAGTTTCGGCCGAGTCAATACGAAGGTAATTGGCGACATAGCCTCATATACGATTGTGATATTGACGGTATATACTTTATTAACATTATATTAGCCGTGGGAATATTAATGATGTTGACAGGTAAATAGACTGGTGTAATTTTTTAAGAATTTTTTTAATGTAAATCAGTCACTCCTCATAATAATATAACAAGGTAATTGTAGGTAAGTTTTAGTGCTCAGCATCATAGCTACATTGTACAAAGGTAGGTAGGTACCTATGTATACTTTATGGAATGTCACGAAAAGCAACTTTCAAGACTCAAAACCGTGTCATAGTTTTCAAAATATACGCTATTTTACCTGTTGATTACCTACTCATGGCGTTAGGCACATTTTATGGTCCTTAACCTTTAGAACTACTGTACACCTGCCAGCCCTATTCATTACGTCGCGTCACGATACCACAACTGAGGTTTTATTCCCACACTTAAACTTAAACTTTGTGATACCAACGCATAAAGTCTTAATTGAAAGAGTTGTTAAAATTAACAAAGGCCCCTTTGATAGTGTAATTAACATTTAATCAAAGGTGCAGTGACACTTGGCTAAGTTATGGCTCAGATGGTTGATAAGAATGCTTCCGAATGTGACTAAGTGGGAAAAATGATTAGGTCATAGGACGTCAGAACTTAGGCATTTGATCTGAGGTAAGGTAATGAGTCAAAGTAGTGCGTTGTGAAAAGGAATGGAACAGACCATGTTGATAAAGTGCTCGCAAAGTACAGCCAAACATAGGTACTGATTCCTGACAGACCATGGAAATGGAACGAAATAATAAACGGTATGCCAATTTTCCTTTAAAAAAATTCGGGATACCATAAAACTACGTTATGATTTGTTAGAATATTCAACGATTCAACGATTTCTGTACTAGCCCTATATTGATTAAAATTTGTGTTTTATCCTCAACTTTAGTAAATTTCAAAGATTTAGTGAAAATTACTACTAAAAACTGCAATAAAATGCAAATTGTTTTTTTATTGAACACAACAAAACAGTACAAAAAGATTAGAAAAACTTTGGGCAAGGTAGACAATTCTCTTCCTGACAACCAAATACAGAAACCACGATGAAGAGGCTAATTAAAACTACCTTTTGTGACGTGCACTAATATACCTATATTTTTTTAAGAACCCACTGAACTAAGTGAGGCCAGGGCCATAATTATAATTATACCACGTCAGCGTACCTCTTGACAATAATACTCAATAATAACAGACATTCCGTACGTCGTAAAACCACTAAACGCGCGCTCAGCGTTAATGATGCCAGCACCGAGTCACCAGATTGTCTCCTCGTGAGCAAATGCAAATTTTCGTCACGTATCTCAAATTAACTATGGAGAATCAACGTGGACATTTCCCACCATCGGTTTCCTGGTGACATCATCGTCAACATCAACCCGAGAGTCAAGGCTTCCAATGCATCCTCTTCATTAAAGTTTTTGCCACGATCTTATCACTGTTGATTTGACAACTTTTTTAAATAAAAAATATGTATTTTATTAGTTGATTGTGTTGTTAAAAGCGATGAGATGACCAATTGGTTGAGTGCGTAGTTCTGTTTGCTGTTTTGCTCGTGGGATGGATCCTACATTGCAAAATTTAATATCATCATCATCATCGTTATCAATCATCGTCAGCCTTATTGACATTAAGCGTGCCTACTCAATTCTCGAAAAATATTGCTTTCTTTTTGACGGCAACTTTGGCAAATTCTGACTCTGTTGACTTCGGTAAAATTGGTTTAAAATTTTAACATGAAACTAAAGTGGGACTCGATCGCAGTGAAATAAACGGATCAGGCATAAGTCGAATTTATCCCGAAATGTTTCGGACGAAATCGTAGTCCTTCCACTGGGAGCAGAGCCTTGGCGCGCGGTGTGCGTTTCGCTGCTTCTAGACGAAGGACTATAAATTAGTCCGAAACAATACCTACATGTCGGGCTACACTCAATACCTACCTGAACACCTATCTAGAAATTTATTTTCAGTGCCTATGACATGGTTTTATCCATTACCAACATTCATAATGACAAAACAAAGCAAACATAACTCCCATTATATCAAATCCATCGCAAGACAATCGTCGCAGGGCAAGTAGAGCCTTGACTTTATCGAGTCATGCTTTGTCAATTACGCGGCATTGTGCGCAGGCGATGCTATCGCGGTAAAAAACGCCGCAGTGTGTAGACGCGGCTTAACAGGTGATGGCGATTGTATTAAGTGCTTGAGAAAAGTTACAGTCTTAAGGTGCTCAATGACATAGGACAGCAGACATACATATACGTACTTTTGTCCTCAAAACGAAGGCCTCCAACAGGATGGAGCGACGACCTGGTGAAGATCGCGGGATCGCGGTGGATGCGAAAAGCACAAGACCGGTCTGAGTGGAGAGCTTTTGGGTAGGCGTATGTCCAGCAGTGGACGTCTTTAAGCTGGCATGATGTTGATGATGATATTTTATGTCGCAATCGTGAAAAATGAAAGCAAGGGGTTTGCAACACTGGGTGATTAGGATTACCATACTTCTTGATTTTGTTTTCCATTTTTATTTTAACTCGAAGTATCCTTGATCCTACGACTTCTACCTAGACAAGAAACTAAGAACATATTAATCTTCGTAAATCCATCTTATTTTGCATTATAGGATATGTACTGATTCGTGATCGAGAATGAAATAAAAACACTTATTTCAAACTTCTTCATTTTGCCGACTTCTTGTTACACAAAAAATAGTGACATTTTACAGAGTTAAATGTCTAGCCATGCCTGTGTCTTTAATCTATGATCTTTATTATATCGTTCTGTCGCAACGTAACTTCACATTTATGCGCTTTGGTAAACGCAAAGAAGGCCTCAGAGCCACCGCAAAATGACACATATCGTGCAGATGTTAACAACATCGACAGGGATCTTTCAGTTGTTGCCCAACTTTAAATAATTGTCAATCGTTGGGCATCGGCATCTCAGATCCCTCCGACAGATTGCCAATAATTACGAACGCTTGCCCGCCACTATCTGTTCGTCATTTAGGTAGCAATTAATGTCTCAATCGGTAAAAAAATAACTGGTTTGGAGTTTAATCATAGGAGACAAGGAGACATTTCGTACGGGTCTACGATGGGAAATTGACGGTTGTTTTTGACTGGCAATTTGGTAGTGATTTGAATATTAATAGACACTTTTTATGGGATGAGTAGTTGATTAAACAAGACTTAAGAAAAAGGATTTTATTATGCAACATTATACATGACATGTTTTATGTTTCGTACGTCAAAATAGCAATTTTATATCTTTGGTACTAGCTTTTGCCCGCGACTTAGTGCGCGCATAAACCCTTTTTATTCTCTACCTCATGGGAATTGCAACAAATCCGTCCTTAGTACTTGTCTACATCATAACGGGAACCTCTATGCAAAATTTCAGCCTTTTAGGGCCAAGGGGTTTGGGGTTTCGGCTGTGCGTTGTCTGTCAGTCATTCAGTCGGTAACGGAAGAGTTTTATTGATTGAAAAATACGTTTTGAAGTCATTACTTAATCACGATTAAAGATAAATCACAGACGCGATTGCACCGACCAAATCGTGCCTATTAGCCGTATATCATTGAAAATATTTCAATGCATATGTTTTCCGTCATCCCGTCCAAACAGTGGTGCGACTTCCGTCATTGATTGCCGACCTCAACGGCTATTTAGATGTCACGACCAATTCTCGTTCGAATCACGACCGAAAAGGTCATGGTTAAAAATTAAACGGCATTCACACAGCCTGTTAAAAAAAAAAACGCACCCAACGCTGAAATACCAGTACCCAAAAATGGATGTAACGAATCAGTTTGGGCTGTGGCTCGTACTTTTACAATGCTCAGTTCAAATAAAGACGGACACAGACGCCGTGACAGGTCTTTTGTGCAATGGCCATCGTATCATTAATCATGCTTTTTTGTCACCTCTTGCTAACATGACGAAATTATATTCTTTGTGGGGTGCTCAGTTATGGGAGCCTAGTCATCGCCAACCCGTAATTAGTTTTTAAATTGGATGGAACAAAAAAATATCAAACGTCCCCGCGTTATTAGATGGTCCGAGACACGGCGATGGGCACCGTGGGCCGGTTTTTGGTGAGCCATGAGCCTTAGAGTTGTTTGTAGATTATAATAGTGTACAGTCGAATGCATGGTTAAATGACAACCAAAACAAAACACCACGTTTAACATGAAACTACCGTGAGACACAATTATAGTTAAGTAAACGGAATCACTCACGTATATAAGTCGAATTTAGCGCCTCGGCGGTAGCGAAGCTCACCAAGACTCTGCTCCCAGAGGAACAACTATGAATTAGTCCGAAATATGGGCTAGAAACGACCTAACAATGTGAGTGATCCGTTTATTTCACTACAGCAGAACAACAATTGATAAAATGAGCTATGTAACTAAGAATACCTTGTATATTATAATAGTAGTTTATGCAACTGCTACATAATGAGTGTTTTAAGGCCTAATTATGTGGAGTTGCATACATTACTTTATCTACACACATATTATTATTCTCTAAGATGTGTTCAGAAGCCAAAGCCATGACATGTGTGACATGTTATGACATGTGTGTAGATAAAGGTTTTAAAATAAAAATCGTAATGGCATTGCCCTCAAGTTTCAGTACTTAAGAGCGTACAAACATTTTGTGACAACTCGTCAATGCCGCGATCGTTACGAGCGACCGTGTTTAACAACGCACACTACGATGTTTACGGGTGTGCGTGCGTTCCAAGCGCTGCGGCCGGGACCGACGCTTCTTGATCATATGTTATCATTATACTTTTTGGTGAACTTAAGAAAAAATATTCTCTTGAGTTTTACCTAACTATTTTTAAGTATTTCGTAATAATAACGTTTTATTTCACTAAGTTATAGTGAAATAAAACGTAACAGTTTTAAAGGATTCGCGGATAATTGCATTAGACACAATGAAAACGGGATATTTACGGCGATTTTATTGGTTTGATGAGCTCCCGATATTTCAACGTTATAGTTACATGCATCATGATCACGGGTAAACTGACGAAACGAGGGTAGATATTAATGTTGTGCAGACCGGGCTCTGCCTACCCGCATTTTTGCGCTTCGTATATCAGGATGGGAGCTCATCAAACCTATAAGATAATCGCAGTCAATATCCCGTTTTCATTATGTCTAAATAAAACATTTATAACTTACAATTCCGGATAAAATAGTCGATATCGAAATAGCAATAATGTATTTAAGTTTTATTTTTAATACGACCGGGTTCGATTCCCGAACAGAGTACAAGCACAGTCTGTACAGTCATCCGAGGAAGGCGTCTAGCTAGACAGGGCAATTGTGCGGGGGAGTGCGGGGTGAGGGGCGGGCAGGGTGAACCCCCCTTGCATACGGCGCCACTGCCCGATCAGTTAGGTACTTTAGGTCTGGGCTTTCAGGGCTGACGGTCACGCGCGTGACAAGTTTTAATTATATTTATTTAAAATGAAACATCACAAAAAATATTGGACAGGAATTTCGCTAATTGTTTTGTGTGTATACAAAAAATTACATGCGATTTCAAATTCAAGATGGCGGACATATTTTTTTGTTCAAAATCGATATGGGTGTCATTTTCTATGTTTTCAGGGGTGCTGATTATGAAAATGACATCCACTTTTT
The DNA here is from genome assembly GCA_963691665.1 of Clepsis dumicolana. NCBI lineage: Eukaryota > Metazoa > Arthropoda > Insecta > Lepidoptera > Tortricidae > Clepsis > Clepsis dumicolana. The sequence goes on along the minus strand of OY829521.1, from coordinate 4,886,043 downwards.
GGTGAAAATCGACATGGGTGTCATTTTCGCAATCAACACCCCTGAAAACATAGAAAATGACACCCATATCGATTTTGAACAAAAAAATGTGTCCGCTATCTTGGATTTGAAAATAAATGTAATTTTCGTAATAAGCACCCCTGGAAACCTAGAAAATGACACCCATGTCGATTTTTAAGAAAAAATATGTCCGCCATCTTGGATTTGAAAATGGGTGTCATTTTCGTAATCAGCATCCATGGAAACCTAGAAAATTACACCCATAAATGTGTCCGCAATCTTGAATTTAAAAACAGATGTCATTTTCGTAATCAGCAAAACTTGAAAACCTAGAAAATAACACCCATGTCCACAAATATTTTTTGTTTCCACAAAAACAAAACAATTATCGTAAGTTTAAATTTAAAATTTGAGATATGTGGCAACCCTTGGTGGTTTGGCCATGCGGTTACGGTGTCGGCATTTACGCAAAGTAAAATTGGATTTTTACGTTCCAATTAATTTGCGTTTATTGCTTATTTAAAAAAAAGTCATATCAGACAAAGCGAGGTTTGAGAAAAATTGAATCAATAGATAAAACTTCAATTTACCACGTAAAGTTACTTAGGTACCAAGTATCCATTTTTAGCGAACACACCTTTAGCCGGCATCGAGAGCGATACGTCCGTTCCTTGGGAGCGCTCGGTGTCTTTAAAATTTTTATTAATTTAAATGAGTCATCCATACGCGTTTAAAAAAACACACACACATTCTGAACAATTCCTGTAGTTTTATAATATTTTATTTTTATTAGCAAAACGTTTTTAAATATGTGAAAAAAAAATGTTCTAACTAAGCGAATTACACATTCCGTAGTATCGTTTTTAGATGATAAAAAAACATATTTCGGTAATTGTTTGATCGCTATGTACTAAAAGACTATATACCCTATAGCAAAATGCAACATTTTTGGAAGTTTATAATGAAGCGTATTTTTCGAAAACTGTATGAAGAAAACCGTCTTGTTTGAAAGAACCCCTAGTAATAATTTAATTGTAGCAACGCTATGGTCTAGAATAAGAGTTTATCTGTTTAAAACAGTGGTTTTTCTTAAAAATGTAAGCATTCAAATACAAACATAGCCTTTGAAAAAGTCTAAAATCTTCTAAAACGGCAACTTTTTGTTCGTACGCTCTTAACCTAAATGAAAACACGTTTCTATAAGTTATCTGAATGGTATCACACCGCTGAGAAAGTCCTTCCCGTTTCCTTATACTCATCTTTAGCCAATACTTTAGATCTTTAACTAAGACTTATTAAATTGTTCCGCCATCACGAGGCAAATAACGCTTAATGTATTAAAACATCACAGAGGTTAATTCTTTAAGCAAAGTAGGCATTTCTGACATGTGTAAAATGTCCACCGGTAAACAAAACAGCAAAAAGCAATAATAGTTTACAGCCACCCTAAAGACATTTTGTTCAGCAGTTCACGGTGATTAGATTTGACAAATTACTGTCAGACCGACAACGGTCAATTTATTTGGTCCTAATTCATTGTTCGGAATTTAATTTAAATTGCATTTACGTTAATTCAAGGCTACGGTCATCAGTCAGTGAATCATTTATCATTAGATTAAGTTTTGTAATTTTTAATGTTTTTGCTTTTCTAGTGTGTTACTCACTGTAGGTAACAAACTTAGGATCATGATTCCTTGCGAACGAAATAATATTACACCAACGCGACAAAATAAGTTTATTATAATATACTTTGAAACTGTTATTTTTTTACCACCTTTAACTATTTAGTTTAGCTTTTGTAAAAATTTGTTCATCCATTCTTAAGATAATTAGGAGACCTTGTAATCAGAATAGTGCAATGAAAAATATACAATACTTCTTGAAACTGCTTATACCTACAGTCTGCAAAATATACTATAAGATCTATATGGCCGACGATGATATACAATCGATTAACTAAACATTATCTTGTTAAGTAATCGTATAAATAAATACTATATTTACTAAATACATCTAAATATTTTATTGCATCTCTATTCTACTATAACCAACAGTGCTCACTGTTGTCTGATTACGTACTTCGTACCATGGTACGACTATATGTTGTACGACGAAAGATACCTACATTTGCGAAGCCATGCAATGATGACTGTGTGAAGTTCGCGGTCTGCACTTGGTTCGCGTGGGAACCACAGCTCAACTCCCATCATTGTGAGAAAAGGTGCGTGCCCAGCACTGGGTGAATCATCATGCAAAGATGATAGACCCCTCCATCTAACTTTAAAACTAATAATAAGAATCATCATTATCGACAGCCCACATCAGCCCCCTGCTGGACATAGGGACTTTTCCATGGCGCGCCACAGTCCTCAACCCTTCGCATCCATCCGCCGCCAGCAACTCTCTTAAGACAGTTCGTCCATAGTGCCCCAGGCATAAGAATAAATAATAACATAGTAGAACGGAATCTCTTTTGACCGAGTCCAAAACGCCGCCATTTATATACATACTTCCCCCTTCACGTCGTTACACCCCTCTGTCGTCAAGGCGTGTTGCTAGGGTTGCTTGCTGTTAAATGATACTTACGTCTAAAGATAATATTGCTAAAATATAAGTTTTTTTTTTACTTTGAAATCATTATTTTTATTCTAGTTTTACAAAATATGAGATTTGTAAATCATTACGAAGGTCTACATATAATAGAAATAAGAAGTTATTATAAGTGCCATACCAAATGAAGCCATTTAAGGTGATTTGAGTAAGTATTACTTATCTACAAATATAAAATAAAATACATACAGGCTCACGTAAAACTGTTACCACCAAATTATAAACAACCAAACGCGCGTGCGGCGACGCCGACCGTGACAGTCTGACTGAGTAGTCTGTTTAACGAATACTCTAATATCGTGACCTTGAGCCCGTCCGGAGCGGGAGTTTCCGTTCTACTATGTTATTATTTATTCTTATGCCCCAGGAGAGTAGGTTTTCCCGTCCGTGATCTCCATTCGAGGACTCGTCTGCTCCACCGTTCATCATTCCTGCGACATAAGAATACTACTAGGTAATGAAATGGTTTATTCAGTCAATATAATCATAATGAGGCGTCTGTACTAAACATTTGTTACGAGTTGTAGATTGTATCAAACTCATTATGAGCCATTGGCTGTTAAATTAAATCCCTATAATATTGAAGGTTAGTTCCCATGGCTCGTAATCCAGATGGAGATATACAGCCTTCAGCGAGGCGCCATTATTATCAAACCGTCTTTGCGGGAACAAGACGTCAATGGGATTTAAATACGCTATTGGCCGAGCGGGCTAGGCAGTTAGCGTTCTAAAAGGTAAAACTGCATTAAAAATATAAAGTATTCTTGCAAAGTTTTACCGTGAAAAGTTGACTTCTATTCTGGGTTAGTGATATACCTAATTATAAAGAGCTAAAGTTATCGGAATAGGTATCAAAGTTGGCAAGTTGTAGCTTGATACATAGTTAAAAGAAAAACCAACTGGAAACTTGGCTTTATTCAGCTTTTAAAATACACGTGACACAATACCCAAATAACAAGGTCATAGTAACCATAGAGATCACGTCATAGCTCGTGGAACTGATAGCTGATAGGGCGTGAGGATTCTTGAACGGAGACTTCGTCACAGGACGCTAAGCCAATGTAGTTTATTATAGTCAACTACAAGATGAACCCACGACTTTATTAAGAACACCGAGTAGCGATGGATTCAGAGGATTACAATCGCTTGCAATGGAAGCATATTTGACGGACATCCACTGAAAGCAAATTTTAGTTGGTTTTACCATATTTCAACAAAATTTTAGGGTTAATATAGCACCTACCCTTGAGTTTTGTTGTTTCAACAAAAACTGTATTGTTGATCAGTTAAGGTAATTTTAACTTGCTGCATATTTGTTGATTCAACATTTCAATATAATAGTAAAATTAACCCTCTAATAAGGGGTTAATATAGCACCAACCCTTGGATTTTTGGTTGTTTTTACAAGTAGCACAATGGTAAATTTAACCGTCTAGCGTAATGTTAATTAATTACCTGCCTTTAGATTTTTGTTAGTTTTACTAGTTTGCACTTCGTGCAAACCTGTAAAAACAACAAACCATGACAGTAATATTAACTCTTCAGCGAGGGTTGCTTTAACGTACTCGAAATGTTAAAAACACATGTGTGTTTGTGTTGAATCTACTTACTTTTAATGGTTAGTTTTACTAGTTTGCACTTTGTGCATAACTGTAAAAACAATAAACCATGACAGTAATATTAACTCTTCAGCGAGGGTTGCTTTAACGTACTCAAAATGTTAAAAACACAAGTGTATTTGTGTTAAATCTACTTGCTTTTAATGGTTAGTTTTACTAGTTTGCACTTTGTGTAAAACTGTAAAAACAACAAACCATGACATTTAAGTTAACTCTTTAACAAGGGTTGCGTTAACGTACTCGAAATGTCTAAAGCACAAGTGTGCTTGTGTTAAATCTACTTTCCCATTAATGTTAGACTAACCTTCGAACTCAAGGTTGCGTTAACTGAGTTACTTCTATTGGTTCAACTCGTACTGTATTGTTGGGTCAACCCAAAACATTTTAACTACAGCTAACAATATAGTACAAGTTAAACAAACCAATAGTGTGAAGGTTAGTTCAACACAAACACACTTACGTAATCAACGCAACAATTTTGTTGAAAATACTATTATGTCTAGGTTAATACTACAAAACATTTTGAGTATTCCCAACAATATAGTAGACGTTGATACAACAAAACTGTTTTGTTGAAAATGCTTTTAATTCTAGGTTAACATAACAAAATATTTTAAGTACAGCCAACAATATAGTACAAGTTAACGCAACCTATGCGAAGGTTAAACCAACACAAACGAACTTGCGTAATCAACACATCTGTTTTGCTGTATTAACCTAGAATCAATACTGTTTTTAACAAATCAGTTTTGTTGAGTCAACATGTACTATATTGTTGGGAATACTCAAAATGTTTTGTAGTATTAACCTAGACATAATAGTATTTTCAACTAAACAGTTTTGTTGTGCCAATAAGTGCATTTGAGTTGAATATACCAGATCTTAATGTTGAATTAACCTTTAAAGCAGAGGTTGGGTTGACCTAGATTTAATGGTATTTTTAACAAAATAGTTGCGTTGATTCAATCAATGTCTTGATATTGAATTTACCTGCTTTAAAGGTTAAATATACTTTCAGGAAGGGGTAGGGTTAACAGTCTTGCAATGTTGAACCAACTTTTGCTGTTATAGTTAGGTCTACATGTGTGATTTGTTGCATTAACCTTGATTATATGATAAAATTAACACTGTAGTTTTGTTGAGGCAATAAGTGTCTCGCTGTTGTATTAACCTAGAGTCAATAGTATTTTTAACAAATCAGTTTTGCTGTGTCAACTTCTACTAATTTTGTTGGGAATACTGAAAATGTTTTGTGGTATCAACCCAGATTATAATAGTGTTTTCAACAAAACATTTTGTTGTGTCAATAAGTGAGTGTCTGTTGCATTTACCTGATAAAATAAAGTTGCATCAACTTTACGAATTAGGGGTTGGATTAACCCGGGTTACAATGTTGAATCAACTTTCGTGATAATTGTTAGGACTACATGAATGGTATCTTTACAATGGTATTACAATGGTATACTAGGTTAATTTAAATAATATTTATCAACTTAATGTGTATACTTAATAGATCACATTAACTTGAATAATGTTGTTACAATTAACCTTGAAGCTACCGGCAAACATCTTGAGCAACGAGTGACGTGGCGGGAGCACGCTCAGAAGAATTTTTATATGTAAATTAGTTTCTGCGCATGCCCCACCACGTCACTCGTTCAAGATGGTTGCCGGTAGCTGTACCATTGTAATACCACTACAAAGAGGTCAGTTTCACGATATAATCAAAGTGGTCCTGACAATTATAACGGTAGTTGATTAAACATTGTATCTCGTGTTAATCCAACCTCTACTTTAAGGTTGATTCAAAAGGTTTTTTCACCAGGCAGGTGCAACACAAACGCACTTATTGACACAACCAAACGGTTTTGTTGAAAATACTATACTGAGCGGTACAATTAATGGCCCACTTTATTTTTACTATTTATTGTAAAAGTATTCCTTAAATAATGTTTTACATTAAGCAAGGAAAAAATGGCGGGTGATTAATTTTGCATCCGAGTTTATTATATCCCACGTGGTATGTTGAGTGCTCCCAACAAAGTGAGTGGGAGTTGACAGCAAAACTGTTTTATTAAAAATACTGTTGGTTCTAGGTTAATACAACACCAAGACACTAACAATATTGTTACTTATGTCTAATCAATTGGTCAAATCACACAGATAGAAGATAGACACGACACTAAACAAACAAAAGTATCTTCTACAAAGGTACACATATCTTGAATTCAAATTAAGTAAAATCTAGATTTTAATTATATATAGCAAGAAAACAAGTTGGTTCCACATAGCAAATACTGTAAAAAGAACATTAAAAAACGAACGATACGGTGTAAAGTATATTTTAAGCAATTCAACCTACCACAGGTAGAGAACAATCAAACTTATCATACATAAGCAAACAACAAATGCATTAAATATACAAAAAAGAACAAATTAGTAAAATTTGTATGCACTAATGCCTAAAACGAGATTAATTTTAACAATATTATCTAACATACATTATCTCTAGACTCTCTGCTTTACTTCTTGGTCTTGGCCTTAGGCCAAGAAGTAATGTATGAAAAACCTAAGAATAGTACATTACTGCAAAGGCCGTGAAGTAAGGGATTGATGGACGAGCTTTGGGGCAGACGGCAGAGTCGTAGACGAGGCCGGGCAAAAGGAGTCCAGCAATCCCTGTTCCGGCCGAGGCTTGTATAGTGCTTTTCTCAAGCTATGTGAGGAAATATTAAAATCAAAATGACTACCAGGTAATCAAGTAAAAATTGTTTCATTTGCCGCTTTTTTAGGGTTCCGCACAGCAAAAGGAAAAAGGGAACCATTATAGGATCACTTTGTTGTCCGCATGTCTGTCAGTCAGTGAGTCAGTCTGTCTGTCAGACAGTCAGTCAGTCAGTTTGTCTGTCAGTTTGTCTGTCGGTCGGTAAGTCTGTCAGTCAGTCTGTTAATCTGTCTGTCTGTCTGTCAGTCAGTCAGTCAGTCAGTCTGTATGTCAGTCAGTCGGTCTGGCTGTCTGTAAGTCTGTCAATCAGTCTATCTGTCAGTCAGTCTGTTTGTCAGTCAGCCTGTCAGTCAATCAGTCAGAATGTCAATATGTAATTCTGTCAATCTGTCAGTCAGTCTGTCATTCAGTCCGTCAGTCTGCAATTAAGTTAGTCTGTCAGTCAGTCTGACTATCAGTCAGCATGTCAATCAGTCTGTCTGTCTGTCATTCTGTCTGTCAGTAGTCTTTAAGTATGTCAGTCAGTCTGTTAGTCTGTCATTATGTCTGTTTGTAATTCAGTCAGTTTGTCAGTCAGTCAGTCTGTCTGTCAGTCTGCCAATCAGTCAGTCTGTCTGTAAGTATTTAAGTCTGTCAGTCTGTCCGTCAGTCATGTCTGACTGACAGATTGACAGACAGTTAGACTGACAGACAGACTGACTGACTGATAGACTGACAGACATACGGACAACAAAGTGGTCCTATAATGGTTCCCTTTTTCCTTTTGCGGTGCGGAACCCTAAAAAAGCAGCAATTGAAACATGAAACATTGAATTTTTACTTGATTACCTGGTAGTCATTTTGATTTTAATATTTCCTCACATAGCTTGAGAAAAGCACTATACAAGCCTCGGCCGGAACAGGGATTGCTGGACTCCTTTTGCCCGGCCTCGTCAACGACTCTGCCGTCTGCCCCAAAGCTCGTCCATCAATCCCTTACTTCACGGCCTTTGCAGTAATGCACCATTTACATAGGCACACAGTCATGTCATATCTTAAATTCAAATGAAATAACATCAAGGTTACAAAAGTTACAAAAGCGCTTAGTTGATGCAACTTATGACCAAACGTCTGGCGTTTTCTCTCTCAAAGAATCAGCATCGCTATTCAGCGAGGCAACGCTGCCAGCCTTTTGGGCACTATGCCACGGGGGCCTTATTTAGATTTAATTTAGTTTTCAGTTGTAGTTTATTTAGTTTAAGCTTAGATTTAATGTCATTGTAAATTGCTTTTATTATGTAAATAAAGTTAATTCAAATTTTTACATCAAGGTTAGAACGACTTGTAATATTATTATGATCAGACAGGAATCCACGGGGCAAAATTTTATAACTGGTAAGGAGTTCCTATATCCATAAACTCAATTATCGATGTTTGTTCCATATAGTAGTTATTTAACACCCTGAAATAGATTCATCAGTCAAGACGTTTAACGACCAAAAATTTGGAACAAATTGTAATCGTTTATTTGAAGAACAGTAGATGGGACAGTAATAAGAAAAAATTGTAATGAGTAAAGTTTCAAAAATCGTTGAGAAAAAGAAAAGAATTACGCTATTACCTATTTTGTTGAATTTATACACTTTTAATAAAAACGTATTATTAAAAACATCACATGAAATGATTGCAAGAATATGGAACAAGCATCGATAATTGAGAGATAGGCATTTATTTTAGTTTAGTTTATTTTTAGTTTTTATTTATGTGTGTAGATGTAGTTTAATTTAATATTTGATTATTTGTAAATATGTATACCGTGGATTATGGATTATTGGAATCAATCATCATGATGATAATTATGATACAAGTTCGGAAAGATAGCAATTCCCAACGAGTATCTGTGATCTTAAAACGCGAGCGAAACAAGTGTATTGAGAGATTATCGGTATAGGAACTTACCTACCATGAAATTTTGTCCCGTGTTCCTATGTCTGATTATGATACTTTGTAACATACAGAATGATTTTTTTATCACTAGCCAAAGAGTAGTAGTTTCAAAAATTGCACCCTAAGCTTTCGAGTTTGAAACTATTATTACAGCAATATTAATATTAGTTTCATGTTAAAAATACAGCAATGTTTATACAAAATTTGGTATTTGTCCGTTTCGTACTTTTTGAGAAAGAAAATAAAAGCGTTTTAGGGTTAAATGGATGCCGTGAGGTGTCAGGGGGCAATAGAGGGTTTAAAATTGATATGAAGTATTTACTCCTCACGGGACATCATCTGATAATAGTTCCAAACTCAAAGCTTTGGGGGCAATTTTTGAAAGGCTATCCTGCTATACCCTTTGGCGCACTTGCTCAGACCATCAATCTGAACAACTCATTATGGGAGCAACTAAGATATCACAAAAAAAACAGCTGTTTCTAGTTTACCTACTAGACCGAAACCGAAACCTAGTGACAGTAAGTAGTCATCAAACTGAACAACTTTTCCTTAAGAAACATGGGTCGTAATATTAAAAAAAAAAATGGTCTCTTCATACTAACTGTTTTTTTCGTATTTCAACCCATGTTTCTTAGGAAGTTGGTCACTTTCATGAGTACTGTCTCTGGATTTCGGGTTATATACTGGGTTTTCGTAACAACTTATAGGTCTGTAAAAAAACTTTGAAATATAGAATGTTTTACTCTCACTGCATTTTTATAATACAGTATTAGATTAAATCTGTTCTAATGTCTTTATTCTAAAAACAATTGGAATCAGTCTAATGCTAGGGACCAAAAACGGAGAGCAGTTATAGACGGACTGCATTTCAACTGCGAACAGACTGCAAAATTGCAATAGGGAAGGTGGCTGCTGTGCTACTAGGTTGCTAGTTCGTCTGTAACGGCCGTAAGTTTTTGGACACTGTATCATTCATTAATCTTATTTAGTATTTGCTCAGTCCTATATGGCTGGCCCTAAAAAAATATATAATAATATCCAGTAAACTATAATGCATGACTCTAAAAGGTAGCCAACTCCCTACAAGCAATTCTGCCATAAAAAAATTACTACACTAAACTGCCGTCCTAATAAAATACGCAGTAACTATGTATCCAGCTCATATGATATATAGCTATTGCGTTTTTTTAAAGCCGCTGAAAAGTGTCCTATTGCTCTGTAGAAAGTGGCGCCTATGTACCAAAATGTATGATATATAAAAAAACTGAGAAATTAACGAGCGTTTGAAATTTGGACATTTTCATAAAAACGGGTCTTTAAAGATCATAAACCGAGTGATGCCATCTTAAGATATTGAGGGTTAACGTTTTTGGAGACTGTGTATCACTCATTAATCTTATTTAGTATTTATTCAGTCCTATATGGTTGGCTCTATCAAAATATATAGTCATATCAAATACACTACACATACACACAGTTTTAAGATCGAAGGCAGTCCTGACCGTCAGGAGAGCACTGAATGCGGCCTAACCTATCTTAGGTAGGTATATCCTGAGGAATAAAAAAATAAACCCATTAAAATGTGAAACAAATGAAATTAGTTTCTTATAAAATAGGCCTGACTTTTAATATTTTTATAATAAAACAGAAGATGAAAATTTTGAACAATCCCAAAACATTAAAATCCGGCCAAGAGCTCTTGCATGTCGGACCATGCGTGTAGGGTTCCGCAACTCGGCATATCAAAATGTAATAAAAATACGATATGGAAAAGAGCACACGTAAATGAGCGTAAGTCTTCATAGCAGCATTCCTTTTGGTGAGAGTAAAATGCCTGTGACATACGGACGGACGGACATCACAAAACTATAAGGGTTCCGTTTATGCCATTTTGGCTACGGAACTCTAAAAAAGTTACCTCGTTTTGCAAAAACCTCAAAACTATTAGAATTTTAAAAATGGCACAAAACGCTCTTCTCATCTACCTAAGCCTAAGTAATGTTTCAAACACTTACGCGTGAGTTTTCACTGGATTTCGGGAGCTCGTTAGTGCTAGACGCAGGGCTTGAAGGCGCTGATATTATGTCATTACTATCTATGTCACTTGCCGTGGCATCCGATGATTGTCCTGTAAAAGTAAAAATTTAAATAAAAGGAAAACAAAACTGTGGTAAGTAGGTATCAACAAAAGCAAAGTGTCATTTTAACTAAAGGACAGCTTGGTGTTGTTTTAACTAAGTAAATAACCTAACCGACTCAGAAAACTTGAAAAACCCCCGACACCGTCATTTCAATGTTCAATATTTCAAAAAAGGGTGAACCCATTCTAAGAACCATCTCGATTAAAAAAATCGCATTGAAATAGGTTCATCTGTTTGCGAGTTACGATGTCACAGACAGATACACAGATACACAGGTCAAACTTATAACACCCCTCTTTTTCGTTCGGGGTTAAAAATAAAGGTTGAAAAGCATAAAGACATACATACATTTATAAGTTTGTGTAGCTTTTCCAACCCAGATCTGAACAAAATTCTCTCTCTTATATTTGGCACGAGTTCTTTCAGCTCCTCAAGAATTCATATATTTCATCAATTCGAGGGAAATCTCATTTTCTGAAATTGTTGCATAATAAAATACACAATTAGGTAAATTCAGAATATCATAAAACACACTAAAAAAACAACATATATACCTATACACATACTATACTACAAAATTATTGTAAGAATCAGCCGTTGACTAACAGTTATATATATTATATTAACGGAAATAACAAACACGTACCTTCTTAACGTTTAATTGTATCAGACAAAATACCCCAGTCGGTCAAATATGCAAGACCTGAAAAACAAAATAAGTACTTAATTAAGGTACACAGATACACCATGTTAAAGTTAAAACACATTTATATGTCCATTTTCTTACCCACCAATGCTTAGATCCATTATTTATTGTTACGGCGCACACACAACAATAAACTAATATGGCGTTTATCACCACGGAGCTCGGAGTGCAACTAAAACGACTTAAAACGAGTGAACTGTTGAACTGACTCTCACTGACTGGCTGGCATGCGTGGCGGGCGCCGCCGCCGCGGCGCGAGCGCTAGTAGGGACTAGGGATGCTCGATATTCATCGATGTTACGTCCTCGTAAATATCGACACGTCGATGTTACGAGAATAATATCGGAACATCGGTATTACCTACTCTAGGCCACTAAAATTGTATTATCGGCTAATCAAAAGAAAAAACGTACAAAGATTATAACGATTTTCCCCAGTTTTTTAAGTTAGCAGAGCCCTGCTCCTAAGGAAAATGTACACAGTGTAGGGTCATCTTATATTTGTTTTGAAATCTACAGACATAAAAATTAAAGATTTTGAGAATTTTCTTAGTGGTTGAGCTATAAGAAAGAAAGAAAGAAAAAAATATTTATTACTACCAACACACATAAAATTTACATAACATTATAACAAAAAAGTAGATTAGTAGTAAACGGTTCGGCGTCAGCAAATGCTGACAGTGCCAACTCACAAGCGACACTGCAGCGCTGTTTTTCAGCCGGAACCCATTCTGCTCGCTCCAACAGTTAATAAGTGCTACCTTCATACCAAATTTCAAGTTTCTAGGACAACTGGAAATACCCTTTAGGTTTTCAGGGTACGGCAATTTGTATGAATAACACTTTTAATAACTTTATCTTTTAATTGCGTTGACTTAGAAGTTTGATTTTTTAACCCCCGACGAAAAAAAGGGGTGTTATAGGTTTGACATGACATGGGTATCTGTGTATCTGTCTGTGGCATCATAGCTCCCAAACGGACGGACCGTTTTCGATGTGGTTTTTTTTTTAATCGAAAGCTAGCATATAGATTAACTATATGGTTCTTAGCTAAGTTTTATTGAAATCGGTTCTCCCGTTTTTGAACTTTGAAATGACAATGTCGGGGGTTTTCCAACTCTTCTAATTCACAGCTTCAAGGGACTGCAGGTTTGAGTATTTGATATTATTAATTTCAGCATGCTACTTCCACACTTTCCAGAGGAAAAGGGTCTTGACAGACTGACAGACAGATATACGGACAACAAAGTCATCCTATAAGGGTTCCGTTTTTTCCTTTTGAGGTACCCTAACAAAACCTCTCGGCCACCCAGCGTGAATTAGGTGAACTACTTTCATTTCGCTGACTTTTATTTTATACGACGAGGAAGGCAAACGAGCAAGTGGGTCAGGTAAACTAATGGGGGCTGTCGCGAGTCAAAAATCCGCTAAGAGTGGGACTGTGGGATACCAATGAGAGACAATGACTTTTTCTAGTTTTTGTATTTTAATAAACGAAATAATAGCTTGGTTATTTTGCTACATAAAACATCAATGTTTTCGGCCATCGATGTTTTTCTTTCGATATATATCGTTCATCAAAAATGTCATGCCAATGTAAAAGGTGTGAAGGTGGCGGGTGAGGTTTCCACACTTGATGTTGTGCCTGCTAGCTCCCAGGGACGATGGATTCGGCTGGGGCTCAGTCAGGACAGAACCCGAAGAGGTTTAAAAAAAGCTTTAAGAAATAGACCGACTTGCACAATCAATGTTGATTACAATTTTAGTGGTACTTACGAATCAAAGTAACAATCGTAACAATTTAAGGCAGTCAACGAGTAAAAATGTTGGCAGTGCTACAAATTTAATAACAATAGTGCATTGAACAAGAATTGAAAAAAAAAAAGCAAAAAAAAAAACAATTAGATAGCCAACGGTAATCTACAAGTCAAGGTGGCAATAGTCAAGCAGTTGGCAAGTTACTGTTAAAACAATAATAGTAAAACAAAAAAAATAAAAAAATAACCGCCACCTATAGACATCTGCAACTCAGAAGAACTTACAGTTGCGTTGCCGACCTTGAGATTCAGGCTGAGGTGTAATGCCTGTATGTGCTAGTAGTTTAACCGGCTATCTTGCTCTCCTAACCGTATCACAACAGTGCAGGCACTGCTGCTTAGCAGTAGGATTATGAGCAAGATGGTGGTTGCAACCCGGACGGACTTGGCACAAAGTCCTTACCACCAGCAAATTGTGAAAAACAAGGAACTAAAATAGAAGATATACAAGATTTTAAATCGATGTCAACGTAGATGTTTTTCTAATATGGATCATCCCTACGCGCGCCCTGCTGACCGCGGCGCGAACTGTACCAACCAACCAATGCGCAACGTGACATAAGAACTTCGAACAGACTATTGGTATTGTAGCGTTGATTACGAGAGTTGCCTTTACAATGTGAGTGTAATACAACTAGCCGTTCGCTTCGCAATGGCCGTAATTATTAATTAACATGACTACTTGCGTATATTGCCTATAACAACTATCGGACATAATGTCCGAAATTATAATTATGGTCACTTTATTTTCGTTAGGTAGGTACCTACCTATATCCGGTTTCGACTGGATAGTTAAATTGCGAAATGTTTTTACATGTCAAAGTGCTTATGACATTGACATGAGATTGATTTTTGCCTGACCAGTGGAAAAACTTTTTTCGCTAGACCTGTATCATTGTGTGAAAATCGCGAAAGTTTCAGAAATCAGATTCCCTAGCACGGCAAGGTTTAAACAGATTTATCTACTAAGTATCTCCATAGCATTGGTAGACAAAATGGGTAGATAAACCTGTTTAAACTTTACCAGCAGTGGGTAGGTACACGATTGTAAAAAACTTGAGTCACGATTTTTTTTGTCTTATACCAAACAAAACTAAATCTGTTATTATTGGAGTTTTTAAAGGATAAATTGGCTACTGAATTACTTGCAAATGCTAAGAATCACCGTCTTTTTTTTATACGACGAGGAAGGCAAACGAGCAAGTGGGTCACCTGATGGTAAGTGATCACCACTGCCCATAGACACCAGCAACCCCAGAGGGTTTGCAGATGCGTTGCCAACCTAGAGAGCTAAGATGAAATGCCTCTTGTGCCCGTAATTACACCGGCTGTCTTACTCTCCACATCGGAACACAACAGTGCAAGCACTGCTGCTTAGCGGCAGGATTAGCGAGTAACATGGTGGTAGCGATCCGGACGGACCTTGCACAAGGTCCTACCACCCGCAACCCGTCTTTACTAATGTTCAAAATCTTTCTGATCTTCTTTTGCAATTTTGCCAACTCCTGTATTTAAGTGCTTTGTGGTCTTTTGATTTTTACCAAACTGCGAATGCGAACTGACAACGTCGCATAAGTTCGCCGAATCGAGTGCGGTGTGTCAAAAGAACTTTTAAAGAACACCGCTGCTATTTTGGCGTCAAACAAATTTGCACCTAGTTGCTTTTGTTTTAGATCTCTTAACCGTCGTACATTTATTGTACTTGTTTCGCTTTCGGCAAAGAATATAATAAAACTTTCGGCCTTTTTAACCGACTTCAAAAAAAGGAGGAGGTTCTCAATTCGTTGGAGTATTTTTTTATTAAAAGGAAAAAACAGAACCCTTATTGGATCATATCGTTGTCTGTCCGTCTGTCTGTCTGTCTGTCTGTCAGTCTATCCGTCTTTTTCTCTAGAACACGTGGAGGTAGAAAGCTGAAATTAATATCGAATAGGTAGGAGCTTGCAGTCCCTTGAACCTCTGGAAAAATCAAACTCAATCAAAAGATACAGTCAGTAAAAAACCTGTTTCCTTGCAAATTGCCGTGGACTGGAAACCTATAGGGTAGGTAGGTACCTACTTCCAGTTGTCCTAGAAACTAGAAATTTTTATATGAAGGTAGGTGTAAGTAGGTACTTAGCTCTTATGGCATTACCATACCAACCAGAAAAATCTGAAAATCTTATGTTTTTTATCTCTGTATACCCTGTACTAATATAATCAAAATAATGGTATCAATGACCAATATAAAATGACCCCACACTACGTAGGTACATTTTGGTTAGAAACAGAGCTCTGCGAATACTTGGATAATTTAAAATAGGTCCTCGGAACATGGGGGAAATACCTACCTCGAAACTCGATTCCCTTGATGGACGAACTATTTACATACTTACCTAGTTATAAATTTGGTTTTCGTTGCCGCTTTCCTTGCGAATGGCGTAGGTATGTATCTGCCTACTGTGCTGGAACAGTGAATTTGACCCAAACTAGTACTTACCTACCTATAGGTAGAAGGCACGTAAATACCTTGAATGTGTAGAAGCGATTTATCATAATCAGTCTTCATACACTTTTATTTAATTTGCACTATTCGTATGTATGTATGTCTAAATGTTTGTTTGTTTGTTTGTTTCTTTGTAGGTAAGTTTTTCCGTCAAATATTGCGAGTTAAATTCCACCGGTTGAATTTACTTGAAATTTGGTAAGTATAGGTACTTAATACAACAATTTGGTAGTGAAATTCTGGTGGTCCGTCCAGGATCGTCTCCGCAGGAGGGAACTCTTCAACGGTTAATGGCATCGACTTGAAATTTGGTATGGATGTTTAAGTTGGTTGGCATGATGCAAGTACATGACTGTACTTGCATCATGCCATAACAAGAAGTACGGTCGGCAAAAAATCTCAAATTAAAAACGTTTTTTTTTAACAGAAAACACTTATTTAGGTATATGGTATGTGACGTTGCCAGCTCGGCACGGGCACCAACTACGTAGGTACCTATGTGCTGCTGTTGTGTTTACCTGTTTATTGTTATCCCAACTGTTTGTGAAACGTCTAAAATAAACATTTGAAAGGTTTGTGTCTGCTCGACACGTGTGTGTGTGTGTGTGTGTGTGATCATGAGGTTGCCACGTCTTCCTCCGGTACCTACCAGCTACTTGAGTGGAGTACCATTTTGTTATTTAAGTAGGTACTTACTTACCTACTCAATGAATAGATAGATAGGTAAGTAAAGTACCTACCTACTTAAAATGGATAGATACAGTTGTAGCAGTGGGATTGTTACGTAAACGCAGCATTTCTTAGTAGGCTCGTGACATTATATTTAAATAAACGGATCACTCACGTATGTCAGTCGAGTAAGTATAGCTCGACATGTTTCGGACTAATCCGTAGTCCTTCCTTCCTTTGGGAGCACACGCGACCCCGGTGGCGAAACGTAGGTACTTACTTAAACTGTGCATGCACATATACATGTGCATGTCGAGTTATAAGTACTCGACTGATATATTTACGTGACTGATCTGTTTATTTTGACTGGACTTGACTTTGAATCTCACGGTAGTTCCATGTTAAAAGTACCGTGAGGTTGTTTAATTCAATAGTTTGTTGGGATTTATATTTATAGCACAGCCATTAAGCGTTTTAAACCTACTCAAACCGACATAAGCTTGACACTTGCAATCAGCCTTTTGCCTAAATTTACAACTGCAGTTTCAAGTGTTGTGCCAATTGTGCCCTGAAGGCCGAGCACGAAGTTTTCGAATCCTGCGTAACGTTATTTGTTATCGTATCGACATCGAGAGCGAGAAACCTCATACAAAATTTTTGTTCCAAATACGCTCACTTGCGGGCGCTGTTCCAAATGCCATACAAATTTCTCGATAACGTTTACTAAGTAGGTACCTACCTACTTGATTACGTTAGACAGGTTTCGAATATTCGTACTCCCCGGGCCTCTGTAACTTATGTAGGTATAGTTACAGTGTTTAGTTAAAACTTAAAATAATGAACTAAGTAATATTTTTACGTATACACTGGGCC
This sequence comes from Clepsis dumicolana, assembly GCA_963691665.1. Taxonomy (NCBI): domain Eukaryota; kingdom Metazoa; phylum Arthropoda; class Insecta; order Lepidoptera; family Tortricidae; genus Clepsis; species Clepsis dumicolana. The sequence continues at coordinate 4,868,470 of OY829521.1, read as the reverse complement.
CGTGTATTTGCCATAAGAATAAATTAGTTATTCTTATGCTATTTGCCCAAGCTCTCTCAGTCCGACAGACAGGAGGCCTGTGCTGACAGTAGGATGTAAATAAGCTGAAAATGAGATGTGTGATACACGAAATTAATCAACAAAAATTTAATAAAAAATTGGTACAATTACAAAAAAGGTGAAAAAAAAAAATTGCATTTGATAACCGAGTTAGCTAGGAAGAAAAGTGTCTTTACCATAGAAAACCAAATAAAATAACGGTTTTCTACGAGGAAAATATAGTTAATCCCATTTGATAATGAACAGAGTCAGAGGAAGAAAAGTGTCTCCGAATACTAGTTATCAAACTTGGTTATGTACGAGGAACGAGGGGATTTTTCGCACCTGTGAACCCATATTAAGTACATATTTATATCGTAAATTTCATCTAAATCGTTACAACCGCTTTCTAGAACCCATTTACAAGCAAATATACTTACCTACTTAAATAAACAACAATTTGCTCGTTTAATAGTACAGGATCAAGCTAGGTAAGTATATTGCGCTTAATTCAAGTGTTCATCTTATAAAAAAGATGTTAGACATACATGTACACATGTACCTAATAATTTTTAGAGCTTTAATCATAGAATATCATTAAATTTTGCATTATGCTTGCCTAAATTACTTACCAAAACTGTAATCAATATACCTAGAGAAAATAAAAATGTCTTCAAGTTGCATTCAAATTAAATGAAAAACAATCAAGGAAAACCAAAAAATAGGCGACGTTGCTATAGCAAACAGCAAGCAAGCAGGAAGCGGGTATCAACTATGTATTGATGTTGAGTTTATCTGTTGATATTGTTATCCCAACTGTCTGTCTAAGATTTAACATGCTCATTTTTTATTTTAACCCTAGCTTGTAAGTTAGTTTAACCATTCGAACATGTCGATTTAGCTGTACGTGTTGCTGTAACTTTACTTGTTTATATTGTTATCTCAACTGTTTGTGTAACGACTAAAACAAGCATTTGAAAGGGTTAGTTCCATCCACCATTCGAACATGTTAACGCAGATTTTTGTCTCGCTGTGGTTTTTACCTGTTTAATGTGTAATTTTTACCCTAGCTCGTGAGTTAGTTTAACTATCCGAACATATTATTGACCATGACGACCGAATAGCCTAGTGGTTAGAAAAACTCACTATGAAGCTATAGGTCCCGGGTTCGATCCCCGGGCGGGACAGAAATTTGTATGATGAATGCAAATGTTTGTTCCCGAGTCTTGGGTGTTTAGTATTATATATTTAATTATGTACTTATCTATACATGTATGTTTCTGTTATCTAGTAAGAACTAGATAACAGATAAAATTATCGGTAAGAACCCATAGTACAGGCTTTGCCTAGTTTGGGACTAGGTCAATTGGTCTCAAGATGGTGTCAAGAGTCCCATGATATTAATTATTATTATTAATTTTATTTATGTTGATTTACTTTTACGTCTTGCTAATGTTTTCAACTGTTTCTATTGTTATCCAAACTGTTTATGAGACGGTTAAATACACTTTTGAAAGGATTAGTTCAATCATTTGAACATGTTGATTTAACTTTTTGTCTTCCTGATATTTCTACCTGTTCATATAGTTATTTTAAACCTGGCTCGTGAGTAAGTTTAACAAATCAAATATGTTGATTTAGCTGTATGCGTTGCTGTTGTTTTTATTGATTTATATATTGTTCTCCCAACTGTTTGTGGGACGGCTAAATCAAATCTTTGAAAGTGTTAGTTTAACCATTTGAACATGTTGATTTAGTTGTATGTGTTGCTGTTGTTTTTATTGATTTTTATTGTTCTCCCAACTGTTTGTGTGACGGCTAAATCAATCTTTGAAAGGGTTAGTTTAACCATTTGAACATGTTGAATTAGCTTTTTGTTTTGCTGCTGTTTTCACCCGTTTATATTGTTATTTTAAGCCTGATTCGCGAGTTAGTTTAACCATTCAAACATGTTGATTTAGCAGTATGCGTCGCTGTTGTTTTTTTTATTTACATTGTTCTCCCAACTGTTTTTGTGACGGTTAAATCAAATATTTGAAAGGGTTAGTTTAACCATTGGAACCTGTTGTGAGACAGTTGAAATCAACATTTTAAAGGGTTGTGTCAATTGGCTCTTTTAGTACTGGACTTAACCTGTTTATGTTGTTATTTTAACCCTAGTTTGTGGGTTAGTTTAACCATTCGAATATGCTGATTTAGCTTTGCAGTTGGTTTTAACTGTTAAATATTGTTCTCTCAACTGTTTATGTGCGGTTAAAACAAAGATTTGAAATGGTTGAGTTAATTGACTTTTTTTGTGAAAGATTTAACCCGTTCATATCGTTATTTTAACCACTATTCGGGTGTTCGTTTAACCATTCGAATGTGTTGATTTAGCTGTATGTGTTGCTGTTGTTTTTATTTATTTCTAATTGTTCTCCCAACTGTTTGTGTCACGGTTGTAACAAACATTTGAAGGGATTAGTTTAACCATTCGAATATGTTGATTTAATTTTGTGTCTTGCTGTTATTTTTACCCTTTTATATTGGTACCCTAACTGTATGTGAGCTGGTTAAAACTAACATTTGAAAGGGTTAGTTCAACCATTCGAACATGTTGACTTAGCTTTATGTCTCGCTGTTGTTTTCACCTGTTTATATTGTTATTTCAACGTCGGCGCGTCAGTTAGTTTAACTATATGAATACGTTGATTTAGTTTTATACCTTGCTGTTGTTTTCAACTATTTATATTGTTATCCAAACTGTTTTTGTGACGGTTAAATCAAACATTTGAAAGAGTTAGCTTAACCATTCGAACAGGTTGATGTAGCTTTTTAGCTTGCTGTTGTTTTTAGCTATTTATATTGTTATACCAACTGTTTGTGTGACAGTTAAAATCAACATTTTAAAGGGTTGTGTCAATTGGCTTTTTCTGTACTGGACTTAACCTGTTTATGTTGTTATTTTAACCCTAGTTCGTGGGTTAGTTTAACCATCCGAATATGTTGATTTGGCTTTATTGTTGCAGTTGGTTTTACCTGTTTAATATTGTTACCTCAACTGTTTGTGTAACGGGTAAAACGAACATTTGAAAGAGTTGTGTCAATTGACTTTTTTTGTGAAGGATTTAACCCGTTCATATCGTTATTTTAACATCTATTCGGGTATTCGTTTAACCATTCGAATGTGTTGATTTAGCTGTATGTGTTGCTGTTGTTTTTATTTATTTATAATTGTTCTCCCAACTGTTTGTGTGACGGTTATAACAAACATTTGAAGGGGTTAGTTCAACCATTCGAACATGTTGACTTAGCTTTATATCTCGCTGTTGTTTTTACCTGTTTATATTGTTACTTTTACGTCAGCTCGTCAGTTAGTTTAACTATTCGAACATGTTGATTTACTTTTATATCTTGCTGTTGTTTTCAACTGTTTATATTGTTATCCCAACTGCTTTTGTGACGATTAAATCAAACATTTGAATAAGTTAGTTTAACCATTCGAACAGGTTCATTTAGATTTTTAGCTTGCTGTTGTTTTTACCTATGTATATTGTTATACCAACTGTTCCTATGACAGTTGAAACAAACACTTTGAAGGGTTGTGTCAATTGGCTTTTTTTGTAAGGGACTTAACCTTCATATATTGTTATTTTTACCCTAGATCGTAAGTTAGATTAACCTTTCGAGCATGTTGATTTAGCTTTATTGTTGCAGTTGGTTTTACATGTTTAATATTGTTATGTCAACTGTTTGTGTAACGGGTAAAACGAACATTTGAAAGGGTTGTGTCAATTGACTTTTGTTTGTGAAAGATTTAACCCGTTCATATTGTTATTTTAACCATTATTTTGGGTGTTCGTTTAACCATTTGAAAGTGTTGATTTAGCTTTATATTTCGCTGTTGTTTCTACGTGCTTATATTGTTGTCCCAACTGTTTGCGGAACAGTTGAGACAAACATCCGAAAGGGTTATGCCAATCGGCTGGGTTCCAACATTAACAAATACATTAACTCAACTATTGGAAACAGGAATAATCAACAAATTTATTTTGTTATTTCTGGTAGTCAACAAATAGTTGAATACCTGTTGTTGTTTTAACGTATTTATTTTGTTAATTTTACTATTTAAATTGTTATGTCAACAATTCGAATAGTAAAATCAACAATTACCTATTGGATTTTGCATGAATTGTTACGCCAACATGTATAAATAGGTAAAAACAACTGTTTTCATATCAACAAAAACTTTTCTGTGAAAACAACAATTTGTTTAAGTTGCCTTAACCCATCATTTTGTTAATTCAACTAATTTGTCGCCAACACGTGCAAAATCAACCTTTTCGGTCTTTCAGTGTCCCCGGAATACAGTGATAAATTGATAATGCACAGAAAAACTAGATAAACAGCTAGATATGAACCCTCAATGTAACCGTCAACCTGGGTAATCCGTACCACGCTCCACCAATTAAGTCATACTCAACTGATTGAACCTAACGAATTTTTCAATGCATGTATCACATTTTACTTAGAAGACTTATACTCACGTATGAGCAACTTAATCAAGCGGCTCACCCACTAAGGAACTACAGTTAGGTACATATTAGTGGCAAGAGACTAATTTTTCAATGCATTTGTCACTGCTTGTTGAATTTCATGCTATGAATGTTTCATAAAAATAAAAACGAAAATAATCCTCAAATTGGAATACTTAATTATTTTCATTTAATATTCCCTAGACAAGATGGAGCGATAACCAGGTGAAGACAGCGGGATCGCGGTGGATGCGGAAAACACAAGACCGGTCTGGGAGGAGAGCCTCGGGGGAGGTCTATGTCCAGCAGTGTACGTCATTCGACATGATGATGATGATGGCAGCTTTCAATGGGCAGAGGTGATCACTTACAATCAGGCAGTTCACTTGCTCGTTGACCTTCCTTATAGGTAGTGTATAAAAAGTTGTAAGAAAAAGTAAGTAAGTAAACGTTTTATTGTACAGAAAATACAGAAATAAATACAAATTACAAACAGTGAGATACAGTACAAAGGCGGACTTATCCCTATAAGGGATCTCTACCAGTCAACCTCACAAAATCAAACTTTGCAGTTGTCATACAAAAGCATCCCTCAATCTCTACCTTTTAACAGCCCCGCTGGCTCCCTGGCCTGTCACGTTCCAGCCCAGAAACAATCGGCGGGTTGACGTTGGCCCTCCACTGTACTGTCAATCGCATCATTAAGCCCGGGTCACATATCAACCGGCACTTCATTAACCACTCCTACGTGAATCACATCCCGATGCGCTCAGATTGATGTATAATGGCCGGGAAATTAAACGGGATTTTTGCGTTTACGTAGACGACGTATCGAGTGCGATTGGTCGTTGTGTTTTTTTTGTTCGTTGATACTGTTGCAGTGCAGTGGATGGTAGGTACTTCGATACAACAATAAGTATTAAACATGAGTAAGGTCCGTTTATGGAAAAAACAATTTATTAAATTAAAGAATATTAGTTACATAACTAATCCTGAATGGCTAGATTTATTTTACACTATGTCTTCGAGTTGACATATTTTTGAGTTGCTTTGGTGAGACCACAGAAACCCATCATCATCATCATGATGCGTGGTGTTATTGCTTTCAATAAAAACCGATCCTGAAGTTGATAATATGCGGTCACCTCAGACCACCTACTTGGGCCTGTGGCTGTATAAATGAATGACAATGATTCAAAAACATACTTACATTATTTAAATGATGCACTTATAGCCCTGTCGCTTCAAAAGCGTTTCGTTTGACGTCAAAACGTAATGCATTTTAAAACAAAATAAACGTTGATGAAAAATAATCGTTCAATATCTTCATATTGCATTCGGAATTAAAGAAAAAAAGCGCTCTCACACCGACCTGGGCAAGCCGTCTATCAACGAATGACGAACTGAAATAACAACTTAAAAAATGCAGCTCGAAAGGCCACTTTGGCCCAGAAGTCGTATTAGGATGTGGTCGTGTGGGATGCAAGTGTAAAGTGGTCGTTAATGTCGGGATGTCAAAGCGTCGCGAACGAGCGCCGACGCGGGACAGTCTCGTGCTGAGAGTAATCTAAGTTCACCCGCAACTAGTGATGGGCTTTTAGAGATGAAAGTATCGGTATCGATTATTATTTAAAAATTACACATCATGAAACTAAAGCGCTGGAAAATTTAAACTATAGGTAAATACAGAAAACAAAACACTCTTACAAAAAATACATACAAAAATAAAACGATACAACTATTATATTATTGTTTCGCATTTTAGTAAGACCTCTAACGCTGAGAATATTGACCTTGTGTTCAATATGAATTGGTGACTTTGTAGTTATTGTTTAACAGAGTAGCTTCTCACGAGATTTTTTTGAATATGTTACAATTTTTTTTAAGCGCTACTACACAAATAAAAGCATTTGAGGTTTGAATTTATCAAATTTTCTTCAAAGAAAACGAAACAGTAAAAGCCAAACTTCATTAGTAATTTTAACGTCTCCCGCTTATTTTCTTATTCACTCATAATTTTATTATCAGTGGAAAGATCTCTCTTTCTCTTAATCAAGACAGGTGACTTTAGGTAATTTAGTTACTGCAAGAGTTAACATTTTGTGCAATGATGGACATAATTGACATATTGTGACTGTCACATTAGCTGAAAAAATCGTGCTCATTTATTAAGATATTGAACACAGCAATTTTCGTGAAAATGGAAAAACTTAATTAACCGACCAGCACGTTTTCCGGAGAAACCATATTGATTGAACCAAACGAACTTTTTATTTTGTTTTACGCTCGACTATAGTATCAAAATTGTTTTAAATAAAAAACCGAACTTTATTTAACAGCATATATCCATTCAAATATCGTTACCAGCACTATTCCCCCGTTTATCGATATCGGCAATCGACTCGACCGTCATTAGTGCCTCCACGGGGCGCTCGGGTCAGAGAGCCGAGACAATCTGTCAAACAAAAGAATCACACACGGCTGCGGCCGCGCCGCCCGCGCCCTATTAATCATTTTTCGGCCTTTTTTCTACCATTTCCGAACGTATGTTCTCTCAGATAATGGCTACTATTCTGACGCCGATCCTACAAAGATAAATTTACAGTTAAGCTGTTTCAAAACTCTTAGAAATAAGGCCAGTTTTAAGTTGTTTCGAAAGTTCCATTATGTCATACGTGGTAGTTCGTAACGAGCGATGAGGCCTTTAGACAATACTTGTAGTTTGATTCGAGATGTCATGTTTCGGAGATAAAATCTTGACGAAAATTTTTGTTTGACGGGGTCAAAATAGGTACAAGCTCTTCAATTAGATTTGACATAGTTCGCTTATTGTAGATACTTGTAACAAAGAGTGTTTTATTTGGAAATTGCATTACCAAATTCTTTAGGTTTTATTGATGTTATCGTAAGGTTTAATTGTAGGTAGGTACCTACTGTTTTGAGTAATTTATTTTTTTCACATTATGCTTTGCTAGTATAATTATGTTGTTATTGCTTTCAGTTTTTTTTAATAATGCCGATTGATTTTTAAAACTTGAAACTTCCTTCAATTATTGACTTGCTTACGTTCTTCAAATTTACTAGATATAATAATAATAATAGCATTAAAAAAATCCATTATAAAATAACTCAGCATTGTTTGGACTTGCTTACTTTAAAGTCATCAAAAATATATACGTAAACTTCCTCATAAAGTTCTTGAATCAATGTCAATCGAAAAATAAACAATGACTTTCAAATCCCAAGTTCAATATTGACAATAAAACACTCATATCGTTTAGAAGTATGTATAATGAAGAACTATTTAAATACGTAAGTTTATAAGCGATCTTGGCACCGATTTTATATGGTAGGGCTAGTGACAATCATGATGACCGCAAGCCAAACATTAAAGGTAAAAAATCATGTCAATTTAACTAAATTATTATGATACAGTTTCATGTTTCTTTACAAAAAGTTTAGGAAGTTTAGGATAAATAGATAACAGACATTAGTTTTGCAGTGACCTATTGTCTTAATCACGAGTTAGTGCAAAAGTCAGAATGCAAAGTACGCCAAATTAATCACGAGTTAGTGCAAAAGTCAGAGTGCATAGTGCAAATTATCTTAGCCATTACAAAACATACCTACCTACTACGTCTATGCGCTTCGTAGCTTCTATTCGACTATAAGAACCGAGACATCAGAGTGCAGAGAACTAAAACGAAATGCTTCTAAAGTACCAGTTGGACAAATGAACATGCATAAGATTTGGTTACCCTATTACCTGTATTAAAGATTTTTCTGGACTGGAAACAGGTCTTTCACTACCTAAGGCACCCACCGCAAGCGAGTAGCGAGAAGCGAGTGTTTTTATATGAAAATTCGTAAGTAAATGTTCATACAAAAAACACTCGCTTCTCTCTACTCACCGGCGGTGGGACTAGTGCCTAACACTGTAGTAGAAATATTAATGAAGGGTTGAGTGATCAAACCCGATAAGTCGATATAATTAACTGTTGAAAAAAGAACACTATAAACATTTATTTCAATTTAAAAATTCCTGCAAAATGTTAGGCCGACTTATTGCGTTTGACCCGTCAACCCTCACTGGCCGACGAAACAAACCACTGTCTCGAGTGCTAACCATCTCGGTAGTACCACTATTAAGTAATCTGTGGTAGTACTAAGCAGCCAGCAGTTGCACAGTAACTAGTAGGTACCAGTTTAGAAGAATATCATTACGTCACATCACAACACTCTTCTCTACTACACACCTCACGCAAAATTCCGACCATGTTTGCTTGTCGAGCTGTCAAAAAAATCATTAAGGTCTCCCATGACCCCAAGACCATCGATATCATCAGCGATATGGACGCATGCATCCATACCTAATGTGACATCATTGTTCCGAGTAGCGGCCTTCGGGCGTCGTGCGATTTTGGTGGTATTGGGCATAAGTATGTAGTAGAAGTGGCGGTGTGCTTGTAACTTACTTACGAACTTTAAGCATGCCTGATATTACTTGATATGTATCTCCAAGGGAGTATAATTGGTAGGCCAAGGTGGACGGACGACCTGGGAAAGGTCGCGGGAAGCCATTGGCTGCGGGTAGCACAAGACCGATCGTCGTGGAGATCCTTGGGGAAGGCTTATGTCCAGCAGTGGACGCCTTCCGGCCGAAATGAAATGAAATGAAATGAAATATTTTTATTGCGAGAATACAGGTCATAAGTTACATAGGTACATAACCAACACTGCGTTCTGCCTCATCGGCATATGATATGATGTTATCTATTAGTAAGGCAGCCAAAGCTTGTGGCATCGCTGTCGCTTTAACATTCGTCTTCGTTCTTCAAGACTAGGGTGTGTTTAGGAATGTCAAGTATGTATCTCTCCTTTTATTTGTACAGTCAACAGCAGAGTCGTAGATCGTAGCCCCCATGTTGCGAGCACTATACTACGCTAATGTGATTAATGTTATCAACATTTCGCAATACTAAACTTCTTAATTACTCCTCCTAAAACGACGTGCTACTACAATTTTAAAGCACCCCAAATCCGCAACAATTAAACTCTCAACCGGTACATTAATAATAATTATTCGCCAGTTCTGACAACACCTAAGGCTGTAGTAGGCGTATAATTGATTTCATATAAATCTTTACTCATTGAACTTCTGCCACAACTATTACCTTCGAAACATAATTGCGAGGTGCCTGCTGCTTATCACGCTTTTAGTGGAAAACCTAACAAGCAATAAGTTAGTAATTTTCTAAGAACACTTGTTTCCTGTTGGGACAGGGGTCTTTGATAAGTCTTTCGTGGAAATGTCAACAGTTGACAAATTAATCACATCATAGTTTCTGATTATGAATTTGAAGGCAGGGGTTTTTGTAAACTTTATTGATTTGATCTCTACGTTGATGAATCAATATAAAGGGGTTTTACCGCGGAAAATACGAGTACTTGAATGATTTCATTTTTGATTTATGGACCTCCAAGTTTAAGTTACAGTCGTCAAAGACTAGTCTTACTAACTATTTCTAGGTGTCTACAGCCTCTTTGTCATAGATTGGAGGAATCGAAACCGAGGTCGCACAAGGGTATATTTATTTTATTTATCTTTGATTTTTATCACATTTTGTACCTACCTTGTGGGGTAATTCAGCCCTCCATTATAACGATCTGGTAATTGTTTATAAATGAAACGACTATCAAAGACGTGACCCAATTCCGCCGGGTTCCAACACCTTATTGAACAAGAACAGTAGTTTATCAAACCGAAACAGAACTTTCACTAAAAAAATAAACAATGGCCAGAGATAAAGCCGACAAACCATTATGCAAATCTCATGACAAATAACCCGACCTTATTTGAATAACAAAATATTCTCAGTTTAAAACAATACTACATTATAGAACTCGTACTGTATCACCACTTACGAGGGAATCAGCGAAATCTAAAGTGTCGTAAGTCCGTGTGAACCTACGTTGCCCAAGAGCAAAAAAACGACCGATAATTCACTTTGCTCCTATTAAGAGACGAATAAGCCATTTGTAAAATTGTCTGGCTTAAGGCAAGTTGGACAGTTATGAAACTTGAACAATTGCGTCAGCATTGGTCACATCTATTTTTCTACGTAACTCACGCGACGACCTCTCTAATTTACTACCAATTTGCGGATCTCGTCACATTCACATTTCACATATCAAATTTGTGAGCGTATGAGGAAAACGCTAAGTAACAATGATGTGGCTTGTGAAATCAAACCATCAACGTAGACGTTCAAAATTCTAGTCTTCTTTTCCATTATAAAAACAAATGCAAACTGCAGTTTACTTTATACTTTTTTTGGTACTTGTTAAAACTCATTGCGTTTCAAATAATCGGCCAGTTACATTCTTAATGCACTTTTTTCTTTAAAACAAATGACATGTGGATCACGAATGCGATCGCATTCCAAATCCGAATAGCAGGTGATCAAATAAAATTGGATAGCATCAGATGAGATTGGATCGAAATGTCGTCTCTAGATGGTAATTGGTGATTGTATTAGCTTTTTTGTTGTTCTTTGTAGAACGCCGTGATGAGTGCTTAAGACATAGTTCTTGTAGCAATCATGTTTGATAATAATCTAGATTATAGGATGGGCGCCAAGACTCCAATTGCAATGCAATTATTAAGAGCGTTTGAAATTATTATAATCCTTGTAGAAATGGACATTTTAATCAAAAAGACACAACAATAATAACAATCTTCAATGCCATCACGATTACGCTTAACAGAATCCAATTTAAACGACAATGACATGATTAATGTTGAAAAATATGACCGCAAATTCGCATTCACCTTGGTTTTCAAACTGAATTTGTGTGAGATAGTGGTGTCGAATAAAAAGTTCCGTCTACCGCGGAAGAGCTATTCAATATGCTGCATAAGACATTGTCTCTGGGCAATCTTGCGGCCGCGGCCCCACAAAAGGGTCCTCTGTTTATTTGCAGCCCATACGATACTTGCGGTTTCAGGAAATTGCTTTGGCATGTAAGTAATTTTCTAAGTTGGACCGACGACCGTTCTCCAAAGGATTTTGATGGGGATAAAGATTAGCTGGAAGAGGCGGGAAGGATACCTGATGCTGTTGTACATTCAATAAGAAATATTTAGCACGACGAAATTCTTATAACTTTGACGCTATTAAATTTTGCTTGAAATAAAGAAAGTATCTACATTTAACTCTTGAAACAGCTCGTCTTTACAATCACCCTAAAATTTCTGAAATAAATATAGGAGCCCAAGAGATGGGTTTTGGAAGTCACTCTAGCGTCAAGAAACAACGGTTTTACAGAAGTTCTGAAGCAGTAGGTAGCAGGAAATGACATTATTTAGTCTGTTCAGTGGTGAAAGTGTCCTTCGCGCTTTTTTCAATATAATTATGAATTACTTAGTAGTATTTGAGCGAAAGTGATGAGTTTCCCTAGAGACAAAGCCAGATGATTGACGACCTGTGGCTCAATAACAGGAGTAATGTGAAGTTCAAGCCCTTGATAAAAAATAACATAAAATGGTCTAATAAAAAAAACATCAATAAAGTTAAAACCCTTCTCAATCACTCAGAAAAGGGATTTTGTAACTGACTTCCCAGGACTTTTATGAGTAGAAATTGCGCTTTCAAGAATATCTAGTTCCCGTTTCTCACTATAACCCGCCAGAATTAAATCTCTAAGAACTATGCAGCTCCAGGGTTTCACTTCGGGAGCTCCAGGATAGTATATACTTACGTCGTTATTTTCTGATGCAATCGTTGAGGTTAGATTAGGAGTATTACAGGTTTCGTAATTCTATTACGTTGCGTTTTGATATTGGCATGCGTTGTGGGCGCGTCTGGCTTAAGCAGATCGTGGTTTGCTGGTGTAAGGTCATTAACATGGCTTTGATGCTGGTTCAGAGGTATCATTATCAGATATCATTATCACATATCTTAGGGAATACGATTGATTTAATAAACTTAGTGCAATGGCGAGTAAAATCGCTCCCCGACCCAACCCATGAAAGAACTATGATCGTATTAAATACTCGTAGTACTTTCAAAACTGTGGGTGGGATGCATGCCTGTATCGTATTCGAGTATAATTTAAATCACTTTATATATTTTTGCCGTATCTTAGGGAGTTTCACGATTCTTAAATTGTCAAGTTCGACCTTTTGTGACAAATACTGTTAGAAAATTCAATTAGTTCAGTTCCCTATGCTAGTCACTGCAAAAAGTGATAAACGAGCTGAGATTTGAATACATTCATACATTGAATGTCGAGGATCCGGATTCGATTCCCGAGGTTAGCATTTTCCGTTTTTTTTTTTAGTTGCTGTTGCAGTGAGTATTCAAAAAGTATTGTTGATATTCAAGGGAAAACCGTAAACATAAAAAATTGGTGAAAAAATACAAAAAGATACGCCAATTGAGACCATACATTCAATTAGGATTGAACGCCAGCGCTATCTTACCTGTTTATAATTATCATACATAGTGTTGTTTCTCATTAAAACCACATCAAAGCGAGTCATCCCGACCAAGTGTCATAAAAGCAAGTGGCAATTACCACTAAACAACATAAGCTCCGATAACAGAGATATAACAAACAATAAAAGCTTATCACTATATTGGATCCGTAGGCAGTGTCACTTAATATTAAACTATACTATCAGTATCAGTATGTATCACAGTTGAAGTGGCCAGGTGCCTGTTCACAGTAGTTAGAACATGTATTATATGTTCCAGATGAACCAAACAAAAGTGTGTGTTAATCTCTTCAGCTTGCACATTGCTCGCATGGCTGATGGCCGATGGGGTCAAAAAGTTCTCGAAAGGCGTCCACGGACCGGGAGACGAGCTGCCGGTAGGCCTCCAACAAGTAAAGATCGCGGGATCGCGGTGGATTAGGAAAGCGCTAGACTGGACTCTGTGTCTCCACTCAGACCAGATACTATACTTAGGTAATTGATCTCATGTAGTTACTAAGCTAAGTTTATCTGTATCTTAATAATAGTGTTTGTTAAAAATTTTGCATGCCGATGAGGCAGAACGCAGTGTTGGTTATGTACTTATGTAACTTATGACCTGTATTCTCGCAATAAAAATATTTCATTTCATTTCAGTCTAGCGCTTTCCTCATCCAAGGCCTCATCCAGCCCTTAGGGGAGGCCTATGTCCAGCAACGGACCTCTTTCGGCTGACATGATGATGATGATGATGATGAATGTTAGTATCTTTCATCTCTATCAATCAATCAATCAACGACACTTTTTCAGGAGTTTTTCAATGTAACCGACTTTCCATTCGTCACTTCCATACAAATGACATCCTAAAGGCCAAATTTATAATGGAGTGATAGCTGAGTTAGTGCTCGTACTATGCTGGTACTAAGATTAAAAGATTGGATTATTTTAGTCACAGGACACAGGTGTCATATAAACATTTTTGTTTAGTGCTACTTAGTGTTTTTTCACTTTGTCTTTAGTGTAGTGTATCAGAATAAGTGACGTACTTACTTATAGGCAGCTGATAGTGCCTGTTAATGGTAATCGTACCATTTAACGAAAATTACGAAATATGCATAAGTATCGACTTGTGCATATTTCGTAATTTTCGTTAAATTGTATTTGTGTTCCATTACTAACGCTCACGGTGTTAAAAGTTAACCTCCTTCCCTTCAGTTTGACACGAACACAATATTTCTTAAGCTCGCGACTTAATATCTTAAGAAAGTGATGGATCAGCACTCGTAGAATAATGTTTCACTTCAAAAAGGGCTCATGTCTAAAGGAATTGAAAGCATCTTAATCCCTTTTGGATGGATATGTGAAAGACGGCGATAGTTAATAATGGCAACCCTTTTGTCGTATTACTTACAAATACCAAGTGACAAGCGACAGAAATTTCATCTTTTGTTATTAAATTATTATAGAAAACATTAGTTCCTTGCTGATAAGCAGATGTGCCTATCTCTACCATAAACCACCGAACGAATTTTGACGTGGAATTAACTATGATTTTAGATAATCATAAAAATTACAAAATTTACAAGTATTAGAGAAAACAATGCTATTTTCTTTTAAGCCTATGTTCAGCAGAAGATGATGTGATAGGTAACCGTATAGGTAGATAACTAGGTAGGTAGGTAATTATGAATATTATGCTGTAAGTAATTATATTTGAAGGAATAAATAATCTAATCTAAAGCAAATTCTGGTCAACAGTGAATTATCCTCCGCCCCAAACTGCTCATACTCATAACACCCGTCTGTCTCAGTGCTTGTAATAAGCGGATAAGGGCTCGCGTCACGTCACTCACGCGGACGTTGATTGCGGTACGCGCGATCGTGTGGTAAGTACTTTATTTATTATTGCGGGTTGTACCGAGGTTCTGTTATGATGGTGACTTTCTTCATTTACGGGTGGTGGGACCCTGTGCTAGGTCCGTCCGGATCGCTACCACCATCTTGCATGCTGCTAAGCAGCAGTGCTTGTACTGTTTTGTTACTGCGTGGAGAGTAAAACAGCCGGTGTAATTACGGGCACAAGAGGCATTTCATCTTAGCTCTCTAGGTTGGCAACGCATCTGCAAACCCCCCGGTGTTGCGTGTGCCTATGGGCAGTGGTGATCACTTACAATCAGGCCCCTGTTTCACCAACTTTACAATTGTCAGTTTGCAATAATAATAATAAACGTATTCGTTCCACATTTCTTTGCCGACACTAAGCGCGCTAAAACAAAAACTCTTCAAGTTAGCAATTGACATCGAATTTTCATAAATGTCATAATAAACTGGCATTTGTAAAGTTGGTGAAATAAGGGCCAGGTGAGCCCTTGCTCGTTTGCCTTTCTTGTCGTATAAAAGAAAAATTAAAAGAAAATGCATTCGCAGACATTACAACAATACATCACGCAAGACCTGAATACTGAGCCAACGAGTGCCGCGAGTGCCGTATATCAGAAAGACGAACGGCTCCTGTCCTGAACACCCCTTTGGGATCAAATCCTGAATTGATATAACTTTTAGCCATAAAGCAGACAGACGGGAGGCGCCTTTGGCTTATCTATGTACTACAATTTTTCTGCCACTTTTTGAGGGGCTGAGGAACACATACATACAGCATACATCCACGCTCCTATCAAAATTTGTTACGTTCTTACAAACGCACACTAAAACAAAAATAAATAAATATCATGGGACAAATTGATACCAATTAACCTAGTCCCAAACTAGGCAAAGCCTGTTCTATGGGTACTACACAACGGATAAACATACTTAATAATAAAGATAAATACATAATTAAATTCATATTAAACATCCAAGACCCAGGAACAAACATTTGTATTCATCATACAGACATCTGCCCCAACCGGGATTCGAACCCGGGACCTCAAGCTTCATAGTCATTGTCTCTAACCACTAGGCTAAAAATGTCACACAAGTGCCAAAAACACGCAGACAATCAACAGACTCTGATCATTTTGATCAGACTTAATGTTAGAGATTTGGCAGAGGGGAAATCGCGCGTTAACATCTCCATTCCTTTATTGCTTTAAGCTTTTAGCCAACGTGAACTTTAAACTTTTTGTGAATGTGAGAAAAAATAGTAATGTTTTACCATTTATTGTACTTAACTTTTCTTTAATTGAGTATTTTTTTTATAAAAAGCCGTGATGGCTTAGTGGTTTGACCTATGGACTCTCAAACAGAGTCGTGGTTTCGAGCTCCGGCTCCCACCTCTGTGTTTTTCAGACTTTACGTGCAAAATTTCATTTGTAATACATCACGAGCTTTTCGGCGAAGGAAAACATTGCGAGGAAACCTGCACACTAATGCGAAGCAATTCAATGGTGTGTGTGAAGTTTCCAATACGCACCGGGCCCGCGTGGGAAGCAATGTTCCCAAGAGTGGGACTTAAAATAGGCTAGTGATGTTACATTTTATTTTCGCTGCGTATCATTTTATCTCGCCGCGTAGCATTGTTGCGTATCCTAATCCTTAGTACGCCCCAGCGTCTTTCAACGCCACACATAGGAATCATAGTTTCGGGTTTTGGATACGGTAAGATGATTAGGTAGAAGAGATGATTATAATATACGCAGAATCAAATGAAGTGGGAAACGAGCAGACGGATTGAAATAAGAATACAGACTAAGCCAACAAATTATTTTTTTATGTTTATAATGATTATGTGAGTACACCATAGAAATAAGGGACATTATGAACTTGAAATAAACGTAATTAAATTGGATTGTGCAATTCAACGGTGTGTGAAGTTCCCAATCCGTACTGGGCCTGCGTGGAAACTATAGCCCAAGCCTCATTCTGAGAGGAGGCCTGTGCCAGCGGTGGGACGTAAATAGGCTGATGATGATGATGAAATTGAATTGAATATTTTGGCTACGGAAGGTACGTTAAATTAGCCTCTTCATCTTGGTTTCTGTATTTTGGTTGTCTGTAAGAGATCGCTTTTAAGCGATAAGACCGCCTATTGTTAACCATACCTATTTTTCTCTAATCTCCTTGTACTGCTTTGTGGTTTTTAATAAAGAATATTTGTATTTTACTGTATTCTAGGTCAAACTGACCCATTAATGTCATACATGTAAGACAAAATGTTAAAAGACTAACACTTGAAAATTAAAAACTACTACTTGGCCGGTTTAGTCCAGGCGGCTAGCTACAGTGACCTTACGTTCGCCCTTGCCCTTTCCCCGACTGAGAAATTAAATTCCATCGAGATTAACTTTAGATAAAATACCAAACTGAAGCAAACGCTAACTTTTGCCTGACATTTAGCGACGCTGGTGACAGAAACATGTTTCTCGACATTGTAGACAAATTGCTAAACGGTGACCTTAGTCTTTTAGTTGAAAGTGATGCCTGCAGCAATAAGATAATAATCTAACCAACTTAAAATTAAGAACAGAATACCCGACTGCAATTCCGGGAAACAATTTACGCTCACTCCTATAGCTGAGACGAATCTAATAGCACCTCATACGTTGAAATTCGTCTAACTGTTTAGGTTGTAAAGCGTGCCAAAGAATTAGACATAACTACATAGCATGTGCATAGTATAGTATGGTTCCGAGCCAGTTTCTAAACTGATATCATTAACCCTAATGGTCGCCCATCTCCGATAGGAGATGGCACTTGGTGAAGAAGATAGGTACAGCAAGGCAGAGTTCGAAGAACATCGGAATTACAAACATTGTACAGATTCAATCTAAAAATATTGAACAAAAGTAGGTTCTCAATATTCTCTTACGTTATTTTACTAGTAGCTGATTTTTACTTCGAATTTTAACAGGTCTCTTTACGGGGTCAGTCGTCAAATGGTTGTAATTGACAGGATCATTATCGTGTGAAAACACTTTCATGTTATCATAACTTATTGCCTAACTCGCTCGGAATCACAATTGTGTTCATTTTGTATGGGCTGACAATTGGTATCGGAAACAGCTAGCTGTCACAGTCGTACAAAAACTGACTTATTTGAAACCGATAACGAGTGTCAAATAGTTACGCAAATGTCCTGCTGCTCCTGAACAACGAAAGTGGCCATACATTTTTTTTATGCGACGCGGAAGGTAAACGAGCAAGTGGGTCACCTGATGGTAAGTGGTCACCACTGCCCATAGACACCCGCAACTCCGGAGGGTTTGCAGATGCATTGAGAGCTATGACGAAATGTATCTTGTGCCCGTAATTACACCTGCTGTCTTACTCTCCACACTGGAACATAACAGTGCAAGCACATAACGACGACCGGATGGCCTAGTGGTTAGCGACCCTGACTATGAAGCTTGAGGTCCCGGGTTCGAATCCCGGTCGGGGCAGATGTTTGTATGATGAATACGAATGTTTGTTCTCGGGTCTTGGATGTTTAATATGTATATAAGTATGTATTTATTTATATAAATATGTTTATCCGTTGTCTAGAACCCATAGTACAGGCTTTGCCTAGTTTGGGACTAAGTCAATTTGTGTCAATTTGTCCCATGATATTTATTTATTTATTTATTATTTACATAAGATGGTGGTAGCGATCCGGACGGACCTCGCACACGGTCCTACCACTCGCAAATTAATGGTATTTCTTTGTAATCTTTCACTTGTGTACCCTTGATTGGCATGACATTATCGCCCTATAAGCTCTGCCCGGGCTCGGTGCCCGCACGAGACGGGTAATCGCTTGCCCGGCTCAATTAGGGTGAAAGGGGGACTTATGTCCCTTATTGCGATTTTAGAAGAGTTTATTACTACCTACAAACGGCCGTGAATGTCAGTTAGGCAACTATGGAATGGTATCGTTTTAACATGGCCAGTCTGGCGGTACCTATACCATATATATGATTTAAGATTTTAAAAAATCTCATCAATTAACCGCAAATGCAATGAGAGAAAAATAAACTTCACTGAAAAAGAAGAATAATATCGTTATGAAATATTAAAATAAATAATTATTGTTTTTAAGTTGCTGAATTTACTGTTTTTCCTACAGGTTTAATATAGGCAATGAGATAAGAGATAGTAATCATTGTTTCAAGCTTCGTTTTAGGTAAAATAAAAAATTACTTTCGTCGCTTTCAAAACTGAATACATTATAAGCACGTAAGAACTTCATCCTGTCGCAGAACGCTAAACTAAAAACCAATGAATCATAATTTTTATCTTCCCCTGAAAATTCACGACTATCTCGCACGTGACTAATTCTTCAATAAAGAATCTCTTGAAGTGCCTCAAGTGTTTCTTAAAAGGCTATTTCATACATAAGTTTATGTCTCAGACCGATGTTATCTGACAATGACCAGCTCATTTATTTTTGGAGTCGCTGTAGTCATACACCTGCACTTGAAGCTAAGCTTTTAGGAAAGCATCAATAGATACTGATTGTACCACTTCAGATGTTACCAACGAGGGAAAAGTAACTTTAAAGCACTGGGGATTAAAATTCAATTTTAATTACGCGG
The DNA here is from genome assembly GCA_963691665.1 of Clepsis dumicolana. Lineage (NCBI taxonomy): Eukaryota > Metazoa > Arthropoda > Insecta > Lepidoptera > Tortricidae > Clepsis > Clepsis dumicolana. The sequence goes on along the minus strand of OY829521.1, from coordinate 4,848,926 downwards.
TAGTATCGCTGACGGTACTACTTACGGCAGCGCTTTCAAGAAAGCAAATGAATTTGTACTAAATATTGTTGGTAGTAAGGTAGGAATTTGTTTGCTGATTAATAAGACGTAAGAAGGTAAGCTGTAAGGTGCAAAAGTGATCTAAATGACTATAGTATTAAGGTGGAATTGAGACTGGACGTTGTTGCAACTTTCCTGGCGCCACGCTTTGTCATGTCGATAAAATCTATATCCGGTAGAGTTTCGGGATGAAAATATTTTTACTTATCTTAAGTGGTTGTATCTGCTTATTAATTAGAATCAGTGGAACATCGAGCTGTCAAACCAAACACTTTGGCGGCGTCTCTGTGGAGAATGATTCGAAGAGTTACTTAACATAATGGCAAAAGGTTTAATTGTTGTGTTAAGTCATCGGTTTTTATAGTTTTAATTGAGATTTTAAGGTCGAGAGTTGATTGGTGGTGTGAGAAAGGTTTTGAAATGCTGTTTAGGTAACGTTCGACGTCAAAGAAGTAACATCACAATATTTTAAAGAATGACATGTCACTTCTACGTTGTCTTGTCGATTGGTTATGGTTTTTTCAGATTTAGACAATCGGCATAGGTCAATAATTAGGTAAATATCTCAATGCCCAACACTGCCCCAGTGGTTGGTACCTTCACTCAATTCATAGCAATAAAGATGTCACTCAGGGTGTCAGGGTGGTGTTCTTTTAATTAAGGTGTCAAACATTGGTCGTGTGCCATAGTTATAAAGGTATTTTTAGGGTTCCGTACCTCAAAAGGAAGAAACGGAACTCTTATAGGATCACTTTTTTGTCCGTCTATCTGTCTGTCTGTCTGTAAAGACCCTTTTTCTTTGAAAAGCGTGGAGGTAGCATGCTGAAATTAATATCAAATGCTCAAGCCTGCGGTCCCTTAAAGCTGTGAAAAAATCAACCTTTTAAGTCGACGTAATCAAAAGATACAGTAATTAAGAAGGCTATTTTCATACAAATTACCGTAATCCGAAAATCTAAAGGGTTTTTCCAATTGTCCTAGAAACTTAAAATTTGGTATGAAGGTAGCTCTTATAGCACAACTACTCAGAAAATTTTTAAAATCTTAAATTTTTATGTCTGTCTGTAAGTAAGTTGACCCCACATTTTGCTTAAGAGCAGGGCTCTGCTAACACTGGACTTCTTAAAACACTGGGGAAAAGCGTTAAAATCTTTCTACGGAACCCTCGTGCGCGAGTCCGACTTGCACTTGGCCGGTTCTTCCACTTCGAACTGCATCGGCATCGATGAGCAACGGAAATAGGTGTGTATACCCATATTTATGTGTCAATCTGCATTATATGAAGCGTGACAAACGCAATGCGTTTAATTATGGACAAAAAACCGCTTAACTGTTAAAATAGGTGTTAGTCGTACACGTACATAACTAATAATACTGCGCATAATACTGACATACATATTCATACATAGACCGGTAACGTGTGATAGTGGTGACAATAATTTTAGTTTGATACATTTACGTGTCTTTTGACAATTTCTTTAAGACCATTTTAGAAGGAAAAATTTAAGGATAGAGAGGAGGAGGTCGACCTAGGCGAAGCTACATGGACCAGAAAAAGGAGAAGGCGGTTCTCAATTCGTCGGAATTTTTTTTAGTAAGTACCAAGATGTCACTAATCAAAAAAAAACAAACTGCCCTTACCAACTCTAGCTCTTTCTCATTAAGTTTTTGGATGTAATTTTGCACTATCTTTTAGAAAATAATGACACATTTTCAGCACTCACAGTTCTATGACACGCATATAATCCCAAAGCCCCAAATTAGCAGAGACATGCATAAAAAACTTCTAGTTACGAGAACAATAGAAATTCCGACGTCATGTTAATAAAACTCCTAGTTAATGAACAATAAGTTAAAACACGGCTTTGCCATGTAAACAAGCCTTTCGTAAATTTAAATAAAAAAAGTACAGCAATTATGCGATATCACCGAATCTTGGAGTAGGTGACCGTTAAGACAATCATGGATGGTACTTCCTGCATTACAGGAGATAATACATAGAAATTGTATATTAAAGTGTTCTCATAAATATGTATATGTCTCGGTCTGTGGTCACACAAAACGCTTGTGCAATCTCCTGCGCGGACGGGCTCACACTGCCCGCGCGGAAATGTGTGGAGTCGCTGTCCAAATGATTTTTATTATTTTTTTACACGCCATTTGATAATTGCATGGTTTATGCAAGGTTTTGTGACACTGATATTTTTGACAGTTGCGTAGTTTTTACGGAACACAGACCATTACTTTCCTGGTATTTCATTGGAATTTATTAAATTTTTATTATTTTTCTTACCTGTACATGAACTCAGATACGCGTAGAAAATGTGCGTATTGTGACTGTTTTCTCAGTCTCGTTTTGGTATATTAAACCAAACAAATATTGTTCTTACATTTCGTAAAGACAGCCTTGCAACTTTTACCATTAAATAAAACACATTTTATGTTCTAAATACAAATCATCCTTGTGACGTAGGTACTTAATATCACACTCACACACACAACGAAACAAACGCACTCACAACACAAACTACACATCCTTACCAACTTAAGCTCAATGTTAATATTTAGGAAAAAAAAATCCATTGCGTCTCCACCCCTCCTTGTCCTTACAAACGCCATCGCGCCCTCTGTAATAGAAAAAGTGATACGCGGCGCACCGCAGTATACTAATGCGTTCTTATCAGTTTGTTTTACGGAATTAAGAAATGTCGGCGTTGCCTGTCTTGCGGCTTTTGTTGGATATTGCTTGGGTTCGCGTTTGGAATTTATCGGACGCAATGGTGCTGGCTGGATAGAAATAAGAATGTTCAGGAATAGTACATTATTGTAGAGGCCAGGAAGATAATGGTTGCCGGACGAAGGGGTTAGACGGCCGAGTAACACGAGGCCGGCTATAGTGCGAGTCTGGCAACCCCTGCTCCGGCCGCAGCTTGTACAATGCATTTTTTAAACATTGTAAAGGAATGAAAAAGAAGAAAATTATTAAATACATATATATGTGACATACAGTACATACAAACAAAGCGGAATCAGTAAGCAAAGACTCATCATCATCAATAGAAAAGTTTCCTCCGGACATCCGCCACTTCCAGTAGGCCGAGCACGAAGCTAACGAATCCTGGCGTATCATTACGCTATCGTATCGAAATCGAGAAACCTCATATTAAATTTCGAAACCTGCGTCACGTAAAATCGAATAGTAAACGTTATCTAATTTGTATGACGTTTGGAACAGCATCGCCCGTGAGCGTATTTGGAACTAAAATTTAGTATGAGGTTTCTCGATCTCGATACGATAACCTTACGGTTACGCTTACGCAGGATTCGAAAACTCGTGCTCGACCCTCTGCAAACCGAATTAACTACTAGGTCCGTATTTAAAACGAAATCACGCCACAATTCACGTACAATAAGGTCATGCTACAACAGTTTCGCAACGAGGAAGGACGATCGCGATACTGTAACGCGCGGAAGGAAGGTAGGAAGTTACCTAACCCCCTCACGCTAGGGCATACATTACTGAGGAATTAGGTCAGTGTTCAGTGCTTACTGGCACTATTAGTTAATACTGGCAAATTAGAATCTTTTAATAAGCTCTTTTTGTAATACAGCTCCGTTAGTGTGTAACTGACCGACAACGCACGCGGGCAGCATGGTTACTTGTCTAATGCTAAGGACGATAAAATTAAGAGGGCTGCCAATGCAATAACCTCAACTTGGAGTATCATTTTGCATTTTTTCGCCAATTTATTTCTTTTTTTACGGTTTTCCCGTGAATATAATAAAAATATGCTAATCTTGGTGTAATGGTATGGCACGCGACACGGTATGTCGAGGATCCGGGTTCGATTCCCGGGGTTAACATTTTCTGTTTTTTTTTTGTGTATTCATGTTTCAGTGAGTATTTAAAAAAAGCGTAATCCATGTATATTCGTTTGTACTTGAGATGGCGCTATTGTGTGAAGCAGAGGTCGAAGTGTCATATGAAATGAATGGTACAGAGACCTCTCTAGAGGGAAGCTAAATAGCTAAATCAAATGAAGTTAATTCAAAGCTGAAATTATGTAACTACATGTTTACTTGCGACTCATGAAAATGTTCTCAATAATACAAATGTGACGGACTAATCAAATATTAAAACGGCAAACCAATACGCGAACCCCCGCAAACTCGTTTTGATTTCCGATCATGATTGATTGCAAAACTATGAACCGACATCAACATGATTTATTGCCTGTTAATCTGAGTACAGGATTTTTATTTAAATTGGCGAATCGAAGTTAAACAAAAATAATAAGTAGCTGGCAAAATAACTCTATAAATCTACAAGTTAATTAATTATTCACTAGAAGGAATACTTATGCAACGTACATTTTCTGAATCATAATAATTTAATCAGGTTTACAAAAAAAACTAGGTATATAAAGTTATAATCTATTGCTAAAAGTTCTTATATATCTTTTGGACATCTTTCGATCAAATTGTTTGACATCTATTCACTTTCCGAGTGGTAATTGTATTCCTATGGCTTAAGAAATTGCACGCCTTTTCGCTCTCTACACAATCAGATTTAAATATCAATACATGAAATATTGGAAAGACCATAAACATTTGAATACGAGTTATCAATACATCCATAAAAATAATCTAAGTTTTAGACAGGTACAAGAGGCATTTCATTTTAGCTCTCTGGGTTGACAACGCATCTGCAAACCCTCCGGGGTTGCGGGTGTCTATGGACAGTGGTGATCACTCACCATCAGGTGACCCACTAGCTCGTTTGCCTTCCTCGTTGTTTTAAAAAAAAAGACGTATTTTAGAGCATCTGACCCACTGCAGTACGTAGGTAGGTATATCTGATGACGACAGACTGTACTGTTCAAAAAAGCTCACCACTAAAGGCTCTTACCGAAGTATGTTAGGCACGAGTTGTAATCATCTCACAATTTATTTTTAATTCAAAGTAAACTACTTTAAACTGTCCTCTGAACTTTAAGACGTATAAAAAGTATGCGGCAGGTGACTTTAGCTCCGTAGACTAACAAAGCATTTATATTGCATCGTTAAAGTTATTATATTGGAAAGCTTATAATGTTGAAAGCTTGTATACTTAGTATATTGACATGGCTAATGAGTACTGTGTAGCAAAAAAAAAAAAACTTGATTGTGAAATTAAGGCGAGTTCACAAGGATTTTTAATTACAATGACGCCCTTACTTTTTCATGCACCTTGTATAATATGTGTTCCAGGCAACCAGTAAGGTTTGGTCAACAGCAGTATTCGATTAGGTACGTTACGCAGGATTCGAATATTAATTGTGCTCAGCCCTCTGTGTTTGTTTTTAACCGACTTCAAAAAAGGAGGAGGTTCTACGTTCCACTGTATGTATGTAGGGCTATCGCGGTCCCGCTCCCACATTCCCGTTAGTCTCTGTACGTCTCGCTCCCCTACAATTGACTTGACTTCACTCCAGGCGCATTTAAGTTTGATACGAACTACAGACAATTAGCAAACATCCATTTTGGAATAAACTTTATTATCTGCTTTTGCAAAATGCCCAAAATGTCTGGGTTGCCAAAAATGGGCTGAAGTATTTTTCATACCTAATTAAAAAGCGTAGGTACACATATTTTACAAAGCTACTTCACTGTACTTAACGATGACTACAGAAAACCGTTAAGAAAAACGTCGATAGAACTGCAATTACCCCACAATATGGCCGCCCCCTAACATACAGATATGTCATAAATCCTCGTGCCATACATTGTAGCTTGACTCGCGCCGCCTCATATGCTCCAATAATGTTCCCGCGAAGTAATTACTAACCTCCCATTAAATATATCGCTATTGTCAAAGAGTAAACAGCTCACAGAGACCAAGATTCGAAGAATCGCGCCATGATGGTCAGCATTTTTGGATTGTATAATGCAATGTTATCCATCCCAATCCATTAAAATAGTCGGAATAGCGACATATCTTACTGTTAGTGGCTGTGCAATATATGCACTGAAAGCACCGGTTTTCTCAAAATCCACCAGCATTGCCGAAGATCTTTTTTATGGATGTGATAATGCATGACGCATCCCTCCTGACCTGGGGTAGGTCATATGGGGGGGAGGGGTATGTGCGACTCTCCTCGTGCACTCTCTCTGCTAATCAGAGGGAGGAGCGGAGTATACTAAAAACAACGGTGTTTACCGATGTGTACTTAGTTCAGTTATAATAAACTCATTGGTAATAAGTTGGTAGCCACACAGCTGTACCTTGCACCTATTATATCTCGGGTGTACGTCTCTGTGTGGTTTATACACTGTGATCGCTTCCCTGAAAACTATGAGAAAATAAGCTATGAACGTTTTAATTATGTCTTATATTTGCAAGCGTTTTATACGCGAAAGTTTCGTCAGATTGGTGCTAGATGTAACTAATTACGTGGGGACGTCATTATAACACAAAAAATGCTTGTTTAAAGATGTTGAAGCATCGGCTTGCTGGCAGAACAGAGGGTCGAGCATGACTTTACGAAAGCTGCGTAACGTTACGGTTATCGTATCGAGATCGAGAAACCTCATACTAAATTTTAGTTCCAAGTACGCTCACGGGCGGGCGCTGTTCCAAACGTCATACAAACTCGACAACGTTTACTATTCGACTTTACGTTACGCAGCATTCTAAAGTCATGCTCGACCCTCAGGTACTGAGCTTTTACAGAGAATAAGTAAAAAGAATACAAATCGATTGAAAACCCAGGGTTTAATTACGGTTACAAGAAAAGACAGATGTACAATGGCGAACTTATCCTTTAAAGGGATCTCTATCAGTTAAACTTCGTTGTCATTTATTAAGCTTTATCTATTTCAATTATAAATAAATAGTTCTCGGCCACGTTAAAAGTGTGTAGCTCCAATGACAAATACTGAAGTTGTAATTTTCCTGCACGGCGTCTTAAGATTAATGACGATCAAAGACGATAGTGTTAGTGACCAGTCGATGACAGGTCATTGGCCCTTATGCTTTAGTTGGGACACGCGGTATCATGTCATCACAGTCACACGGGAGTCGAACTCTGACCCCTGGACTCAAATGATAGCAATGATTAAATGACAGCCGGAGGCTGTCTTGATGTCGCATGATGTATTCTAATGACTTAGAATCATTAGGGCCGCGTGAGAAATGATTTGGACATACAAATCGGCGTTAGGTAATACTAATAGTACATGTGTTTGTTTTTATGTGTGTTTGTAAGTAATCTTGGAGTAAAGGTTAGAAGTGGCGTAAGTAGAGTACCACAGCATAAATCACAGCTAATAATTAATTATTATTATAGGGCTTGTGCAAAGTCTAGTCGAATCGTTACTTTTTACGTACTTACTTACATGCTAAGCAGTAGTGCGTTGCTCATGGGTAAGTCAACCAGGAAGGTTGCCGGAAAAGATGTCAGATGTAGTCCATGCAATGTCTTCAATCAACTGAGAATTTCATTATCATACAGCGCCGTTTCCTAAAAGAGAGTTCATCCGTGCGATGATTCTCTAATGCGGTCAAGCTGGGAACCTCAAATGCTAGTGTCACTTTTCGACACTAAGTGACAACTAATTTGACACAGAATGACTAGCAAAACTGATGGCAATTGGGGCCGTAAGTTTCTAGAGTGGCCACCGCTAACCGGAAGAAGAAGCGTTGGCAGGTCTCTCGCAGGTGGACGGACGATATGGTAAAGATCGCGGGAAGCCATTGGCTGCGGGTAGCACAAGACCGGTCGTCATGGAGATCCTTGGGGAAGGCTTATGTCCAGCAGTGGACGTCTTCCGGCTGATAATGATAAGCTGATGAATTTGACACTTCAACGCCGAAACAGCAGTGAATAACCTTAAAAATAATACCCTTAATCGAGTAATAAGACATGAGTGTGTTTTTAAGACCAATAAATTCTAACGCCTTCATACATAGTGATAAACTGCACAAAAATGTCGCATTATTCCCGCAAAAGGCCATTCTCACCACCTCGCTAACCAAGAGTTAGTGACGTAAAAAAGGCAGGAAAGACGCTCCGTCCACTGCCTGCATTAGCATTAAAACGGTCACACAATTACACTCTGATTAGTGTGTCGCCGACCGACTGAATTCATTAGTTCAGCTCACCTGATTTTATTTAATTAATGTGTGGTTACGGGCCGATAGTGTTGCGTGGTTAAACTGTGCTTAATTATTGTTTGATAGTTGTTGTTATTGCTTGGTTTAAAGGTCAAATGGTACTTTTAGTTCGGTTCAAGTTGCTATTGCGAAAAGGGTTGACTGTCACGAACGTATTGTGCTAAGAAAACTAAAACCAAATCAAATTGTTATTTACTTAGGATATTTTTCGAGACAAATGTTTTGTTCTTTTAACTAAGAGCACGGTTGTAACTAGTGAAGTGTGTCCTATAGGACACACTTCACTAGTTGCAACCGTGCTAAAAGCAGTAGCTTTTCCATGTATAGATTTTTCACAAACAGACTTTTAATAATTGTACGATGTAAGTAACTGTATTTTACACACCATTATTACATGATATCCTAGTGCCTTCCTAGATATATCATAAATAATGTAACAAACACTGACGAGTAAAGATAACGAGTACATAATAGTAGTTTATGCAACTGCTACATAATGAGGGTCCTTAAAACACGAGTGTGTTTTTATGAAACGAGGCGAAGCTGAGTTTCATAATAGGATCACACGAGTGTTTTAAGGCCTAATTATGTGGAGTTGCATACATTACTTTATCTACACACATATTGTAAGTACTCTAAGATGGGTTCAGAAGCCGAAGGCATATATTATACTCATACTTGTCACGAATTTGATTGTTTTTTTTAAATCATAGACAAACATACCGAGCTGACATTTCGTAAACTGTTTTTAAAAAAAAAAAAAAAAACACATTATTAATTATACCTACATGTCGGACTGAACTCGACTTATATACGTGAGTGATCCGTTTTATTTCACTATGATTGTAAATTACGTTGGTTGTCAAATTCGAAAAATCGAATTCAATATCGAAAAGTCATTACGACATCGAATATTACTTTACTGCTGGACCTGCTGGTCGTGGTGGTTGGCGGCGGAGGCGACGATGTACTGCAATGCTGGTCATTTTCTACGGTTTCTGAACGCATTAGAGAGGACTTATGATATTGTGAAGAACAAGACCGGTGACTCTTCGGTCATGGCTAATTAGGCCCATTTCTTTGGCCAATGTTATCGCTAAGGTGTTGAACGAGCTGCTTGACCGTCATTTGGTTCAGCATATTAGTCTAAACGATGCACAGTTCGGTTTTCGACAGGGGCTGTCCACGGAGAGCGCTACCCTATGCCTCAAGCAGACCGTACAATACTATACATCCAGAAAAACACCCGTGTTTGCCTGCTACCTAAACTTGTCAAAAGCATTTGACCTTGTACCTTATGATATAATGTGGTATAAACTACGTAATGAAACGAGTTTACCAGAAGAAATAACATGCTTATTAAAGTACTGGTACAGTAATCAGAAAAATTGCGTTAGATGGGGTGGAGCTCTCTCGGATAGCTATAAGCTGGAGTGTGGTGTGCGGCAGGGGGGGCTTACTTCACCGAAGCTGTTTAATCTTTATGTGAATAAGCTTATAGATGAGCTGAGCAGCGCTCGTGTCGGGTGTCACATAGATGGAGTTGCCGTCAACAATATAAGTTACGCTGATGACATGGTGCTGTTTAGCCCATCGATAGGCGCCCTGAGGAGACTGTTGAAAATATGTGAGTCGTATGCTGTGGCCATGGTGAAGTAATGGTCTTTAAGGCAGGTAGAAAAACTTACTCAACTATACCAATAGTAACACTTTATGGAGCGCCGCTTAAAACCGTCACAAAGTTCAAATACTTGGGTCACTGGGTCACTGACGATTTAACTGATGATATTGATATAGAGAGGGAACGTAGGTCCTTGGCTGTTAGGCGCAATATGTTGGCCCGCAGGTTCACGCTGTGTACTAAACAAGTAAAGATTACGCTTTTCAAATCGTTTTGCCAATCTTTTTATGTGTGTAGCCTGTGGACTGGCTTTAGGCAGACGGCATACAACGGCCTACGGGTCCAATATAATAATGCATTCCGGGTGCTGATGGGGTTGCCGCGAGACCTAGGGACGTAAATGGCCTGATTATGATTACCGACATTTTAAGTCTTTGTGTCTAATAATAATAACATCACGATCACCCATGACGTGAACCTCGTGAAGGCCGAGAAGGACAAAGTCGGCAAGTACCTTGACTTGACTCACGAGGTTACCGCCATGTGGCCTGTTGATTCGACGATCACTGTCCCGATAGTCGTTTCGGCGAACGGTCTAATAGCGAAGAGCCTTGACCATCACCTTAAAAGGCTCTCGCTAGATGGTTGGGTCAAGGGTCAGATACAGAAGGCGGTACTCCTGGACACAGCTCGGATAGTCAAGACGTTCCTCTCTCTGTCGCCCTGACCACCGGTAGCTTAGGCACGCTTCACTGCCGGCGGCACCCTAGGTTAGGTTTTTATAATGGTTTTATATTTTGTATTATTAATATTGTTTTATTACTTTTTATATGAATATTGTAAAAACCTACCCTGAGATTGTAATATACATACGGAAAATAATATCTATGGCAATATTTGTCTTAAAATGCAGGTTTCTTAAACTTCCGTTTAACCATCACTTACGACCCCTGTGCCACCGGGCTCAAGGAGCGAGTGAAAACGTACAGTGAAATGTCTCGGGCAACGGAGCGTCCCTTTGGGAACGGCGTGTCGCAGCCAGTTTATGTTAATCGCTATTGTCGTGTAAATACTATATTTATACGATTTTATACGATGCGACGACTCTACTTTGTACAGGTAGTGGTTGGGAGAGCGTGAACGATTTTTAATTACCTAGCTAGTTTGTAATGCTTCGTTTGTCCATTGGTGACGATTTTTCATAGACAGAAAATTGACTCTTAGGTACACTTGCAATAAAAATTACGTAGGTACATAAATGTTTTATAGGTAAGACACAAAATGGTAAATACCAAAAAAAATATTCCGATGAATTGAGAACCTCCTCATTTTTTTGAAGTCGGTTAAAAATGTATTTTCACTAGCGACAGGCAAATTTTGTTCCCAAGACGTTCAAGAAATCGACGTTTGCTAGGAATATAATAGTTTCAGTCAGTTAGTCAAAATAGCTAGGTAAGTAGGCACTATTAAATTACACTAAATTTTCCACATAGTCCATACCAGCATCAGACATACCTCTAGGCAAAATACAAAATCAGTAAATATAACTTTTAATAACTGATATTTTTCTAGCACTACCCAATATACGGTTTACCTAGAGGCACAATTTTTCTCCATAAATCGTTCTTCCGTAATATTTCGCGGTCGTGATAAACACAGAGCGGGTATTATTTATGACATATTTGATCAGATAAGTCTACTGTCCACTTCTTTGAGTTAGTGCGGGAAAGAGAGGCGGATACAGTAGGTCCGCGTCATTGTATGCTATGGTGCCAATGATATTATAATTATGGATACGTCATTATGTTCACAAAACAATTGTAAAACATATTCCGAACGTTCCTATTCGAGAGTGACTGAGGCCAAAGAGGCTACAATTTGTAGCCTGTTCTCCGTTTCATTTTCTGCGTGCTGATGACATCTAACTCTTTTTAGGGTTCCGAAATGGTAAAAAGGAACCCTTATGGTGCGACTCAGTCTGTCCGTCTGTCACATCTGGTTTATGTAATATCGTTGTATGGAGAGCAGAAAAGTTACATTTCGACCACAGCTTAAATAGGTACTACATCCCACATTAAATGTCCCATATTTGAACAAAGATTGTATTTTGAATGCATAGAAGAGTATTGTCTGCATAAAAGCGCCGTTAAGAGATGTAGGTAATAGTCTCTAAGGGTCAATATAAAGTAAATTTACGATCAGCAGTTCAAATAATAAGAATAATTAGAAATGAGATGTACTTATACCTACGGTCCTCAAGGTCTCCGCATATCAGATAAATAAAATATTAATTATGTCATACGACCAAGCTACGCAAGTGTCAGACTATAGAAAAGCGCTGCATTCTGACGCCGCACACTCTACGCGCGTGACGGGTGTGTCTCTTACCTGCCGTACGCACAGTGGACGTGTGCGTTTCGTTGAAACACGAGTCTTGTGGAGATCCCTGCGGACCTACTGGCAATGTGTCAACTACAGCTCAGCTTTGGGGGCTAAATTGGTGGCGTAAATCAAAAGAGGAGAGTCCCAGATAGCGGTTGATGAGAGCAACTAAACAGAACGGGCGTTAATAACCTCTGCGGCAACTTCGTTAGAGGCAATGATATTAAAATAAAAAGGTAGGTTGGTCATGCTAGTACTAGCTGGACGTAAAAAAATTTCCACGCGATGAAATAACCAGGTTGACTTAACTCTGTATTTCGCGCTTATTATTGTCCTGTCACTGTGAGCCTACCTAATTTATCCGGGTTATAATTTTGTTTCGGCAGGGTGCGCTTGTTAGCTTAGCTTTACGCTACCATTTTGAACAAGACAAGCTTTAGCGTTATTTCGAAATAAACATGAAGTGTCGAGATAACCTGAAAAGAGCGCACAACCATCACACAAGTACTTAATCCCACCAGATAGGTATACTAATTTCCGCAGACAACCACAGATCACCTACCTCTGTCAGTAACTCGTAGCTCATTCCTAGACTCCCAAATTAAAAACATCTGATTAATTTCCATTTCAAGACTGCAACAAAATACCTAACCTCTACCTCTAATCCTCAATTAATAACTCTATCAATATCGACGGCAAAAACCTTTGAAAAATACTCTCTATAGTCCGTAGAATACGCTCGCACCACCCTAGCAAAGACAATAGTAATGAGCCTGTCAATATTGCTTAGGGCCCGACACTCGATAATGCCTGTTGACGTTTCGGTGTGTTGCTATGCGGGTAGGTTGGTAAAAATGGGTGTATAGTTCTGCCTGTGTTTTCGCAAGAAGAAGAAAAGATCGTGTTGAAGTACAGGCCGTCTCTTTAAAACCCCGATGCAAAAAGAAGGGTATTGTAAGTTTGACGTGTGTCTGTCTGTGGAACTTTAACTCCTAAACGGGTGTCTAACCAGATTTGGACACTTTATGAATAGCTGCAGTGCCGCGCCGCTATGAAGTCAAGCCTGACTTCGATCGATATTGTTCTTAGCTAAGTTTCATCAAAATTGGCTTAAACAGTGTCAAGGATCGGACCTTGAAATAAAAATACCGAGAGTTTTTAAACTTTTCTAAGTTGTACTTGGAGTAGTAGCTAGTAAATTGATGTAAACAGGTTGATGGAAAGTGATTGATCACCACTGCCCATAGATACCTGCAACCGCGAGGGTTTCCATCTTGCTCTCTTTTTGCCAACTTAGAGGGCAAAGATGATATGCCTCTCGTGCCTTTGATTTCCTCATCTTACTCTTCACACCGGAACACAACAATACAAGCACTGGTAGTATCAGGTTTAGCGAGTAAGATGGTGGTAGCGATCCGGACCGACCTCGCACAAGGTCCTACCACCCGCAAACTTACTTGGTGAAACTTTTAATACCGTGACTTAAAAAAATATTTATTTAAGGCTTTCATATTCATAATATTACACTCACTACTAGCTTATGCCCCGCAGCTTTGCCCCCGTGATATATTTCAAAATGGGCTAGTTCCCTATCCCGTGGGAATTTCGAAAAATCCCTTCTTGGTGCACTTCCAGGATACTCAAGTTACATGTGTGCCAAATTTCAAGTCCCATCTAGAGGTCCAGTGGTTTAGGCTGTGCGTTTTCTGTCTGACAGTCAGTCACGCTGCTGTTTTATAAGTACAGATTGTCATCACTGTGTAAAAATCTGTTAATTGCCAAAGAGAAAAGACGCTTCAAAATGATCCCGCGCTCCCATAAAACAAAAGCAGTAAGGGGCAATAATAATTGAGACAAAAGGCAAAGAGGTCGACCCTTCCGGAGTGCATGGGAGTGGCGGACTTAAATTTTGGCATTGACAGCCGAAACTGCCCCGAGGGACCGAGACGTGCTTTTAGTGCCTTTATTCGTTATGGTTAATGCGGGAACTAGTTTACGAGCATTAGCGTTATTTGCGACCTCTGCGAGAGCGATATACGGCTGACCGTGCACGCAGGTACGATCAAATTGGCTTGTGTTATTTATTTGATGGGAAGTGTTGCTAGTTTTTAGGGTCCGTTTCTGGAAGGAGACCTGCGGCGTTATTGCGTATCTATTTTGACACTAGTTATCGGATTAAAATGTCAGTTTTTGTACGACCTGTGACAGCTAGCTGTTTCCGATATCAATTGTCAGCCCATACAAAATTGTAAATCCCAGCGAGTTAGACAATAAGGCCGCTGTTCGTAGACGAAAGTCATGTCATGGCTGAGGAACATACTGGAATGGACGGGGGTCTCGATGTCTGAGGTATAGGTAAGCCACATTACTTGTAAATTTTATCGAAATCCGTTGAGTAGTTTTTGCGTGAAAGACATCAATTCACTCATCCTTACAAACTTTCGCGTTTATACTTAACATTAGTAAGATAGGATGGGATGTGTCACTTATCAAACCAAATCTTGGAATGCTTGACCTAACCGACGTTTATTTTGACAAATAGAAGGCGCAAACGGTTCGACATTTTTCATCTCTATTACAAACGTCCTGCGACCACTTATAACCTCTTTCATCTTTTGTCATGTAAATCTACGACCTCGTAAACATTATCAACTCCATTCAGTCGTGTATTTACACCTCACAAATCTGTGACATCAAGTTCTGAATTAGTTTTATGAATTCTAATATCACTATTGTGTTGACGAATAAATCTCCCAATCAGTACTGTCAAAATGTCTATTTTGATGCGTCAAGTTGGAAATGAAATGGGTGAGGCTATCAATCATAGTGGATGGAATTATCCGTATTGTTCCTTGTGGACGCTCCTATGGGTTCGGATGTTTTGATTAGGTATGACGTATGTCGGTGTCAGCCGTTAATGACTGATTATTAAACATTTTCTTGTGACTCAGGAATGCCATTGTGGACTTTGACTTCCTCAGGGCATTGCAACTTTCAAAATCTAAAGACTCAACAGTAATTAGCACCATTACGCAACATTAGCAACCACCCGCGTTTCGTCTACCCGTGATCATGATGCATGTAACTGCGTCGAAATCTCGGGAACGCATCTAAACCTAGTAAGGTAATAAAAGTTCAATATCCTGTAGTTAGTATATCCAACATAGGACAACCAATAGCGACAATTACACCCTCATTATCTCCTCCATATACATGTGCAACATGTTTCATTAGAGCTAATATGTGGTCACCAAGAGGTCATCACTCGTGGGCCCTCTAACGAGCGTCGCGTCACGCAACGACTGTATCGTACCTGACCTTAGGTGAACTTTGGCATCTACCAGTTGTTGATATGTAGGATTATGTCTATTAAACACGAATTTGGCGTACACCTTAAGTATGATTCGATTGAGTTAATGCGTTTTTGGACAATGTTTCTAGTTTGAAACTGTTATTTTAATGTTTACAAATTTCAATGTTTTTTTTTCTTACATTTCACTAGCTGTTGCCTTTGACTTTGTTTATTAAACAAGCCTATGTTTTAATCTAAGGTGTAAGCTAAAGCTATCTCCGTTCCAAATTTTTACCAAATCTCTCGAGCCGTTTCACTGTCACAAACTTTCGCATTAATAATATTAATATAATCTTTTTCAGTCTTGCTGTATTATAAATTCCAATTTAAATATTACCTGCAATTTTTCTCCAAACTAGTCCAACATCAGCAGTGAATATCAAAAGTAATCTATTTTTAACTATTAGAAAGCTTTAACGTTATGATTTATAGGTTTCGTCTCCTACCGACTCAATAGAAGCTAATACACACCCAATCAGACAATGTGTTGTGTACAAAACATTCAGTTCTAATCTCGTTAAAGAAATGTGTTACGATGCCATCTATCTTGCTATAACGACAATGTCTTGATGTATTTTATCACATTTAGCCTTAGTTGAAATATTTACTACCACCAACCAGAAATCACTGACCTCTGACTCACAGACATCTACTTTAACAACTTCAATAGTAAGAGCTCTAGTTGTTCTGGTTAGGTGCGTGCCGTGACCGTAGTGTTAACGTTCTTATTTGTCATCTGTCAATTTGCCTTCTATTTTAGTTGGGGTATGAAAGCTTTCGTTTATAGCTGCGGGTGTCGTTTGTGTTTTGTCATCATTATTTTTGGATTTTTTATGATGTTTATTGACAGTTTGAGCCATTTCACTGCGGCTATTTTGGAAGTTACATAATAGAGCTTGTTTTAATACGATGGTGATATTTGAAGTTCATAGTAAAATAAACGGATTACTGACGCTCACGTATTATAAACTGAGTTTAGCCCCACATGTTTCGGACTAATTCGTAGTTCTTCTTTTGAGAGCGCACAACAACCCTCGTTTTTATCGTCATTTTTATTATTGTCAAATGTATACCTACACCGGAATTTAAGTACATTTTTCAAGACTTCTTTAACTTTTCTGGCTAAGATTTTACGAAATTTCGGAAAGTTACCTATCATTTTTATGTCACATGATCGTCTACGCACGAAATGCTTGTTTGAATGAATTGGTTTTTTTTGCTCACAATTCAGAAGGTAGCCTGTAACTACTTAAAAAAAAATAAACACCAGTGAAACTCCAAACTTAAATGATTAAGAATAACCCAGTATCCGTACCCACCCTAATCTCAGAGTTTACGCCCTATTAATACTTTTATTAATAGCACGGTTTAGTTTCTTATGCGCACGCACAGATCCTTACACTCTTAGTCACAGGACTGATTGTTGAAACTGTGGTGTGTATTTGGTAGTAAGGAGAGTATAAGATTTAGTAAAAGGTGGAGCAGAAAGATGCGTAAGGGCATTATGTTTAATTACAAGAGACCCGTCAAAGCACTGCCTGAAAATAACAGGCTGCCTTAAACGTTTTAAGAAGTTAAGCTTTTTGGCGGCAAACGCTACCATTAAATAACATTTGGCATCGACGCGCTTTTGTTTTATAATTGTGGTGAAAAAAGGTTGGCGGATTAAAAAGTCGTTTGAGAGATTAATTTTGTAAAAAAATAATCTTACCAACAAAACGGGTTAGGGTAATTGTTTAATTTGTAGCCTACTTCTTTGCTGCTGATTATTTGATATACAATTTAAACAAAAACATAATATGTACTTTGTTATTAATTTCGGAGTCACTTTTTAAAAGTCACAGGTCCAAAGACCCAGCGACATTCTTTACAGATTGGACATTAAAAAAAGCAAAAAAAAAATTATAAACTCTTTAATTTCGAATCGTCGTCAAGCAGCCGAAATGATTACCTGGGATGGAACCCATAATCCCCCATAATTATACCTATGAGGTGATTGATAGCTCCACGCACTATGCCAATGGGTCTGATCATTTTTTGTCCCGGGATTAAAGGAAAGTCCACAATGGACCGGGAGCGGGAAAATGGGAATTTATTTAATTAAGGAACGTGAGTTGTAAATGTTGATTATTGTGCTGTGATTAGTTTTTAAGCTCTGTTTGTCATGGCCATAGCATTTATACGGCACACTATACTTGTCATACATTTTACTGCAACAAAAAGAGAGAGAACGAGAGAGGGATTTATTTACACAAACACACACACAGAAAATAAAGAAATACCTTAAGTACACAAAAAAAATCTGGTACCTAGTACGAAAAGGTCGTATTTATACATTTTATTGGTATTCTATTTGCGCTATAGATTCATCTGAAATTTTACGATGCAGATGACACAGAATTTTAAATTTACTCATGAATCTATACAGTTGAGAAATTGACGTCAGTCACAAACTGACTCACAATCACAAGCCATTTGTTGCAAGAAATAGACCAACATAAAAAACGTTACATTTTTGCGGTATCAAATCCATCAAAAGATATCGCTGGAAATTCCTGTATGGCTTGAAGAAACTTCAGTAAAACTCGTCATTTTAGAATCCAATTTTGTTCATCTACAAAATCAACAAACCAGTTTGTTATGCTTTCTATTTGCTTGTTTGTAGCCCGCTTCACTAGATATACTTTTTCAGCAATTAATACTAATTAACCAATGCAGAGTTTGTGAAACTTCTTGTACCCCATAATCATTGTACAACCCTAACTTGCATTCGGATGGACTTTACCTGTAAAGTAATCGACGGACTCCTCCCTGGCTGCCGGTTCAACCCCCTCTATAAATAATATTATTAGAAACGCCTATTTCGCTAGAAATAACCAAAAATCATGTAATTACATTAAATGGCCACCATTTTCTTCATAAGTGATCAACTATGGTTTGGGGTTTTTTAGACACGGGACACCCCTATTGTGGGCTAAGCTACTTTACCACTTATAGACATAGTAGAAAAACCTTTATCACGGGCCAGGCAAAAATCAATCCTATGACAATGTCATAAACGTTTTGACAGGGGAAAGCTTTTCTCACTTTAACTATAGATACTTTCAGGGTGTAACAAAAAATATAGTGACAACGGCAGTAAACTACGGAAATCTGCTGCCTGAACCAAGTATGAAGTTCATTTTAAAATGTTACATGTGAGACTTTGAAATGAGAAAATAGAAGTTCAGCTTTTTATTTTTCCATTTTTTTCATCAGCCACAAACTTCATCAATTAGTACCTAAACGATACGGTAACAATAGGACTGTTGTAGAAATGTGAAAACGACAGCGTACTTTGAAGTTTGTTTTGAATAACTCAACTATGACGTCCTAATTTTAATTTTATTTTACATTTTAGTATTATCTTCTTTCGAACTGAACATTATTAGGCTTGGAATATTACCTTAGTTAGGTACTTAATTGCAACCAACATTTTGTTTGCGAATAAAAGTAGCTATAAACACTGCTACCGTAGTAAATAGAGAAGTGAAAAAAATACTACAAAGCATCAGACTAATCTTTTCTGAACAAGCGCCCAGAGCCATGTTAAAATATTTCGAATTTCATCAAAATTGCTTTTTTTTAAATGATCGTTTTGATTCCTGTAAAAAGTAAGGGCGTAATTACGGTCACAATGCGGTTACGAGGACAATTAGATTTTGACGGCTGGTGATAAATGGATGTCTTGTGTGCAAAAGGTGTGGAGTCGCCGTGATGTATAAAAAATTTGAGAACACCATTACATTATTGAACTGAACAACGTAAGGGTGGATAGAAAAACGTTTTCATAACATTTTTGATAATTCCATTTTATTTTAAATACAGACAGCTGGGTATTTTATGGCGCGACGATACCGTCTCTTTCTGTTCGTGATCAAGCATTTACTATTATAGGTACCTAATTAATATAAATTGGTCGTATCAAAACTATTCTTACTTGTGATTGGTTAAAGTTCCTATAAGAAAAATGTTCTTTAAATAATGACAAGAGTTGTGAAAAAAATTTACACTAATTAAACTAATTATTTAGTTTAATTAGTGTAGATTTTTTTTACCTATTATTATTATATTACTATTATTATTATTACATATTATTATTGTTACCTACGTCAACGTTCCCAATTTAAATAACCAACTTGTTCAATCGTAGTGTGTTGAGAATATTTTTTATAACTATTGCCGACTCTATAGTTTTCCCTAACCACCCGTAATTTAACAACAATGCGTCCCATTATTAAAACGATCGTTTTCCTAACCGCGAATTATCAAATTTCACTAGCCTAGCATTACCACATAAGTCCAAATGTCTCGGGGTGCTTTACCAAACCAGCGCCTTTAGACCTCTCAAGGTCTTTACATCAATAGGAAGAGCTTTGAGATTTGATGGGTATACTTAAGATGGTGTGCCAAGTTAAACGATTAAGAGAAAATTGCAAAAGATTACAACCTGATGCTGGTAATCCAGGATTTCATAATTACAAGTCTCCCAACTTTCAAATGTTCCCGATTTGATACAGTTTCTCAGATGTCTACTGGCCGGTGATTTACTCACACAAGCCCTCAATTTGACCATTTTTAAAAGGTTTTATTTATAGTCCACTTAAGTAATTAAAGACGCAGAAGTTAAATGACGAATCCTTAAAAGGTTGAGCTGAAAATTTTACGCAATTAGAAAAACATATTTACGTTTGTTATGTGGCCATTTCGAAAACTAGATGACGCAGATTCAATTTCTTTAACGATAAATGACACTCAATTAACTAAATTATGTTTAGCATTTTATAATGACATCCTAAATTAAAAATAAACATAGTCGCTACCAGCTAAAACTAGTCGGTAAACATTAAACGAAACGACAAAGTGACAGATTCAAGGAACTAATTTTTAACGATCCCAACACGGATCTCGATCAGACATCCTCCCAAATCAAGTACGACGTAATTAATCATTAATAAAGTGGAGGAAAAAACATTTTAATTAGATAGGAAACGTGCTCTGTACTTGACATTTAGATCCCCCTAGCTTAAGTCATCCAAAGCTACTAATTACGCAGAATCATTAGATGGTTTTAAGTGTAGTTTTTATGAGAAACTTGAGTGCATTGCATAGGTGTAGGAAATGGAATATTGAGAGTCGTGAGTCGTGATATACTATGTCGCAATGTTGATAGAGGCTTGATTAATTATTGTGACGAACTACGTAATTTGCATATATTACATTTTAATGTTGTTGCGGTGTTTATAGATGCAGTTAATTTAACTTGTTAGTAAAACATTTTAAACGGATGATATCGGATTTAGCTGATATAATTATGTAACTTTGATTACTTAGCCTCCAACAAAATAGAGCTACGACCTAGGTCGTGTTTTATAAAGCTACAGGTTACATTTACAAGCGGAAGTCTCTTTCTAACAAAAGGTGATAGAATGAGACTTCCGCTGGTAAATTGGAACTTTTAGCTTTGTAAAACACGGCTCTGATAAAGATCGCGGGATCGCGGTGGATGCGGAAAGCACAAGACCGGTCTGAGTGGAGGAGAGCCTTAGGGGAGGCCTATGTCCTTGTCCATGAGTGGACGTCTTTCGGCTGACATGATGATGATGATGAAATTCTTAGTCTTTTTAAGCCGTTGTCCTGGCCGTTATCACAATTAAAGACGGATTGAATTTTTCTTTACTTTATTTAGTTCTAATCTTAACATTTTATTTAAATCTATAAAATCTTGTCTTAGGCCTACACTTCTAAAAGAGCTGGGTGTTCAATATTTCAATGTAATACTTTCAAGTCACAGAATTGTTGAAATTAAGTCCATATGCGAACCGATTTTAGGATGCTTGGGAAAACAGCAGAGACCAAGTTATAACGCAATTATTAGGACTTCGCATAGACAAACAAACTTGCGAGTATACTTTACTACTATCCTTATTTATCCAACCACAATGGCAATCAAGCTTAAAAACTCAAGCCCTCGCCATAAAATGCTTCAACTCTCTGGCGCCTCATGCATTATTCTCACAATTTCTTCATCCAAATCATATGTTACAATCCCAACAGGAAGGTGTCAGTGCTTTTTACTCGCATGCACAGAGCCCTTATACGGGAGATGGCAGAGCGCGCTTTCCCCAGTGCCAAAAATAATCAAAAGCAATGTCCAAATATGTAGGCCTCCAACAAGATGGAGCGACGACCTAGTAAAGATCTGCCTGGGAGGAGGCCTATGTCCAGCAGAGGACGTCTTTCAACTGACATGATGATGATGATGTTCAAATTGGCCATGGAAAATTTTATTCTGTGCGTGTTTTACATTTGTGCAACTGTTTTGTTTTGCTTATAGGTAGGTATTTGCTAAGAAAAGAATCCATATCCAAAGCGCAGGTTTTGGTATGATTCAGAACATAACATAACATGTGTGTTGTCGCGTCTAGAGCGAGGTAGCTTGTAGGAGAGAAAGTAAACAATAAACCCAAGATTAGGTTCATGTTGTCCAACAGGCTCTACTAGACGGGGTGAAGGTTCGAAGCGAGTCGTTGGTTCAGAAGTCTGGCGCTGTCAAGCGCAAAGTAAGTGGCTGACTATATGTCACTGCCTGAAAAAAAGCAGTGTCAAAGCAACTGCCGTATGAGTGCTCTGTGCTCGCAAGACATTTAATTACGGACGTCCAGATATGAATAATTCAGGTGCGCGGGCGCTGGAACGGTCACAGAACGCGACCGCGACGGCCGACGCTAGATTACAATGCGTAGGAGTAGGGAAAAAAGAAAATTAATGCAAGGGTTATAAAGTGAGGTAAAAGACTTTCATAAGATGCAAGAAGTAGGTAAATGGAAATTTTGATGAAAAGGTGAAAAGTAATTGGAAACGTTCTTACTTGATTTTACAGTTACAAAGTTAACATAAAATTAAATTAAATATAGCTCTCCTGTATCCTTGTTGGCTTATGTATAAGAATTTAAATAAATTCCGTCCCGGTCATAAACCAAATACTTTGACTGGACGTTCGCCTCAGTGCAGTCATCCAATAAACAGACGAATAAATAGATTCCATTTATAGTAGCTAAATCTTCTTATATACCCATAAAACAGTAGGTACCGTGACTGACTGACTGGCAGACAACGCACAGCCTAAGCCACTGGACCTAGAGACTTGATATTTAGAGTATCCTAGAGGTGCATTAAGAAGGGATTTTTCGAAATTCGAACGGGATAGGGAAAAGCCCATTTTGAAATATTTCACGGGGCAAAGCCGCGGGGCATAAGCTAGTGTTGGTATAAAAGCGAAATAAGAATCCTATTCAGCCAAAGATCCTATCCTATTCACATCACACACATCACCAGCCTTTTTTTTACGTCCCACTGCTGGGCACAGGCCTCCTCTCAGAATAAGAGGGCTTGGGCTATAGTTCCCACTCGGGCCCAGTGTGGATTGGGAACTTCACACACGTCATTGAATTCCTATCCTATTAACAAAAACTATTTGGAGTTACAACCACGTTTCCGCACAGACATTCCGTTAAAATTACAGCGATACGAGATAACGATTAATTACAAGCCAAGCTGCCAAAGACAAGTAAATAATATCAATCCACGATGATTCATAGGAAAAAAGTCGAAGACCGGTGCCATTTGTCCCCAGGCGACCATCACTCGGTAATTTGGGTTCGAGTCCGCGGTCACATTTCGGGGCGAAAATTTTTGACATTCCGTCACCGCCCTCCGTGAATTGCTTGGGTTCCATGGGGCTATGTCTTGGGAGAGGAGATTTAAAAAAAATGGCAACGGTGATGTTAGAAATGATTTAGGAGGTTGGGAGGTTCTTGAAATTATAGTAGAGAGAAGTTGGGTATTATCGGACCAACTGAATCGTGACCCATTGTGGAACCTTTTCCTAGAAAATTTCATGGCGAAATCGCGTTGCCTAATAGGAAAATCGTTATGCCACTTACTGTGAAAACGTTCTACGGTGGGCTAGGAATCAAATAGTTGGACTGTAAGTACAGTACATTTATTGAACACCACAAATCAGTAGGTACCTACAGTGAAATAACTCTCTAATAATACTAATAATGACTCTTTATTTTGTAAGTACCTACAATAGTTAGGGTGGTAAAAAAAAATTCAGACCAAAAACTCGTGTACTTTTCTAAATACAGTTAGCGTTAGCAAATAATTTGTCTTAAGTTGAACATGTAGTTTCTACTTTTGCTTCTTCTAGTTTTTCGCTAAGATTAAGATTTATAATTGTCTCTCTCTTTATTAATTCCGTTCTCTGTTTTTTAGTACCCTCCAGCAGTTATAAGCAGGGTTGTTTATTTATACGTATTTAAAATATCGATATCTGTTAGTCTCACTGCAATTACACACTTCTTACCTACTTGTCTAACACAATTCTCATGCCTAAGTATCTACCTCAAAATAAAACTCTTCTTACTACACTCTTTATCGGTCCCTTAATTAACTAATCCTCTCTACCGCTCAAAGGTTGGCTGGTAGAGATCCCTTGTAGAGATAAGTCTTTGGTACTTGTATCTCATTGTTTGTAACTTGTCTTTGTTTCTGTATTTTCTGTATAATAAAGCGTTTACTTACATACTTACTTATATTTTGAACAGACACCTATTTTCTACCTCCATTCCAGTGGTCACTTTCGTGACATGTGAGCCGTGGCGCCCTAGCCGCAAGCCCGCTTTAGATTTGCATAATAACACTGCGCTCTCTCCCGCCCGGGGTGGCTGTCCACTTTTTTGACAATGCCTCGTTTCTGGATTACTGGAATGTTTATGGAAGGTGACCTGTACCGTGTTTTATAAAGCTACAAGTTACAATTTACAAGCGGAAGTCTCATTATATCACCTTTTGTTAGAAAAAGACTTCCGCTTGTAAATTACAACTTGTAGCTTTATAAAACCTTTTGTTTTGGATTGAAGATGCGTCACTGTAGAAGTTCTCCGACATTTGGCTTTACTTTACAAATCCTAACGTTTTGTCCCTTAATTTCTTAAGATTGCCAGTACTCGGTTAAAAAAATGTAGAAAAGGAGCTTTTGAGATAGTAGTTAGACTAAGGACTTGTTTCACCACCCTCAGATACGTTATATCTAACAATGTATGTGATGTCATCTCTGCTAGTTCTGACAAAATAAAAAGAGACGGTTTGACAAATATCTGTCAGATATATTTATCGGGGAATATGAGAATGTAAAATAACAGTCAATACAATCGATAATGTTGGTGACTGAAGCTCTTTTTAACCGACTTCAAAAAAGGAGGAGGATCTGATTTCGTCGGAATATTTGTTTTCTAAATGGCTTGGTCCCATAATCAAACCTTGCTCCTGACAGCGCAGTGTCCTTGTCTCCTTTAGTTGTGCTGTCAGACCGGCAGAGAGCAGTAGTGTTTATAAATAAAAAGATCACACTATTGTTACCATAACAAGAGCGTCCACTTATTCACTCGTCAATAGAGCGTTACAAGACTTTCATATTTTAAGCAAACTATTTACAGATGTAACAAACCAGATTACATTTTTAAAGTTCACATATCGATACCAAAATAAACAAGAACCATTTTTACCAGCATACGAACGAACGAGTATTGAAAAATGATGCCATTTAAAACTATTCCAACGAGCAAATACCTTCGCAATAAAGAGACCATGTAAGTGGCATTCCGGCCACGTAAAGACTCCGTTACACATATCAGTGTAATCATCACAAAGCACATTATCTACGACAGCTATTGCAACCTCGGACAGAACGGTGAAGAAACACGCAACCACCAAGCCATGACGGCTGACACTCGCTTACAAAGAAACATAGTTACAAACACAGTCGCTACACAACATATACCACTTAACCACAAAGAACCTAAAGACGATATTCCAAGTGATTACCGTTTTGAAACAGCAATGCTGCGCTTGCTTAACCATCCTCATGTGCACCACAGAGTAACGCGTAGCAAACGAATTTGATTAATTTTTTTTAGATACTGCCTGTTTAGAACCAGTTTGAGTTTATTCTGTGGCAAGTTACGTTACATACGGATGTTATGGTTTGATGATTTTGTCGCTTCAAGTAATTGTTGGCCGGTCGTCCAATGACTGCAATCTCAGTTTGGAAGACACAATGGTATATTATGTACTGGAGTTTATTTACCCGGCATATGGATGTGTAATTTTCCAGTAGCTGAGTCCGGTGATAGGGAGGTTGGAGACAAGCATTGTTCTTTTAACGAGACAACTGCCAATGGCAGAAATGTGGCATATTAGAGGCTAGATTTGAATAAGGCCGACGAAAGTCAGCGAGATACTCCAAAAAACAAGATTTTATCTTCCGCTTTTGCTACACGATACTAAATAAATCAGTAGCTCATGATGTACATGAGCAAATATGTATAGAGAATGGACACGGGAAAATGATTGGACATTTGATACGACTTGACGACTTCTTTAAGACCATTTTTTTTAAGGAAAAAATTGAAGGACAGAGAGGAAGAGGTCGCGCTAGGCGAAGCTACATGGGCCAGATAAAGGAGAAGTCCGGTGTCATGTCGTATCAAGAGGTCAAGGAACTGGCTTATAGGAGAGATGATTGGAAGAACTTCCACCAACAAGAGTGTAACTCTCAAATTTGATGATGATGTATATATATGACTTGAAAGGGCGCCAGCGATAGAATTGATATTAATGACGTGAAATCACTTAAGATAAAGCAATAAAAAACCAGCCTCTAAAGACAATTAATAAGTATGGCTCGTTAGTCGAACATTTTACTTCGGATTGGCTCGTATGTCAAGTCGAGTGCTAAACCGACTTTCTACTAATAAGATAGCTTAATTGATTATAACATGACCTGTTCAATGGTATTACACAACTATTCAATTTCTAAAACACAACTCAACTCAAAACATCTTTAAAATTTGTACGCGGAAGAAACCAAAAAAATACGACAAGTTTGCATTTTACTTTTAGAAAGAGTCGTAACCTCGAATGTGAGTCTTGCGTGATGGCGATATATAGGAATGTTGGGGCTTTCGAGTTAGACAAAATGGTCAGTCAGAGTGACCAAAAAAAAACTTTTTTCACGCACAATTATGACCAACTAACATTCGAAACATCGAATGCTACTTAATTGCACCAATTCCGATTCAAAGCGGGGGTTTTTGTCGTAGCATTGGACTCAGTGGTGATTCGAGAAAATGAAAAATTTTAGGTTTTTTGACTGGCAAACTCAAACCGAAATAGATTTGTTGAATTATATCGGTAAACGCGAAAGACGGTGTGGTAAATTCATTTAATTTTGATGTTTAGCAATTGGTTATAGTTTCCAATCAACGGACTTGTAGTTTAAACTCTGTAATTTTATTCGAAACAGTATTTTTTATACAGACCGGAAGGACTATTAGGGGCAAAACGCCGCAAAACACAGGTGTTTTAAATATGTTCTTCAATTAGTATCTCTAAATCAACAGAAGCCTTCAAACTAGTACACATATAAAGTTATCTGGATTTATAACGGCAAACCACCACTTCTTGGGCCTTGGGCCGTTCTTCCCATGATGATTTCATGTTGAATTCTGATATTCTCTTGTTTATAACTGACTTTACAAACCTCACGTATCGTCTATTACACTTCTATACTTAAAGAATACACAGCGAGCTCCTCAACCATTCTACAGCATGATCGACCTTGAAATCATGAACTCTGTCTTGATCATCACCGAATTCCCCATCAGTACCAACCATGTTGTCAACTTAGTCTCATCTGCATTAACCGTCAAGTAAGGGGTCAATTACTGGTCACTGCCACTAAAAAAACACGTAACCAAGTAAAGTTCAACTAATCATTTAGCAGCGCTATCGGAAACGTAAAAAAACCAGTTAACACCAATTTAAATTAATGGATTTGTCATCGCAATTAATTTCTACGATTTAATGCGAGCGGCGAGCGCAAAGAGTCTTTTTTTTTTAATAAAATTGACACTTAATAGCCCCCAGTCGATATCGCGGTGACGGGAATCGATTGACAAATTGCATGACGAATTCGAAATGGGTGGATTTCTTTTGAGTGTATCAGATGTTGAGTCGTAGTTAGAGTAGGGCGCGGGCGCAGTGTCGGCGGGAATAATCCTTGTGTATTCAAGACGAAGTATGGCATCATAGTTATCATCTCTCTGTCTTTAACACAATAAAGCTGCGCAGCACACAACAAAAGTGATAGTTCTATAGCGATAAGGCTGGCTATTGTTAACGATAATTTTCTGGTGTATCTTTTCTGTTTTGATTATTATGTGGTGTTCTAGGTAAAGAGTGTTACACTGTTATAATATCGTATTTCCAATCTTCATTCATAGTTCCCTAATCATTTTGTTTTGCTATTTCCTTTCATTTATTTAATGTTTATTGGTACTTTATTCGAAAAAGAAACAACAATAACAATATATACAAATACAATAAAACTAAAAAAAATATACAAAATTAGTATATATAATAATTAAAAATAAAACTGAATATGTATATATATATATTAATTTTGTATATATTTTTTAGTTTTAGTTTTATAATTATTATATATTATACTATATTTCATTGTCATCGCATTATAAAAAAAAGTTTTTTATTCTAATTCCATTCTATCTTATTATTTCATTGATTTTTTTAACTAATCGTTTAATTATTTCTGGAACTTGGAATAACAAAAAAAACCATGGAACCTTTTCACAGTATACGTCATAAAGACATCGCATTACATGACAGGGAAAATCGTTATGCCGTTTACTATGAAAATGTTCTATAGTGGATCAGGAATTAATTTCCTCGACCCTACGATTATGCATAATCTATAAAAAAATCTTATTTGTAACGGTTCAAACAATGACAAAATAATGATCATCTCAATTTTTTTGTATTTTCTCCAATTTTTATTTTTACGGTTTTTCCGCAAAAATCCTTTATTTAGATTTTTTTGTACTTGTACTTACTAGTGCTCAGACGCGTTTAAATACAACAGGCACAAAATAATGTTTGCGTCTAAATCGCTGCCTGTGCGCACCCACCCGCTCAGTTGTAAAAGTCCCCGTTAACGGTCCGAGATTCTCACGACAGATCGCCGTCGTGTTCATTATCGATCAATCTGTTTTATTGATCGCCGCCTTTGATCGACTCTTGCGCAGTGATCGAGACATTCGGAGCATTACCGTTTTTTTGGGAAATTAGCGTTTTTAATTACTAGAGAAATTCAATTAATGCTGATTGGAGGTTAGAAATGTTTCGTTTCGTTGTTTTTGTAATATTATTTGAACTGATTGATTAATAAAACTATTGTAAACTATGTTCAAAACTATGTCATATTAGAATCGTTAACTCTTACTTATTCCTATTTAACTAATTAAATAGGTATCTGATTTGTTTGTAGAAGGGTTCGAAGTTGACTGTACCTACGTCGTAACCGGACATAATCATCGGCCATTGATAAAACAACTCTATAAAACACTGAGGCAGTCAATGATATTATTAGATTACATTAATCTTACAGAATCATTGGAGGCAGTGACGTTCTTTTAGTTTTTTTTAGCATAATCTTGACGTACCTATCTGCAAAATATGCTAACCGCCTGTACCACCAACCTCAAATAAATATAATTATCTGACAGATACAGATTATTTTGTTATCTAACATAAATGACATCACATTTATTTGTTAGATATTATAACTTATCTGACGGAGGTGAAACCGGCCCTAAGGATTCTCAATTATATGTCTCTAAGCCTAGGAGCTTCTAGTCTGTCAACTTCGCACCGCACCTCACCTTCTGAGCCTCAAGCACGAATATTCGAATCCTGCGTAGCGTACCTAATCGTTATCGAATCGCTATCGATAAACTTTATGTTCAATTTTAGTACTAAACACGCTCACAGGGGGTTCCAAACGTCATACAATTTTGCTCGATAACGCACCATTCGATGGTGTTACGTAGCATTCGAATATTCGCACTCGGGGCCCAGAGAGTCGAGCACGACTTTTCGAATCCTGCGTAACGTTACGGTTATCGTATCGAGATTGAGAAACCTCATACTAAATTTTAGTTCCAAATACGCTCACGGGCGGGTGCTATTCCAAACGTCGTACAAACTCGATAACGTTTACTATTCGATTTTACGTGACGCAGGTTTCGAATGTTCGCACTCGGGGCCCTGTAAAATAAAGTAAGTAGGTACCTGAGTTGATAGCCTGAATAGCCTGTGACATAAATCACACTAGCTTATGCCCCGCGGTTTTGCCCCCGTGAAATATTTCAAAATGGGCTAGTTCCCTATCCAGTAGGAATTTCGAAAAATCCCTTCTTAGTGCACCTCTAGGATACTCCAACTTTCAAGTCTCTAGGTCCAGTCTAGGCTGTGCGTTGTCAGTCAGTCAGTCAGTCAGTCAGTCAGTCAGTCGCGGTACGATAAGTATAGATAGACTAGCTTATGCCCCGCGGCTTTAGCCCGTGAAATATTTCAAAAGGACTATCCCGTGGGAATTTTGGAAAATCCCCTCTTAGTGCACCTCTAGGATACTCAAAAAAAAGGTCCATTGGTGTAGGCTGCGTGTTGTCTCTCAGTCAGTCATGGCACTGTTTTATAGGTATAGATAGAGATAGATCAACCAAAACGTCGCCCCGATGGTATCTTTTATCTCCAAAGTTCAAGTGCGCAGGCGTGACCGCCACGACATTGGCATTCCGTGGATGATCTTTTGATCCCGACTACCGCCGCCTAACTATTAATTTATTTAATTTGGACCTCTAATTACACACAATCATTGGACAACGTGATTTTTCGTGACGACTCTGACATACAAGGTAGTCTTTTGTGCATCCGTCATTGAACGACTGACACGTGTTTGGCTAGGGCTGCCTCCTATGTAGTTATCTCTAACGCATCTGTATTATATTTTGCTCAAAAAGTACCGTAAAAATTATCATTTTTTAACTTCATAGAATATTAGACGATGAAAATGCGTTATTTACGATCACCCAAAAATTAAAAAAAAGGCATTGCTGAAACGCTAAGCTCGACAGGAATGTTACATAGAAATTTAAATATTGTCTGGTTTTTATTTTTTATGTACGCACTAATAATGAGACTTTTTTCAAAATAAGTTGGTAGCTAGGTACTGCAATGATTTTTTTTTTCGAAATTACAGTTACAATTACACATACAATTATACAATACAAGTTACACAATACAAGTTAATTATACAAGTTATACAATTTCGCGAACTTTGCGAGACTTTGAGAGAGAATTGCAAAACCTTAATTAGGTATGCTTTTGTAGAAAAATCTTAACAGTGAGTGCTATTCACTGTTGATTGCTTACTGACTGTGTTAGTGTCATCGATTGAAAAACAGAACCAATCCCTTACAAACTATTTCTATAATCTTTGTTTTTTTTTAATAATAATAAGGGCCTGTCGGCATTGGGACCAACATTTTGCTTAATCCTAGATAATTCTCAAATTGAAAAAATTTAAAACAATCCGACACTCAGTTACGGATCAAAACTATATTACAACTCCTACTTTTGACAACCCTACCATAGTCCGTCTTAAAAAGACGCCATCCTCACCTGACCCCCTCTGTCGCGTGCAACCAAAGCATCGCGGGGGGCAGGGTAGATGGTTTTATAGCAGTTGTTTGAGATATCCTATCGAATGGTAGTAATTGCGTCAATCATAGGCGGGATTTTTTCGTGTAATTGTTTTGTTATTTCGGAGTTCTGTTGTACCGTGAACCGGGCGTCGGCTCGTCTTTAATGTTTTTGCTAGAAACGCCTTGTTTTTTAAAACCCAATAGAAGTGTATTCTCCAGTGCCAGATAACCTTAGTGGTGGAAGGACCTTGTGCGAGGTCCGTCCGGATCGCTACCACCATGTTACTCGTTAATCCTGGCGCTAAGCAGCAGTGCTTTCACTGTTGTGTTTCGGTGTGGAGAGTAAGACAGCCAGTAATTACACAATTACGGGCACAACATGCATTTCATCTCAGCTCTCTAGGTTGGCAACACATCTGCGAACCCCCCGGGGTTACGAGTGACTATGGGAAGTGGTGATCATTTACCATCAGGTGACCCACTTGCTCCCTTGGCGTTCGTTTGGTCCCACTTCTGTTTGGGTGGTTGACGGTTGTCTAGATCCATAATCATGAACTAAAAACAAATAATTTACTCACTCGCGACCACACGTACAAGACAGCTAAGTTGATGCGACAAATGCATGTCTTCATCTGTCGTCTGTGGTGTTGATTCGTATTCGTAACTAAATAATTTCCGAATTCTTATATTTTCCCTTTTTTTAGTTTTTTGGTGTCTTTTTTTCTTATGTATATCACGTATTCATTTTCACGTATTCAAAGACATTAGAGAAATATCTTAGCAAGATAATTCAAAGCTCATGACCTCATGATAATAGCTAAATAACATTAAACTTGAAAGTCTCCGTTTGAAAAATTTGTTAAAAGATAATTTATATACTACAGGTAATAAATACGTGTTAAAAAAATTACTATGTGGTTCTAACTACAGATACCTTTGTTAAAATATTACTATACGGAACCCCCACAACGCTCACGCCTCAGTCACTTTCCGATTTTTTCACGTAATCCAAAGAATAGATTTTGATTCAATGACAAACAACGTTGGATTGACACCGAATTGTACCCACATTATTATAGCGGCGACGTACGCATTCATTAATAGCAATTTACCCTTTCTTATAACGATTTTGTATGACATAATAACTCTTGCATGGTCGAACGTAGATCCATAAAAAACCTGCCAAGTGCGAGTCAGACTCGCGCGCCGAGGGCTCCATATCTAACAATATAATATTAACCATGTTTTCATATGTTACAGACTGTAAACAGTCTTAGAATTTTTCCTTTACACTTGTTATGAAGCCATGCTTCTAATTCTAATGCCAGGTCAATGAACCTAAAACTAACTTACCCTACAGGTTTTGACACTCAGCAGTCGCGCGAGCAGAACCGCGGCGCGCATTGTGCGTCTCACTGCCGCAGGGTCGTGCGCTCCCAGAGGAAGGATTACGAATTAATCCGAAACAAGTCGGGCTAAACTTGACTTATGTACGTGAGTGATCCGTTTTTATTTCATTATGGGTTTTACATTTCGATAACTTCCTTCATTCTATTTTTAGGGTTCCGTGCCTCAAAAATAAAAAAACGGAACCCTTATAGGATCACTTTGTTGGTCGTCTGTCTGTCTGTCTGTCTTTCAAGACCCTTTTTCTCTGGAACGGGTGGAGGTAGCATGCTGAAATTAATATCAAATACTCAAGCCTGCAGTCCCTTGAAGCTGTGAAAAAATCAAACTTCTAAGTCAACGCAATCAAAAGATACAATAATTAATAAAAAGGTTGTTTCCATACAAATTACCGTACCCTGAAAACCTAAAGGGTACTTCCAGTTGTCCTAGAAACTTGAAATGTGGTATGAAGGTAGCTCTTATAGCACAACCACTCAGGAAATTCTCAATTTTTTTAATTTGTATGTCTGTCTGTATAGGTATGTCACACTAAAATATAAAATGATCCCACCTGCGTACATTTTGCTTAGGAAAAGGGCTCTGCTAATACTGGAGAACTTAAAACACTTAGGAAAAGCAGGGAAATCTTTACGAAAGCCTCGGGCGCGAATCCGACTCGCACTTGTCCGGTTTTTATCGTGGCCACACTACCACATTAGCCTCAAAGCCTACACACATTACTCCATAACTTGTACAAGTACAAACCGTATTTCCATATCGGAGAATCCTATAGGTAATTGTTAGCCACACAATAAATAATAAGGAACGAGCAGTATCGCGATGCTCGAACAATCCCCATTGTGGGCTGCCGGCGGCGGCCTGTCACTGGGAGGGTCCAGATTCGATGCCCCGTGAGTTATGCAAGACCTTGCGGGCTCGGTTGAACTGAGAAGGACATTTGACATTAAAAAATATTCAAGGAAATATTACAAGTTTTTTTTTTCTTTTATTGAACGTTGGAGGAAAAGGAGCCAGCGGGTCACCTGATGGTAAGCGATCACCGCCACCCATGAGAACCAGCAACCCGAAGAGAGTCACTAGTCCGTTGCCAGCCTTTAAGGAGGAGAAGAGATAGAGTAAAGGGGGCAAGGGGGATCGGGCCTCCGACACTGTCACTGACCGAACGAAACGCAACAGCGGGGCTGTTTCTTCACGACGATTTTCTGCGAGAGGGTGGTACTTCCCCGGACAAGCCGACCCATTCGTACGGCAGCAAATAGCTACAGTATGGCTCTCCCACTACAGTTTTCCACAAAGTTTTTGTTGAACCAAAGTAACATAAAGCACCTTGATACTCGATTATAAACTCGACTTTATATATAAACTCGAATTATACGTGAGTGACCCGTTTATTTCACTAAAACCAAAGGTCTAAATCGCTTGGCCAAATTTTCATTAAGTACAACTAATGGATTTAGCTAAAAATCCATTAGTTGTACTTAATGAAAATTTGCCCAAGCGATTTAGACCTTAATAATCAGCTGATTATTGCAAAAATCCTTAAAAAATTATAGTCGCAGCGTTTTGGTAGGTGCAATAAATGATATGGATCCTTCGCTATCTGAGAAAGACAAATGCTTCAAATTCACTTTAAGTACCTACCTATAGAAGGCATAAAAAAATCGACTTGAATAACCTAGGCATGGAAGGTGTAATAAATTGCACACGTGACATAAAAATCGGTACCGGGTTCGATTCCCGGGTCGAGCTATCTTGTCTGGTTTTCTACTCAATAACACCTCTTTGTCACATTTCCTTGCAACACTTAGTGATGCTTCACAAAATCAACCAAGTACCTCCAAGTATAATCACCATGTCATTTTACAAGCACATCACTCAAATTGAAACTTTATTTTCCTATATTATAAGGGCGGTGGCGGCAGAATAAATCTTAAGGCTAAAGCCGCGGACACACGGTGAAAGTTCACGCGCTATCTGCGCAGGCGGCTGCAGGCTGCACCGCGGGCAGTGAGGTGGGACAGTTATGTCGATATTAGCGATAATTATCGATGATGAAAGATTTATTACATTTTTATATCCTAACTAGCTTATGCCCCGCGGCTTGGCCCCCGTGAAATATTTCAAAATGGGCTAGTTCCCCATCAATTGTTAATTTCGAAAAATCCCTTCTTAGTGCACCTCTTGGATCCTTAATAACACGGGCCAACCTCCCTCTGGACACCGGATCTTCTATAATTTACTTGAAAAGTCATAACGAAAAAAGCCGCGGCGAGCGGGCCGGGAGAATGCGTCGTGATTGGTTCATAGCTTGTCATGTCGCTTGTCATCTGGTCGAAAGTGAGCCACGATTCGTGGCTAAAGTGATATAAAGGTGCAAATGAGCACATGCGTTTTGGATACGTTCGTCTTGACATTAAAGATTAAAGAGGGTGGTTGGTACGTGCTTAATAAGGTATTCAGGGTCTAGGTATTCAAGTCTCTAGGTCCAGTGGTTTAGGCTGTGCGTTGTCTGTCAGTCATTAAGTCGCGTTACTGTTTTATAGGTATAGAAGAGACATTAAAACAATTGACAGGATTTAAATGGAAACGTCACACAAGAAAAAATACATTAATAAGCATAAGCAATATAGCGAGATTTTTCATATTTTTGGTCAGAATAGGTATAATTTTGGGCAGGTAAGTAGCTAGGTGTAGGTAGGTCATCCTAAATGTAACGGTTTTATAAAGTAATTACAATTACAAAACTTTGCAATGAGACATCATTTCGAAGCCCCCGTGGGAATTATTATAGCTTAAGCTACCTCTGAGAGGATGCTTTGTTGTGCCCAGCAGTGGTATTTGAGTGGAGATTTGGTGTTTAAATTGTATATTAGGTAAATACGTACGTTTTTTACTTATATTTTATCATGTTAATAGTATTTCTATTTTATTATTTTTCTGTTGTAGAATCTTATATACTATGTTTGTTTTAATGAACCCAATGTTAACCCCGTACTTAGGTAGGTACATACAGGTATGCTATATGTATTGTATGCTATACAGTACATTGTGTTATGTAGTCACAATACAATGTAGGGTCGTCGTAAGAAAATAAATGACAATCGGCTCTCCTTTAACTCCAAGCTTCTTCCCCATCTTCTTAAAGGATCTTTTCAAAAATAACAGATAAGATAACAGTTTTAAATGATTCGCGGTCGCATTAGACATAGTGAAAACGGGATATTGACCACGATTACAATCAATCAATCAAACATTTATTAAATAAATTTTGTTAAAAGTAGGTGACACAACAAAAAAAAACATAATTTCTCCACTTCTTACCGTTTTAGGCGTACAAATATTTAAGAAGGTTGCATAAAGAACAACCACGACCACCTTATAGGTTTGATGAGCTCCCGATATTTCGACGCAGTTACATGCATCATGGGCATACTCCGGGAGCTATCGGTACTCGGGCCTTCATCGTCAAACTCGATACGATAAAGTGTCCCATCGATACTTTCCCACCCCTACCGTCGCCGACGCAACTGCGGTGGACAAGCGATAGGCCATTAACGATTTATGGCCAACAGATTGCTATCATTACGACGGCTGGATTATGTTGTTTGAATACGTTATTAGAGTGGCTTTGCTTCGATTACTTTAGTTTTGCGCTTGCGCGGTGGGAGTTGTGGTGCTACCCTTACTTCGAACGGCAGTCGGGAAAATTATTGTTTGAAAGTATGTATGACCGAAGTGTGATCGTGATCGTAGTATTTTAGATGCAGTCGAAATTTCAACAAATTAAAAACGACTAAAATAAACGACGTTACTAACAGACAGGAACGAATATATCTGAGGAAATAACGTACAGGGTGTATTTTAACACAATGTCTCAACTGTCCCCGAAACTAAACGTAGCACTTTACACCAAAGCATTTAGAACCAAAGTTCAAAGTTACATTAAGTTCAGACAGTATTGTAGGTACGTCCTATATTCGTAAAATTTTTATATAGGTACTTTTAAGTATTGATCATTATTTTAGTCCCATCTTTTCCAGTAGGTACTTAATATCTTTAACTGACATCGCGGCGTGTATCCAACGACGGCGATGCACCGCCGGTCAACTATCCCGTGCACTTCACTTGACGCTGCTTCCCGCGGATCGACACGTGTTGATACTTTATCAATATTTACTAATAACGTTAATTAACTGATATTTAAAACTAAGCAAACATAATGGAAGGGGAATGGTCAAATCATGTCTGGTAGAGATCGCTCTGTAGCGATAAGGCCGCCCATTGCTACTTTGTAGGAGTTGCGGCATTTAACCTCCTACTTACTGAATGAAATTTTGAATTAGTTACGATTATTGTTTTGATTACGACTGCATACATCTAACGATATCAACCGCCGGTCAACTAGCCTGTGCACTTGACTTTATGCTACTTCCCTCTTCTTTCCAGAAGGATCAACACTTTGGTACTTTATCAATACCGTACCAACCATCTGGTGCCTATTCAAATAGTACCAAAAATGAAACTGCGAGTACATATCAAGTTTTATCAATCACTGAAAGTAGTATTAGCGCAACATAACATTAAAATTTTACTTACTGAAATAAACTCAATCAAAAATAAAACGTACACTGAGTATCTTCCTCTTTTGGCACTTAGCTTCAATGCATTTTGACGGTTTAAAAGCATTTATTTTAAACTAACAAAGTATCAAACCTCTTTAGCCAGCGTATTATAAAGCAGCGAGCTCACACACTATTATTGCACTACCAGCGATATATTGCCCATTGTAGCGCCGGCCAAGTCCCTTGTTTATTGTTTTGATCTCGGCTTCCCCGTGGGCTAACTATCGGGAACACGCTGTAGTTATGTGTGCTGTGTATCTGACCCAATAACAATATTATGCACATTGGTGTTTTGAAGTTTGTGCCGCCGGAACACCCTGTACCAGGTAGCACTAAGTAGGTAGGGTAAGAGCATTGGCGTACTAGCCAAATCCAGACGTTCCGAGGTAAGGTAAATCGACACGTTAATTTCAATAATTGACACCTTTATTGCTACGTAGATATAAAGAGATAGATTAGATTGAAGGTGCCAACTGAATTATTGGGACATTGGGACAGGGACATTATTTACCTTAGCAGTTAGTACCAAGCTACCAAGAACAAGAAATCCAAGACGACAGCCAATGTCGCGTTCCTTAAAAATAATAAGCCTGCTGTAGCTACTCTATAGAGAGGTCTCTGTACCATACATTTCGTATGACACTTACACCACGGTCCACGGACCGGGAGACGAGCTGTCGGTAGGCCTCCTACAAGATGGAGCGACGACCTAGTAAAGATCGCGGGACCGCGGTGGATGCGGAAAGCACAAGACCGGTCAGAGTGGAGAGCCTTGGGGAGGCCTATGTCCAGCAGTGGACGTCTTTTGGCTGACATGATGACACTTACACCCCTACTTATCACAATAGCGCTATTTGTATTAGTTTTTTTTTGCTACGTGGTTTTACTGTAACATTTCAAACCTACGCATAGCATTGTAACACTTCTGCACCTGCCACGTCCGGGCCCCTATTTCACCAACTTTACAATTGTCAGTTTACAATGGCAATTTTATTCGATCTACATTTCACTGCCAATATGAAGCGCACATCAGGTCGTCGCTCCATCTTGTTATGTTGGAGGCCTACCGACAGCTAGTCTCCCGATCTGCGGACGTCATTCGAGAACCTTCTGACCCCATCGGCCATCAGACCTGCAAGCAATGAGCGCCCACTGCCACTTAAGTTTCGCGATTCTTCGGGCTATGTCGGTAACCTTAGTTCTACTGCGGATATCATCATTTTTATTTCTGTTTCTATCCCGCAGAGAAACCCCGAGCATAGCCCTCTCCATAGCCGTCTGAGTGACTTTGAGCTTACTTATAAGCCTTATAAGGATGGAGCGACGACCTGATGAAGATCGCGGGATCGCGGTAGACGCGGAAAGCACAAGACCGGTCTGAGTGAAGAGCCTTCGGGGAGGCCCATGTCCAGCAGTGGACGTCTTTCAGCTGTCATGATGATCATGATGATGATGAAGCTCACTAGAACAAAAACTCTTCAAGTCAGCAATTTACATCGAATTGTCATTTTAAATTGACACTTATAACGTTGGTCAAATAGGGGCCAGCCCTCATTATTAATAACTTTATTGCCAACAAAACCAGAAAAAATATCACGTACGAGTAAACATCATTTGGCCTCAGGCAGTCACTTGTTCTATTGATTGGGCTAAGTGCGTTATCGGAGGGACCAAAACTTTGCAGGGGCTTTGCAGAGGCCACCAAGCACTCAGGACAGGAGTTGCCTTTAGTTTACCTTTGCACTACATTTTTCTACCACTCGTGAAGGGCGACGTACCTATACACACAAAAAAAATGAAAAATGTGTCACCTTAAACAAACTGTAAAACACGCACGCATTTGTAACTAAGCATCTTTCTTACTCTTATTTTAAATGCGATGACAAATGTCAAACGTTGAAATGACAATTGAAAGATTTTTTTCTATGCCTGCTATCCTGTAACCTGTTAACTTACTGCTTTGTTTACTAGGTTCTGGAGAGAAGACCATGGACGAGGAGACGCGGTGTGATACTAGATGGATCGGCGATTTGATAAAGAAGAGACGCCTGCTGGGGTGGATCCCTGGCGCGTGTGTCCGTTCGTTGCAGAAGCCTTCGAGGGGACTTCTACGAACTTCTACGGACATTAATTCTAGGGGACGAATACGTTCAGCAATGGATGACTCTTGAAGATGTACAACAGAGAGTTTTGCTACACGACATCTTGGCACATTCTTTGGCAAAGAAGAAAGTGCCGTTACCACCACCATCTCCTGCCATACGTGCTTCGTGGGGACATTAGAAGCGCTTCATTGGATCGCAATTAAAAGGACTTTGACGGAAATGGGACCAAACATCCTGTAGAATCGACTCTAGTTGGTGGATATAGAGGTTGATTCGGTTTGATGGGGGTTTGAGGAAAATGCTTAGTTTAGTGGAAGCGGATTGATTTCCGTCTTGTTTTCGCCGTTCTCTGCGACACGTTTTCGTGTCTTTCCGTCATCAATCATAGTGATACCTCTAGCAATTATGGTTGTGTTAGTTTTTTGGTCGTTTTGGACGTTTAAAAGAGCGGTGTTTTTTATCATCTCTTCGCGTTCGCAAAATAAAATGGACTTCGACAATACCGATAGGTACCTATTGATTGAGGGTTTCTTGCGCGTTGCTATTCAACGAATGCTGGTGTTTTAAGTAGCCAAATATGAGTATTTTAGAATACAATAGTACCTCTCAGAATGTAAGGTAAACGTCCCAATGATCGACACGTTTATTCCAATAATTAACACCCCGCTTGTCACCTTTGTCGCTACGTATTAAGATTGAAGGTGCCAACTATTGTCACAGTGTCGGGCACAGGGACTTTTACCTTAGCAGTGGAACGTAAACAGGGTAGATCTAATCATTATTATTATTATTTTTATACGACCAGGAAGGCAAACGAGCAACTGGGTCACCTGGTGGTAAGTGATCTCCACTGCCCATAGACACCCGTAACCAAGGAGGGTTTTCAGATGAGCTGAAAACCTAGAGAGCTAAGATGAAGTGCCTCCTGTGCCCGCAATAACACCGGCTGTCTTACTCTCCACACCAGAACACAACAGCGCAAGCACTGCTGCTTAGCGGCGGGATTAGCGAGTAAGATAGTGGTAGTGATCCGGACGGACCTTGCACGAGGTCCTACCACCCGCAAATCACGCCAAAATTACGCCTCGTGATACCGTTCGTTCCGTTGCTAACGTAAGAACGACGTGAGTTAACGGAAACCCGCACCTTAGTCATCACCTGAGTTCACATCTTCCCGTCGCAGGCGCACGATCTTCTAATGACTAATATTAGCATAATCGCTGTTCCCATATAAATGCTCGTGCCGCAAATTATTATTATTAATTAACAACAACTTCAATTACTATCTCCTTTTCATGATTTTTTGACTTACTAAGAAAAGTCCTAAGCAAAAGCCACCAATTGTGCCACCATCACCAAAGCCACCATCTATAATTAGTGTCTAATAAATATATTTTTCTTTCTTTCTTTCTTTATACATTGTGACAAAACACGGATGCACATGAATCTCAAAAATTCAATTACCTCGAGTCTATTCCACTCGTCAACGCCAAGTCGCAATCTCCGCCATCCACTCACCTGGACAAGTGTCTCGGCATTTGGGACTCGCGGGGCGCGTGCGGAATGCATTCCTGTCACAGTAGGTATGGTATAGTGGGGTTGTAGTGACCCTCTTCGATTTGAGACGCTCTTGAGTGATAGTTTGGGCACGATTGAGGCCGGAAGCTGAGTATCTACTGATAATTAACTGGTTGGAGACGAGAGAAATTAAAAAATAAAATGCCCATTTCTTTTTCTCTAGACAGCTAATCCAGATGTACGAAATACCGTTCTTGTTGAAACTATCCTAGAATCTAAGGTAATGTAAGATCCATATAATAATGTACGAACATACATAGGTAGCACTTTGGACTGTATTTTGAGATTATCCCCACAACTGCGCAAAGGCTTGTAGTGAAAATGATTATTTTGTTGAACCTTAAATTTCGCCTGCAAAAACTTTTTTTCATGCTACAAGGAAGGCAAATGAGCAAGTGGGTCACCTGATGGTAAAGTGATCACTACTGCTCATAGACACCCGCAACCCCGGGGGGTTTTTAGATGCGTTGCCAACCTAGAGAACTAAGATGAATTGCCTCTGGTGCCCATAATTACACTGGCTGTCTTACTCTTGCTTTAGTGGCAGGATTAGCGAGTAAGATGGTGGTAGCGATCCGGACGGACCTCGCACAAGGTCCTACCACAAGCCAACTAACTTCAAAATCAATTTGTCACATTAGAAATAAACATCACTTAAACCTGAACATCCTGTTTTTCCAGTTTTTCTTAAATCAAGTTTTCCAAACGACAATCCTCAAGACCACTTCAAGCGGAAAGATTCCAAAGAATTCCTTTAAAATAACTCCACATCTCAAGTGCCCACATGTTTCTCGGATTCAATTCCACCCTCGCCCTCCGTCACAATCTTAGTACCTTATCACCCCAAAATTGTATCTGTAGCAGAGTCTACAACTGAGGGGTTTAGTCGACATAGTGAAAGCGACAAAGTGCTTCCTTTTGGACGGTAGTGTGTCGATAAACGACACGATCCGTCGCTTAGTGTCGTGTCGTGTCTAATGGCTCGGAAGCTGGCAGTTGGGGAAGATTTGGTGGAACCACGGAAAATTGATCTGGAAAGCAATAATGGTTATCTCGAGTAATTAATTGATCGCCATTTTGACGAGAAATTACGCTGTTTTATCATAAAAAAAATATAACCTGAGCTTGTTTATAATTATTCCTCTTGAAAGTAAACTAAATTTATGAAATACATTTAGAAGTTCAAAACATCCCTTATATTCCCCCTCATCCCTTCCTCATATTTTAATATTAAAATCGGGTAATACGTTTCATCGATGAAATTTATTGATACTTAGTTCTTTTAATTTGAAACTGGGTACTTTCTTGCCACAAAAATACCTAAGGATGATGAACTAAGCGTTATTTGGCGGAGGTTCTTATTTATAAGCTAAGACTAATGACGTCACGGAGCGGCAAAGTTATTAATTTCAGTTCATTAATAGGTACCTAAAGATCAAACTCCAACGAACTAAGTCCCGAACACTTTAATGTTTCTACTCCATCTTTCAACACACCCATTGATTTCTGGAGTATCAACACCACTTTTTATGCATCCCATGCTCCCAAACATCTCGGAACTTTCCCAAGTTTTTCTATTGATTACCGCAAAGACATTCGGACCCCCACACGGGGGTCCGTCGTAATTACCTTCTGTGTCACGCCACGTGTCTACGACGTGATCGATGGCCGAATCATTCGCTCGGTTTGTCCGATTCTGTTGACTGCTGTGTCATTGCTGTTGTTTTATTTTGGTGTGACAAGGGTTTTTCATTAATGTTGGCTGAGTGGAACTTGCGGTGTGAAAATTTTACAATGTAAAAAATACTTTTTTACTAGTTAGCATTGGGACGGGGCTGTGATTATAGATTTTATCGCAAATTAAGCTTGCCTAAATTTCAACTATTAGGTACGGTTATGTTTATTGAGATTTTGATAGCACGTGATATAGAAAGATTTGCAGGAAAGTTAATTTACAGTTTTTTTTGTAACACTTAATTTTCAAGTTAAAATCATGCTATTTGATATCTGTGCAGGGTTACATAGCAATCAAACTACTTTAGGCGATTTCCACCTTACGTATCGCATCAGACGCGAAATTTCTTTCACAACACACTCGTAGCATCCAGCCAATTTGCTCAAGAAAAATGACTTACAAAAGCGACCTATTAGTCGTAACAATACCGCACATGAGACTGTAAGACGGTCACGTAGAGACACGCAATTTGTCTGGCAATACGTCACCGGGTAGTCCTGTGCCATCCCTATAACTTAGACTTGAGATGCTTAAGACCCCTGCTCGAGGCAGGGTTGTTTTTGTACGACGACTAGCTGTTTCCTATGCTAGCGGGAACTAGGCCATCTCCCGGGAAAAACGACAAGCATATGATTTAATCTAAGGTATAAGCTATCTCCTTTCCAAATTTAGTCTAAAACCATCTGACCTCTTCAGAGTGAATGATTAACACAAAGTCTGCTAAGTGGTTTTTTTTCAGGGTGCCTACCTAGTTTCAACAGTGACTTTTGTACCAACTGCACAGAAAAGGGACATTTATGGGAAACATGAACAAAATTTTCATAAAAAGATTTAACCGGGGTCAATAGCGTTTTCAGCAGTTCTATTTAGGATAATAACACACGAAAGTTTAGTTCGTCAGTATATCATTAAAACGGCATTCCTCATAGAATTCTAACGTACTATAAGCCAACTAATATAATGATGATGATTACTTGATAAGCCCTAACGAATCGCAGAATCCCAATAATCATAAACAATAACTTTAACTATTCAACACCTCACAATACAGTCGTGACGATGGCTCCGAGATATCGCTTAATGGCTTACAGCTCTTAAATGGCTTGTAGCTAAAATGGCTGGAACACGCCCACTGCTAAACAGATTCGCTGATCAGCGATCTCAAGGACTTTGGGCTTTACGAGGTGTTGAGGAATCATTTAATTCGGTTCTGATTTTATTACACTTAGCATCACGAAATCGAAACTCTAAAAGCATAGTTTGATCGCAAATAAGGATTATAAGAACATTATTTTTCTCGTAACAAATAAAAGTCCGTGGAAGCGGAATGTTTATCTCTAAAGAAGATATCAGGAAGTAACGGACATGTTATATTATGTAAATACACTACCATACCTATACCATAATTCCATACATACCTACCATAATTCGAGACGATTAGTTAGGAGTTTACTAGTAGGTAAGATTTGAAATTGTCATGTATCAAAAATATACGATTTCGCGTCTGCTGACTGACTGATGCATCAACGCCCAGTCCAAACCCTTGGAGCTGACATTTTGCATAGAGGTTCACTTTATGATATAGACCAGGGAATTTTGCAAAATTCTACCCCTACGAGGGTGAAAGGGGGTGTGGAAGTTAGCATGGACATGGACAAACATTATTTTTAATGTTACGATTACGAATCTTAGTAAATCATAGTCTTCAAGAGAAATAAAAAGTTTTAGAAATTCTACCTCTAAGGGGATGTAAAGGGTCGTGTGGAAGTTTGTAGAGAAAAACGTTATAACGTGAAACTTAGGCAAGATATAATTATAGGATTTTGCAAAAATACACACGGGATAGAGAACTCTGCCACGGGAGCGCAAAAGCTAGGTAGTGTTAAATAAATCTTGTAATAAAAACAGCGGTCGGTAGGTATAAAAAAACAATAATTTCAGATTTTTTTGCGTTACTGTAGGATCCACATAATAGTAAGCACATTCCGATACGAATACAAGCGTCAATGACTGCGCCTATGTTTCCAAGATATCAAACACAACTGTTTGCAAATACCCATATTCGTTGCATCACTGCATACTGCAGTTTAATGCAATCGCAGCGAG
Organism: Clepsis dumicolana; assembly: GCA_963691665.1. NCBI lineage: Eukaryota > Metazoa > Arthropoda > Insecta > Lepidoptera > Tortricidae > Clepsis > Clepsis dumicolana. The sequence goes on along the minus strand of OY829521.1, from coordinate 4,804,132 downwards.
TAATTATGCTGCGAAACCTGACTACATGGATCGATGGTAAATTGGGATAAATCCTGATGTAATTAGCAGCCCAGCTGGCAATTAAATTAGATACTGCGATTTGCAGTGCTAGTTTCTTGCTCGTAGGATATTTACACGGCGAGCTTTTAACTCCATTTAGAATAACAGAGCCAGTCGTCAGAGTGTGAAATAATGTTACTATATTAATTTAACTAGTGTTTAGTTGTGTTTTATCCTATTTTTTGTACAATAAAGTGTTTACTTACTTACTTACTAGTGCTTGATTCAGTTTACGTAAAGAATGATTTGATCAAAGAACGAACTGAATATTTCATGGAAATATAATTGTAAAAAATTAATGTAATAAATTGTAAAATTCATCGCTAAAACAGCCGTGAATAACCTTGGAGAAAAACACACCTGGAAATGGTATCATGATTTTAATTAAGTTTCTTTGAAGGTTTTCTTCAGTTTGAACATTGTTCGTTCGTGCTCTTTAAATATTTGGTGCTCACTGAAAACAAATCACTTATTTATTATTTATTCCTCTAAAACCTTTGTCACTTTGGCACGGCTCGGTCTTCGCTTAAAATATGACCTAGATGTAAAGCTTCAATTAAAGAAGCAAAATACTCATTGAACACAAATCCCTCCAGGCAATACTATCCGAAATCAAGCCATCGCATCGCCGCGAAATTGAACAGTTAGAGCACAGACAATATGTCAGCAGCACCGGCCGCTTAATCTATACTTAACAATCTGAGTACACCATTATTCTAATACAAAACAATAATTCCCTTCAAAGCGCATGACATTAAGAAATTATTAGGTTGGGCTGCATCCGCGTAAGGGGCCTGTGCTTGGGGCTCCAAGGCTGCCTGCACGCTGAGCGGGTTGATGAGTATTCATCATTCCGTTTCATGGCGTGCATTTTTCTATTGCACTAGATGCGCAAACCAGTAGTCCTGCGTAACGTTACGTTATCGTATCGAAATCGAGAAACCTCGTACTAAATTTTTGTTCCAAATACGCTTACGGGCGGGCGCTGTTCCAAACTTCATACAAATTTCTCGATAGCGTTTACTACTCGATTACGCTAAGCAGTAGGCCGAGCACGAGTTTTCGAATCCTGCGTAAAGTTACGTTATCATATTGAAATCGAGAAACCTCATACAAAATTTTAGCTCCAAATACGCTCACGCGCGGGCGGGCGCTGTCATACAAATTTCTCGATAACGTTTATTTACTACTCGGTTACGTTACGCAGGTTTCGAATATTCGTACTCGGGCCTCAGTGCGGTGATACTCTAATGCAGCTTAGCTCGCAGCTTCGGACGCAAATTATACAGCTAATTTGACTTTTTGACGAAGAAACAACAACAGCCGTAAATAATCTAAGCGAATAACACTTCAGTATTAAGAGTTCGAGCACTGAGTCAAGATCGATGGTTCACTATTCACAACTAGTAAATAAGTACCTATCTCCTGTTTTTCGTTCTATAGCATCCGCTATCAAGCTGGAATTAAAATTGAATTGGTTGGTTGGTTGGTTGGACACCTGTCGTGGTTTACTGTGCCCTAAGCACGACTTGTTGAATCCTGCGTCACGTAAAATCGAATAGTAAACTGTAACGAGTTTGTATGACGTTTGGAACAGCGCCCGCCCGTGAGCGTATTTGGAACTAAAATTTTGAATGACATTTCTCGATCTCGATACGATAACCGTAACGTAACGCAGGATTCGACAAGTCGTGCTTAGGGCACTGCACTGCGTGGTTTACTAGTCACCAGAAGAACTTGTTGAGCCCCACCAAAAGGTTCGGTAAAGCTACCTTTTGGCAATAGAAAAATAATATAACAAATAGTTACTTGGCTCACATTAAAGAAAATCTTCCTAAAATGAATGTTTGTGTATATGCAATATTTTTGAGATCATTAGCTATGAGAGCTCTTAGGCGATTGTCTTTTAATTGTTTAGCCTTCAAAACGTTACAAACAGACGCTATCTCTTTCATGATTATGCACGTAATAATAATTCACGATTTGTTACCTACTTGGAAACATATGAGCTATCTAGAAAACGGGTGTTTACAAAACGCGCGGGCCAACCGCCGACTCATGACCAGCCTTGCCCCGTTTCCAGCAAGATAGGAGACATGTAAGAACATCTACACTTGGGCGCTGCAGCCGCGGGCCGCCGTTTTCATACGTCACATTTTACTTGCCATGAAATGCACTCCAATCGACCAATACTAACTTGTTGTAACGTCTAGCATAATGACTTTTTGTATTAAGACGGAAGGACGGTACGCGTCGCTTCTGTGTAAAAAGCGTGTTAAATGTTGTCTTATAATTTAGAATGGGTACCCTTATATTTTGGTTCATAAAGACCTATACAACGTACCTAATCCATGTATAAACAAAAAAATAGCAACCACAAAATAGCGTCGGACGGTGGTGTTGATGCTTGGTAAACGGGCTCGTGGAGATAGTTGGGTCTGTGTGACATTGAGTTGATTTGAAAACATACGTTTGTCGCAAGACGTAGCTATCGTACACCTGTGGTCGCGGATGAGAAAATTTACTGTTTCTCGTTCAAGCGTTTAAAAACCGCGCGAGCCAACCGCCCACTCACAACCAGCCTTACCCCGTTCCCAGCAAGACAGGAGACGTATAAGAGCATCTGCACGTGGGCGCTACAGCCGCAGGCCGCCTTTCTCATACGCCACATTTCACTTGCCATGAAATGGACTCCAGCTGGTAAAAACCTTTTAGTGAATAGCCAACGGTGCCTAATTAAAATTTACCGGAAGGCAGGATTTGCAAATCTACGTAGCTGAAGCTTTGTCTGCAGTTGTTACGAAGTTACGTAATAAAGCTGGATCTCTATTCAACACGAACTAAGTGATATAGAAAGAAACAAAACCACAGAACTCTCGTGATTTTCACACATTATTATGATACTCAGAACTTAATCGCGTAAAAAAGAGTCACTTCGAGAGCATGGACGCAACGTCGCGTCCGAAATGTCGAGGCATTTAAATATTTTGGTTTTAAAACCTGACGTCGCACCCGGATAGGGCTCGGGGCTGGATGGTGTGTATAAAGTTTTCAATCTGCACTGGGGCTGTGTGGAAATTACAGCCCGGACCATCTCAAGCTTAGGGTACGCCTGTGCCCAGTGGGATGTAAATAGGCAAATAAATTAAACCACAATATAATTTATCACCAACAAATGATAAACACATTAATTTCAAAACATACTAAACATCTCACATTATTCCCGCCGTTAAATTTCCTCCATGTATTTACCACATATAATATTTTAAGATCGTAGCATTACAAGCCAAGCGTGGTACATTATTTAGTCAAAGTACTGTACATTATAGTATTTAACAATATCTAAATGCTGGCATTGTCTTGAACATTAGACACGGGTAGAACTTTGCTTGGGCGTGGGTGTCGTGTAGAACACTGCAGATTATGTTGTGTGTAGATGAGACATGTGGATGATGATTTTGTAGGTAAATAGAAAGTTATTATCTTCTATCTTCTGTCTATACCTATAAAACAGTACCGTGACTGACTGACTGACAGACAACGCACAGCGTAAACCACTGGACTTGAAATTTGGGAAACATAATACCTTGAGTATCCTAGAAGTGCACTAAGAAGGCATTTTTCGAAATTCCCACGGGATAGGGAACTAGCCCATTTTGAAATATTTCACGGGGGCTAAGCCGCGGAGCATACGAGTATGACTAATAGTAGGTATGAGTATATGACTATCAAATCACATAAATAGCTAGTGGGTGACCTGATGGTAAGTGCAACCCCAAGGAGTTTGCAGATGCGTTGCCAACCTAGAGAGCTAAGATGAAAGCCTCTTGTGCCCGTAATTACACCACAACCATTTGTGTAACACTCTGAATCTCATAGTCTTTGACGTCGCAGGGAGAAACCATTGCCTTAGGCGGGTCGCAACAGTCTCCAAGAAAGCTTTGTTGTTAACATCACAAGGTTAATTAACGACGTTAGGTGTAGTCATATTATAAGCCTGTATACACGAAGTTAACGGGAAACAGTCAAATGTTTAAGGGAGTCTAGAATTCGTAGCCTTCCCCTTGAAGGTGTTTTATAGAACTCTGGGTAGATTAATAAAACGTCAAGTGGTATAATAATTGAGTATTATAATATACATATTATATCACGCCTCTTTCTCACGGGGGTAGGCAGAAGCTATGGCTAGTGTTACTTTTTTTTAACCCCCGACGAAAAAGTTTGACATGTGCATCTGTGTATCTGTCTGTGGCAACATAGCTTCCAAACGGATCGAGATGGTTTTTAGCCAAGTTGCATTAAAATCGGTTCACACATTTTTGAAATATCGATCTTTGAAATGACAATGTCGGGGGTTTTTCAAGTTTTCTAAATTGGTCTCGAAAAAGGTTATAGTTACTTACAGACCTTTGATAACGATATGAGATTGGGCTATTAATTCGTATTCCGAGTGCGTCAGTATACTTTTAATAAAATGGTTTCCCTTCCCCAAACAAATAAATAATAATCTAATAAATATAGCTGCAACTTCCACCACTAATTTCAAACTTAAAAATATCTTCTTCTTTCAGTGCTATCTAATATCGGAGGTCGGCGATCCTCATTGCAATCCGTACTTTGTCGACAGCGGCTCTAAGAGCGACTTTGTGGTCATCCCGAACCACTGCCGAAGGTTTTCAACCACGATGTTTTGCGCCGGCCTGGTCTTCGGCGTCCCTGTATTTTTCCTTGAATTGTCAAAAATATCCTTAGAGTTAATTACTTACGTTTACTTTCTACTAACATTCAGTAAACTAGCAAAAAACTAGCACATTATGTAGCGTTACTCTACGAATGTCTCACTAACGCAGTACCCATAGTTTTTCCTCCCGAGCCAGTTAATTTCCACAACCTTCCCAACACAAAGGACAACTAATAAAATAGAAAAGAAACGGCCAGTCGACACTTAAGTCCCCCGGCAAAGGGCTCGCTCAGTATTCTTCTCACTAACCCTCAGGACACTCAAAGGAAAGGGCAAACACTTGAGGCAAGGACCAAAATAGGGAATGTATTGAGTCGCGAAATAAAATAAGGGTAAAAGAGTGGGTGAATTGTGTTGTAGTCCGTGGAGGTGTATAGAGTGGTTACTACCGAAATAGTACTTGCTAAGAGCTCCATTCAGAATCAATGTCATTTACTTCAAAATACCTAATTGGGTCAGAATCAGAAATGATGATATCCGCAGTAGAACTGAAGTTACCGACATAGCCTGAAGAATCGCGAAACTGAAGTGGCAGTGGGCGGGGCACATTGCTCGCAGAACTGATGGCCGATGGGGTCAGAAGGGTCTCGAATGGCGTCCACGGACAGGGAGACGAGCTGTCGGTAGGCCTCCAACAAGATGGAGCGACGACCCATTAAAGATTGCGGGACCGCGGTGGATGCGGAATGCACAAGACCGGTCTGAGTGGAGAGCCTTGGGGGAGGCCTATGTCCAGCAGTGGACGTCAATATGCTGACATGATGATGATGATGATGAAGGTACGCTGTCCCAATAGTTGGCTCCTTCAATCTTAATACGTAGCTATAAAGGTGACAAGAAGGGAGTCGATTATTAGAATTAACGTGTCGATCATTGGGATGTTTAACTTATGTCAAAATACTTGGGTTCCTGTTTAAGGCACGTGAAATGGATTGAGTGGATAAAATGAAAATCACTTCCACAACTGAGAGGAATCCAATGACACCTCAAACGTTGAATTCCGTCTGTAGAGTGGCTGTAGAGCATGCTAAAGAATTAGACATACATTCATACTTTTTTTTTTCATACGACAAGGAAGGCAAACCTGATAGTAAGTGACCACCACTGCCCATAGACCCCTCGGGCGGTTTGCAGATGCATTGCCAACCTAGAGAGCTAAAATGAAACGCCTCTTGTGTCCGTAATTACACCGGCTGTCTTACTATCCACACCGGAACACAACAGCGCTGCTGCTTAGCGACAGGGATAGCAAGTAAGATGGTTGTAGCGAAAAGGACCTACCAGCCGAGAAAATCACTGACACAAGAGGCATTTCATCTTAGCCCTCTGGGTAGGCACTGCATCGGCAATCCCTCCGAGGTCGTGGGTGTCTATGGGCAGTGGTGATCACTTACCATCAGGTGACCCATTTGCTCGCATTCCTTCTTTATCGTATATATTATCGTATCGTATATATATGTATATATCGTATATAAAAAAGAGGGTTATGCCCGCTCTAAAAATTCCCCAAAGGACAATACGAGGGCGACCACAGGTGCGGTGGCGTCCGAACTTCTCAAATATTTGCTCTCGCAGCTTTTCCCGTGGATTTCCCCTAAACGCCACTAACGATAACCGTACAATTTATTTAACTGAGCGGATCAAGTATGCTTTGACATAACAAAAAGGGAAAGAAGTTTGCCAACACTGAAATATTTGCGCGGGATCAAAGGTTTGTGATAATAAATGTCAGTGGTTTGAGTCGCCAGTTTCATTTTGTTTAATTACAATGATAAGAATAAACATTTTATGACGTCCGAGTCCGTCGTATACTAATTAGATTTTTTTAACAGCCGCCGATATTCGACAGTCGTCATCCCAGTACAATTAGTGTCAAGTCCATAATGACATAAATTGTACTGCGATGACAGCTGTCAAATATCGGCTGTTAAATAAATCTAACTAAAGTGAAGATTTTGCATTAATTTGTGAAGAACATTTTCACTACCTAGCAAAGAATTGGAATAGCAAAACCAAAATTCTAATTTCTTCAGGCCCCCATTTCACCAACTTTACAATTGTCAGTTTTCAATGACAGTTCGGTGTCAACTGCTGACTTGAAGAGCTTTTGTTTTAGCGCGCTTCATAGTCAAAGAAATGTAGTTCGAATTGTCATATAAAACTGACAATGAAAAAGGGGCCTGGATAATTATGGACTCTACATTACTTAAGCTAATTGCATTCATATATTCTTAGTTATGTTTTCTTCATAATATACTAGCCAACACAGCGAACTTCGTACCGCCATAGCCCGTTTCAAAGAAATATAAATTTAATTTTCCCAAATTTTTTTTTGGCATTTTTCCCCTCTTTTCCTGTTATTCTGCTATTTTGAGCATAGAAAAATCCAACAAATCAAAGATCATTAAAACCGGTCAAGCCATTGTTGACTTATAAATGGTGTAACTAAAACGGCTTTCTTTTGTGTAGTAATAGGTAGATGTCAAACGAAATAATAATACTTTCTAGTCAAACAATATCCCATCATTCTGTTTTATTTTGTTCACTAGTTTAGCCGCGGTGAGGGATTGACGAACATTAAATAAATACAGTACACATTAGCTGCTAAGCCACACTCCTTTGTCATTGTTTGGTAAAAAGATTAGGCGGTCCAATAACTATACACACGCTAAACACAACACAAAACACACCCATTTTTTGTCCATTCATATCTAATCGTACAATAATTCGATCGCATTAAAACAAATCGATTTCCGTAAGAATGACGTTACTACCCAACCCATATTCAAATAAGCGCAAAAACCATATTTTTTTCTTTGAATAATCAACACAACACAATAGGATATAAAGTATGTTTTCATAAAACCACCAATATCGGCAAAAACAAGATGCAATTAGCACTCCGATAAAGCACTTGCTGTAATAGCCGTGGGAGAGTCGATTTTTACGGGATGGTCCAAGTTATAAAAGATCGCTATACAATCATTCTTCAAGCGATTTTATTTTCTTACCTACCTTTACGTTGTCACATAAAATATATAATTTATTTACATAACAAAAGCAATTTACAGTGGCAATAAATCCAAGCTAAAACTAATTAAAGCGCTTAGTTGATGCAACTTGTGACCAAAGGGCTGGCAGTTTTCTCTCTCAAAGAATCAGCATCGCTATTCAGCGAGGCAACGCTGCCAGCCTTTTGGGCACTATGCCACGGGGGCCTTATTTAGATTTAATTTAGTTTTAAGTTGTAGTTTATTTAGTTTAAGCTTAGATTTAATGTCATTGTGAATTGCTTTTATTGTTAAACTAAAATCTCAAACTAAATTAAATCTAGCTAAGGCATGGTGCCAAAAGGTTTAAGTTTGGGCCAATGTTCATATAGTCGGCGTTAATTGATTACTAAACTTATATAATGTTTTTAAACATTCATAATATACGGGATGTGACATAACCCATGTGCATGCTTTTCCCATCATCAATTTAAAAGAACGTACATGCAGCTGCATGCATGATGTTAATTTTGTATGAAAACGAGTACCAAAGGCAAGTGCTAATCAATGCGAATCACCCAGTATGAACTCGGCCGTTCCTTCTCATCCTTGGTTGTAGCATTACACATTCCTCTACTGTAACTTCTTTTTCACGCAGTTTCTTAGCTGCCCCACTTGCGTCGCCCACATTGCGTTCCCCGCAAGGGCGTAGCCAGGAGGCGGTTTTGGGGGTTCAAATCCCCCCCCCCTCCCCCCCGCTCCGAAAAGTTCAGATATTAACATTCACAGAATTAAAATAAGAACTGGCGTGCGGCATTTCTCATTGATTACTAACTATTACGTATATTATTATTTTCTTGAAGCCCCCCGATACTAAAACCTGGCTACGCCCGTGGTTCCCCGCGGCTCTCTTTTTACTTGAATCCCTCTAACAGCCTACAATAACAACCAATCGTCTGGCAGTCAACGAGTTCGTGTCAAATCTTACAATATTAATGTCAGCAATAACAGTTGGAGGCTGAGCCGAATTTCTCATGGGCGCGACTGATTCTACGTTGCATTACGAATTTGTCACATCAGGCGAGGTAAAAAGTTGGATGTGTGTGGAGATGTGGGTTCCGTATTAACATGGCATGGTCTTAATGAATGATAGTACATATAAGAAGAGGTAGATATGTCATCAGCACGCCGAAAATTAAGCGGAGAAAAAACTACGATTCTCGAATAAGGTCCAAACTTGCGCGCAAACGTCAAAATGTTCGGATCATGACTGTTTTTCGATTGCCTTTTCGCCAAAGCGCTTAAAATTGCTCTGGCTAAGAAATTGATGTAGGTATTGATTTTTTAATTGAGAACCAATAATTACTTTTCAATAGTTAGATAAATATAGTAGATACAACGCTTGTGGCTTTACAGAAGAATTTACTTTTTGTCGCCATTTTAGTCTCCAAATTAGGTACTTCTTTTTCAGTATCATTTTGATATAGCAGGTAATTTCTGTTTCAATTATACTCTTTTCCACAGTTTTATTGTCACCATTAGGCTGTGGAACCTTAAAAAAACGTGTCCAACTTGATTGAGGATAACTTTTAGACGTGTTGCGTTATACTGCATTACGAATTTGTCACATCAACCAAAACGACTCTTATTGAGGATGCGAATCTCATGGCTGTTGAAATCGTGTTTCTGCGACGTTAATTTCCATCGGTTTTGCCAAAAAAAATGATGGAAGTAGATACGGGTTGCGGGAATTTTATGTGGTTTTGACCAATGATATTATAAGTAAAGATACCTACTACGTCATATGCTCACAAAACAATCGAAAATCATGTTCCCGACATTTTGACATTTGCGCGCAAGTTTGGACCTTATTCGAGAGCCGCTGAGGCCAAAGAGGCTACAATCGTATCCTTTTTTGCGCTTGATTTTCGGTGTGCTGATGACATATCTCTCTCTTTTTTATATGTAATACTAGCTTATGCTCCGCGACTTTGCCCCCGTGAAATATTTCAAAATGGGCTAGTTCCCTATCCCGTGGGAATTTCGAAAAATCCCTTCTGCACCTCTAGGATACTCAAGGTACGTGTTTACCAAATTTCAAGTCTCTAGGTGCAGTGGTTTAGGCTGTGCGTTGTCTGTCAGTCAGTCAGTCAGTCAGTCACGGTATTGTTTTATAGGTATAGATAAACTCGGAGTTATTTTCGTAGCAAATAGCAAATCAGCTCAATTTTGCAAAAGAACAGCATTATTCAAAATCTACGCTCAAAAATCATCACACTCAACCGCTTCACACCAAATGTCAAATTCGGTTCCCATAATAAACAACCAATAAACAACCAGCTACAGTCTACAAACAATTAGCCTACGATAACTATGCAATAGCAATAAATCGCAACGCCATAAATATCGATAATTTATACGGACACGTCAAATCATAACCGGTATGGGTCTGCGGTACCGGTATATTGTGACAAATTTGAGCACTCCATATTTTGATTGCGCAAAGTACTTAGGAACGTATCGCATATTCGACCGTAATCTGACTCAACCTCGTATATAAACTTTGACGAAATTGGAATTACCACCTTAGGTTCGCGGTATATAGTGGTTATTCCGATTTCCTCAAAAGTTTATATACGAGGTTGAGTCAGAGTACCGACGATATATTGGTAATCTGGTTAATATTGCTTGAAGCGCTTCGAGATTTTCTGCTCTGTGGCACTTGCTTGGATATCTAATTTGTGTGTACCTATAACCTACTACGTACTTAATTAAACATAGTTTTCACTTCCGAAACACATAATATAGGTGTATTGAAAAGCGTTGACGCGCAGTGTTCGTCTAGCTGCTGTTGAATCGTCTGCTCCCAGAGAAAGGAATACGGATTAGTACGAAACGCTACTGATACACGTGGGCGATCCGTTTATACCACAAAAAAAAGATAAGTACTCCATTTAAATCATAATAATATCACTTGTCGTTGTTGCACAAACAGACTGTACCCCGAGCGCGAACATTCGAATCCTACGTAATGTAATAGAGTAGTTTAACGGTATCGAGAAAATTTGTAAGACGTTTGGAACAGCGCCTCCGTAAGCATGTTTCGTACTAAAATTTAATATGAATTTTCTCGATGGCGACACGATAACGTTACTACTCGATTACGTTACGTAGAATTCGAATGTTCGTGCCCATTCCTCCATTTGAACTGAGGTACTCAGCTATCCGGTATCCAATTTGCGGAACTCATGCGAAATTTCGAAGACGATCTTTAAAATTCTCACAGTTTTTATTTCTTAACCGTTCAACGGATACTTACGACGTGTGGGAACCCTGTTGCATTTATACGACATTATTGTGGCAAATTGTTAAAAGTACGTACCGTTGTTTCCTGTTCAAACATGATGGCCGGTGTTTTACTGTTAGGATGTACGTGAATTTAATATTGTAGAGTCAAGTTATTGATAAGACAGAAATTACCGTGAGACCCAATTATAGTGAAATACACCGATTCCTCTGGGAGCGTATACCTTACCCATGTTTCGTCTTGCCATCGAATTGTTTTATTTTTCTTAAGGAGTATATTTTTACTAAGTTTCGTTATCGTAACTCACAAAACAACGTTTGTGCATACTAACTCCCTTACACCCCCCTCTTAGGGGTACCTAGAATTTCGCAAAATCTCTCCTTATCCGTGAACTACAACATAACCTCCATGTTAAATTTCAGTTTTCTAAATTTAAAAGTTCGGGCTGGACGTTCGAGGATTTTCGTTTATACTTATTATATTAAAAATAATATAGTAGGTACGAGCAAGAAATATAAGTTCACCTAACAATCGAGAACAACTCGCCATCGCCAAAACAAAAGACGCCCGTTAAATTAACCGATACAATGTTTGACACTTTGATTTTAATAATTGACACTGCTAACTATTAGGCCATTGACGCACACTGAGACTACCTTATACAAAAGGGAGTGCAAAAGCGTTGCCCTGTCACATAAAATGCACTTGCAGAAAGTTCCTACCACTATCGCCCAATACTTATCTTCATAAAACTTACAAGGAACTAACTAACACAAAAAAACAAACACGAAATGAAGGACAAACGAATCCAAACGTTTTAGCTAAAAGGGCAGTCTTTAAAAGTGCATTAAATTTAACAATACCTCTAAGGCCGTTGCTAGATTTTTTATTGACACAATAAATATTCGTTTTCCTCAACATAAATGGCACTTAATTCCCCATTGTTTTAGTCATACGGAACTAAAAGTATTAAATTGCAAATGGTTCGTTAATGCATTGGCTATGGGTGTAGACTTCCATGTCCATGCCTATGTAAGGACATGCACATATTTATACTAAGAAACAACACAAACTGTCAACAAATTAATCATAACAATGTTTATTATCGAATGAAGAAAACTACATAGGTCTGTACATTTTAGTTTTTTTTTGGCTTGTATTATTTGCATATTTATTTTGTTTGATTCATATTCAAAAACCTTTTTTTGCTATAGGTGAATGCTGGGTACGGCGAAACGTCTTGGACTCAGAACTGAAGGAGGTCCAGTTAACTTTAACTTAGTTTAGTGGAAGTCGAAACGATGAGCCTTTAACTAGCTGTATGCTAACGAAAAGTTTTTTCTTTTAGGTGCCTCACCTACTATGTCATCTGTTCCCAATCATCATCATAGATCTCATCTGCATTTAACATTATTATATTGTTATCAATATCAAATACAAGTGCATACTTTTTGTCGGAATAAAATAATAACGTTATTCACAACGGGCATATCAAAACCAAAATCGAAGTCTACGGTGATTCCATTTAGACGTAGGCGCAGTGCTAAAATTTTACAACCAGAGTGACTGTTAAAGTCAATCTTGCCAACATTCTGTCAGATAACTGTCAGTTTACGCGGCATATTGCAGTATATCGCATTTACCCAAATAAAGAATGACAGCTATGGTACTTATATTTAGTTACAGATGTATTTCGATTGTCTTCAGTTGGGAAATACTTGGTTGGTTACGTTTTGATGTCGCCTACCCAGATAAGGTAACTTAGAAGCGATTGAAAGTAATATGTTCCGTGTTGGGAAGTCCTTTTAGGCATTTATAACATAGCCAGCGTAAGCACTTTGACGGGCATTATGTGCACGGTGTCACAATAGTATTTTATGCAACTGTAACATAACCAAGGTCATTATACATGAGTGTGTATGTTTATAAAACGAGCCCGAAGGGCGAGTTTTCATAATAAATCACACGAGTGTATAATGACCAGTTATGTACCGTTGCATACATTACTTTTTCTACGACTTCATTATAGAAATAAGAAATATTTGTAAAGACATAGTAAGGTAAAACATTTCTTCATTTTCAAATTTAAAGTTCCAAAGTAAACCCGCGACCCGGTCGGTAAAGCAGAGTGCCGCTAAGGCGGAATAGTTTTAGAAGTTATAAAAAGATTTTAAATAAAGTGATGATGATAATGGGGATGACTAAACCTTATTTACTTAATTTAATTTGTTTAGATTATTGCAAAAAGATCTATATAGGAATTGACAATGTGAGTAAAAAACGGTAAATGTCGTTTCTTTGTTTACTTACATCAGGTAAGTTTCCCTTAAGTTCAGTGTAAAGTTTTCTCATTGAATATAACTCATTCAAATAAAACTTTACTGAGCAACACATCGTTTAATTCTTTGAGAATGAGAAAAATAACGTTAAATAATGAAAAAGACGTAACACTTTTTTCAGTTCACCATTTCACGAAGTTGTTTATCCGTTTTTATTATAAAGTTTTTGGACTTTTCTCGCAACACATTTACCGTCACTGTTTGCGCCATTACTTTAATTTCTTCGGTATTACACAGTACCTATCTCATTTTCATCGCTCATTTAGAATTTCTTTAACTGAACCGAAATCAATCCGGTAGCTAATTAAATGCAATTTTTGCATCAAAAATAATTAATTTACTACGTTTTGCATTATCAGTAAAACTCGCCAGCTGACTCTTTTTTTTTTTGCATCCGTACCACAGACCACAGCAGAGCTAGGATATTAGCGTGTTCTCAGTTACGGAATTTTGCTTAAAAAAATACTCCTTAATTATGATTGGCTAACAGCTGTTCTTATTCATGTTTAAGCAACCAATCACGATGCACATGCATGTTTAAAAAAACTCGATATCAGAATCGAACTTAGTATTCTTTTTTCAAATGCTATTATTTAACTAAACTTTTTATTTTAGTGTAACTTAATGAAATTTGTATGGGTTATTATGTTACTGTTTTTTTTACCACAGAGCATAAAACTAGAAACAGAACATTTAGTTATTACTATATACTTTTTTACCATTTAATCGACAGATTATAATATAGGAGTAGAAAAAATTAGTTTTCTGTTAATAAAACCATTTTTAGTACAATATTTTACTGCCGACTGTTTCTTTTATAGACTGTACTTGTATTGTCCAACGTACTCACGTATCCATAAATTTCAAGTCGGTACCATTATTCGTTGAGGAGTTCTCTCCAGGGAAGACGGTCCCGGCCGGATCACCAGGATTTCACTACCAGATTTTACTGTCACCAAACTTACATAACTATGACAAATTTCAGCTCAATCTAGTGGTCGAAAAAATATTAGCAAATTTTGAACTTACATACAAACAGTGCAAAAGCTTGTAATGAACCGGGAATGCCTCATCTTTCGAAAAAACTTCACAGGTGTGTTCATCTGGACTCGTTCGACCACGTGCTAAATATCCTTGATTAATTCTGTGACACCGTGATGTTTGTTTTAGCGCAAAAGCTGAGTACCTACTCGTAAAAAAGCATGAAATGGTTCAAATGGTTGGTGAGAATCAGGATGTTTAAGTTAGTCATTCATCTCTTACCATCAAGAAAGTTTGAACTCAAATCGCAAAGTTCAATCACAACAAAGAAACAAAATCCTTGACCAGATCACTTTCTGTCGAATCGACTAAGGTATAACCAATATTTTTTGTCAATAATGCTGCATCCACACAGCAACACGACCGTCGCGCATAGGTCAAGGCACGGCAAGTGGGATGTGTCGCTCTATTAACAGATTTGGGTAATTATTAAAAGGCTGTATTTAGTTCTCATCGTCGAAATGACTGTTTTTGTTGCAGAAATTGGTGCTAACAACAGGTTAAAAGCTTTTGTATTTGCTTATTTATTTCATAAGATTGCTTATTAGTTAGAAATTTCCACTCATCTAGTTTAAGTTATACAGAGATCCTCTTAAAGTTTGCCTTTGCACTTTGTATTTTCTTTCGCTCGACTACCTATTTCATTTTTAGGGTTCCGTACCTCAAAAGGAAAAAACGGAACCCTTATAGGATCACTTTGTTGTCCGTCTGTCTTTCTGTCTGTCAAGACCCTTTTTCTCTGAAACGCGTGGAGGTAGCATGCTGAAATTAATATCAAATACTCAAGCCCGCGATCCCTTAAAGCTGTGAAAAAATCAACCTTCTAAGTCAACGCAATCAAAAGATACAGTAATTAAAAAGGCTATTTCCATACAAATTGCCGATTTGCAAAAACCTAAAGGGTACTTCCAGATGTCCTAGAAACTTGAAATTTGGTATGAAGGTAGCTCTTATAGCACAACCACTCCGGAAAGTGTCAAAATCTTAAAGTTTTTATGTCTGTCTGTAGATTTCGCCGACCAATATAAGTTGACCCCACACTGCGTACATTTTGCCTAAAAGCAGGGCTCTGCTAACACTGGACTTCTTAAAACACTGGGGAAAAGCGTTAAAATCTCAGAGTCCGACTCGCACTTGGCCAGTTTTAACTTATTATGTTTAATGAAGAGCTTGTCATGTATATTACTATTAAACAACGACTTTGTCATTGAGAACATCTAATATCCTGGGTCTAGCCTTTAAAATGGTCTGAAGCAAGGTGTTGTTTAAGTCCTTTTGAAAGGCATCGCTTAGTGCCAACTCATTCGAGGATAGACACGTCACCGAACTCTGTTCTGTGGGAACCGTTTAGTTTAAATTAAATCGTATAAGAACACATTTAAATCGAGTTTTTTGTGCTGTCACAAACACCAATCAATAAGGTGGGCTACTGATAGTCACAATCCGACCAATAGAGAGGATTATTCAAAACAAAGACATGGATGACATAGTAGTCATCTCAAAGAGTTGGAGATTCAAGGCTAGGAGAAAATAGAGAGAGATTTAAAATAGAAATAGGTTGTTACTGTAGGGGTGCGGGGATTGCGACGATGTTTTAGTTAAACGAAATAGAATCGTAAAGAAATATTTATATTAAATGTTCACAAATGACAATAAAATAAAATATGATAAAATGTTACTAATTAATGCTAATTAATGTTTATGATTAATGTTAATGAATACACCCGATCGCGACAATCTCTAAAAGTGCACTAACTTACGTTAGGTGCAAGTCTAAAGCACCGCGAATGACCGCGGGCGTTTGACGTCATGTGTTAGGTGCAATCGCACCGAACAGTTACTGAATCAGAGCTGAATTTAACCTGATCTGAACTTTTCATCAGGTGGGGTCAATCACTGGCCAGTTTTTTAGAAAAAAGAAACTAATGTTTTTGAACAATTTAATTTATGCGACTAAGCTAAGAAATAAAATCATTTTATTTTGTCTCATCACCAAGATTCACTTTGAGTCACTGAGCCAGCTGTTCAAATATGTTTTATTATTAATGCTGGCTGTAATACATAAAAACTGAATGTCTTATGCTTTCTTTATACAATGGACTACTACGACATAGTCCATATTATAGAGTTCAGAGAGAGTAGATATAGTGGCGTAGTGGCTGCCACGATCCAAGACAGCATGTTAAAGGAAGACTCCAAATAAGAGATCTCTCTCCAGGCAGATGTTATGCCTGGGGATTTAAGCCCGAAGAAGAGTTGGAAGACGTATTTATGCATCCGACTTGAGAAACTTCGTTGGCGCGATGTATAACAGTGATGACGTCATCAGCAAGTGGCGCTAGGGTAGCTACTCGTGTAAAATGTATAATTAAATCCAGTTGTCTGCCTGTTGTTGATCACGATGCGGCATTGGGCATCGTAGAGGAAGCATTAGTGTTACTTAAGTACGAGTAGGTAAGTCAGGACCGAATAGAACAGGCTCCTTTGATAATATACCTACTCTGTTTGTGCCGTTTGATGTGATGTATCACAGACATAAAGCCTTACTCGTTTCCTTGCGGGCACAAGCTATCAAGACTCTACGACTTGATTATTGTAATATCCAAAGGCATACACATAGTAGAAAAACCTTCCCACGGGCCAGGCAAAAATCAGTCTTACGACAATGTTATAAACATTTCGACAGGGGAAAGCTTTTCTCACTACTATACTTGGTTTCAAGCAAACAACAGAGCTACCCTTTATCCTTTAAACAAACCTTTAACGTAAGCTTCAATCTAATTAGGTAACGTTACACTAGTAATAAAATAATTATTATTATTAATCGCCCAGAGTTCGAAATTTGAATCAGATTTTTCCACTAAAGCATCCTCAACAAAGAACCTCCATTTCCCTCGTGTCATTATACTCCACCAGCTGCTGCCCGCGACTTCGTCTGCGTAGAATTCGGCTATCGCTATCCCGCGGAAACTATACAATTTTCCGGAATGAGAGATAGCCTATGTTTTAATCTAGGGTATAAGCTATCCCCATTCCAAATTGCATCCAAATCTGTCTAGCCGTTTCAGCGTGAAGCAGTAACAAATATACTCACTCACTTACAAACTTTCGCATTTATAACATTAGTAGGATTAGTAGGATTTATCCCTTGGTTACCCCCTTTAAAAAATGATATTTCACCTAAATCTGAATCTTCGTTGTCACCTAAAAAATATTTTAACCTTAACAACAATCAGCGGTATCTCACATCTGATCTACAACCTAACGACTCATCGCATGCTTTATTTAACTTGATTCTAATGTTAATAGTGTCCCGCGGCGCAAGGCGATTGGCACAATTACCTATGCTCTTAGAGCATGAAGCCAACCGGAGCGGCCAACGACAGCCTTATCCCTCTGACAAACGTAATAGTTTGCGATAATAGTTTTTTAGGCCTATTCTTTGCTCCTATGTAGCTTTTTTTTATGCGACAAGGAAGGCAAACGAGCAGGTGGGTCTCCTGATGGTAAGTGATCACGATTGCCCATAGACACCCGTAACCCCGGGGGGTTTACAGATGCGTTGCCAACCTAGAGAGCTAAGATAAAATGCCTCTTAGGCCCGTAAGGATTGGCGAGTAAGATGGTGGTAGCAATCCGGATGGACCTCGAACAAGGTCTTACAAAAAAAACAAATGAAATTTATTCATATTTTTGACAAAAGTTTCAACATTCTTACAAAAAAACAATGATGTTAGATGTTACAGTAAATAGAAATCAGATCCACAATACATGCTTCGTCAAGAGGGTACAAAGAGCAAAATTCTTGCACAACAAGCTTCGCTACTTAACCTATACAAAAATGTGTCATATTTCTTCTCTCTTTTCTTCTTCTTCTAAATGTAAATCATCGGCAGCTATTAAATTAATTAGAGTGTCTTAATAATGTTTGTTTGCACAGCGACGTGATCAAGAGACGATTTTTTGCAGATGTCATTTCGTATGCGTACGCTGCCTCGCCTTCCATAAAATATTGTATAGATTCAGGCGTAACTTTGCGGAAGTCCATGTTACATGTGTGTTTTTATGTATTGGATTAAATTAGCTAGCTGCTCCGCGAAGCAGTGTAGTTGCCATACTATACACTGACTATACTACACTACTTCGCTGTTAAAGTTAACAAACTTAAACCATTACTTGTCTCAAGAAATGTTACAGCCGTTACATTACCCAACTATGGAAGAGCATTAAAGGAGATTTTTGTTCACGTTGTGGAGAGGATGTCTCCAGTTGGTTTAATGTTCTAAGCCTATGATTGTGCCCCTTGGACACTAACGTTCGTGAGACGTTTTTGTCTCAGTTTCGTCATATGTCGTGATTTATGACCAAATTGCCTATTTTTATTCGCGTGTGCTGTAATTGGAGTAATGTTTGGAATGGTATAAATAAAGTTACGGCTAATGCTTTGAATAAGGTCAACGCTTAATGTTTGATGCACTCAGAGTCAGTTTAACTATTTATTGCATTAACGGACATTTAAATGACCTAAATTAATCTCTGCATGCATTTGTTTTTAGTACATCAAAAACTTAAAGCAAGACTTACATAGCTAAGCGGATCAGCAAATTTAAGTGGCAATGGGCAGGTCATGTAGTTCTAAGAACTGACAACCGCTGGAGAAGAGAGATTCTGGAGTGGCAACCACGAGCCGGAAGACGGGGCGTAGGAGGTCCCCCTACTAGGTGACTAGGTGTACAGACTACTCGATCAAGGTGATGGTGGGGAGCCGTTGAATGCAAGCGGTCCCGGACCGCTCCTACTTTAGATCAGTGGGGCAGGCCTATGACCAACAGTGGACGTCTTCCGGCTGAAATGATGATGATGATGACATCAAAACCATGTCCACCTTCTTTAAAGCATGGCATACAGTTAACCACAAATTAACATGAACATACTATGCATACATTCACTTTCGACATTGTATCCAACAACGATACTTCAAAGTCAAAGTCAAAGTTTCAAATTATAGTTTCAAATTTGGGATTTGATATCACATCTATCGGGTCATTGTGCCGTGCTTTGCCAATTACACAACAATGGTCCCGACCAACCTCTCCGAATAACTTCATAGCTTGCATGTTGCACTTGCAACTTGATGTAAAGTGTCATTATACATTATACAACTTGCTAACTGTGTAAACAAACCGCCATAGTAAATTCATCATTCAGAGGCAATTTCCGTATGGCGGGCGGTTTGTTTACATAGTTAGCAAGTTCCATAGAATGACACTTTATTTATCGTCTGACGTAAAGTTAACCCCGGGTTAGTGCCTAACCCAGTTTTACAAGAGCATGTTACTTTACTAATAAAAACAAAAGACTTTAAAGATTGGTATCCGCAATCGAGGTCAAAAGCAGTTGACAAATTTAAAGCTCTTAAAGACCACAACGAACGGAGACTCACAAAAACCACATCTCCACACTCAAGGAAGTACCAAATGTCAACAGACTATACCATAAAACAACATTTACCTATATACCGATAGCATAAGTTGGCAAAGCGCAGTGTCATCTGTGACTCATCGCCCACTGCGCAGGAGTGTTGTAACAGCGACCACTTGACGGCTTGTTGGTTCTGCCCACGCGTGCGAATCCATTCATAAGTTGGGCTTAGAGCAATGCTTGCATCGTGAGGACAAGATACTTGGCATAATACTAGAGAGTTTGTCCACTTTGTCCTTTTCCGATAGCCTGTTTCATTAAGACTATCAGAACGTAATACAAAATTGCAGCTCAAAGAAGTCCCTACCTTGAAATGAAATGAAATGAAAAATGAAATGTTTATTTATTCACAATGAACATATGGTTACATAAGGTCTTAGTATACGTATTATTGCTTCCCATGACATGTTCAGCCAAGTTAGGCATGTGAAAATCTGAGGTCAGTGATTTAGTCACTCGGTCTATATTAATAATATTGTCTTTGAGGAATACGACCCATTTATTTATACATAATTATAGCGCTCTTTTTATGGACTACCCTTTCAATAACCCCCTTCTGATACATCCACGCATTTTTGTTATACCTATCCGTTCTTTGACAGAATGCCTTTATACTTAGTATATAGCAAATTCTGCAAACAGCCTTAAGTTTTACGATGTTACGATCCAATAGTGCGTTAGGGCCATTAAGACACATATTAAAACGAAGAATTGCCTTCAATACTAAACACTAAATACTAAACACTCGCTGAATATGTGCTCAATTTAGACATCTGAAAGCAAAGCAAAGGAATCCATTAAATCTCTGTGTTCTCATTTATTTGTAAGTGTCGTCATCCAAGCTTACTCACTAACATGTAATCAGCCGGAAGACTTCGACTACTGGACATAGGACATGCCCAAGCATCTCCACGATGATCGGTTTTGTGCTCGCCAATGGCTTCCCGCGTTCTTGATCGGAATCTGTGTAAAACGGAACGCAACTAAACGCTTGTCTATGACAGAAACGCCAAATTAGCTGCATGTTGGCAGACAGAGTATGACATTCAAAAATACGGCTTTTGGGAAATAGTGATATCAATGTCATCGATGAGAATTTAGTCACCGGTGATTTCAAGACCACCAGTGAGATTCAAAAATCGAGCCCCAGATCGGTCGATCACTAACATTAGTCAACGACAATATCAATAGTTAACTTAATCATGATAGTGTCTCGAGGGTTACACTTAATACTAACTTATCTGAAACTTCATTACTATGATAAAACGTGTTGGTGTCGCCCCGGAATTACCATCCAGGAGGTACGGCGTATGATTTACACCTCGTGATTTACCACTACACTAAATTTATGATTTACCATGGGAGCCTGACTCATGGTCTGTCACTTGCTCTGTAAATACAGGCTTACGAATAATGACTTGCCTTTCATAGTTGTCATGTTTTGATTGTCAATTCTGACTAGTCAGAGGACTTGTATGATTCTCTTGTGTCTCGTCTCTTTTGCGCAGGTTTAATGCCCACAATGGGCTGCATGCACAGTGACAATTTTTGTTCTGTCTGTGCAGATTGTTAAGGCGTGTAAAAAGCATTAGAGTATAAAATATGTATTTTTTTAAGCTGTCGCGATTCTCAGTCATGTTAATAATGTTTCGGGACAACATATAATATATTATTATGATACTCGGGACTTAATCGCGTAAAAAATATATATTTAAATTATAATTTAAATACCTCAACGTTTCGGACGCGACGTTCCGTCCATAGTCTCGAAGGGACTGAAGAGGCGGATATCAACATCTCCTAGCTGCACGGGTTCCTCGAACTACCCGCACTTGGTCTTTATTATTAGTTTTTTCACCAGGGTTGCCACCAGTCCGACACACAACACTCACAACTTCCGGCGATTTATGAGACGATATTTGATGACACTTACACATACGGATTACCGGATTCCATGAAGACCCGAACGGATGAACGTCGCGTCCGAAACGTCGAGGTATTTAAATTATAATCCTTACTAATATTATAAATGCGAAAGTAACTCTGTCTCTCTGTCTTTCTGTCTCTCTGTCTGTCTGTTTGTTACCTCTTCACGGAAAAACCGCTGCACCAATCTAGATGAAATTTGGTAGGAAGATAGTTTGAATATTGAGAAATAACATAGGCTACTTTTTATTCCGGAAAATTCCATATAGTTCCCGCCGGATAGCGATAATCGAAATCTAAGCGGACGAAGTCGCGGGCAACAGCTAGTTTAAATGTATGTTTTTTACGCGATTAAGTCCCGAGTATCATAATAATGTGTGAAAATCGCGAAAGTTTAAATCAATAACATACAATATTTTTAAAAATTATCTCGTAGCTTCGATGGCACCGCAGCCGCCGTGGTCAATCTCTTAATTAAGTCTCCCATCACAGAAATACCGCATGAATGGTTTAAGTGATAAGTAAATTTAAGCGTTA
This sequence comes from Clepsis dumicolana, assembly GCA_963691665.1. Classification (NCBI taxonomy): domain Eukaryota; kingdom Metazoa; phylum Arthropoda; class Insecta; order Lepidoptera; family Tortricidae; genus Clepsis; species Clepsis dumicolana. The sequence continues at coordinate 4,781,710 of OY829521.1, read as the reverse complement.
AGTCGAGTCATATTTTCTCATGCAATTTGTTTAAGTATTATGAGTCGTCGTTAAGTAAGCGTCTTAATACATAAATATCACAACTTATTACTTTATTTTAAATAGCAAAGTTTATTCTTGAATTAAAGGTTTAAAAAACTGACCCACAGTTGCCTCACTATAGTATATTTACGGTTGTTATTGATAGGGGTTTTGTAGGTACTTCCATGAAGGACCGCGGCATTTCGTAAGTACTCTACGGCAATAGTGCTTTTGTTATTTTCTTAGACAATAAGCTAACGGCCGATTACGAGTACTGTACAGTCAACAGAAGTACAGAGGTCAGACAAGTCTGTTAAAAATATCAGCTCCATAGTCAAACAAGCAAGCAAGAAAGCAGGCAAGTCAGGTGACTATATGAAAAGGAAAAAGGAATGTTTGACCTTGATTTCACACCATTTTAGGACAAATCCCAACGTTTGAAGCAATTTCCAGGGGGTTTATTGTCTAGCTCTGCTTTGCTTTGGTATTAGGCATCTTTGTCTATCAAACGGTACTAGATTGAGCGAGAAAGAGATGGCTAGCGTAGGAAAACCGAGCGCGTTAGACCTTAAGACCTCAGGTCACAAGGAAGCCTAAACGAAAAGTGATCATGATGTGTAGAACCGATGACAGATTTTGCGTTTGCGTGTTTTGCGGGATGTAGGACCTTCTGCGAGGTTCGTCAGGTACGCTACCACCATCTTACTCGCTAATCCTACCGCTAAGCAGCAGTGCTTGCAATGCTGTGTTCCGGTGTGGTTACCAATAATAATACACCAATAATAATTATTCTTATTTTAAGGTTTTCCAAGACTTGGGGCGTCGTCTTCGCGAGAGAGATCTCGACTCTCGCTCCGGGTCATTTCTGGTGCAGAAATCATCCATCACGGTTCAGCGTGGTAATGCAGCAGTGCCCTAAGCACGACTTGTCGAATCCTGCGTTACGTTACGGTTATCGTATCGAGATCGAGAAATCTCATACTAAATTTTAGTTCCAAATACGCTCACGGGCGGGCGCTGTTCCAAACGTCATACAAACTCGTTATAGTTTACTATTCGATTTTACGTGACGCAGGATTCGACAAGTCGTGCTTAGGGCACAGGTGTGTTGGGCACTTTTGCGCCTGGAATGAAGCTGAGCGGATTGTTTGACTAATTTTCTGAATTGTAATGTATGTTTGTGCTTACTTTAAATAAATATTAATTTTAAGGTAGTTGCTAATTCCGTTACTACTGCCGACAGTACCGGAGCGGCCGCTAAGTGCGCGACCTTTGCAGTGAGAGTCCCAAGGTCAGGATGATTTTATACAATAAAACTAAGTCTTTGTTTGATTCTTACGGCTTCGAGTTATATAAAATATACTACCTATTACCTACAATGATTTACTACTACCACTAAGACCCTGTGTGTGTAACACACACATACGTACTATTTCTACAACTATAGTAGTGAAGTAGTGAACTCGTTTCCTTAAAACTGTACTCGATTATTTCGACTTTATAAACTTTGGATTATTAGTACTCATTCTACCTATACGCTTTAGACATAGTGAAAAGAGGATATTGACCTCCATTCGTCATTCGCATTCATCTACGCTCGTTTCGTCAGTTTGCCCGTGATCATGATGCATGCAACTACATCGAAACATCGGGAGCTCATCAAACCTATATAATCGCGGTCGATATCCCGTTTTCATTACGTCTAATGCAATTAACCGCGAATCATTTAAAACTGTCATTTTATACCTACATAAACTATATACATACCTACATGCAACTACAAAGCATGCTTAAGACGAAAATGGTCTATAGTTGTATAGATGTAAAAGTATAAGATCAATTTATGTGCGCACTCCCATACGCGTTTCATCCTTAAACATTTTTGAGCAGTGTATTATAATAATGCTTGCTTGAGGAAAGAATGCTCGTGTTAAGCTCTTTGAATAAGCACGCTCTAAGCACATAGAGCTTAAAGCACACCAGGGGGGCTAGCAAGCGTGCCATTTTGTCGCTTGTCGCTCAGTGCGTCCTTCACTGATTCCATCACTATGAAAGTGACGCATTGCGCGTGCTACATGTGCAGAGCAGCACGCTCCCTTCCACCCATTCTGCAAATAGCTAAATAAAAAAAATGGCTAAAAATATAAAAATAAATAAATAGATATAAAAAAAAATCGAAAGGCGATCGATTTTTGAGCATGCTTAGGTAACTGTAGTATAGTACGTACACAGATGCTACTGAATAGAAATTGCTACTAAGAAGCATGCTTTTATCCTTTTAATGAGCACATGTTTTTCTGCGCAATAAGTTAAAATAAATCGTTTTGATACACGTAAAACAGGTTATCTGATAAACATTGATGAATTTATTACCCAGTAGCAGTAATATTAAATTCGAATGGACTCGTCATTGTCACGGGTTACGTAAACAATGAGAGATGACAAATGATTCACTTAAGATAATGACTCAAATGACGTTGGACACAAAATGTTACTTTCATTTGACCTCAAATTATCAATGACGGAGGCTGATGCGGTATAAAATTGTTTTGTGGTTTTATTTTGCTCATTTGTACGTATTACAGAAGTCGCTAACCTTGAATTATCTGTGTGTATTTTTATAAAATTTTAGGAAGTTTTTTTAAGTTACTCTGAGGGCCGATATTACAAATCGCACCGATAACACAATTTATTTTTTTATATAGCCTATACGGTGTCCCACTGCTGGGCAAAGGCCTCCCCTTTCTTCTTCCACTCGTCTCTGGTTTCAGCTAAATCTCGCCAGTCCGGCCAAAAACGCTCCACGTCGTCCCGCCATCTCGTTCTTGGTCTGCCTCTGCTCCGGTGTCCGTCAATACAAATATAACTCAAAAATTGTGTCGTGATCACAGCTGTGATTTGTAAAATTGGGTCCGTCCGTAACGCAGATTTCCACTCAAAAATCAAGGATTACCTTTTTAAGTCGAATTGAGAACCTCCTCCTTTTTCGAAGTCGGTTAAAAGCGAATTTATTGTCATTTCAAACAAACAACCGTTCAGATAATTTACATCATCTCTCACGTTGCTTCATGTTGTTCAAAAAAAGACAAAAAAAAAGATACACACAGCCGTAATTTAGATCTACTTACATTAGGCGTGTGTGTGTGTTATGTACCTTTACTTAAAAAACATTAGCGTCGCGACGATGGCAATATTAACATTCACTTGCAAAACAAACATTTGATTGATAACGGCTATTTAAGCTACATCTCGAAATTTCAAAACTGGGGCTCTACCATTAGCAAAATATTTCTAAACATCTCGGACAATATAAACAAAAAGTTATATTCAATACAACTCTATGTAAACGAGGCGAAAAGTTAAGTTGGTTTTGTCTATGATTCATAGCGCTACTCATTGTCTTTGGTCGTTTGTTCCGATGCGCTAGAGTTTTCGAAACTTTGGAATAGATCACCAACTTACTTCTACAGCTCGATGTGGCGCCACTGTCCACCAGTGTCTATAATACTGTATGTGGCAGATACGGTTCCAATTTTGGCCGTCTGTTGTAAATAATTTAGTAACGGTGCGGAATATTGTTTGCCATAAGATTTAATGGGTGGGTGTTGATTGGGTGAGAACTGCACCAGTTTTTAGTTTAAGTGTTGAGAAAAGTATGAGTCGACCTATATTATGGCTTTCATCACGGAAACTGTTAGGAACTTCTGGTTGAGTCATACTCTAATGTGAAAATTACCTGCAACAACGTTGTGCAATAACCTAACCTAAAAAACTTAAAAAAACTTTAAAACCCTCGCCTTGGCCTCTCTAGCAAAGGGTCGTGGGTTCGAACCCTAACTGACTCACACTTCTGAGTTTTGCGGATTTTTTTTATGCTGAGGAAGGCAAACGAGCAAGTGGGTCACCTGATGGCAAGTGATCACCACTGCCCATAGACACCCACAACCCCGGCGGGTTCGCAGATGCGTTGCCAACCTAGAGAACTAAGATGAAATGCCTCTTGTGCCCGTAATTACACCGGCTACATGACCAGTTACTAAATTCAAATTCAAATATTTGACGATAAATTTATAATGACATTTTGTAATTTATCTAGAACTTTTCGGTTAAGGAAAACGTCGCGAGGAAGCCTGCACACTCCTGATAAGCAATTTAATGGTGTGTCTGAAGTTCCTGATCCGCAATGGGCCGCTCTCATTCTCAGAGGATGCCTGTGCCCAGCAGTGGGACGTAAAACAACAATTCACTAACTTACTTACTTGAATACTTAGCTAAGAACAATCTCGATTATATTAGTTTCAGTTAGAAAAGTCGCGTCCAAATCAACCCATACGTTTAGCAGCTACAGTGCCACTGACACTCAGATACACACGTCAAACTTATAACACCCCTCTTTTGGGTCGGGGGGTTTAAGTGTTTAAATGACTTTATATTAGCGTTGCTCTACGATGAGCCCTGTGCCAGTTGCAATTACAGCTCTTATGTTGATATAAATAACAGTTTATTGAATCATATATTGAATCAGGCGTTACTTTGCGGAAGTCCATATTTATGAACTAAAAACAATTACTTTGCTCACCCGCGACCACGCAACCCTGCGAGCAAAGTAATTGTTTTTAGTTCATAGATATAAATAACATTGCAAGTCAAATTACGGAACGCTAAAAATTATATTTAATGGACTTTATTTACAATTCTATACAAACTTTCATTGCTAGCACAGTGACTGTCTTGTAACTATGAAGCTTTCTATGAAGGTTGCGGGTTCGATTCCCGGTACCAAAACACTTTGCCTTTGACTATTTACTCAAAATCAAAATCAAAATTTTGTTCTATTAGTACGCGGTTAAAAAGGCCGTGTTTTTAGTCTACGATTAAGACTATGATTGCGAAAAAGAACGCGACGCTAGAAACTTGCTAAAAACATAACCGTCCTTTTACGCAGTCGGGTGAAGAGAATCACATACCTATTTATTTATTTATTTTTAATTCATCCCATAAGGGATAGGCAAAGGAACTGAGTCCATACAGCCACGTCTGATGTTTTGTAAATTTCTGTATATTAAAGTCCTGTCACCGTCAGAGTTGTGTCAGTCTGTCCTAGTCACGTCCTGTCAGCTGCTCATGCCTTCCGTAAAGCGATAGTGTGCTTTACGGCGAGCTAAGGCGAGCAGCAGCCGGCGGATATTTGGGGGTCACAAACAGAGGGAATACGCGTTTTCACTTGAATCCTTCATTTGCTGGGCACTGTCACGTTAATTTGTTGTATAACACACTATCTTTATTATCCACCAAACAACATTAAGCACAGATACTAAGATTCAATTAACGACACGATCCACTCTTATCGGCTTCCCGCCAAATTCTCTCGCATACCTAAGAAATGACGTTTCATTTGTGACATTGACAATATTCACACGGCCCAAGCGGCCATCGCTGACGATTCGGATTAAAAAAAATCGAAGCTCTTGCAATAGGTTGACAAGCGTGAAGGTTGCATCTGCACGGCCGAGACGTCATACGTCGTGTTTGCTGATTACCCGTGATTGTCATCAGTGGCTAGGGTTGTCAGATTTCGGGAGCTGACGGTAAAGTTTCTTTCACACGCTCAATATTGTACGTGGAGTTTGCGTCAAAGTTTGCGAAAATAACATTATGCCCTGTATTACTTGCGGCTTGAATAATGATTAAATTAAAAGCTCTGTTCTATTTATTTATCTTCTATTTATTGCCACCATGGTGTTGGTACGGTCTTAAAATAACGATTAACCTTTGTAGACATTACAGGACAAAATCATAATTTTCACAAAAAAAGCGTCATCACGTTCACACAACTACATATAATTAGGTACGTAAAAATAATAATCAAAATATTGAGTATTTACATATTTATTACACTGAGTAAATAAAAAGCACCTTTTATAATAATTTAAAATCTAAAATTAGTGGTGCCAAAACACAGTGAAAGCTCGCGAACGATTAAATCGAGTTAATTTCCCGCCCACGGGTGGAAATCGTCAACTTCCGTCACATGCATTTAGGGGGAATTATGAAAACGTTTATTCCTTTCTAGTTTAATAGCCGCCCACGATTATTAATGTAAGTAATAATTATTAGCACGCAGTTTTATTAACGATGATGTTGTTAGTGGGAGTTTTGAGGTTATTTTGTTTTTTTTGGTATTCTAGATAGAGAGATTAGCGCTGATGGTTGGGGTTAAAGGTTAAAGCTGAAGACGAAGAAATAAATTAATTTCACTTTATTTAATAGAACAAGGAAGGCAAACGAGTAAGTGGGTCACCGATGGTTAGTAAATACCACTGCCCATAGACACCCGCATACCCGCAACCCCGGGAGGTTAACAGATGCGTTGCCAACCTAGAGGGCTAAGGTGAAAATGCCTCTTGTGCCCGTGATTTGATGGCTAACTGTGCAAGCACTGCTGTTTAGATGCAGGATTAGCGAGTAAGAAGGTGGTAGCGATCCGGACGAGTCTCCGTGGTTTTACCATCCGCTCGTCACTGTCACTGTCAGAATAATGAATTCTTATGGCTCTCAATTCGTTGAAATATTTTTTTATATCAAAAGTTTTCGTCAAAATTGTCATTGTTATCTATGCATACATTAGAAGGTGAAATGCGTTGTGTCCTGTCAATGTAAAATTAAAAATAAAAATTGCTGGAGTGCAGCAATCGACAGGTTTGTTACATATACAAATTCCATTATTGACAACCTCACATTTTTTTTAATGTACAAAATGAAGGCTGAAATCTTTATACAGACAAATAAGAAAAAAGGTAGTACTTGCTACAACGTTATAACTAAGTATGTCTGCAATAGCTTCCGCTGTTTTGGTTCGAAAAATTACAGCTCTGATAAGTCAAATCTGACAAATGAGATCGATTACACAACGCCGCAATGCAAAACAAATTTATAATTTCGACATACACGTTCACAATTTGTAAAAAAATAGTTCAAGTGAGCAGAAAATGGCCGTAAAATCGCATGAAATTTTCATGAAATGGCGAACGTAACACGCCCTTTCATTTGATATGTCACACGATATAGTTTGCAAACCTTTTTTTAATTTACTAGCTGTAACTGGACGCAGAGACAGATACGCGAGTGACCCTATAAGGGTTCCGTTTTTCTTTTTGAGTTACGAAACTAAAAACATGAGTCAATGAGTTATTGATCAATATGCCAATTAAAAGCCGATTGCCAACCCTATCAGCCGCTGATGATCGCCGCGGCCTTGGGCGGTCACGAGTTGACAAAACAACAGCGTTGTGGATTTGTCCGATTTCAGCGGAAAACCGATGCACGCACGCATTTAAATCTTTGGACAGCTTGACGAACTAGCTTAAAAGTTAAGAATTTCACTATCCCGATAACGTTTAGGACGTTGACCTTATCGGAATAGTGAAATTATTAACTTGACAACTTATCCCTTAATTTGAGATGTAAGTACATCTTAGGCTTCGGACGACAAATGTCACAAGTGTCGAGCATTAGGAGATTTACCTCATTAATTCTCGAATTTTCATAATAAATTCGGATCTTCGTATAATACTCAAAACGAACCCTATTTGTTTTCAGGAATATTTACAAGTCAAAAACCCTGTAACTGAAAGGGATTTTTTTCAACAACTACATTCTAAATTGTATAGGTATTTCAAAAGTTGGATTAGCAGGAATAAATACAATAAGCACCTGTCACATTTAAATAAAAAAAAAACACTGATCAAACGTTATTTATTTTGCGAACAGGCGTTTTCAAAAGTACCTATCCTCATAATGTTAATAAAGAAATTATTACTAATTATTATTATTAATGTAATGGGTCCCACCCACTGTCTCAAAATAGTACGTATGTCTGTCTGTCTTTTACCACAAATTTTACCAAATACGGAATCAATTGATTCTAAATACCAATTATACATCGTAGTAATGCAAATAATACGTTTCCTATGCAAATTGTATTTTACATAATTGATACCCTATGACCTTTTCTAAATCACAGTTAGATTACGTTGATGTCGTAAAAATAATTAAATTAACTCAAGACAGTTATAATTATCTATATTTTACGTCAAATATTTGATATTGAGGAATCACAAACTGATTACACAAAACACTCACTTACATAACTTTATTTAACTTAGTTTAACTTAAAAAAACTTGACGTGAAAATCCATTTTAGGGGAAGGAAAGAAGAGAAAAAAGTGCTTACCATGCTACTGCTACATTTATTATCCGAAAAATATGAAATTTTACAATCTTCCATACAAAATAATGAACAAGAACTTAGTTTTCTTACTTTCAAATTTCTTAAAAAAGTTGCGTCATTACATGCAAATTTCAGAAATGTTCCGCCCAATTTACTACCGCTCAATCTTCGTCCAATACTGGCAGAACTTAAGCGCAGTGCCCTAAGCACGACTTGTCGAATCCTGCGTCACGTAAAATTCGAATAGTAAACTATAACGAGTTTGTATGACGTTTGGAACAGCGCCCGCCCGTGAGCGTATTTGGAACTAAAATTTAGTATGAGATTTCTCGATCTCGATACGATAACCGTAACGTAACGCAGGATTCGACAAGTCGTGCTTAGGGCACAGGACAAACAGAAACAGATATAACAAATAAAACAATAACTTTTCACATCACTATATTTTTAGGGATCCCTCGATCCCAGGTACTTAACACCTTTAATATTATTGTGTTTTCGCCAACGCGGAACCCTTAATTGCTTCCAATATCGAAATCCATTTAATCGGAGACCGTAATTAATTTAATCAACGATTGGACACGGCCACAGACTTTATAAATAGACACAGTATGGGGACATGTCGTTTTTTCGTAATTTGTTTGTCGTAGGCTCACACCCACTTGTTGACATCAGTGACCTTCGGATGGTACGGAGGAGTTGACGGCAAACTTTAGGAAGATATTGTTACGTTCTGAGTAAATACCGGAATGCAAACTTTTCAAACCCTATTGATAGCCAACCACCGGTAGAGATAGCCCGTGCAGCTAGGAGATGTTGATACCCGCCTCTTCAGTCCCTTCGAGACCATGGACGCAACGTCGCGTCCGAAACGTCGAGGTATTTAAATTCAAATTTAAATATAAAAGTTTTTTATGCGATTAAGTCCCGAGTATCATGATAATGTAAAGCCTTGACGAAATCAAGAGACTAAAGTTTATTTATACCATCAGAAACTCGAAGTAAATAAAATTAAAGCATGAATAAATAAAGTCCAGTTCAACAACGTGTGACATCATTTTCCCGTCAACACCCATAAATTTCTCCTTAACCAACTTCGCAACTTGTAAATTATAATTACTTCGCTTTAATTTGACACCTGCCCATCAGTGAAAGTCTATAAACGCCTTTAATCTTTTATCGCTCAAATTAAACGTAATAAACGATCGATTTCTACCACAATCCATCACAACATGCGTCTACAGAACAGTGACATGTGTCCCAATTCTAACCAACTTACATTTACTGCTGGCAATCTTTAAATAGAGCTTATTCCTAGGGCGAATAAGAACGTGTATTATTTTTGTTGATGGTAAGATCTAAATTAGTTTTGAAACCACCTGTCATGGACTGGTACCCGTGACAAATTTGTTAATATCAAACTTGTACGAGACGGCGTCTATGGATTCGTGATTTCGAAATGTCCGAAGAGCGTAGGGAGGTTGGGCCTCTTAAGACCTTTTGGTCGGGGCGTCGGTTTACTTGTGGATTCTTGAGAATTTAAATCAAAAGAACGAAGCGAGCGTTTTAATTTGGAGATTTGGGTTATAGCGCGAAAAGGTATGATTATTAAGTGACATAGTAAACAAAAACAAAACTATTCTTGTGATAGTTATCAGAGGAAATAAGGCCTAATTTATAAACAAATCGAATACACTTGATTAAAACATAACACATTACATAAGCGGTGAAAAAAATTATGTTTTGAGGAAAACAATCAAACAAGTTTATTGGACATCGATTAAAGTTCCCTACAAGAAGCTAAAAGTTGTTCTTTTTGTATTAACACGAAATAACGGCTACGCACATGTTCGCTTTCGTTCCAATCAAGTGTTTGTGTATGAATAAAATGATAACAAAAGTTAATTTGCCATAGAACACTTGAATCTATCATTCTACCTATCGCCCATCGACATTGGACTTGACAAAAAATTTACAACCGCATACCAAATCACCACATTACAGGCCAGCTAATTTGTATCTGACATTCTGCTGGCATGTCCATACGTTTGATGACTAATTGGCAGAATCTGTAATGCAAGCTGTGGGAACTGGGCCGTTACAGCCTGACGCTGTGACACGGTCGCAGGCGCCGGTTGGTGCCCAAGTCTTGAGATACAAGCTATAATACTACATATTATGTTTAATGAATTGTAGAAATTTGATTAGACTTTCCTATGATGACTAATGAAATGCTATGAAGATGTCTAGTTCAAATTTTTCCCGTATTTTAGGATTTACCCTTTAAGTGTGACACGATCAGTCTGTCTGTCACATATGGCTATCGCAGGAACCACTAAAGCTAGATCATGCGTACCCAAGAATTTTGCAACTGGAAAATAATTATAGATTATATTTATTTTTATTACAACAGGGTCTGAAAGGGCTTCTTAAAATTTCGAAGTGGTGTTTAACCAGGGCTGGATTAACCATTGGGCAGAGTAGGCAACTGCCTAGGGGTCCCACATTACACACAAAAGGAATTGAAAATGTTTCCTATAGTGAAAACTTGTATCCTCAATGACAATACGTATTAACTTTTTTTTTATTTTCTAAAACGGCTGAAATGGGGCCCGCGAATTGCACTGCCTAGGGGCCCACATGCGACATGGTTAGTGCAGCCCTGGGTTTAACTCATTGCACACTCACAAATTTTATGTCCCAAACCGCTGCCCCTTATCACTTGCTCACTTGTAACTTTGACATATCTGAAATAATTAGAAACAAGTCAAGTCGGACGTGGTCTATCTCGAGTCGTTTAACAACCGATGGCGATTGATTGGAGCCGTCGCTGGACATCGCCTCACGATGATATGCGGCTTTTAGACTGCGGTTACTGTTTTGTCTAGCACGAATATGTAGGTAAGTAAGTAAAACTAAAGATAGTGTTTACTGTTTGTTCTTTCGTGCCTTTTGTATCTTAACTTTGACCGTGTTATTATTTGTGTAAGGTAAATGTCAGTCAGGTCAGTAAGCGTTATCACACTGGCGATTTGCTAGCGAATTTTGCATTGAGGCGATCACGCAACGTATCTGTGTGAAGCATTCCCTCGCAAATCGCCAGTGTGATAAGACTAAGTGTTGGCGACTGGGTAAATTTCCTACTAAGTACTTCTAGGTAGTTCCATATTCAAACATTTTTTCCTGACAGCGCACTTTCATTGGTTCATTGGGCTTGTTTAGATGATCTGTCAGGCTGGCAGGGATCGTGTCATCCGGTGTTATTACTATACAAACAAATAGTAAATAAATCCAGTTTTAAACCGTAGCAGAAGTGTTCCTCATTCGCTCGTCATCACTCATCAGTAACTAACTTTTTTTTCAACTTCTAGCCTTTTCTAGTGTTGTCACAATGAGTGTTAAAAATAAGGCAGATTTGTTAAGACTGCAAAATCAGACTACCTACTGACTACTAATCATCAAAATTTTTATTTTTTAATTTAGTCTCCTCATCACATGTATGTAAAGAAAATTATCAGACATAAGCTTGTAAAGGGGTGTTATTGTCTTAGGTTATTCACGACTGTTTCAGCGTTGAAACATCAAATCGGTTGTCATTTAGTGCCATAAAGTGACACTAGCACTCGAGGCTGTATTAGAGAACTATACAAGCCTTCAAAAGCTTCTCAGGGAATAAACTAGCTGTATTCGGGTCACTTGGCTCCATGCCTGTCAAACTACGCTTCTCGAGCCAGAGGTCCATCTTTTTACACTGTCATGATCGTCATGATTAACACTCCAACTACTTCACTTATTTTTTCCACCTCCTCGTGACTCCGAGTCATCCCATGAACTTACGCCATGCAATCGAAAATGAAATTAATACTGTCATTCAATGTCGAAACACCAGATCAAGATTGTACCATAAAAACCACGCGATGTCATGAACGTAATTGTTTTTTGCGTTTAAGATGTCGTAGGCGTCTCATTCTATTTGTCGAAGTGCGTTTTCCATCTACGTCAGTTCGCTACATGTAGTTGCACTGGCGACAATGATGGGAAGTAGTTTTTGGGCACAGTGCGGCACTGTATGGCACTGTGTTAAGTCGCAGCTGAGTTGGAACGAGGTCTTTTTAAATAGAGTCCCCCGCTGTTTGTACCATGTTAGATTGATAGATGATATACGAGTTGTTTTATCGTCCCGCGCCGGACAAGCTTTTTTTATAAGGGACCTTTTAAGTGAGAATTGTCTCTAGTATTGGATTTTTATCTCGGCTGTGGGAAGATTGAAAAGCTATTGCTAGGTGACGGTGTTTGATTGAATTTCTCAATCACAGGCCCTATTGATTCGTAGGCCATTTTGTTCGAGGAAAGGTCACTCTTTGTCCAACTAAGTCCCATTTAAAGACGCATTTCATCTTCATGATAAGAACAAACTTTTTAATTAAACGTGCTCTCTTTTTCTTCCATAATGGTAATAATGTGACCATGAAAAGCAAAACATTATCACATAAATAATATCTTCAAGCCCAGCGACAGGTGACCCTTGGTACCCTATTTCATAACTTACATCTTCCATTCAAACTTCACTCCTAACCTTTACTCTTAAAGCATCAACTTCAGTGTTAATTTAAACTATGGTCTTCAAAGCGACTCAAATTTCTAAAAAGTCATTTGTCAAGTACGGGGTCAGAGGGTGTGATCGGCTCATGTTAATCAATGCATGGACAGGTGATTAGATGATCAATATGTGATTTGAACATGGTCTTCGCTAAGGCATTCATAAATTTATTCATTGTATCAAACAACCCATGTGTTCCCATGCGCTCAGAACGTAAATAGAAGGGAGTTCGTTACATAATAAGTATTAGAAATATATTAGTGCCTACAATATGCTGAAACATCGGTATTGGTGATTATTTAAGCTGATTTTATCGAAATCAATTGCAGGTTTGCACGAATTCACGCTTTGTCGCATTATTTTCTATGTACTTTTTTTTGGGAGCTTTTGAGTCAATTTTCTACGTTACACCAAAAAAAAACGTTTTTTTAAGTCTAAATAGCTATTTTAGAATAATCTATATTTCTAAGTATGTAGGTACCTATCTAATAGTAGAGCTTACAATTTAATGTATTAATTTTCCTGTAATTGCTAGAATATCGTTCGCTATAGATTATTAGGTATTTAATATCCTACACGCATAACTTATAGCCATAGATTGATAGCTCAAATCAAATCTACAATCTTCATTTCTTAGACATGATCACACAAATGCAAGATCGCAATCTGGCAACCCGACAAGTAATAATATATAATGAAGAATGTATTAACAGTTGAACATCAAGCGGTCATGAAGACGCAAAAAAAGTGCAAGCATTACGTTACGCCGTCACTGAGATCATATAGCTCTTTAGCGAATTAACTAAGCAATGTAAAGCCGCATGATTTTTCTACCATGTGCATGTAAACTGGACTGCAGAAACTAGTTTCAGTTTAAAATATCGATACATAATTGAAAACTTTCGATAACCAGAGTCGTTTGTTTAAAATGTAGCCATTAGGTAGAGCGAAAACTGATGTCCAGCAAGAGCGCAGTCCACGTTTATAGATGTCGAATAAATCACTGAGGTTTGGATTTTATTGATTTATCGTGATTTCGAACAGCTAAATGTCAGTAAAGTAAAAGTTACCAATTTGAGAATATTTTTTAAATGTGCGTGTTTACTTCCGTATTTCGGTTAAAGTCTTTGTGTGCATGAAAAAGTATTAAGAGCAAAAACGTAAATTTTTTTCAATGGTTTTTAGTTTTTTAGATATAGATAACTACCTAACCCTTTGTAATTTTGACACCATTTGAGCCCTGTTACAACCTCCTATTAAGCTATGGTTGCTTGGAGGATATTGCTTTGTAGAAATAAGTCCGACTGTTCTGTTTTGTCTGATATTTTGGGGTTTAATAAAGAGATACAAATTGAGAACCTCCTCCTTTTTTGAAGTCAATTGAAATTGAGCTAGTCTAACTAACATGACGGAAAAGTATAATTCCTTTTTTTCAAAGCATTCAAGTGCCTACAATAAAAAGCAAATTCTTAAACTATTGAATCTAAATCCAATTAAGGCCACCCTTTACCTCCCCAAAGACTCCCGCATGTCCCAACTAAATTATTCAGTGTGGCAATAAATAAATCAGTGCTGCACAAGCCACCCTCGAATAATTTGTTCGGGTCAAAAAAAACAGCGATGCGGTTGACAATGATACGTGTAGGTCAGTCGTGTAGTGCTAATACTTACAAGGATTAGGACAGAGAATTAGCTGCAATTTTGTTACTGTATATAATGCTCTGCTCTGTGGTTGCTCTGCGGGATAGAATCAGAAATGATGATATGCGCAGTAGAATTAGGTTACCGATATAGGCCGAAGAATTGCGAAACTTAAGTGTCAGTGGGTGACGCACATTGCTCGCAGAACTGATGACCGATGGGGTCAGAAGGTTCTCGAATGGCATCCGCGGACCGGGAGACGAGCTGTCGGTAGGCCTACAACAAGATGGAGCGACGGAGTAAGGATTGCGGGACCGCGGTGGATGCGCCATTTTGTCGCTTGTCGCGCAGTGCGTCCTTTTCATAGTGACGGAATCAGTGAAAGACGAACTGAGCGACAAGCGACAAAATGGCACGCGTGCTAGCCCCCCCTGGTAAAGATCGCGGGATCGCGATGGATACCGAAAACACAAGACCGGTTTCAGTGGAGAGCCTTTTACCTGTATATAGTTACAAAACTCTTCCTTGAAGAAGACTCGCTAATCTTCTGCCTTAATAATGTAGTTTTAAATTTACGAACAAAGTGTCATACTAAACAAACACCACACGCCAACCCCCAACCGGATCCATAACAGTGGCTTGTTAAACAGGCACTTTGTATCCAAACTTTGTCTCGCATCACAATTCTGCAAAAGTGTGAAATCTCGAGAGAATCCGATTACCATCCACAGACACCATCCACAGACACAGACAGTTATTTATGCATGTCTGGACAGTCCACCCCTGGAAGAAAGGTATAAATTATGTTAGGGTAATACGGGGTACGGAAGCCAAATACAGGGTTGGTCAGGGGAAATGTTGTATTCTATCTTTTCGCAAGGTTGTCTATGAAAGATAAGACGGCTTGGCCCTTATTTCGCCATCTTTCCAGTTGTCAGTTTTATATGACAATTAGAACTACATTTCTTTGACAATATAAAGCGCGCTAAAACAAAAGCTCTTCAAGTCAGCAGTTGACACCGAACTGTCATTGAAAACTGACGTTGGTGAAAAAGGGGCCTGTTTCTAGTAATTTCACTGTACTGATTGGTGGTGCTCAATAATAGCAGCTTAGGCAACTGTTACATAATGAGGGTCCTTAAACCACGAGTGTGGTTTTATGAAACGAGGCGAAGCTAAGTTTCATAATAAGATTACGCGAGTGTTTTAAGGCCTAATTATGTAGAGTTGCATACTTTACTTTATCTACACACGTTTCGTATCGACAATTTTTTGAATTGAGGCCTATTTTTTTATTGTACTGGTTTTTGAAGATTCAAACTGATTGTCGTACCGGTCATTAAGTACCTACTTTTTCTGAATGCATTATAAAGGGCTTTACGATATATGTGTAGATTTTCTGGAAGCTCATCTAAAATAATACGTGTAAAATTGTTTATCCGTCATAAAAAATACTGTAAACAATGAGTAACAAAGAGCTTGACCCTAGGCAAGGCATGCTTGCTTATTTAAAGGTATTAAAATAAAAGACAGGGCATTAAAAAGTGCAATTGTTGCCAAGATGTATTTGTCGTATGTAGCAACCAAATTTAATTATGTTCGGTATCTGGCAATTTTCCTACAAATACTTAGCAAATTTAGTAGCGTCATTTACGCAAAATACATTCCTTAATATCCTTAACCTATCAACACTACAAACGTGAAAACAAATCACCGTTTAAATTACAAATCAATAACAATTAAACGATTGTGATCACTAATCATTCAGCGAGTGATGTTAATAATTTAACGGTGTCTGTTTGAATGGTAAGCAGTAAAATAATTCGTAATAATAACATAAATGTAAATAACAATTACATGTGTAATCCGTTCGTGTGCGCACGTCCTCAAATACGGATTTTTGAGCTGACGTGGTGCGTGTCCATTACCCCGTGGCTTCTCGTAAACCTTTTTACATTGACGGAAAACGTCAACGCAAATCTTCCTATAGGTAAATTGTACCATAGATAGCTACATAAATCCATAACACAAGCTCATCAAAACGAAACGGGTTAAAATTTAAAATAATAAATTAGAAAACTGATAACTGTTATTTTCAGTTGAAGACAGAATTATAAATTGTAAACGATCCACAGAACTGGCAATCATTATTTTGTCGAGCTGTCATAGACTTGTGTACTCTATGATCACATAATAATAATGTGGAAACAAAAGGAATAAGATAGCCGACTACTTTCTGCTCATTCTTAAAGTATGTACCGAAAAAAATTGTAAACACTGACATCAGGATGTTGGTCCCAAAAGTCGATACTACATAGCCGAATACCAACTCAGACTAAGCAAACTGACTCGTATAGCAAGTCCATTAGGTAAAGTACAGTCTGCGCCCGAGCTCCGAGAAATTGGGGGCTGGGTTTGTTTTATTTTATCAAACACATAACCATCTCACGTATCGTGTTGTTTATGATATCAAAATAACAACATTTCTTTGCATTGTCATTGTATGTTGAATTTCATTCTATGAATGTTTCATAAAAATAAAAACAAAAATAATCAATAAATCGATTATTTTCATTGATTCAGAAAATAGCTCCATCTCTTGTCACTAATGCGTAACTGTAGAAGTTCCGTAGTGGGTGAGCCGCTTGATTAAGCTACTCATAGATGGCGCTGAGGAGAGATCTTCCAAATAAAATATGACACAAGGCATTGAAAAATTCGTTAGGTACACCAACGTTAAGTATAGCTTAATTGGTGGAGCGTGGTACGGATTACCGAGGTTGCTGGTTCAAGTCCAGCTGCTTAACGAATTTTTCTTTGCATTGTCATTGTATGTTGAATTTCATTCTATGAATGTTTCATAAAAATAAAAACAAAAATAATCAATAAATCGATTATTTTCATTGATTCAGAAAATAGCTCCATCTCTTGTCACTAATGCGTAACTGTAGAAGTTCCGTAGTGGGTGAGCCGCTTGATTAAGCTACTCATAGATGGCGCTGAGGAGAGATCTTCCAAATAAAATATGACACAAGGCATTGAAAAATTCGTTAGGTACACCAACGTTAAGTATAGCTTAATTGGTGGAGCGTGGTACGGATTACCGAGGTTGCTGGTTCAAGTCCAGCTGCTTAACGAATTTTTCTTTGCATTGTCATTGTATGTTGAACAACATTGTGTTTTTGGTGAATGGGAGACTGAATGTAATACTCTTGTTCAGAATGGTGTTGTGCCTCAATAAAGTTACTCTTCGTTTAGCATCTGACCAGAGCGTTTCATTTACAACAATCTCCTTACAGAATAACTTTACTAGCTCACTTTTTAACACTAGCTCATATAAATAATCATGATTTTTTTCTAGAAGTGTTGTGCTTGTTAAAAATTAAATTAAACCCATCCCCGATACCTCGGAGCTCGCGCGCAGATTGTCCATACCATAATTATTTGTTGAGATTCGAGTTTTAAGTTTTTTTTTATACGACGAGGAAGGCAAACGAGCAAGTTGGTCAACTGATGGTAAGTGATCACCACTGCTCATAGACACCCGCAACCCCGGAGGGTTTACAGATGCGTTGCAAACCTAGAGAGCTAAGATGAAATGCCTCTTGTGCCCGTAATTACACCGGCTGTCTTACTCTCCACACCGGAACACAACAGTGCAAGCACTGCTGCTTAACGGCAGGATTAGCGAGTAAGATGGTGGTAGCGATCCGGACGGACCTTGCACGAGGTCCTACCACCCGCAAGTCACGCCAAAATTACGCCTCGTGATACCGTTCGTTCCGTTGCTAACGTAAGAACGACGTGAGTTAACGGAAACCCGCACCTTAGTCATCACCTGAGTTCACATCTTCCCGTCGCAGGCGCACGATCTTCTAATGACTAATATTAGCATAATCGCTGTTCCCATATAAATGCTCGTAATCATTCGTGGAGTCGAGCACGATCGGGATCGTCGCAAGGCCGCGGACGGTCGAATGACGATTCGCTTATTGGTTGGTGACCTGGTTAGTTGTAGTAGGAATGTTAGATAATTTTAAAGAATCAAGTAAGTAACTCTTTATTGTAAAAAAATCAGGGGATAAGATACAAGTCGCAAACAATCAAATTCGAGTACAAAGTCCGACTTAATCCCTTTAATGGATCTCTAACAATTATAAATTTAAAAATTAAGATCAGCTAACTTGGCTTTGTCAATAGCAATGATATTTATATACACATTTTAGAGTAGAATAAAAGTAATAACTCATGCCAAATTTCCTAGCCAAATTCTAATAATTGACAATTTTATACACGAAAATGTCTTTGATTGCTTCTCTTGAAAAGTAGCTGTTTTGCAGATCCGACTCCTTTAATAGGGACCGTCGAGTATATATGTATAACGAGATATTACAAAAAAGTAATACCTTGGTGGTGATTCCTTCTAGTTTTTTTTTACTATTTGTTTTATGGGTACAAAATCTCGAAACACAGTATCGCTTCTAAAGACACCCCCTAACCACTAACCACAGTCCTTAGCGGACAAGCTCTGACACAAATTAGTCACCCCGCGATTACCAACTCCACTAAACATGTCAATCGCGACAATGCCGAAGCTGTTAAAACAAAATGTGTCCAAAAATACTTGTTGAACATGTTGGGCGCAATTACCGTCAATCATATCGTAACGTGGAATAACAAGTGACGCATGGGGCACGGTGTTGGAGAGATAAAGCGGGCAAAGGTTTTTGTGGCAAAGCAATTTTTTTCTTAAGAAGGCAATCTGTAAATCTAGGCAGGTAAATATGTTACAATGCACGCTAAGTTATCTCCCGAATTTTCTATTTATAAGTAATATTAAGAAGTTCTTAGTAGGTATAGTAGGTAATTTATTTAAAGCCTTATTTTTGTTTAAATCCTCATACCTGATAAAAACTATTCCGGTGGATTTTTTTGGTTTAAATTCTTAGCTAGTCCTGTCTTAAACGGTTATATCAATTGAACAATAAACTAAACAAGAGTTGCTTGATAACACTTTAGTGCACTAGAAAACCTGAACTCAATGAGACATTACACAGAAGTAAAGTAACTCAACATTGAGGTGAGATTTGCAACCGTTCAATCAATTGCTAAAGTATCTTCTCCACTGCACTGTTTACTCCTTGGCTACCGCGGACATATTTTTGTTACAGATAACACGAAAATAAAATCCCACAAACCAAATAACTTTTAACTCTATGCCAAAACCTTAAAGTCGTCGATGACTGCATTGTTCTGTTGGTTTTTCTACAACTGCCAACGTGCCGATAAATTCGGAGAAGCATTTGTTTTTCTTGGATTTCCATTTAATACGAAAATAGTTTTTAAATAGATATATTACATGGAGTGCGGTGGTTTAGACTTGTTACGGGTACAGTCGGATGTATAATTGAATTATATGATGATGAAAATAACGATCCAGAATCAGCATCCCCCACTAGCTAACTACCTAACGAAAAATAAACTAAATAATTCGTAAGGTTCATAAACTTGCATAGGGGTCTTGAGGTGTCCTGTCGTTCAGGGGATGAGCCGGCGAGGGGGTGAAAGATCCCTTTTCCAAAATTTTGCTTCTTTAAAACCTTTATAAATATCATTAAGGGCCACTTGTAGCAAAAATTGAAATCCAGTTTAAGTCTTAAAACCAAGTTATAAACATATTTAACATAGCAATATTTAAAATCTTCTTAATGTTATTGCGGCGCAATTCGCACCAATGAACCTAGTCCCAAATTAAGCAGAGCTCGTATTATGGGTTAGTTAGGCAACGGATAAACAACTAATAATTCCTAAAATAATGTTAAATCTCTGCATAATAAGTATAAAGTTATGTAACTCAGCTCAACAATGGCGGCAGACGCATAATTATCCGACGCAGACTTTATTGTCATGTGAATTGGAGCTGGCAACTGTCATTCGAGATTGTCTGCAAAGTCTAGATTTTCGTTGCGATATTTGCAATACTTATAATACTTACTTATTTAACTAATATCAGATTGATGAGTAACGACTGCTCGAGTATTTTTAATTATATTAATGGTGCTGGCCAGCTTTTACAGGTGGAATTCGAATCGCTGCTTCATTTCAACAATGCGGTAAGTGTTTGAGATTGTACACCATAAAATGGTTAATGGTGATTGGTTATGACAGAATGCTAATATAATATCTTTAAAATACGTTTCAATTCAATTTGTATTCAAGTATAGCTCTAAATGTTGAGGTTGAAGAAGACACTGTCGACAATTATTTAACCGTTGTACGGTTAAAATGCCTTTATAAGCTTATTTATTGTAATTTTTGACACAAAAAATTTCATGTATTTTGGCCGCAACAAACCCGAATTTGACATTATTTTTTAATCCAGGAGGTCAGTAATAGTTTATCATTTTAGAGGTACATAATGAAGACCGATGCAACCTACACACTCTTAATTTCAACAGGTCGTTACATAGAAGGATAACCTACTGGACTGTACAACTGTATAAAGAGCACACAGTGCAACTTCGCGGTTAGCTGGAAAACGTGACGTATGCACGGTGAGCGTCACGTATCGACACACAAGATACACTTGGCTCGCGCTCAAATTGATATTGGATTTATTTTAAATTTTACCGCGCCCTCCTTTAGTGCGCAGAGTAGTTGGGAGAACAGAGTGAGCGGGTAATTTCTGCATGATTCTATTTAGATTATAATCAGACATGCTAGTCGAATTTCGAACGAAAATTTGGTAATGACTATTCAGTGTTTGTTTTCACCAGGTTTATATTAATACTAGCTTATGCCCCGCGGCTTTGCCCCCGTGAAATATTTCAAAATGGGCTACTTTACTTCCCTAACCCGTGGGAGTATCGAAAAATCCCTTAGTGCACCTATAATTTCAAGTATCTAGGTCCCCAGTGATTTAAGCTGTGCGTTGTCCGTCAGTCAGTCAGTCAGTTACGGTACTGTTTTATAATATTTATAGTAGGTAATAATTTTTTTTTTAAAAGATAGCCGACGCCTCTAGAGCTATACTCTGTATACTCTGCGCAGTTGACAGTGAACAGGCGCCACCGCAACGTCAAGCGCTATTTCTGGCGACGCCTCCACTCGACTCGCAAACTTATGCGACCTCGGGTCTACCTACGATATCCTTGGGGATCCGATATGATTAAGTTAAAGTCTTTAGGGAATAAAACCTAGCCCCATTATCTAGGTTTGATTACCTACAGACTTTAACTTAATCATATCGGATCCACAAGGATGTCGTACGGAGTCCACTGACGGTATTTATAACTACGAAAGCATGCCCCAATACTACTCGCTGCGTACCGCCGCTAAGCAGCAATGCTTGTACTGTTGTGTTTCGGTGCGGAGAGTATCTTAGCCCTCTAGGTTGATTACGCGCTCCTTTGCCTTCCTTTTTGTATAAAACCAAAATTGGCGCCTTCAATCGTTGAAATCTAAGTGCCAAAGATTGGAACGTACCGATACCTCAATAGTATCTCATAGAGTTTCGGCCTCGGCATATAAAAAATGTACCTTCAAAATAGTTAATAGGGAGCTATTAATTGCTATGCCATTTAATTAGTAGCCAGTGGTTACCCACGTGTTTTGGCTAACAATGCTTTACTAGCCATTACTTGCTACATTACAGACATTTTTAGCTTCATTCCTTGCTTGACCCAAGAGTTTAAATAAAACCAATTACTTTATCAAAATAAACAAAAAACTGACACGTTTAAGCGCATTCTTCAAAAGGTCGTTGGCTCAGCCATCTATTTACAAGTGACTCAAAAGAAATCACTTGTCACGGGACAGCAGAATTGAGATGTTATCGCCGGTCACGACTTGGCGTGACAGATACTCGTAGATTCTATACCTACTTAACCACTTTACTTTACTTATTTATTACCGGACCAGTAGTATTAATAATAGTAAGAGAACACGTGGCCGATCACCTGCACGATAGACTGACCAGCTCAAAGACCCATCCCAGAAATTCTACGACATTGTGAGGAACGCGATGGACCGGAATCGGTGGCGAGAGTGCGTTCGTGCGCGAACAACCATCACTAACCACGATCATCAGTCATGATGGACACGCCTAAGAAGAGAGAAGAAGTATTAATAATACAGGCCTGAGGCTGTAGAACTCTTCCCTCAATATCCGTGTAGCTAAGGAGTCCAGTACTCTTCGCCGAACGCTATTGCTGACCGTTGTCAAGTATAGTTAGTGTGACTGGCTAAACAAGCGCACATTTTCTCTAGGCGTGATTGTTATAATACAAGGGTCAAACACAAGTCCTCAATGATCTAATTGTTCCTAAACGGGCAACGTTTTTCTGCGATATGTGGCCAGCAACTATTGTTGAGTCTTATTATGAAAGCTAGACAAAGACTCCTATAGTTGCCGGCCACATATTGCAGCAAAAGTATAACCCGTTTAGAAGCCCTATTACAGTCAGCATCAAAAGTAACACTTGTCACTTTTGTACTTTAACATACCTATGTATTTGTCAATCCCGTATGACGTTTTGTATCTGTCGAAAGCGACGAGGTATAAAATGTCCGGAATCCTAAGAAACAAAGCCTTTGAGGGACAAATGTCAAACTGACAAGCGCGCTAACCGCTCATGTTATAGAAAAACGTGGAAACTCAGTCTCCTTAAATTGGCAATTCAAACTGTCAGTTCAAACCACGTGCAAAATTCAGTTTGGCTCTTTATTTTGACAATAGCACCCTGAAATTTATGCCGCAATAGATGCCGTCAAAGCATCAGTTCCGGGTGTCAGGGTTGTCTCTAACCGCTCGGTGAATTTTGCATGCGAGTGCGCGCGACTGTAATATGACAAGTGACAACCCTAGCTTTGTGTACAAATTTGCGTGTCCGGGTGTCAGGGTGTTTTGAATTTGAATTGGATATGGTCGTGTTTTCTATTAGGCTCAGATGGAAAGTTCAAAGGAAATCAGTTTTTTGGTAACATAAAATAAATTAATACATAATAAATGCCTGATTTCCCTAATGAAAAGTCGTGGGATTATAGCCCATTCACTCATGATGTTTGAAATAGGCTTGTGCCCAGTCATACGGTTTTTTTTTTCAATGTATAAATATGATGTAAGGTCTACGTGATCCAAGACACTGGTCACAATTGAGGGCAGAAAGTCAACAAAGCTTCTTTAAGTTGTGATGGTATTTTTTCAATAGTGGATATTTTCCTTGTGATTTTTATGATAATAATTTTATCGTGACATGAAGCAAAATTTTGCCGCCCTTTATATTAAACACTAAAACCCAATGACTACCTTAGATTAGACTAAACAAAACAAATCGCGAAAGCATAGCTTTAGTGATATTATAAGCCGTATGTTCAATAAAATACAGAGGAGGGTGACCGCGTGGAATGGCGTGGCGTTAGTGGTTCACGCTTGACGCTTCTGCGAGGAAATGATTTAGTGTCGTAAGTGGAGAAAAAACGGTTTATTTATATGGCTTTATTAGCTTTTGCCGCTACGTAGATGTACAGGTTTTTATTACCAATTAGCTGTTACTCGCAACTTCATCTGCTTAGGATTCGTTTATCGTTATCCTGCAGGAGCTCTTTAATTTTTCGGAATAAAAAAAGTAGAATAAAATTCTCAATGTTCAAAGTATATCCTTGCCTTTTATTGACATCGTTTCAGCAGTTTTACCGTGAAGAGGTAAAAAACAAACAGAGGACAGACTCGTTTTAGCATTTAAGACATTATTGTCTAAGTAATATGAATACTTATTGAACGGGTAAAGCTTACCTACTGTAATCGCCTTAACCGTCTTTAATTTTTAAATGCTTAGTAATTTAAGTGAGTATTTGAAAGATTGCAACAGGCTTATGGGAACGAATTACATAAAGGTAGGTACTTACCTACAAATGTAAGAAAAATTTGGGATAATGTTTCAGCAAAATGATCAATCACTACAGTTGTTCAAATACTCCCGGCTCATTTTCTAACACCATGTGTGTTGAGTCGACAGTCAATAAAATTTTAGAGCTATTCTACTTTTTATGGACGACGACAGTTAGTTGTAAAGCCCTCAGAACCAAGTGCGGAGTCGTTCGAGGCCCTTATACAACCTCAAGTCGTCAATTAGTCGTTATCGAGCCGTCGGAGCGACCAGGCTTAGCACTCACCGCGTACAATGCTGTCCTGTGATAACTGGAAGCTGTATAGATGTGGTGATAAGAGAATTGCATACGACGGAAGGCCGTGTAGACGTGTTGCTAATGGATGGGTACGCGGTGGATTTAGAGTCGCAAAGTTGATTTTAATTTAGGTGTAAAACTATAAATTGTATATAGAATTGTTGTAGTGTACCTTGTCTAATCTCTAAACTGACAGACAGCGGTGTCTTAATAATAGGGTTCCATTGGCCTACTTTGCTTTGGGTACGGTATCTTAAAAACGAATACCAAACCAAAGACATCGTGAGTAAAACCCGTACCCGTATTTCCAAATAACATTTTAACCCTTACGTCCTATTTTTTTCACTATTTTAAACTGTCATTCCAAATACCACGTAAGCCCGGCAGACAGCACAAAAAGACGGTAGACGTCTCTACGTCTGATGTCTTATTGTCTTTGATCATAGCATGAAATATTCACGAGCTGTCAAGGAGAGGGTGTAAAGTGGCTCCACTGTTGGTACCTACTCGTAGTTATCGTTTAGGGATGTGTGCTAGTTCAGATGTGGGTGAATTATGACGTCTGGTCTGAAGTATGTTGATTCCGTAGACAGAGTATAGCGGAGCTACTGAGCGGCTACTATTGAATTGCTAAAAAGAGAAAACAACTCTTTTCAGCTAAGAATAAGACAGATAAATAACATCATTTTTGTACTTATATGCGTACTAGGGTCTGTGCCATCAATTAATATTATTGGCGGCAGACTAAGGGATGACTTTTTGTGATTAAAACTTTGATGTATTTGTGACTTTCGCCTGAAATGTAATGACTCTGAGTACTGATTTAACGTTTTAAACTGAAGTTGAGTTTGCTGCAAATGCATAATAATTATGAGATAGACAATAATATGTATCTATCTCTTACGGGTTGTACACTAACGCCAATCCTACAGTATGTTTGTTTTATTTCAAAATGCAAGCAAACATTGTTAGAGTATCTATTATGCTATGTTTTATGTATAATTTATCTATTTAATGCACAAATTTAATCCATTATTGTACCTATCGCCCAAACTGGGTCAACCATTAACTAATTCTACCAAATAACTTCCCTTCGAATATAAATAGGCAGGTATAATTCAAAATAGCCTTCAAATAACTATTCAAGAGTCCTAAAATAAATAAAAGTTGTTACTCCATTGCTCTTCGACTTATTAAAAATGTATTCTAAAAATACTCCCGAAGTAATTAAGCTATTAAAAAAACAATTTCCAGCCCGGAGCCCGCAATAATACTTTGAACTCTTACTTCCTTTAAGAATTCTTAAAGAGATTACGAAAAAATTAGCTATTCTCACTTTTGAGGTGCGCTGAGACTTTGAGACTGAGACCGAGACCGTTTGAGACCGCTGGCAGCGACAGGGAAGATTAAAGTGGGGCCGCGGGCCTGTGTGCTGACTTCCTTTCCTTGGGTTTTCTTAATGTTGTTAAATAATTTGGTGGGTTATCTGTGGCTCGAGCACGAGTTTTCACCAAGAATCAAGTACTTAGTAACGTTATGTTATCGGCATTGTAAATTTTTTATAACTTTTTAACAGCGCCCCGTGAGAGTCAATGTCAAAGTCAACGTCATTTATTTTGCTTAAAACGTGGTACGACGGATGATCTAGATACTTATACTACGGAACACGTGTTTCACCAGTAGCTGGCATGCAAAATAAAAACAATAAATGCACATGTGAAAAATCACGACATGTTTCAAATTAATACCAACAATCCATTATTCAATAATTGTCAAAAGAAATAAAAATAAATAAAAATTCCATCACCTTAAAGTTCAAATACAATTTTAAGATTTATAATAATCAAAATAAGAGTATTTCGTAAATAAGTTCGTGCTGTGGAAATTTTAGTATTTTCTCAATGGCGATACGATAACATTACTACCTGCTCGATACTTGAAGAAAGCTCGTGCGTACTCTTCGAATGAGGTCCGTGTTATTTTCGGTACCTAGATAAGGAAATGGTTTTTTATGGAACCTTGTAATACCATTTTCTTGTGAGGACTCTTCTCAGCTGAGCAGTGGTCATAATATTTCTGATGAGCAAAGAAGCTAGCACGCGAGCCGTTTTCGCTTTTATCGCTCAGTTACCTTTTCTGATTCGTTCAGTAGAAAATGAAAATTAACAAAAAAGAATTGACGGCTTTTGGAGCTTGCCTCTCCCTTGCCTTGAAGCTTCACACACAGCACAAAATTGCTTCGCAGAATAGATTTGACCGATGATAAGTAATTGTTACCCGCAACGACACAAACGTACTTTTAAGCTTTGTAATATTAAGACAACAACATTTTTTTTACTACCCCAGTATGCCGCTTAATGATTCATTTCGATTATTCCTTACGTCGTGAACCCACGTTAATCTACAAAGCACACAGTTAATTAATGCTTGACAAAATTCACAAAGACGCTCACCCACCCCGGGCAATGGCAAAGATTACGCCGCGGAGCAAGAATTACCCGGCACGGCAAATATATACCCGGGTAAGGGGGAAAAATTGATACACGACGCCTTTGCTCATTTGTTTTATGATTTTACTGCAGAATAATGTGTGGGGGCGGACTCATAAATTTCATTTTCGCTCTTTGCGGATAGAAAATATGCCACCTACCACCTACTAAATGGTAGGCATTTTAATGCCTCCTAAGACGTATGCAAGATAATAGGACAAGTAGATAGTTTTTAGAGTTACGTACCGAAATGGCGAAAAGCCGTGTGTCTGTTACAGCTAGTTACCTATCTTGGAAACTACTAACGTTTTCGATTTCAAATTTGAAATATTTTTAGATAATCAATCTATCTATTGCAATATGGACTAACCCTATTCATGAACCTCGTTTAACTAAAATGCCGCTAAAGTACGTTTTTCCTTTTTTGTCTCATTGACATTTCCGTTAGTAAGAAGAAGACCTATTTTAACTAATGGAGGCTTGAGTGTCGTTTATTTATAAGGGCATAAATATTTAAAGTGAGGTTACTAGGTCAAAGGTCAAATGCGGTATGTTAAGGGCTGTTCGCACATTCTGACACTACTTTTTTTCTTTATAGATTTAGATTAGTAATTTTACAGTAGAGGGGGAAAAAACAGGAAATTTCATGCAAAAACCTAGTGACATTCTTATTCCACGATTAAAATCCCAGCAAGTGAAAAATAAAACCACAACTGATAATAAACAGGTAGTACCTACTTAACTGCGATAATTAAATATTATAAAACCTACCTTGGTTTTCATTTGATTGAGAAACAGCAATAAACTAAAATGCGTGTGTGTGTGTGTTAGCCACATAATGTTCGTGTTTTATCAACCCCCTAATTCTATAGAGAGGGGTGTTATCAGTTGAATTCGCGCCTTTAGGACGCATGCTGCTGAGAGTCACGTTCATACCATCCCGTCCTTACTAAATAAAACTACTTACTCAAAGCGAAACCCTTAACCCGAAACAGTTACCTAACACAATCAACAAACACAAAATTAATTAAGCTAAACAGCGGAAGTCCAAAAATCCCCTCGCGAGGGGACCGCATAGTTTGACAAGCCCAAATTAATATAACTGGAGTACGCAGAGTCCGCCGCGGGCCATGTCTAGTCCCATTAAAATTTAATTCCGTTGCGTCTTAACGTAGCTAAGTATGCTTTAGTTTAGTTTTAGTTAGGTTGTGACTGCAACAATTGTTTTATAATGAAACTAAGTGAGCCTTATGGTTAAGAAAGCAGGCGGTTTTGAATTTTGACGACCGGACAGTTTAGTGGTTAGAGAACAATACTAAGAAAGCTTGATATCCCAGGTTCGATCCCGTAAATATGCAAACAATTATGAGCATCTATTTCTCTACAGAAATACCTTTGTTTATCTATTTTCGCGTATCCATAGTAGAGATTAATTCAAATCCGAAATGAAGTAATAAAAATGACAGATGGAGACAAATATTTTTAAGCAGTTTTAGTGCAAGTTTAAATTATTCTCTTGTACCGGAACAAAGCCAAAGGCTAAATAACCTCGCAATACAGATGACACCTTAAATCCTGCAAACCGTTTTGTCAGTTCTAACATGTTATTATGACGAGAAAAAATGGCGTCACTTCAAAGAATTCAACTTCGATGATACGCCCGTCCAACCAAAAGTGACGTAAAAACGTGTTAAGGCACTTACACTTACGACGTTCTCGCCGCGAAGCGACCATAACCATCGTATGTCAAAAAGTTTATAAACGTATAGCGGCGGATCTGTAGTTACGTCCTTTTTCGTGGGAGACAGAGTATAATGGCGGCGATTTTTTTGGACCTGGGAAAAATGTTACGAATAAGCATTTTGGACGTCACCCTGTTATTAAATCATAACGAGTGTGGAACAATTAGAGTAGTTTCTCACGGCATTGGACAGAGCTGATAATTACTGCCTTTGGCGAAGGATTTGGACGCTGGAGGTCAACCATGGCGTATACTTATTGTCTTGGAGTTCAGTTGAGATTTAGTTCTTTTTTATCATCATTGCCTGGAATAATGTCACGACTTGCCAAGGCCCGCAGGAGACGCAACAGTGAGAATTTTAATAAAAAAAAAACAGAACGAACTATTCAGTATTGCAATTAGAATATCGTTAATTATGTAAGTGTCGCGCTACGAGACCCTGATTGACAATTAAATCGTTAACTAATGCAGTTTTCTTCTTTTTGTAAAGAAACGGATAATCACAGTGCGACAGTTATATTCATTTAGCCCAAGTAGCTATTGCCTTTTAGCTGATCATGATTTTATAGTAAGTACCTAATTTAATCCTACTTTGTGGTGTTCGACAAACTCAAGCACACTACGTAGGTACCATAGATAATAAGATTGCTAATAATTATAATTATTACCTAAGCAGACCAATTGGATTGATTTTACAACTACTCACACTAAATTTGTGAAAGTACCATTCGAAAATTGTGAAAATCTGTGTTATTATTTTAACCGCGCGATTTTTGTTAAGTTAAGGATTTTCAGTAGATGCATAATTTTCATATAATAAAAAATAAATAAATACCATGAGGCAATTGACACCAAATGACCTAGTCCCAAACTAGGCAAAGCCTGTACTATGGGTACTAGACAACGGATAAACATACTTATAACATATTAAACGTCTAACACCCGAGAACAAACATTCGTATTTGTCACACAAACATCTGTTCCGACCGAGGATCGAACCCGGGACCTCGAGCTTCATAGTCAGGGTCCCCATCCATAGGCCATCCGGTCAATGAATAAGATACTTATTTAAAATCCGACACAGTATCTTAACCCCCGACGCAAAAAAGGGGGTGAAGTTTGACCTCTATATCTGTCTGTGGCATCATAGCTGCCCCAAAGTCATGGGCCGACTTTTACAGGTTTTTCTAATCGAAAGTTACTTTATTCGAGATGGTTTTTTGCTAAGTTTCATCGAAATCGGTTCAGCTGTTTTGATATGAAATGTTATCTCTATTTTCGAATATAATTTTCACAGGTAAGTATAATTAGTGTAATCGAACTTTAGCAGTGATTTCTACTACTTATTTGTCATAATCATTATGCGTGAGAGAGAATCTGTAGTACCTGTGCCCTAAGCACGACTTGTCGAATCCTGCGTTACGTTACGGTTATCGTATCGAGATCGAGAAATCTCATACAAAATTTTAGTTCCAAATACGCTCACGGGCGGGCGCTGTTCCAAACGTCATACAAACTCGTTATAGTTTACTATTCGAATTTTACGTGACGCAGGATTCGACAAGTCGTGCTTAGGGCACTGAACACTAAATATTACTACCTGAGTCAGAAAGTAATGATAGATTGGATTTGGAACTTAAAATAATTGTTACCTGATGTCATTACGGAGTTAAATAATTCCGATAGGTACCTACTTGCCTAAATTAATTTCTTAAAATATGTAACATAACATTCAGGAAGATTAACTAACCATTATCTACTAATGTTCAAAAACTTGAAAGCAAAATAGTCGGTACTATACAAAATCTTTGGTCGGGACGTAGTTTAACTTGCACCTGTTTTTAGAACCACTAGCGCCATCTCTTGGAGATTGCTCTCAACTATTATAACGAAAGTGCGCCTCATTAAAATACTCAATTTCGTATCAAAAACCAAACTATTTGTGAAACTATTAATTAAAAATACTGCTACTGTGTCTCATTTCCCCACATCGCCTATTTCTAGTCAGGTTCATCAAAATTCATAGTTTTATATTGAATGCTTTAAATCAATAACGTTATCTTATTATGCATGCGATATTGATTAATAATGAATTCAGATGATCTGTTATTGCAGATTATTACATTTATTTCCTTATTATAGGTGTTTCGTGACGAGGTGAATCCGTCAGGTCGTTAATGTCTGATGTGCCAAACGAGTATTCCGATCCTTATTAAATTCCACTTGAATAAATAAAGACGTAATCGCCCAAAGCTGTTATTATGGCTCAAGTCATCGACTCAGACTACCTTTTTAATGCAAATGAAGCTTAGATTAATGAGCCGTGCTACGCGCGACCCGGAGCATGGCAGATAAAAAATAGGCTGCTCACCGCCAACACGGTGTAAATAAAAACAATAGTATTTTTTCCTCAATGAGTTTATTGCGCCAGAACAATAAATGAAGCTGATCATTATAACGTTTACTTTCAACATCGATTACAAATACTCTACACGATATCATACCGTCCACCCGCGCATACATATCCATATATCCGAGTCCATATTGCACTTCACCTCGACTCGACCGTCGACACAAGCGGGTCCCTTAACTTAGAGTTCGTGGGATCAATAATTACGATATATTTGTCTAAATATCACAAGAAAATACAAAACGAAATACGAAATAGAATTAACGCAATTAATATTATTAACAATTAACTATACAGAGTTCGCCTCCCGTTCAAGGAGTGAGGTATCGGGGTCACCAGGAGGCGCGGGCGTGGCGGCGTCACGAGACGGGGACGTGGTGCTGGTAGAGCTGCTCGCCCCGCTCGCACAGGGACGTCATCTTCTTGTAGGACTCCGAGCTCTCGCGAAAAAGCAGCTTCGCGTCTTCGCGGGAGCGCGCGTGGGCCGCGTCGAGCCTGCCCGGAGACAGCACCGGGGGCGACGACGCCGACAGCGGCGACAGCGACTCTCGCACCGACTGGGCGCCCGCCGGCGCCCCGTACGGACCCCCACCTCCTTGCACACCCCCGTTACCCATCAGAAAAGGGCCCGGAAAAAAACCAGACTGAGGGAACAACCCCGCCTGCAAAGCGCTCAGATTCCGACTGTAGAACTTCATCGTTTCTGAGACGTAGCTAGGAATTTGAGAGGATTCCTCGCCGCCGTATCGCAAGCTTTCGAGTGTTGACGCGAGCCCTTTTATGTCTGCGTATAGTTTGTTTAGAAGCTCCGCGTTCATTTCGATGCCGGGTCGTTGCTCCCGGTTCTCGGGTGAACCTGTAGACAGCAGTCGCCGGTGCAGGTCGACGTTGGAGCTGTGCCGGTCGCGACTCCGCCGCGACGGAAACGCTGCGTCACAACCATTGACATCACACGGATGCAGTAGCTTCAAATGGTCGTTTCTGTAATGCATGCGCAACGTGAAATGGTTCTGAAATACTTTTCCGCAGGCGGTGCATCTGTCGGGGTTCTCGTCGTCGATTGGTATCTCGAGGTCGTTGAGGTCGGTCCGGTCGTCGGTGCGGTCGCTGCTGGCCGAGGGCGAGCGCGCCCGCGCTAGCCGCTCTTCAAGCGCGTGGAGGTCGCTCCCACTGTCACTCGGCGTGTACAAGTCGGACCGCAGCCGCAGGCCCTCACGAACCACGCTCGGAGCACTAGATTCATCGTCCGACTCACTCTCGGCCTTCACACGCGTTATCGATTCCGAGTCCACAGTTGCTTCTTCGCCGTTCTGAAAGGGCTCCCACTTTTCAGGTTTTTGCTTTTTTAGTGATAACGGCTCGTCATCTGCTCGACTGGATCCTGGGGTTGAAATATTTCGAAACAAATCACCGTGATACTCTTCGTCGGAAACGTTGTATTCGTTATTTTGAGAACACCGTGTGGGATTGCCGCTCTTCCTCTTGCGCTTGTTGGGCACGAGCGACGATAGCTTGTCGTCCGACGCGGTGGGCTCACTGCGGTTCTTGGCCGCGGGCGCGGCAATCTGTTTGGTGTCGTCTTTCTTTTTATTTACACTTAAATCCTCCGGCTCATCTTCGTACGAATTGAGTCTCTCCGCGGCCGGCGATGCGGGTCTCTCGCACTTATCTTTGTTATCATCGTCAGAAACGTCATCATTGATGTCACTATCGTAAGATTCTTCTTCGTGCGGGACGGGAGGCTTTGCGAGGTCCATCGCGCCGCGCGGAGGCTCTTCCGGGTAGGGGAACTTTCTGTACATTTTTTCAATTTCACTGAAGTTACGGAGGTTGTCGAGCGGCACTCGCGGGGGCAGCGGCGTGGGGCCGGGCGGGGCGGGCAGCGGCGGCGGCAGGCGCGCGGCCAGCTCGGGTGGCAGCAGCCCCGGTGGCGGCAGCGGCAGCCGCGCCAGCGCCGGCAGCAGTGGGAACGGCTGCGAGGACCTACCGTCGTGCGCCGATATCTTCCGCCTCACGTGCGGCGAGTGCAGCTTCGGGTTAGGGTTAGCACTGTGCCTGTTCCGCGAGCGACGCGAACTGAACATCATGGTGCATCCTTCCACCGTACACTTGTGCATCTCCCGCAGGTGCACCGCCGAGAAATGAATTTTCAGGGCTCCTTTGTCGCAAAAAGTCTTTAAACAAACGTTACACTGCACGCGCTTCTTGCCGGTGGCGGGATTGACGAACTGCACGCCGAGTCCAAGCGGCCAGGGCGCGGGCTCGCGGCGCTCGGCCGGGTACTCCGGGGAGCGCCGCTCCTCGCTCCTGTCTTCATTAGCGCTGAAACTGGCGCCTAATTTTCTAAAGTCGAACTGTGGCGCGGGCTGGCTCACGCGGGGCATCATGAAGTAGTCCAACCCGAGGCCGGGGACCGCACCGAAGTCTTTGCCTTCCATCACGTCGGTGTCATAGTAGAGCGCGCGAGACGGGCGGCGCGCGACGCGGTCCGTGTGCGACTGAGGACGTGCGACACAGGTGACCGCGCGGGCGGCGCGCGACAAAGGCCGGCGGGGGGGCCCGGGGCGGGGGCGGGGGGCCAGGTGGGAGGAGCGAGCGCTGGGCGGAGCGGATCGATGCGCAGTGGGGACACGCGACAGTGCCGCGGCACCCGCTCCAAACAGAACAGAACTAAAGCATCGCATGTTACGTAATGCACCACTCCAGTGAAGAACGTCTTATCTCTGTACGCTGCATACTCACGCTAACCCAATCGAAAACGTCGTATGTGACCGCATACTTACACGCCGTACATCGCATGTGCCGTGACTCGGAGCACGATCCATGAGGCAACTTTATGTTCACTAGAAATAAACCAAAACGGTATCGGATGCTCTGAAGAGCAGAGGTATTAATAAGATCGATTTGCAACGAGTTCTAGTCTATTCAAGTTCGCCGCTGATCACATACTGTCGAACTACGTGTTTGTCTTTCCCAAATTAGTTAACATTATTTGTCTTAACTCTTAACCGATAAAAAAGTTTTCTGTTGTATTTTTTTTACTGTAAGTAGGTACATTTGGTTGACTGTACTTGTGTTGTCATTAAATTTACCTGCATATCCAATCCAAATTTCAAGTCAGCCAACTGCATCAAATTTTACTTGCAAGATATATTTTGACACGAACTTATAGTACATACCTTTATTCCAAGTTAAATAAAAGCTTGTAAAGACTTCTTCAGCTCCGGAATCAGCTAGTGGAACACGAAATGAATAAGTATTAAAAATAGATAACCTAACAAAACATCCAGCTTATAAATCGTAAGCAGCACTTTTTGTTTCTAGCTTCAAATACAACTCTAATACCCAAACAAACAATATTAACATCAGGTAAAATTATAGTTATTAAAACACACTTTTAAAACAAACCGTACTACCTATTACGTTTTATTACAAGAACTATCTCCACCAAATAATTTCCGTCGTAGTGTATGGACAATCTCAATAGTAAATCTCTCGAAGCGAATGGCTCGCACTAAGCTAGAAAGTTACAGCCAACGCCATCTCTGACGCGACGAGGCAACTAAAGTTTAGGAGTGTGAGGTCGATTGCCTCTATATACGTACTTGCTGATGGTACTACTACACCGTCACCTAAGAATCTACTAATTAAAAAAATGCTGCTGCCGAAACATTTGTAAATGAATACCTTAATTATTTTTTTCTTTCTTATTATTATTAGATAAAAACTTCAGCTTTCCGCATTAAGTACTTCTCCATTATAAACTTTAACTATGTCAAATTGATATTATCTCAAATTATTATTAAAATGAGATCCAAAGCTGTCACTTAACGTATTATAAGTTCCCTTTCAAACCAATTTCTTGTCCTTAGGTACGTATAATTGCTAAATTAACATAAAAAATGTTGCTACTTGTGGACGTATGCTAACTATAACGAGTTTGTATGACATTTGGAACAGCGCCCGTCCGTGAGCGTATTTGGAACTAAAATGTAGTATGAGATTTCTCGATCTCGATACGATAACCGTAACGTAACGCAGGATTCGACAAGTCGTGCTTAGGGCACTGTTCCCTTCACCGAAAAGCTCATGATAAATTTCGAAAGACACAGAGGTGCGAGCCGGGGCCCGAACCCACGACCCTCTGAGGGTCGAGCACGACTTTACGAATGCTGCGTAACGTTACGGTTATCGTATCGAGATCGAGAAACCTCATACTAAATTTTAGTTCCAAATACGCTCACGGGCGGGCGCTGTTCCAAACGTCATACGAACTCGACAATGTTTACTATTCGATTTTCGTTCGATTCGTTTCGTTCGTGCCCGACCCTCTGCTTGAGCGGCTATCACAGCTTTTTAATTTTTCATTGGCCATACAATTTTCCTTTATACATGCTTTATTTGCCATAAAATCTCGTTTTATTAAACGGAAATAATAAATGAAACCAAAACGCTACCAAAAACTACAAATGGCGGCCACAGACTATAAAAAATTACACTTTTAGTTTTAGTGTTATGCTTACGGTAGCGTAGAGGTAGTTATTATTTGCAGCCTGTTCCATTCATAGATTACTCACACATACGTTTGTTCAGGTTTGGTCAAAGTTTTTTTTTACAGATGTTGCTTGCGATATCGTCTGTGAAGCGTTTGGTTATCATTACCCCGCGGGAACTACGCAATTTCCAGGAATACTTTAATCTATGTATCGCCATCCAAATTTAATCCGAATTCGTCCAGCCATCTTTGTGTGATTTTAGTAAGTAAGAAAAATGTTTTTTTTTTACACTTGTACACTTGCAAAAAAATCGTGATCAGTGTGAAAAAACCAGGAGTCAGTGGCTTATATCACGTTATTTTTTTCGGCGAAAAGTGTCAAAAGAAATTGAGGAGAAATAAAACTAGTTTTTTTGTGAAGTTTAAGGACATGGTGTTGATTAAAAATAATCCAGTTATTTTTATTAATGATGATTTTATTTTGTTAGTTAGTCTTATTTAAACAGTTTACCTAATATGACACTTTAAATGATAGCCTGATTTTTTTACATTATCCTTAGTTACTCGAAAACAAAAGAAGATAGGACTGATGTTCTTAGCGCCTGCCAGTACACCTGAAGGAATGACCAAATCCCTTTTCGGGGCCACTCTCGTTCGCTTAGCCTGTGCCCTAAGCACGACTTGTATGTAACGAGTTTGTATGACGTTTGAAACAGCGCCCGCCCATGAGCGTATTTGGAACTAAAATTTAGTATGAGATTTCTCGATCTCGATACGATAACCGTAACGTAACGCAGGATTCGACAAGTCGTGCTTAGGGCACTGCTAGACCCTTTGTGCGGATCCCTCGGTGCGTGAGTCTTTTACACAACGCATCCTTAAAAAAACATGTTTCCTTTACGTCCGTTGGATACCTACGCTTTACTCCGAAGCGTGTCAAGCGTCTGCTATTATACCCAACCAAAACGTCTTAACATCACAGAAATTTTACTACTACAATAGACTTTGTGTCAGAAACCTGAAGGTTCAATTTGGATTTTGGGGTAATGTTAGTGGATTTGGTCTGGTCGCCGTCCAATCTCACCTCCCGTATTATTCCTCCGGGAAGCAGTTACAATTACTCGCTAGCCAGGTTTAGAACAACACGTGGTGCAAGTCGGATAAAACTCTTTTTTTTTTATTCAATGTATGTTTTTTTTATGGTTTGTAAATGATATGGATTCTTAAGAGTATTGGTAGTCGTACAAACGGGCAACATTCTCCGAAGCCAACCGTATCTTCTTCAGTGATGAAGTGGTACTATAAGAAGAAGAAAAAGAAATTTCAAAAACGCCCTTTTACCAGTTTATTTTAAGTCTATCGGCGCTTTCGAAAAGACCGCCATTGCCAAGAAGAATACGCCACAAGAAACTCGGCAGGAAGCCATATAAAAGAATACCATTTACTTAATTACCTACTCATACAAACCAAATAAAGTACTTAGCCTAGTAGTAGTACCTTACCTATCTAAATTTTTGACAATTGCCAGCTGTTGTGACGGTTTTTGTAAACGTCGGATTTTGGAGCAAAAAAGTGACCTTTGTAAAGCTTCGTTATTTTGTTAACCAACCACAATAAATGAAATTTACACAATATCTTTTGTTGATACTCATCCACCATCATATGTACTAACCTCAACATAAAATTTTAAACATTCATTAGTAATGTAAAGACAAATACATATTTTACAATGTCTAAGGGAATACTTACTAAGAAAACTTCACTTTACCCGCTCCTGCTGCCGCCTCCGCCTCCGCTCCCGCCACCGCCCATGCCGTGCGCACGCGCACCGCGTGTACTATACGTTTCGCGGTCCGTAATGTAAACACGCTCTCTTTTTGTCGTAAGTGATCCGGCTCTGGTCAACGTTGATTTTTATATCAGCTTGAGGCCACTTTACACTGCTTTGGACCAAAATAATAGTCATATATATTTAATTTACCTATTAAGTATATGAAATAATACATAGGGGAAATTTGTATGTCGGTAAAAAAAGTGTTTCAGTATAGCACATACTTAAAGAACAGTAATTTAATTCAAAAGTAGATGGTTAGTAGTATCATTAATTAAAACCGGCCAAGTGCGAGTCGGACTCGCGCACGAGAGTTCCGTAGAAAGATTATAACGCTTTTCCCCAGTGTTTTAAGAAGTCCAGTGTTAGCAGAGCCCTGCTCCTAAGCAAAATGTACGCAGTGTGGGGTCAACTTATATTGGTCAAATTTTAAGCGTTTAGATCAGACTTACAATGTGTGTGTACGTATAATATGCATGGATGAGACGAGACTGGCAAAGTACGTGAAAATAAAGAAACCTCTACCCGGCAGTAGATGTGGGCTATTTGACTGATTGATAGAGCTGTTTTATATCCTTAATCATGACTATATTTATCTTCCTACATCAATAACTAACAGTAATCCGCGACCTTGTCTGCACAGAATTCGGTTATGACTCGGTCCTTCTTCCAGGTTCAGCGGTGTAGGCGTGAACATGGGGTCTATATTAATTCGCATAACGTAATATTCCTAATTCAAATTGGCATACTTCACGTTATTTCGCATAATTTTTAATTCGTATAATTTTAATTCGCATACCTGAATACCAATAATAATGTTAATGCGCTGTAAATTGGCATAACGACGACTTGGCATAAATTTTAATAAGCATAACGTTACTCTGCATAAATATAAAGACAAAAAGTATTACCTATTTACCAGTTATAATACTTCGCTCTCACCTTGTAAGGTGGTTTTTGTGTCCCCCACACAAATAAAATACACAGATTACAAATTAGAAACTTTATTGGCTCCAGGTAACCTACTTAGGGGTACATACATACTCTAGTACACTCCAGGGTCGCAGTCGCGTTTGGCCAGACAACTTCGAAATTGAGCTTGACTCAAGCAGCGGCCTGGTGGCCTCGGTGACCTCCCCGAGGATGCCGTCTCGTGCCCAGCACCCTCGTGGACGTCGGCACAGTTCGCCAACCAAGACACCACTCCGTCTACACTTGCCACAATGGCTCCTATCACTCTACTATTAAATTACGGTTAAAAATATGGGTTTGATACCTCCGACACGGCCCCTGCCTTACTAGACGGATGCCGGGGACTGCTCCTCAAGGATACTGCCTCGTGCATAGCACTCTTGGAAGGAGTCCACGCAGCTCACGACGCCTGTTCAGACGGAGTGACCGAGGGACACACCGCAATCCCACAATGCAGCCACAGGATTACTCCTTCCCTTGCCGGAACGCCGACAAGAAGGAAGTTGACCGCCGTAGTAAAACACCTCCTATGACAAGAATCACAACGTTAGAGACAACCGATGCAGGTTTTACTGGGTCAGAAGGACCCAGCGTGGAAAAGCTGCTGTCAGAACTGTAGACAGACCAACCTTGGAGGAATGTGAGTCCCGTGACGTCTTCGTGACCCGCTGTCGACTCCAAAGAGGTGTTAAGGCTCGCACTCGCCACAGACCACAAGAAAAACTTCACACTACACTTCAAAATCGCCCCACAAACACAATAGGATGCCCAGTTAAGGCAACAGAGCAACAGATCTGCGAAAGAGGAAAATGACATGTAACAATAATATTCGATGACGGCCTACTTCATAACGCTGGATTAATTATTCCATTGAGCTGGCAGAAAACTTACCGATTCATAAACACAAAAATATTACGGGAACAGCCACGCCCGTTTTTCCAAAAGAGAAAGTTTCAAAGCAAATGGCCGCTCTCGATACGACATCCGCTTCCGGCGAGTGTTGCCAGCAGCTTGCAACGTATTCGAGTCGCGTTTAAATAAACCCACAAAGAAAAAAAACGACCAAACCAGCCTATAAAAATACAGGCATTACAACCTTAACCTTCTGAATCTAACCTAATCGTGTCGGGTTTCCCCGATCCATCTAGTTCGCTCAGTTGATAAAATTATGCGAATTCATTGTGACAATTAAAGTTATAAATAATAATGCTATGCATCTTACAAAATTATGCGAATTCATTGTAAGACAATTAAAGTTATGCATAATTCAATATTTGGATTAATTATTATGCTAAATAAGTATTATGCTTTTTTATTATTATTCCAGTTCAATGTTAATGCACAATTATGTTATGCGAATTTATATTATGACAATGAATGTTATGCGAAATAAGGGGCACCCGTGAACAGTTACTTTTGCTCTTAATATTACTTTGGTAGGATTCAGTGTGCAACCCTCTCAACCTCGTTCCGACATATTTATTTCGCAGCGGCATGTTTGTTTAGTTTAAAAATATTTCTGGATACACTTGCACACGACACTCGGATCACGGAGGAGCCACGCGCTCAATAACAAGATTATATGCTGTTTGAGAAAAGATCTTAATGTATTGGGATAGAGTTCGGAATGGTT
Source organism: Clepsis dumicolana (assembly GCA_963691665.1). Lineage (NCBI taxonomy): Eukaryota > Metazoa > Arthropoda > Insecta > Lepidoptera > Tortricidae > Clepsis > Clepsis dumicolana. The sequence goes on along the minus strand of OY829521.1, from coordinate 4,741,462 downwards.
TTGTACTTTTTTAGCCCAATCGGAGCTTAATTGAGGATAAAGCTAGCACGAACAGAGATCTAAACGTATTGATTCTAGAAAAGTAATAATGTGACAGTGAAATAATTAGAACTGTCACTTTTCTGACTCACGCTAATAACATTTCGGGATTTAATCACGACATAAAATGTTCATAAAATTACCTACCTAACCCCTATTTTACCAACTTTCGTAGTCAATTGCGTTTTAGAGCGCTTCATAGTGTCAAAATGTAGTTCGAATTGTCGTTGTAAAGCGACGATTGTAAAGTTCGTGAAATAGTGGCCTGGATATTTCAACAGCAGCATTTCGACCTATTCGTCGAGGTAAGTAATTTTAAAAACATTCATTATTATCGTGATTATTAGTCCCAAAATGTTATTAGTGTAAATTAGAACTCAAATAGAAGAAATCATGGTGGCATCTCATTGCCTGTCAAACAAAACATTATGACACGTACTGTACAGTCGAACCATTTGATTACAGAGGGTCGAGCACGAATTTACGAATGCTGCATAACGTTACGCTTATCGTATCGAGATCGAGAAACCTCATACTTAATTTTAGTTCCAAATACGCTCACGGGCGGGCGCTGTTCCAAATGTCATACAAACTCGACAACGTTTACTATTCGATTTTACGTGACACAGGTTTCGAGCAGTCGTGCTCGACCCTCTGGTCCAGCGTATACCGTTGTCACAGTAAGTGTTAAATGATTTTCCTTGTCAGGCAATGAGATGTCACCATGACATTTTCTGCGAAAAGGTTCCACAGTGAGTCGCGATTCAGTAGGTGGGTTAGTACCTACCCCCTGCAGCTCACGTTACGTACGTACCCCTAGACATAACATAATCACTTTCCATGTCCGTCGCGTGCGCGCCTTTCCTTTCCGACGCGGAAGAGCAAAAAAATCTACGCCCGCACACGCAAAGTCAATAATACATTTCCTTCTGTTAATTGGAGATAAGTTTGCGAATTCATTAACGGTTATGTAATGAAGAAATGGGTCACACGAAACTTGTTAAGGTTAACAAAGTTTCCAAAGGTTTTTGGACATTTTTAATCTTCTTTGAGGTAGGTATCGGACCGGGAGACGAGCTGTCGGTAGGCCTCCAACAAGATGGAGCGACGACCTAGTAAAGATTGCGGGACCGCGGTGGATGCGGAAAGCATAAGGCCGGTTTGAGTGGAGAGCCTTGGGGGAGGCCTATGTCCAGCAGTGGACGTCAAAGGCTGACATGACCGTGACTGCTCATAGTGCCCAGAAGGCTGGCAACCATTGCCGCGTTGAATTGCGAGCCAAAACATGTTTCAGCAAGTTCCAAAAGTTCCAAAAATAAATTGACACAGAGTATTTTTTTCTGAAAACAAGTTACAATAAGAGATATTGTAACCTACCTCATAACTAACCTATCTCATTCCCATGTATTGTAAGAGTACAATACATGGGAATGAGATAGGCGCGAAGAAACTCGCATACTAAATGCAAGGTAGATCTCCATTCAGTTCAATAGTGAGCACCTACTGACTGTTCAAAGTATGTACTTAAATGCCCTCCACATCCACACGCAATATGCGCTAACAAAGGCCACCTTGGAAACGTCCTGGTTTAGCGTAGTTTCACTCGGTTCTAAAGGCAATCAAGGCTAAGAGTTTTAATCCAAAACAAATGAGTAACGACCTAGTTAGGAGCATTGAATTACGATTGGATTTAGTTCATAATTTATGAGTCTTATTACAGCAATATTAATGACTGAATGGACTCTTAGTTGGTGATCCTGAATTCTGACTGCAAAAGCTAGATTTGGTTCCGGTTACTGTAACATGGATGGAGCCCTATTTTTTTAATAATTTCCCTACATCAAGCTTCTGAAAACTAGTGAAGCAAAACATAAGATCGAACATGAGGCCTCACTTACCATTTAATATAAACTAATTATAATAAGCGAGAAGGGAGGCGAGCTGTCGGTAGAACTCCAACAGGGTAGAGCGACGTAAAGACGGTGGATGCGGAAGGCACAAGACCGGTCAGAGTGGAGAGCCTTGGGGGAGGCCTATGTCCAGCAGTGGACGTCTTTCGGCTGACATGGTGATGATGATGACGACTTATAATAAAAGGATGGGAGTTTGCTTCGAAAAAAAATGCTGATTACACCAACCAAGCAACAAGCCAATTATAAGATTCAGGAATAGTCTGTTACCTAAGAGTACAAGCTTTGCTTTGTCGGGACTAAGTCAATAGGCGAAAAATATTTTATTATGTACCTACTCCTACTAGGTTCGCTGTTGTGTTGTGTCTACGCCCAATTTAAAAGCTAATTTAATTAACATTAACATTGAAAGCGAATGTTTACATTCCACAAATCTAATCTATTTAATAATTAGTCGTAATAAGAAGTCAAACTGAAAACTAAAGGAAACAACTGTTTGTTACATAAAACATTAAACTAAAATTAATTAACGGGAAATGTTGGCAAAAATGGAAATCTTTACCTCGGAATTTAATGACAGGACGCAAAAATACAAAATTAAAATTCATTCTCAAAACCCAAATAATTAATACAATCGTCTTTATACCTTCAAAGATAAAGGTGTAGTTTGATAGAATTGCAAAAGTTCGTATCATTAAAGGTGTGTAAAAACTTCACAAATTTAAACAAGAATAATGCTGTTTTTGGACTAGATTTGGACTTTATGGCTATACAAATAGTGAAGTAGGAGGTAGCAGTGGTTTTGATAAGAGAAGTGTTAAATTGGCCGGACCTTGGCAACGCCTCACGGATGCGTTCAGTAAAAGAAAATGATAATACATTGGATTTGGCGAAGTTTGTTCTACTGGGGTCTTAAGATTGACACAATTAAAATAGTTCGTAACCAACAAACAAAATATTAATTGTCATATTATTATATTTTCAACATCGCAAACTCAAATGGCAGCGAGCAGCTAAATAAAATAGTACCTATTAAATTTTATGGCTATAAAAAGTACTTTTTTTTTACAATAATACCGCTATAAATGGATCCCTAAGCCCTACAATACAACCATAAATGCGTTGGTTGGTTATTTTCTGTCATAAAAAGAAGAGAAAGGTCGAAGCGCAGCAGCGCAGTTTGGTCTGGTCAGGATCCGATAGCTTATTAAAGCGTTGCGTTGCTACGATAGATCGAGTTTGCGCGGGGAACAGAACAATAAATCTCCGATAAAATAGCTATTTATTAATGGGTAGGTACTTACCATGTAATACAGCCATAAATGCGTCATTCTTCTGAGTTGCCTTATAAATATCTGTCTCACGAAGTGTTGCGTTGCCATTTCAGATCGAGTTCGCACGGGGAACCCATCAGAGCCCGAACGAACATCCCTCATAAGACAGATATAAATAAATCATTTCTCCAATAATACAGCCATAAGTGGTTTATTTTGTCAATATTTAATACAGCTATAAATGTATCGTTTCCTTCGTAAAACGTATAAATAAATAGACCATTTCTCCAATAAGGCAGTTATAAATGGGTCCTACTTTAATACAGCCGTAAATGCGTCTTTTTTCTGAGTTACCTAATTGGATGGTTATTTTTGTGTTACTTTTTGTGATACCTAGAGATCACTCTGAAGCGATAAGGCCGCCTATTGTTACCTTATGTACCTATTTGTACCTTGTATGTGGTGATCAATAAAGAGTTGTTTGTTATTGTAAGGCCCAAGCGCAGCAGCGCGGTGTGGTCACGCGGGAAGTGATTCAGCGGCCCGGTTGCGCGCCGGAGCGTTGCGTTGCGTTGCGCGCGCGCACGCGATAAGGCGATACAGCAGATCGAGGTCGCACGGGCAACCCAGCAGATCTACTGAACATCCCTGGCACCTTGCGTCAACCTGAGCCCCTAGTGTAAACGTAAACGTAAACGCGAATGCGGAGGCGTATTTTTTGGGCGTTGATTACACTAGGCTTAAGAGCCCCTAAGCCCCTAAGGGGCAAAACCATTAATCACATTACAATTAGAAGCACTGTTTTGTTTTCCTCATCTCTATACCGCGTTCTGTAATAATATGATAGACGAGCGAACTGTTTTAATAACAACTAAATTACCTACATACAAATTTGTACGAAACCCTCTGGTGCGCGAGTCCGATTCGCACTTCGCCGGTTCTTTTATTGCGATGTAAGTGTAAGTGATGAAACGTGCAGTATTTCCGAAACTTCTTTATTTTGTGTCGGCCAAACGATAGCATGTTTGAATATGCGCGCAGCGCCATCTATGGACGATTTAGGGAAAATTATGTTTAATGAAAAAGAAGGTACTTTTTTAAGAAGAGCAATACACAAGAACTACTTACTCACGAGGCTCGGTATGCGTACAATCGTACATAGTAAGACTAAGATCAAAGATCATCACCAGCCTTTCTTTACGTCCCACTGCTTAGCACAGGCCTCCTCTCAAAATGAGAGGGCTTGGGCTATAATTCCCACGCGGGCCCAGTGCGGATTGGGAACTTCACACACATCATTGAATTGCTTCGCAGGAGTGTGCAGGTTTCCTCACAATTATTTCATTCACCGAAAAGCTCGTGATAAATTCGTATAAGTGCGGAATTATAACTATTGTAAAAAAATATATAAATTCCGAAAAACTCAGAGGTGCGAGCCGCGGTTTGAATCCCACGACCCTCTGCTTGAGAGGCCACCTCTACTACCACCAAAGCCACTAGGCTACCGACTTCAAAAAAGGAGGAGGTTCTACGTTCCATTGTATGTATGTTTTTTTTTATGTATCTACATCGATTACAAAATTTTTATTCGCAAGGGTAAGGGCCTGAGGTGGCTCCATTGTCACCAAGTCATTATCTGATGATGGAATCCCAGGGAAATCGAGGGCAACCCTCAAATTTTATAGGCAAGTGTTATGTGTTTCATATGTTTTCTAAGCGTACTCAAGTATTTGCGTCTGGTAGTCGTGATGAGCTGATGATGGAAGGTACAACTCCTTAACGGTTAGGAGTTGGAGGATAATTCTGAAAATGTTAAATCAACATAAAATTGTGAAATATAAGTCTTAACAAAACAGTAAAACCGCCTTCAAAAACAACCTTAGAAAAAAAAAAAATCCTCTAAAGCCATGAGCTTTATGGCCTAGCAGAAATATGAAGTCGGTGCTTGATTCAAAGAATATACCGCTCGCACCGCACCGACTTTATAGTAGTTTATGCAACTGCTACATAATGAGGGTCCTTAAAACACGAGTGTGTTTTTATGAAACGAGGCGAAGCTGAGTTTCATAATAGGATCACACGAGTGATTTAAGGCCTAATTATGTGGATTTGCATACATTACTTTATCTACACACATATTACAAGTACTCTAAGATGGGTTCAGAAGCCGAAGGAAATATCATACCCATACCTGTCACGAATTTGACTGTTTTTTTTAATCATAGACAAACATACCGAGCGGACGTTTTGTAAACTGTTTTTTTTTATTGTATAAAAAAATATATATCACATTATTATTTATACATGTCGGACTGAACTCATATTACATACGTGAGTGATCCGTTTTATTTCACTATGATTGTAAATTATGTTGGTTTTCAAATTTGAAACATCGAATTCGATATCGAAAAGTCATTACGATATCGAATTCGATGTCGTAATGACTATTACTTTACTGGAGGTGGTGGAGGTGGTGCTGGGGCTGGCGCTGTCGGCGAAAAGGCGACGGCGTACTGAAATGCTGGTCATTTTCTACGGTTTCTGAACGCATTATAGAGGACTTATGATATGTGTGTAGATAAAATAAATATCATGATATCATCCACCCTTACTGAAATTCATAAGAGTGAACTTCAAAAATATTTCTATTCATACTATTACATCGGATCATTAATTAATTACAAGCCAGCTTACTACTAGCTATGTCAGCCAAACGATACCGCTTTGCAAATCACACGCAACGCCATCTATGGACGTTAGTAGTTAGTAAACGCAAGTTTATCCGTTCATAGATAAATAAAGCAGATCACTCCCGTGTATAAGTCGAGTCGAGCAGATCCGCGGCGCGTAGTGTGCGTCTCGATGCCGCTGGGTTGTGCGCTCCCAGAGGAAGGACTACGAATTAGTCCGAAACATGTCAGGCTATACTCGACTGACATACGTGAGTGATCCGTTTATTTCACTATAATTGAATCTCACGGTAGTTTCATGTTAAAAGTTGCACACACGAGCAAAAATAACGGATCACTTCACACAACTCAATATCGAAAGTGACCCGTTATTTTTGCTCCATGGTATAGTATGTATTGAATGAAACCGGGTAACGAGTAGGATCTTGTGCTAGGTCTGCCGCTAAGCAACAGTGCTTGCACTAGTGTGCTCCGGTGTGGAGAATAAGGCAGCCGGGGACATGCATTCGCCTGGGAAATTACGGGCATAAGAGGCATTTCTTGGCAATTAGCTTACCAAGCTTAAGCTTAGTTCTTTCTCTTTCTCTCTCTCTCTCTCTCCCTCTCCCTCAATTGTTTATCTTGTCGAAATAACACATTATTCATTTATTTATTTAAGGAGAACCAACAGCTTATAACATAATATAAGTATTGAGAACCAATTAAGATATGATAAGATAAGATAAGATAAGATTATTTATTTCAAAAATTGCGGTACAGGATAATAAACACAACACAGAGCCGATTACAGAATCTCACAGATAATGATGAAATACATGCTTAAGCTAAACTTGAACGAGGTGCGCGCACCATATCAAACGACACACCATGCTAAACAAAACACCACAGTATTCCAAGTGGCATCTCCACACTCCACAACACATTATTTTCACTTTTTTTACAAAAATGCAACAAACTTAATTAGAGTATTGATTCAGCAGGTAAACAGTATTTAACATTTTTCATTAGATTTATGCTGCACACTATTCTAAGTCATAGAGCGACAAAGTAATAAAGTGACAAGCTGCTTTGACGCTGACTGAACATTGAATTGCTACGAGTATATCCACTGCAAAGTCTTATGGCCTTATTCATAAACGTCACTCAAGCCTCTTTTGTCTTCTTCTTATTAACGGAAATGTCAATGTGACAAAAAAGGACAAACGAACTTTAACGGCATGTTAGTTAAAATAATAAGAGGGCTGGTTTCCACTGCATTTTAATGACTTTGCTTTTAAGCGTAAAAGCCATTAAGCAGAGCGACGATTGGAACGAATTACGCCAAAAGTGACGCATGCGACGAAAATTTATCACTCGCTGTTTTAAGTCGCTACAAATGTCGACGAGTTCAGAATAGGTACCCTTTAAGGCGAATGCTCTATGAATTTGTTTTATTTTTTCACGAGTCCTTGTGTCTTGCTGTACAAAATATGAAGTGTATATCGCTATCTAATCAATTAAAAGAAGAAATCAGGACGCCTTCGCATTGCTACAATATGTTGTAACAAGTATTTATTAGGTACGAGACGAATTTTGACAAAAGATCTTATCCATTCCGAATTTTGTGTTGTTCAGCAACCTGTACACATCATGCATCTCAACACACTCCTCATAGGAAATACAGACATAAAATAAAACGGTTTTATTTTACAAAACAATTTAATAAATAAGTAAATATCATGAGACAATTGACACCAATTCACCTAGTCCCAAACTAGGCAAAGCCTGTACTATGGGTAGGTACTAGAGAACGTTTAAAAATAAATAATAAAAATAAATATCACGGGACAATTTGACACCAATTGACCCAGTCCCAAACTAGGAAAAGCCTGTACTATGGGTACTAGACAACGGATAAACATACTTATATAGATAAATACATACTTATATACATATGAAACATCCAAGACCCGAGAACAAACACTCATATCCATCATACAAACATCTGCCCCGACCGGGATTTGAACCCGGGACCTCAAGCTTCATAGTCAGGGTTTCTAACCACTAGGCTATTCGGTCGTTAAAATAAAAACAAAACTCTGTTCGCTGTAACGGAACTCTCCCCTTAAGTTCAAAGTTAACACTTAGTGTAACGAACGCGCGAGTCATCCGCAATCATTTGTTTAGACTCGTTGACATAACATTAACGAGTCTCGTCTCCATTGACACGACTACAATACGAGGGAATGACGAGTGTGTCGACAAACAGAAGTGACTAGTGTCGTCCAGAAAACAATTAATATAAATACGAATACGACACTAAAACATAAAGAATAAAGAGAAATTTCACAAAAAGATAATAATATAACTTAGAAAAGTTGATAAAACCCCGAAGTTTTCTTTTCAAACTTCAATATCTCAAAAATGGCTGAAAAGATTTTTTAGAAACTTAGCTAAGAATCATCTCGATTAAACTAGCTTTTGATTAGAAACAAGCCGTGTCTAAATCAGTTCATACGTTTACAAGCTATGCTGCCACAGACAGATACACCGATACACCTATGATGTTGTGTGTAGCAGACTTGCGTAGCTGTAGCGTAGCAAAAAGTCTGGAAACGTCGTAGCGTAACAAAAATCATAGATCTGCGTAGCAAGTAGGTGACAAAGCGTAGAGCATAAATATTACAGAGTCCCCGATTCGTAGCACCTTGCAACGTAGTGTAGCATAATTAAATAATATAATTATATATAATATTATTTAAATTTTTTTTCTTGTAGTTTCAACTCTAAATATTTAACTACTTACGGATCAATTTTTACCATTTGTTTAAATGAAAAAATATTAAATTGTTTTTTTCTCACGAAGCTTCGTCAATTTTAAAGTATTGCGATTTCATTTAGCTAGTGTGAAATGTGTAATTACAATTCGGCGCACAAATACAGTGGTTGAATTTAGGCAATATTCTTGCATTCAACGTGACGCTGACGTTTTACTACAGATGAGACATCTTATATAAAATTCATATCAGCAATAACTACAACTTAAAAGTTGAAAACCCCGTCATTTTTCATAACAACAGAAAATTTTACTAAAAAAAACCGCATCCAAATCCATTTAGGAGCTATGATGCCACAGACAGACACACTATACACATCGCTTTTTGCGTCTGGAGTTAAAAACAACGGTTGACAGGTATAGGTATACCTACCTACGTATAAAGATAAACACTATACTAGAACAGATAACTACAGTTTTTACCAGATCAATGACCCCTCGTTAGCCTGCAGCCAGTGGTTCGTTATGATCCCTTAATGGCCCCCATTAGGGGGTTCCGTAAATGGATTTACATCTTTTTTTAAAGCCAGCGAAAACTGAATTATGATTAAATGTCTTCGACGCTGGGAGCGTGACGATACGGTATTAGTCTGTAAGTTTTTGGTTTTAGGGTGCAGGAATTTCGAAGATTGTTCGTATTTGTGCGAGAGTGCAACTTAGTAGATTAATTGCACTCATTGAAATATCCAAAACACTTCTAGCTAGATTTCAGCCCTATCAAAGAACATTTAAAACAATGTCCGGGCGCGCAAAACTGAAATCAAAAGCTATGAAAAAGGGCTCGGATTCTTTATATATTCCTCTTTAAAAAAACAACATATTTTCACTGTTATTCAGTGTATCATTACACTTTACAATTCAATAAGCACCCAGCATTAAATTAAGAGCCATCAAAATATTAAAATTTCCGGAAAACAACACGAACTTTCCCCCATTAACAACAATGTCGTAAAGCCTCGACACGACAACACACCGTTGTCGTATTCAACAAGTATTACTTATCGAACCTTACATACTTAACTCCCCAAAAAACGCAATTGAAAAAACACCTAAAACCCAACCACATCAAGGTCCAATTTTGTAGAGCTTAAAATGGAATTGCGATGTTTCAAATCGGAAGGCACGGTAACATGCACCCTCTTGTCACCCTTAAATCGTATGACAATACATTTTCACGGTCCAGAAAGTGGTTGTTGGAATTACAGGCTTAATTTCAGGGCAGTTGGGTTTCTTCTTGCTTGTGAGGGTGTCTTGGAAAATAGTAAAGATAAAAAGTGTTAATGGCCAGTGTTTTAAGTGTTTATTAGTTTATTGCAATGGTTTATTATTGCTGGAAAATGTGATAAAATCGTTAGTCATTTTATGATACGAGGAAAATTCTAAAGATGAACGTTTCTTTCGATAGTTTGTTTTTGGTTTAGTGTCAAAAAATGTTCCTATCGGGCCCCTATTTTACCAACGTTACAAATGTCAGTTTGCAATGACAATTTGATCTCCATTTCCAACATGAAGCGCACTAAAACAAAAACACTTCAAGTCAGCAATTTACATCGAATTGCCATCTTAAACTGACATTTGTAAAGTCGGTGAAATAGGGGCTAGTTTGTAGTTTCTGGTTGTTTTAATCAATGAGTCTTGTCCTCCGTATATTAACAGACTAGATGATAAGTAGTAGGCTATTCAAACTCTGAACTTGCTGCTTATTTGTTTACTCAAAAGGAATTCTTCTTAATAATGGGGGACGCGGTATTTCCTTTTCATCAATTGACCCGCCTCCTCGTTTGTCTCCTGTTACATATTTTTAAAACTAAACTTTTTTATACAGGCCATATATAACCTAATAATCTGCGGTTCCCAAACACCAAAGCGAAGGGGGAAGCGAAAAGTCCTGGCAAAAAATAATAACAGCCTTAGCCATACATAAATAATGATAAAACGAAATTAAATCAAAGTCTTATTACGATATTAAAAGTTTTTTTTTTAATGTCTTCCGTGCTTAGGGACGTATTTCACCCAATTTGGCAAATGCAAGAGGGTTGTCTTTTGCCGTTTAGTGCTTTTAATAATTAGGGCGGCAGACGGATATTGTTTTTCTCTGATTTATGGGGTTATGGGGTCTGTTTTAATTTTTATTGAACACTGTATAAGTAAGTTTATTTAGTCGCTAACGAGACATAGAAAGAAAGAAAACAAGAAAACCGTTTATTGCCACACAAAACTTAATAGAAAAATAATGATATTGAAATTTTAAAATAATGAAATGATAATTTATTAAAAGTGGCGAAAGGAGCTGACTCAGCATTGGCTGCGAGTGGAAACAACAAACTGGCATCTTCGCAGCGCTTGTTTTCATGCCGCCCCTCTCCCCGCACTCCGTACCGCTTTACTAGGCAACGGGTAGACTAATACTAACATGCATACTACTTCGAATGTCATAAATGTCATAATTGAGAAATGCTGCCAAACGGTCGTGGTCGTAAAACAGCATCACTTACTGAACCAGTAATCTGGGTACGCTTTCGGCCTCATCATTACTTACCACCAAGTTAGATAGGGATCACTCGTTGGTCAGTGTTGAATAGACGAAGTCGCAGGCAGCAGCTAGTAGACTATAAAGCCTTCATCGTCATCTTATTTAAGAGTGTTACTCTTGTCGATGCAGTTGTCTCCAGTCCGTTATTTCCAATGCAAGTTCTTTCGCCTCCTGATACGGCACAACGCCTATCTTCTTTTTTACTTGATCTAAATACTCTATCCTAGGATAGAATCAGAAATGATGATATCCGCAGTAGAACTAAAGTTACCAACATCGACATAGCCCGAAGAATTGTGAAACTTAAGTGCCAGAGGGCTGGGCACATTGCGATTGCTCGCAGGGCTGATGGCCGATGGGGTCAGAAGGTTCTCGAATGGCGTCCACGGACCGGGAGACGAGCTGTCAGTTGGCCTCCAACAAGATGGAGCGACGACCTGGTAAAGATCGCGGGACCGCGTTGGATACGGAAAGCACAACACCGTGGACACATTTCGGCCTTCCCCTCCTCTCTTTCCTTCTATAATTTTCAATATAAAGTGTTACATGTGAATTAATCACAAAACCTTAACAACAAGTATAATTAGTTAACCTAGTAGCAGGTACACGAATATAATTAACCGAAGGCCGGAAGCCGAGCCTTCCTGCGGCGGCCGGCAGTTGCAGCCTGATATATCGACTTCATTTACTTACGAGTGCATAATAGCTTAAGTATAGTTTATTCTAGTTTGATTTAATTTTTATTTTGTAACGTGTAACCTTCCACCTTTAGTACACCGACGCCGTGAAACTGCGGTTGAACTGCGGAACTCGTGTAAAATGTAATTATTTTATATTTTATTGAAAGAGGAAGGCAAACGAGCAAGCGGGTCACCTGATAAGTTACCACCGCCATCCATGAGAACCAGCGACCCCAAGAGTCACTAGGGATGATGAGCCAGTCGTCGCTCCCGTATCGGCCTTACAAGCCATTATGCATAAATGCCACACTGAGGGTCGAGCACGACTTTACGAATGCTGCGTAACGTTACGGTTATCGTATCGAGATCTTGAAACCTCATACTAAATTTTATTTCCAAATACGCTCACGGGCGGGCGCTGTTCCAAACGTCATACAAACTCGACAACGTTTACTATTCGATTTTACGTGACGCAGGTTTCGAAAAGTCGTGCTCGACCCTCTGTTATGGACGCCGCTTATTTCATCTTCCATAGATGAAACAAGCCAATGATGACAACAGAAAAATTATATCAAAACCGCCAAACAAATTGCGTCCCATCCAACCCGACTGGTTTTGACTAAAGCGAAATAATTGTTAACAGATAATTTCTTAAAAATGTTCTCAATTAAATCCTGTTTTCGATAAGCTTGTGCTAATATTGATTTAGAGAGCGGGCCCGAGTTTGTCCACGTCAAAGGCCAGTGGCTACCGATGGCAGCCGCGGGCAGTTGCAATTACCAAACCGTTTCGTTTGCATTTAAAAATGTAAATTTGAATTATGTTTTCGGTGAAAATTGCGTCTATGATGTTCTTTGGTGGATTTTGTGCTTAGTAATGTTAAAAAATAAAAAGTTTGCAAAGGATTGAAGTTGTATTTATCTTAGAGCACGATGTTTGTAAATTCAAAAGTAATTTAACTTACTACAATAAATAAGAGCGTTGGTAAATTCGATTGTTCCAAAACTTTTAGGAATTTTATAATATAACTCGTTATAAGTAGAGACATATTATTACGGGAAGTACAAATAAGCGTCTGTCACTTTGGCACTTTGTCGCATTAAAACACTCGTCAATCATGTATGAAGTTTTGTATCTCGCTGTAGAGCGACAAGAAACAAAACTGATAAGCTAAGTACTTCTGATGCTACTTTACTATGCTCTAAGTTGGTGCTTCGTAAGGACAGACAGAACGACATACCTACCTACTGACCTTACTCTTAGAGCGAATGTTTTTTTATACGACAAGGTAGGCAAACGAGCAACTGGGTCACTGGCACTGGGTAAGTGATCACCACTGCCCATAGACACCCACAACCCCGGGGAGGTTTGCCAATGCGTTGCCAACCTAGAGAGCTAAGATGAAAAGCCTCTTGTGCCCGTAATTACACCGGCAGTCTTACTCTCCACACCGGAACACAACAGTGCAAGGACTACTGCTTAGCGGTAGGATTAGCGAGTAAGATGGTGGCAGCGATCCGGACGCACCTCGTACAAGGTCCTACCACCTGCATGTGAGTTTGTTTTAGCTGATTTTGTTTTTTTTTCAGGCCCTCCGAAACACGCCCAATATTTTCCATAGCATCTACACAGCATGAACAACTCAAGTGTAATATCTCTCACAAGTATGTTAATATAATTATAGCAGACAGTCAAGGTGTCAACCCTTGATATACCGCTTGCTCGCGGCATACATCATAAGTGTCGCTGGCAATTACGAGTGGCTAAAACCTATGTCTGAACGTAGGGGGCGGGGGCTAGGGTTGGCACTTATGATTATTGCGAATATTAGTAGTGTGGATTTTCATAATCAGTCTATTTACGTTCTAGTACTGGGCACAGGCCTCCTTTCACAATGAAAGGATTTCAATAGTATTAATTGTTAGGCCTAACTATTAGAACAATAAATTAAGGGAATTAAATGTAATTAAAATAGCTTGAATATTTTGTACCTATTCGTTGTTGAATGAAAGAAAAACTTTTATCGGCGAATATATAACAAGTGCTTCACTCTTACAATAGCTTTAAAGAAGTTTCTATGCAAAACCAACTCCTAAAAACCTGACAGATAACGGAAGCACACTCGAAATCAATGAAAACAACGAGTCGGAATCTAGAGGTACATACATAGCTCTCTTAGAAATTTCACCTATTTTCATTAGACTGGACAGAGATAAGAACTGATACTTCGGGTAGTGAAGCCACGACAAGACAAATAGACAATTGTGGGGGTTGAGGTAAACAATTGGAGAATATTTGTATTGTATTGTGATTCCTTTTCTCTTCACTTATACCTTTTTAAAATTGTGTTGTGTTGTTAGTCTAGCTAACACCAAAATTAATATGTATGTGCCTGTTTTTAATTTTAGTTTAGTTTAAGATATCTTATCGGACGATTTGGTGTATGCTGTAAGTCCATAAGAAATTTATTTATAATAAAGAATAAAGAATAGGTCAGAGTCATGCCCACTCGGAATTCCTTTCAAATATCCACAACTACGCATAACTTCTCAATATTTCTCCATCTATCCAACTCTCAACCCTTCCTAAAATATACGGGGAAGTTAAAAAGATGCCACGGTATAAGTAACTGCCCCCAGGAGTGGCATCCGTGCCGCATGCATAAAATACCATCCTCCCCCCCCCCCTTCCCCCCAGAATATACGCCGACCAAATCGTTCGTGAATACGATTGTTCTCTCACATATAAATTATATGACCTACCGACACGCTATGAATATATGTATGAGCGCCAAATTGATATTACGATGCCTCGTATTTTAGACTTTGGCTTTTTATGCCACTTTTCGCGGGAAATTGGCTTTTTATGCCGGCCGTGAGTTGTGGCCGAAATGGGTAAATTTGTGATAATGAATGTGGTTAAGGACTGGATAAGGTTGTCGTTTTATAAGATATGTGTTTTAATTAAATAATTATGCTCTTGATATCGTTAAAATATACGAAAAAAATCCCCGACATTGTCATTTCAAAGTTCAATATTTCAAAAACGAGTCAACCGATTTTAATGAAACTTAGCTAAGAACCATCTCGATTAAAATAGCTTTCGACTGAAAAAAACCGCATCGAAATCGGTCCACCCGTTTGGGCGCTATGATGCCACAGACAGATACACAGATACAATGATACACAGACACACAGATACACATGTCAAACTCATAACACCCCTCTTTTTTGTCGGGGGTTAATAATAACGTAATAGGGGATATCGCATGTCAAAAATCGTCTAGGTTCTATCTGTCAATTTCCACCAATCATGGGCCAGTAGCTTGCCTCTCATTGGTGGAGAATGACAGATAGACCTTACTCCTAGCACATTTTGATATATATTGTTATTGAATTGTTACTTGCTGTTACTTATTTTTAAAAGGCGTTTTTCAATAAAACTTCTTTTGAATGCTAAAATAAACGAAGTCGTTAAGTATACCAGAAACTTGAAAAATCCAGCAGACAATGTAAGAAATTTTTTCTCATCGTGCTTTCGTGGTAGCTTATGAAATTTTCTCACGAAGTTATGGATATCAGTGCCCTTAGTGTAATCAAAAAGCACAAAATACGTCTCGATTGCGTTTGCGTTAAAGTGTCACATGGTATGAGAATTGTTAAACGCGAACGCGATCGAGACGTATTTCTTGGCCTGGTCGGCGATTACACTAGGCACTCAGGTGTCTTATTATCTAAGGTGACGTTGCCTTCACGGCTGTTTCAGCAATAAGGTGTGAAATTTTCAGTACTATATGACAAGTAAAACGGTATAGTATACAATGCGAGGCCGCAAAGCGAACGAGTTTGGAGTGGGCGATCGAATGCCGTAATGTATTGCAACTTGCATGATTTTTCTTGCAGTTCTAAGCTCAACTTAAGTTATAGGGCAATTCGTATTGGCAATGAAATAAATGAAGGGTACCATGGACAGGACATGTTTAGTTACTTTTTTTAAACGAGATTTTAATCCCAAAATGTAGAGCACTCAATGGACTATAAGTTACCACTCAGTTACAGATACAAATATTTATGCAACTTGTCTTTTTATCGCTTTAAAAAAAGGATGTTTAAGAAAATTATATGGATAATCACATCTTTTTTTTTTTATGCAACGAGGAAAGCATGCGAGCAAGTGGGTCACCTGATGGTAAGTGATCACCACTGCCCATAGACACCCGCAACTCCGGAGGGTTTGCAGATGCGTTGCCAACCTAGAGGGCTAAGATGAAATGCCTCTTGTGCCCGTAATTACACCGGCTGTCTTACTCTCCACACCGGAACACAACAGTGCAACACTGCTGCTTAGCGGCAGGATTAACATCGTTCCAAACTTTCAAAACGCGATAACTCAAAAAGTTGCTAAGGTATCTAGATATGTTCTTTCCGTGTACCCTCTAATGTAGATCGTATTGACATTATAATCTGACATTGGTAATGTAAGTAAATAAAATAGGGCGATGGAGGAAAAATTTTGGACATTACTTCATAATATCTCCCCATGTCTCGCACCTCTGAGTTTTTCGGAATTTATGTGCGAAATTAACATTTGTAATTCATCATACCTATTCGGTGAAGGACGACATCGTGAGGAAACCTGCTCACTCCTGCGAATCAATTCAATGGTATGTGTGAAGTTCCCAATCCGCACTGGGACCGCAAGGGAACTGTAGCCCAAGCCCTCTCATTCTACCTGTGCCTGTGGGACATAAATAGGCTGATGATGATGACGATGATGATGATGATGATGATGATCTCCCCATATCTCCTCACCATTTTTCACAACCTCTTCGCAACCCCTTTTTGCCCAATAAATACTCAACGACCTCAAGGGGCCTCGCCGCGGGCATCCCCGTAAATTAGGCCTCCGAGTGACCACAAAGCCGATAGTTTAAGAATATTCACGGGCATAAATTAAACAGTATTCGTTGCGCAGATTTCCCTAATGGTCTGCTGTGGTGTAGCTGACTGCAGCGGTCTTGGTATTTGAAGAAAAATAGTAATTCAGTGTTGGCGTCGTCGTTACCCAATGATATTATAAGAAAAAATCCGTCATCTATACCTATAATACAGGTACCGTAACTGACTAACTGACTGACAGACAACGCACAACCTAAAGACCATATGACCAGTTGATTTAGAGACTTCAAATTTGGCAAACATGCGTTGAGTATGCTAGAGGTGCACTAAGAAGGAATTTTCCGAAATTCCCACGGGATAGGAAACTAGCCCTTTTTAAAACACTTCACGGGGACAAAGCCGCGGGGCATAAGCTAGTATGCTCACAAAACAATCTAAAAACATGTTCCGAGCATTTTTACATTTGCGCGCAAGTTAGGACCTTATTCGAGAGTGACTTTTTTCTGCACTTCATTTTCGCCGTGCTGATGACATCTACCTCTTTTTTATTGTAGTGCATAATATGTAATATCATTGCATTAACCGTTAAAGTTACTCGTAGTTTAATTCCACAAAATAACATATGCTTACTGGTAGAGACCCCTTAAAGGGATAAATAAGTCCGCATTTGTACTTGTATTGTCTTTAACAGTTTTAAATGATTCGCGGTTAATTGCATTAGACATAATATCTACCCTCGTTTCGTCAGTTTGCCCGTGATCATGATGCATTGTGACTGAGTCGAAATATCGGGAGCTCATCAAAGGTAAACGCGGTCAATATCCCGTATTCATTATGTCCAATATTTTGTCTTTCTTTTTTTATTTTCTGTACAATACAGTGTTTACTTACTAACTTGCTACTTAGCTATAAATTCCAAGTATCAAACAATATAGCTGTATCGCTGGTCGGCAGACAAGACGCATGGTCGAACTACACCGCGAGCCACTCCTGGGATACTAAGTACACTTGCTTTGTTCTGGTCCGGGTTAATATTTAAACTAGTTTCAAGAAAGAAAAACTATTTAAAAATAAATTATTGAATCAGGCGTTACTTTGTGTATAATTTGTGTGTAATAATAATTTGAGTATAATTATGAACTAAAGACAATTTTGCTCACCAGCGACCAAAGCTAGGCGTGCTTTTGTGGTCGCTGGTAAGCAAAGTAATTGTTTTTAGTTCATGTTTAAAAATAGTGTCAAATATGTGAAATCGGTAAATCAGTTAAAAAAATTACATGGGACAGAAATTTAAGGATTTTGCTGCACACAAACCAACATAGGGAACATGTCGGGCTAAACTCGACTTATATACATGACATGAGTGATCTGCTAAGTGATAAGCTACAAGTTACAATTTACAAGCGGAAGTCTCTTTCTATCACCTTTTGTTAGAAAGAGACTTCCGCTTGTAAATTGTAACTTGTAGCTTTATAAAACACGGCCCAGGTGTCTGTTCGCAGTGGTGATCAGCTTATTTAACATCAGTTAGCCCACTTCATCTCGTCCCGCTGGTGAGCATAGCTCTCCTATCAGAATGAAAGGGCTTGGACTATAGTTCGCAAACGGGCCCAGTGCGGATTGGATACTTCGCACACACCACCGTATCCGTACCGTATCTACACCGGAAAGCTCATAATTGCAAATATAAATTCACACAGAAAAAAAAAGTCAGAGGTGCAAGCTCGGGCTCAAACCCACGACCCTCTGAGGGTCGAGCACGACTATTCGAAACCTGCGTCACGTAAAATCGAATAGTAAACATTGTCGAGTTTGTGTGACGTTTGGAACAGCGCCCGCCCGTGAGCGTATTTGGAACTAAAATTTAGTATGAGGTTTCTCGATCTCGATACGACAACCGTAACGTTACGCAGCATTTGTAAAGTCGTGCTCGACCCTCTGCTTGGTGAAACCATACCTTACCACCGCACGTTTTCCCCTGAAAACCGTTCTAATTTTCCCCTAAAACCGTTAATTAAATTACAGCCGCAAACAAGTTCCTATGAGCTTAACGAGGCCCTGAAATAAAGATGGGCTATTTTACTACTAATAAGAAAAGTCCGTTAGGGCGGCCGTCCACCGCCCCGCGGGACTATGTATTATGCAGGCCATGCGGGTGTGCGGCTGCCTTTAGAAGCGTTGTATTTTTCAGTTGGTAATGGAGCTAGTTTGTAAGTTGTAGGAACTACTGAGCGCCTAGTGTAATCTACGACCAAAAAACACGTCTCAATCGCGTTCGCGTTAACGTGTCAAATACTGTGAGAATAGTACGTTGCCAATACGTGCCACTAGAGGCGCTGCCGATTTGTCCATAGTAAGTGAGACTTAACGCGAACGCTATAGAGACGTTATTTCTTGTGTCAAAAAGTACACTAGTGGCTCGGTAAGTACTGTTACTCGTGTTATCAAATGTGTTAGGTTATGGGCTATAATTCCTATGTACAGTCACCATATATATGACGCTGAGCGTAAAAAGTAGGTGATCACTTTTGTGCCTTGTCGCTCTAAGCCAAGCCTCTATTTTACCATCTTTACAATTGTCAGTTTTATATGACAATTCGAACTACATTTCTTTGACAATAGAAGCGCGCTAAAACAAAAGCGCTTATATTTTGTGACAGGACCTATGTATATGAGCGTCCTAGCCTAGTGTATAATATTGGGTAGAATTAAACTAAATCAAAGGTAGACATGAATGTTAAAATAATGTACTGTATTTACAAGGAAGTTACCAAATAACTTACTCTAACACACATCACTCACAGACACAGACGCACATGTACACTCGCGCACACACACACACACACACACACACCCGTTTTTGAAATATTGAACTTTGAAATGACAATGTCGGGGGTTTTTTAACTTTTCTAATGTAAGTAAGGATTCATCACAGCAAGTTTCTTCAAGTCACATTTCATGGTTTCAGTCACATTTAACACAAGCATCTTTTAAAACCATGCATGCATTCTGTATTCTTGAAAATGATAAATTGCCTAGTTTGACGAAAATTTGCTCAAAACTCGCCGTTAGTTAGCACCTTGGCACCTTCAACCTTATGTCAGCGCCAGAGGTGACAGACGGGTGTCAACTATTGGGCATTAGGGTGTCGGGCATTGGGACTTTGACCTTACCTTGAACATGTTTCATAAACAACATTAAAATTTGGATAAAATTGGCGGGGGTTTAGAATCATACAAGTTTCAGCTAAACCAATCACGCCGAGGGTTCACCGACTTACTTCCGGTCAACGAGCTTCTGCTAATATTATGCGTCAAGCCGAAACTACTATTTTCAGAAATTTATTATGTACATGGAGCTACTAAGATAATAAATAATGTTGAGGACTGTTACTGAAAAAAAAAAGTTAAATGAGGTGTAACATTTTCTGCAGTGGGAGAGCCATATACTGTAGCTATTTGCTATCGTACGAATGGGCCGGCTCGTCCGGGGAAGTACCACCCTCTCTTAGGAAATCGGCGTGAAGCAACAGCACCCCTGTGGCGTTTCGTTCGGTTAGTGAGAGTGACGGAAGCCCGAGTTTGATAATTAAAAGAAAACATCCTATAGGTTTTGATTTACATATGATTGACAGACGAAACGGACAGATAGACAGACAAACAAACCGTTAGACGACAAGGAAATCGTATCCGTTCCGTTCTTCATTTTAAGGTCAAAAAAGAAATGTCCGCAAAATTCTGACTTCAAAAACTAAAAACAATTACTTTTCTCACCCGCGGCCACAAGTGAAACGCAGTCGAGTAAAATAGTTATATCTGTGCGGCAAATGTATGTTTCCATGCAACACCTCCGCCTGCACTGCTACACGAATCAACACATGCCACACAGACCCAACTATCACCACCACCACTAAACAAAACGCTTTGGTACGGCACTCTCCACGAGGCCAATATCGAGGCACCACAACAACCCGTTCAACATGTCACCATTTTCACTACACACACGTACACATTTTATTTTGTTTTTAGTTCATTCTTTCATTGGTGTCAATTGTCCCATGACATTTTATTTGATATTTATGGTTAATAAATATGGACCTCCGCAGAGTAACGCCTGATTCAATAAATTCTGACTTCTCCAAATTCAGACTCTTATTTCGTAGTTTAATTCCAGTGGCTTACAACTGAAGCGTTCATGCGTAAGGGTCGCGAACAAATAAGTTTAAATGGAACAATATTGACGTTTCCGCCTCAAAGGGTACGCATACTTAAACGTGCCTAAACTGTATCCCATATTTACTGTGTATTTAGTTTAAATCGGTATATGGTGCAAGATAACCCTTCTTGGGTTAGAATGAAGCTGAAGGATACCTACACGGAAAGAACATGTTTTGTTTTATACGACAAGGAAGGAGGTGGAGAAATATACTGTCTGTCTGTATGTCTGTCAATCCCACCTTTAGTGTACCCTCATTTCAACGTGGAACTACCACTGCTGTTTCGGACTGAAGTTATCTGCTTATATTAGAACTTCCTAGTTTTATTTGACGACTTCAGGTCTCATATTTTAGAAAACTCATGTTAATCCTTCTATCATCACCACCAATCGATACTAAATTAAGAATCCCATACCATACTCGCATTACCATAACCGCATTTAACCCACAGCATAATTAACATCAACAATCCACAAACGAATCTCGCGATCGCTAAGTGCTAACAGCTCAATCGTTCATTCATTCACTCATCGCTTCTACATCGTAAATTGAATGAACGATTCCAGGGGAGTGTCGCTCGGTTATGATCTCGAGAAAGTGCGTTTGGTGTGCGCTACAGTGGTGTTATAAATTGAAGTAAATCATCATCACCATGCACCACACGCTGAGTCGGCGCCTTTTCGTGGCTATGCCGCGACAAATTTCCGTGTGTATAGCTTGTAAGATACCTGTTTTACTGTATTTGTCATAGTCATGGTTGTCGAATAAAGTTTTTCATCTATCTATCTATCATCATCATGTCAGCCGAAAGACGTCCACTGCTGGACATAGGCCTCCCCCAAGGCTCTCCTCTCAGACCTATCTTGTGCTTTCCGCATCCACCGCGAAGTAAATGATTACTTTGAAATTTCAAAGAAATGTTTACGTAGTGTTATTTTTTCGACTTATCGGATTTGACCACTCAACCCTAGTATGTCAAAAACGAATGTTTATAACATAATTTTGCAGTAATTCTTGAATCCATTCTGAATCCTTGAAAATTACGTCCACTGTAGAACCCCCTTCGCCCACATACAAATTGAGACGTCCAGCCACCCGATACATTCGAGTATTGTAATTCACCGATACCTACATAATTGCAACGTACGGTACGAACAATGAGGCCGGTGAGTCAGAGCGTGTGAACGAATGAGTGAATGGGTGAATGGGTGATGGTTTGATCGGTCGTTAGGATTGGTTTATGGGGGTTTGTTCTTCTTTCAAATGTCAGACGGTCAGTTTGGAAAGGTTTTGTCAAAGGCGATAAATATTATGGTCTCATTCATGTCTTAATTGTTGTCTTGGTACAGATTGCAGCAGAAACTGTAACACAAAATCCGTTTTACATTTAAATCTATCTCTTTGACTCTTTGTCACAGGAAAATTTAGATTAAGTAATGAAGTAGGTAATGTCAGAGCATGACTAATGTGATTAATTTCACACCATATTTTGACATCATGATTATCCTAGATTGAAATAGTTTTTAATTATCATTGTGTGCCCTAACAGAGCGTTATGACAGACTTAATACCAATGTACTTAACATCTCTACTATAATATGTACATGATAACGAATTGATTAAATTGAATTGAATTGAAAGTGTGTTGTTCGATTTTTACCGCTTTACGTATAGTCTGTGAATTGAAGTTTCACTAAAGATCTAGTACAAAATGACAGGTATATTGAACATAGAACTTACTGGTATTTAATTAAAAAATGAAGTCATTTAATATCACAAGTACAGGTGGGGTAGTGAAAATCTCAAAAAACTCCCTGAATATGCTAAAAAGACATACTTAAAGGACGTTATTCATAATGAATAAGTATTTTTACGGCGACAGCAGGTACCAAGTTTACAAGGGAAGTATCAGAATATTTTAAAAACTTTTTCCGCCATCAAAAATTATAGACAACGGATAAACAAACTTATGTAAATAAATAGGTACATATTTAAAACATCCAAGACCCGAGAACAAACATTCGTATTCATCATACAAACATCTGCCCCGACCGGGGATCGAACCCGAAATTGAAATTGCTGCCAATTCAAAGCGGACAGTTCAACAAAAGCAATTTTAAGAGTTACTTCAAATATAGTGAGAAAACAAGACGCAAGATACTGACTGTTAGTAAACAAGATTTCACTAAGGTTAGCCAAGGATAACCGCGAAAGCCAAGGAATCGCAGGTGTGGTGCAGAGTTTACTTCACTTCCAATTAACAGATGGACAGACAACGTGGTTATGCTATGAGGGTTCCGTTTTTTCCTGTTGGGTATGAAACCCCAAAAATATGATAAACCATGATTCAGTCCTCTTAGTTTTAAATTAATCGAAACGTTACGGCTCGGCTACGACTTTTCTCAGTTCATTGCGCGGTCGAGACGCCTACAGCACTTCGGTTCATTTACAATGCCCGCAATGTATTATATTAGGAAAACGCGCACCAAACTGCGGTAACAGAGGCATTGCTAGATCGCTATACTACTAAAATACGCTAAACTGTTGATCCCATGCATAATACTTTTCACCCCTCCCTATAAAAAAGTTTTCTGGTAACGACTTACCCAAAAAGAGAGTACCTAAGTGCTACCCATCCGGCTAACAGCGCCATAACAAAATAACATTCAATACCAACCCTTTTCTCGAGTCCCGTAAAATCTCGAAAAAAACTCCCCAAAGACGCTTCTAAGACATAAAGGACATAATTCATAATGAAAAAGTTAATTTTCACATTGCGAACAGGCATTTGCATATTTTCCGAGCGAATTATTTGGGGGTCCGCCTCCTGTAGGGGTCCTTTGGGGCTCGTTTGGAACCCTTTGGCGGAATTAATTTTTCCTTTCTAATTACCGGGCGATGTTTCGGATGTTCCGATGCTCGTAAGATGCTTTTTGTCGAATTTCTTTAGTAACTGGTTTGTTTATGGAAGATTTATCCGGTCTACATTATAAGAAAATTTTAACTTTTTAGGTCCAAGGATTTGGTTTGTGCGTTAACGCTCAGTCAATCAGTCAGGACTTTTCACAAATTATTATTATAGATAGATGAACCTGTTTTAGAATACCATGAACGTAAATTAACATGCTGGAGTCACAGTTCTATGCGCTCGCGTACTTATTTGTTCACAGTTGAGTTTCCATAGTTATTTGCCAGTAGAAAATTATTAGGCACTTAGCTGGCACTCGTGTACGTAGACTATACCCTACGGCAGCTATCTCTGCACAGATAATTCCCTCAACTGGTATTACAAGCCAAATTCAGAAGACTTACTTTGGTAAACAACGCTTAATAGCGTAGTGCCATTTAAATTATTCGGTTATTAAACTACTTATCAGTGCAGCGAATGAACAAAGATAGCTGGTGCCTACCATGCTTAGCTTAATATTCGGATGATATTCATTTCAGCAATTAACAATATCCGTGTGACAAAATGTGAATTAAGTTAGAACCGTGTATACCAAGGTAAGCATCCCAATGTTTGAAACCTTTATTACTTTATTACGGGCAGAAGAGTCATTTCATCTTAGCTACAGAACTATATCGGGATGGAAGGAAAGAGTTCTTAGAGTATTTTGAGGTCACGATTGTAATTTAGTGAGGATATACCTCGATTAATAGCTTTAACTTTTTCTGTGGTGCTTGAACAATTAATTGTTGAAAGGTATTTTGTTTTCAAGACGACGTCGTCGCACGCGGAAAGCGATCGGAAGCGTAATGAGGTTCTCAGCCCTTCTTTTCGGCACACTATTTTCTTCTATCCCTATATATGTCTGTTATCTAAACCCTCAAGATCTTAGCCCTCCAAAGTGTAGCAGATTTTTCCTGGCATTGCCCGTTTGTCCAAGTATAATAAATCGCTACCACTGTAGAGCCTTTACAAAGTGAAGTTCGAAGTGCAGACAAGGGTACTTAAAACAAGGTTAATTTTGAACAATGGGTTCGCAATTCAAACTCTTTAATTGCACATACATTCGCTCACCCTTTCAATTGAGGTAGGACGGACCAAGGATATTATGCGTAATAAATATTAACGTCAATTGCAACATGAAAAGGTATTTTTGCTTGTAATGAAACAGCCCATACAACTCAACTCAAGACACTCTTTCGGCGCGCTTGCTTTCATGCCCTCTAGTCCGCTCTCGAATAGACAGAGACTCAGACGTTATTCAATGTACCTACAGAGTCGTTGTAAACCGTGGATTTGGCAGTATTACAAAAAAACCTTTTTTTATTCCAGATAAACAGAACTACCAACCCCCGAGTGCAAATCGAATCAGTTGTAACGTAACCGAGTAGTAACGTTATCGAGAAAGTATGATGTTTGGAACAGCGCCCGCCCGTGAGCGTATTTGGAACTAAAATTTTGTATGAGGTTTCCCGATTTATATACGATAATGTAACGTTACGCAGGATTCGAAAACTCGTGCTTGACTTACAGACAAGATTGACGCAAACTGCTGAAACTTTGATACGCCAACTATTCGATACGACAACAATTATTGGGGGAAAAGTATCGATTTAAACATTCGTGATTTTCACACATTATTATTATAAAAGCGGGACTTAATCACATTTTAAAATACATTTTAACGTGATTACTTACCTACTTAATCATAATAATAATAAATAAAAAACACCCTTTTTCAACAGGTCTCTCTGTGCATAATTATTTCTTGTACGAATCCTACAAAAACAATTCAAGGTGGTAGGCCGTATCCCGCCGATAAGCAGCAGTGCTAGCATTATTGTACTCCGATGTGCAGAATATGATAGCCGGGGAAATAACAGCACAGGTGGCATTCCAGCTTAGCCCTCTAGTTTGGCAGCGCATCTGCAATACCTCTGGTGTTGTGGATGTCTATGGGTAGTGGTGTGGTGATCACTTAATATCAAGACCGTGTTTTATAAAGCTACAATTTACAAGCGGAAGTCTCTCTCTAACAAAAGGTCATAGAATGAGACTTCCGCTTGTAAATTGTAACTTGTAGCTTTCTAAAACACGACCCAGGCGGCCCATTTCGTCGGTAACATCGAATTTAAATTAAGTATGCCATCGTATTGCAAAGTGCATATTTTATTATGTCACTAAAGGACGCAACTGAATTCCTATTAGAACCAGACTTACAACCATAACGAAAAACCCTAGCTTAGTACTCGACGTTCTTATTTTGATTTCTCTAAAAATCGCTCTAGTAGAAAGTTGGAAATAAGCAGTTATGCCCCTTTGTACTTTGACCGACTATTTGCTCGTCTAGGAAAAGATTTGAAATTTTGATGTTTTGTACAAAAAAATTAGGCGCTTCACACTCATTCCTTTTCCGCAAGCTACCAGCAACATACACATTTTAATAAATGTATCGCCAGTGAATGGGTACTTTTATCAAAACCTTACTATGTAAAAAATATACAAATTAAGTGTGGGCTGAAAGGGGCGGATGAATGGGATGTACTTAAGGGTTAAGTGAAGATGTTTCGAAACAAATTATGTGGCGAAAGCGGAACGCGAGTTTTTTTTGTTTTCGGGCGAATATTGGCGGTTAATAATGAATAAGAGAAATAAATGGGTTAATTAATTTGGAAGTGGAAATTTTGTAAAGCGAAACAGAAGTGTTTTGATTTAAACTTTCGCGATTTTCACACATTATTATGATACTCGGGACTTAATCGCGTAAAAACATACATTTAAATTTGAATTTAAATACCTCGCCGTTTCGGACGCGACGTTGCGTCCATGGTCTCGAAGGAAGGGAGGAGGTGGGAGGGGAAGGACGGAATGGCGTCGAGGTATTTAAATTCAAATTTAAATACATATTTTTTACGCGATTTAGTCCCGAGTATCATAATAATGTGAAACAGAAGTGATTTGTTAAATGTAACGTTTTTTGTACAAGTAAGCATTTCTGTAAAAAGCCGTGATAGCCTAGTGGTTTGACCTATAGCCTCTCAAGCAAGTCGTGGGTTCAAACCCGCAGCCCGCGTGAGAACTATAGCCCAGCCCTTTCATTCTGAGAGATGCTGTGGGACGTAGGAAGCTGATGACGATGAAGCATTTCTATGTTTGGCAGTTAGCTAAGCACCCCAATGTTTGACACCTTGATGTTTGTGTGACCTTGTCTTGCTGTCACCTGTACTAAAGGTGCCAATTATTGAGACAGGGCATTAGACACTTATCTTTCTTGTATACCTATTGTAATTCACTGTAAGTGTAGGTATGGGAGTTTGAGATTGCAATATTGACCGAGCAAACGAAATGAGCGAAGCGTCTCAGTTTCAATTCTTTCGTATGTCAGAGGCCCGAGTACGAATATTCGAAAGCTGCGTCACGTAAAATCGAATAGTAAACGTTGTCGAGTTTGTATGACGTTTGGAACAACGCCCGCCCGTAAGCGTATTTGGAACTAAAATTTAGTATGAGGTTGCTCGATCTCGATACGATAACCGTAACGTTACGATACGATAACAGCATTCGTAAAGTCGTGCTCGACCCTCAGCTTCGAAAATTACATATAATTAGCTATAGTGTTTTTCGTCGATTCATTTTAGAGTCGTGGTCTACAGCTCACTGAGCCACTAGTTTTGATATTTTCATCTATAGTTAAGTGGCCAGTTAATCTTCAGTTGATTGTACCCTTCAATAATGATTTACATATCGCACGCTTAGATTTAAAGTGACTCAATTCTAAATACATGATAAATTTTAATTAAACTTTGTAGGTTTAGATTTTAGATTCAATTTTGCAATATGTCAAATTAAGAATTGAGTCACTTTAATTCTAAGCGTGCGATATGAGCAAGCCTGTGTACTTAGGTCCAATGACACGCAGGCAATATTATATAAGCAAAAGATGGAACATTATAAAAATGCCCCATCACAAAAATGCCATGTTTTGCGCGCTGTGTTCGATTCGTTTATGCCGAATCAAGCCCTCTCAGAGGAAGGACTGCAGGACCCAAAACAAGTCGGGCATATCCGACTTACATACGTGAGTTTCTGAGCATTTCTTCATGCAGTCGTATATACAACGGGAAACAAAAGTTACTACCAAAAGGTTCTTACATTGCATATGAATCCACATACTATAGCAACATTTTCCTTTCTGGGTCACTGTGGAAAGTACCCTTGTATGTGTGAGTACCCCCTCCCTTAAAAGCCTTAAGCTCCGCAGTGACAAACCCATCTCGCCACGCCCATTGGCGACAAACGCGGGCCACGCCCTTCGCGACATTTTCCACCAATGGGAAACTAGGAGTTTTTTATTGCGCGAGTAATCTAAGTTTTATTAGTATGTGTAGGCGAATGTGTTCTGTGTAGGCGTGGGATATTAGTTAGTTTGTTATAAGACTTCTATGTGAATCCGGTGACAATACAGTGATGTGGTAGTGAAATTCTGGTGGTGCGGTCAGGATCACGGTTAACGGCATCGACTTGAAATTTGGTATGACGTGTTGGTTGGATGACAATACAAGTACAGGCAGCAAAAATCTGCTTTCATAATTAAAAAACCGCATTCAAATCGATTCAACACAGACAGACACACAAACACACAGACACACGCGCACATAAACAAAAAGACATACACACATAGCAGACACCCCTCGTTTTGCGTCGGGTTTTAAAAAAAACAGTCTGCAAAAATAAAATCTTGCATTAAAAATGAAAAACTTAGAAAAGTTGAAAAACGCACGACGACAAAGTTCAAAGTTCAATATTCCAATAACGGGAAAACCGATTTCAATGAAACTTAGCTAAGAACCATCTCGATTAAACTAGCTCTCGACTAAAAAAACCTCATCGAAATCGGTCTATCCGTTTGGGAGCTATGCTGCTACAGACAGATACACAGATACACAGGTCAAAATCATAACGGCCCTTATTTGGGATTAAATAAGTTAAAGGCACTGGTTTCGTTGGAAACAAAATTATAATCAAAAAGTCATACAAAAAACCATAGATAACATACAATAAAAATATAATAAGTATAAAAATATCAAATAGGTTGTTCAATCTTGCACACCCCTCTTTTTCTCGGGGGTTAAAAACATATTCCATCGGAGTTTAAAAACTTGCCATTATAACTGTTACTTACGTAAATCTAGATTAACCCACAACCTGACTCGTAACTTACCTCGTAACAGTCTGACAAGCTAACCACATCCTACCAAGATAAGCGTAAAAATTTAGCTT
The DNA here is from genome assembly GCA_963691665.1 of Clepsis dumicolana. Lineage (NCBI taxonomy): Eukaryota > Metazoa > Arthropoda > Insecta > Lepidoptera > Tortricidae > Clepsis > Clepsis dumicolana. The sequence goes on along the minus strand of OY829521.1, from coordinate 4,712,180 downwards.
TCACAAAAATGGCCCCCTCTCCCGGGGTGGGGGGGCAAAAAGCTGAAGTGCAGAGGCTGTATCGACCCGGTGCGACAGCCGGGTCACAGCCGGGACGGACCCGTGCCCGTTTGTGCTTATGTATACCTAACGCCGAGGAAACGGGTGCCCCATGGTATACCTACTAATATTAAACATAATGAAAACGGAATATTGACCGCGATTACCTTATGGGTTTGACGAGCTACCGATATTTCCCATGCTGCATGTAACTGCGTCTAAATATCGGGAGCTCATTAAACCTAGAATACAAGGTAAGCGCGCTATTTAGCGGTTAAAGCTATAATGATCCACATCTTATTCCATCTTAGTTGTTATTAACCCCCGACGAAAAAGAGGGGTGTTACAAGTCGGACCTGTGTATCTGTGTGTCTGTGTGTCTATGTATCTGTGTATTTGTCTGTGGCATCATAGCTCTCAAACGGACCGACCGATTTCGATGCGGTTTTTTTAATCGAAAGCTAGTCTAATCGAGATGGTTCTTAGCTAAGTTTCAATAAAATCGGTTCACCCGTTTTTGAAATATTGTACTTTGAAATGAAAATGTCGGGGGTTTTCCAACTTTACTAAGTTAGTTAGGTTTTAAGTACTTCTTTTCTACATTTTTCATCGAACGTCGAAAACGAAGCGGCCTAAAAAAAGAAGTGTTTTAGAATATGCAAACAACGCTCTTTCCCTTGGTACCCCTTACTACTAATCCTACTAATCGTAAGTAGTAGGTTGCCCAAATATTTTTTTTAAATACCGTTTCAGTCCCTATTGCAAAAAAGATTAAAATATCTTTAATTATTTTTTATTTGCAAAATTGTTGGGCAAGCGTCATCTAACACTATTTCAAGTTTCAAGTCGATAGCATTAGCAGTTCTTGAGACAACCAGCTGTGACAGACGGATTGACGGAAACACTGAGTCGCACCATAAGGGTTCCTTGTTACCATTTTTACGGAACCCTAAAATGACGGTGGAAACGAGGTTAGTTGTGCGCCGCTGTCAGCTGCGCCTAGTGGTCGCGCGAGCAGGGCCTTATTGGAGTCGTGCGCTCCCAGAGGAAGGACTACAAATTAGTACGAAGCATTTCGGGCTAAACTGGGCTTGTATTCGTGAGGGATCCGTTTTTTATTTCACTACAATGTCTAGGATTAATGACATAGGTGCGGTATGGTTTGCGGGTGGCAGGACCTTCTGCAAGGTCCGTCCGGATCGCTACCACCATCTTACTCGCTAATCCTGCCGCTAAGCAGCAGTGCTTGCACTGTTGTGTTCCGGTGTGGAGAGTAAGACAGCCGGTGTAATTACGGGCTCAAGAGACATTTCATCTTAACTCTCTTAGGTTGGCAACGCATCTGCAAACCCTCCGGGGTTGCGGGTGTCTATGGGCAGTGGTGATCACTTACCATCAGGTGACCCACTCGCTCGTTTGCCTTCCTCGTCGTATAAAAAAAAAGTATTGATTACAAATTTGTAGTAAGTAATGAGGTAATGCCATATATTGGTAAAAGCCTGCTCATGTATGGTATGTGAATGTAGTCAAATAAATTTAATAATACAAGCATATCTACCTACTAAACTTTATTTAGTCACATTTTACCAATAAGACACGGTACCTATACACGTAGCTAGTTTTTGCCAATGACTTCGCCTGCGTAGAATTTTGATGTACCAAAAATAAAAATAAAATGTTTAAAGTCGATGATGGGAACTATGTATTACATGTAGCATCTGGGATCAACAATATCCTATGTCAATTTTCAGAGATGTTCTGTCAATTTTAGGGTTCCGTACCTCAAAAGGAAAAAACGGAACCCTTTAGGATCACTTTGTTGTCCGTCTGTCTGTCTGTCTGTCTGTCAAGACCCTTTTTCTCTGGAACGCGTGGAGGTAGCATGCTGAAATTAATATCAAATACTCAAACCCGCAGTCCCTTAAAGCCGTGAAAAAATCAACCTTCTAAGTCGACGCAATCAAAAGATACAGTATTCCATACAAATTGCCGAAATCGGAAAACCTACAGGGTACTTCCAGCTGTCCTAGAAACTTGAAATTTGGTAAGAAGGTAGCTCTTATAGCACAACCACTCCAAAAAGTCTCAAAATCCTAAATTTTTATGTCTGTCTGTAGATTTCGGAGACCAATGATTATAAGCTGACCCCACACTGCGTACATTTTGCTTGGGAGCTCTGCTAACACTGGACTTCTTAAAACACTGGGGAAAAGGTTAAAATCTTTCTACGGAACCCTCGTGCGCGAGTCCGACTCGCACTTGGCCGGTTTTTTTTAATCTGAATTTATTTTGTGTCCCACTGCTGGGTAAGTACCTCACTTCTTGACTTCCACATCTCCCGATCCAGACCAGAAAACCTAACAAACCAACGAATAACAAAAAAACATTTAGAAGTCATCAAGTTACCATATGTTCCCATAGATGGCGCTGTGCATATTACTAAACACGCTAACGTTTCGCTGAGACAGATTGATCTTAAGCATTGAAACCTTCAATTTTATTTTGTAGTGTACAGTCCTCAATACTAACTCGTTAGTCTGTGTTGTATGTTCGTTTGATGTATTTTTGCAAATTTATTCTTACGAATTCCAGTAAGGATGAATTGAATGATAAATAATAATACTCACTGGATATTGGAAAACAAAACCCTGAACTTTCTATTTTTACCCGACACAACTTAGGCCCGAGTACGAATATTCTAAACATGCGTCCCGTAAAATCGAATAGTAAACGTTATCGAGTTTGTATGACGTGTGGAACAGCGCCCGCCCGTGAGCGTATTTGAAACTAAAATGTAGTATGAGGTATCTCGTTACAATAACCGTAACCAAAGTATATGTATATGTGGGAGAGAAAACGATTTTTGATCATATTTTGATTTCAAATTGTATAGTAATAACCCTTTTTACCCGCCTAAGACCATTTCTCTTCCATGACGTCATTTGTTTGTGTAGTATAAATACTCTTTCGCCGGTTGGCGCCGGTCACTTGCCATCGAGCTGTCGCCCCTATTGTCAGGTAAACTATAACTCTGTCCGTTATCATTCGAATGTAATATTATTAGTTAGCAGGCTCTCTGCTTGAGTGTGTTATTTTGGTGCGTATTTATTAAAGGAACAACTATTAGTGGCTATGTTAAGCTTCTTATGTGTAATCAGCCTCTATCTAATGTAAATTATATCCATTTGTTCAATTATTGCTATAGATAATGTGATTTGCTTCTACAGCTGTATGTATGACCACCCTCGGTTGTAAGTAAGTTATTTTTGCACCAATATTAAAATAAATGATATTACTAATTTTATGCTTGTTTGCCATTCATCTCCCACATCAGAAGTGGAATACGTAACTAAATACCCTACTTATGTATTTTTTTGACATTTCTATTTCATGGACTCCAATGCCGCAGCACTTTTGGTGCAATTACGCCATGACCCCGTCCTACGATGGTGGTGCTATACTGAGGTGTCCCTGGCAAGACTGCTTGGTCCGAGCGTCGTGATTACTTCACAAAAGGCTGGTACTTATAGCCATGTATGGAATTTGATCTTGTTTGTTTAAACTGCAATAATATTGAGACTTTTTATTGATCTATCAGGTAGTCAAAATTCTATTTTAGAATAGGAATAATAATTTATTTGACATTTACAATATAATCTCAAAAATATGTTTTTTCTTATTACGGTACTTACTATGTTACCTAATTTAACGGTAGACCTGGCATTCTTTAACAGCAACTTTAAATGTATCATAATGTGCCCATATAAGAATTTACAATTCTCTCAGGTAGTTAATAAGCTCCAAGATTTGTCTAAATATGTGGGTAGTTTTGAATTTGGAAATAGATGAGTAGCTATCGTTATTATTTTTAAGTAAATCAACAGTTTGCAAAACAGGGTAGGACATCCTTTGAAACTTTTGTTTGACCCGCAACAATGGTATTTAAGATTTGAGTGTTTAATTCTCAAAGGGTTTTATAGTTTATTTCTTATACGAACTGAATTCACTTACAATGAGAAGAATCTATTTACATTAACTAAAACATTAAGTATTGATAGATCTAACATGCAAATTCAATAAAGTATATATTGTTTACGAGGGTAGTTACAAATATATTTTCGCTAAACAATCTAATCAGGGCTCTTGATAGACATAAACAAATATTACAGAGTATTTATTATTATGTAATATTCTTGAGCCACAAATAAAGCAAACTCTGAATACCATGGGTATTGCTACATTTACAACATATTACAATACGAAATAAAATGTGACGTTTTTATTTCGCATTAGGCTTGAGTTAGGTACATAAGAAAAGGTGGTTGTTTAAGGCATAGTGATAAATTGATGATTACTTATTTTCGGTGTCTTATTCTCTAACTCAATATTAAAAAAAAATATATTGCTGTAAGTTTATCACTACAGCATTACCTTTACGGCCGTGTGCTGTGAAACTTAAATTTAATAAGAATTGCTCATTGTGGTGTATTACTGTGTAGGTATAAACGTGGTGGAATTTATAATTGGAATTATTTAATTATTAACTTAATGTGTCGTAATTATGAACCTTAATTCCGTTTGAGTCAGCTGGAGGGCTGGACTAAGCGTAGGGCATTATTTTTTCTTATGCTGTGAGCAATAAATAACTTCAAAATCCCCAGTCAATGAACCAATGTCAGAATTAATTATAAATTATCACTAAATTAATAAATACGATCCTTAACGAATCCAATTTTATATTTAACTAACACGTTTTTGTTTCTTGAATGTAGATATGGATTTTTGCCATGTAAATGTTGATTGAACGTTTACAAGAACGTAGAATCTCTTCTTTTTTTGAAGTCTGTTAAAAACTATGAACATTTTACTGTTAAAGTTAATCGAATAAGTTTAACCGATGTTTCATATTGTTCACTCTGAGGGTTGCTGACTTATACCCACAACAAATTGATGTAATCAAATTTTAATGTGAATCGATTGAAATGCTTGCTGGTGAATTTAGAAATAATGTATATTTAGTGTACAGTTTGTTGATAAAATTGACCATAAGATAGATTTGACTAGTTGGTGAAATGCCATGTTGGGTTTCGTTTAAGGTTTTCTTGTGTAGTTATGAACGTTTATTTACTAAAATGTTTCTTCACGTTTAATTAAATACTTCTGCCAAAACTAAAACCAAAGACTCGTTCGAAATTACCAAAGAAAGTGGGTAGGAATATTTTGACACCTCGATGTCACGGTTTTGAGGATAATTATTTAATGCAATTAGTTTCTTGTGGATAAAAAATATCATTATTATATGGTCAGTTTGGCCGAGCGTTTAGAACCAATTCAGTGTTTGTTGCAAGATTTCTTAAAATGAATGGCACTGATTACCTATTTTCCGTTAGCACGTAGCAAGTAAGTAAACGAGATCTTAAATAAAATAGCCGTAATTAATTAACACTTATAAAAAGCTATGTACCTATGTAGGTATGTTATTGATAGGTAATCTGAAATGAGACTGTACAAAAATATTTAAACCAACTAAGCCAAGGTTATCTGATGAGGTGAAAAAATAAGTATTTAGCAAATATGCATTACTGACTTATTTAAATACTTACCTCCTTACTCTTTTTTTTATGTAGGTGTAAATGTCGTAGCAGCACTTTTTAGTAAAAAACTCTCCCAGTAGATTTGTAAATCTTGTTTTTTATATTATTATATCTCACTGTGCAATCTATTACGAAAAAGCACTTTTAGTGTTATAGTCTAGGTTCCGTGACCATGTATTTTGAGATAGATTGTGATGTCTCTTTTTTGTCTTCTATTGCGTATTGAATATATTGTTATGTACTTACATAATGAAGAGATACAAATATCTACATACTACTTTTTTTGTTATGTTGTAATTAATTCCTCAACTAATGCTATAAGTTTTTTAGATATGTTGGGTTATGTAGTAATAGTGAAATTATTGTGGATATAATGATTTTTCCGAAAACTCTGGTGACTTTTTGTCAAGCTAATTTGGTAGCGATTCATAAGCCGACCATTATGATATGAGTTGATATGATGTTTTATTAAGTAATACTGTTTTAGTGAGTAGGTAAGCTAGAGTTAATTAAAAGTATAATATTGAATATAATCGGCGATAACAGTGATTGTATTATGACGATGACTGTGACGATAAAAATAACGATATTATGACCACCTAAAATTATTATTTTTTGGCCTGTGTCATTACCGAAATCCACGAAAATTATAGATATACTGTCAAGGTCCGTAGTACTGCAAATGACTTATACGTCTCGCATGATCATTTAAGACCCGTGTCACCCCAATATGGGTTCTGAACTTACTGATTCATTGAAAGAATCACCTTGAATCATACATTTTGAATCGACCATTGTACAATCGGTATAATCATCTTGAAGAGTGTGACTATTTTGTTTTGTTTGTTTATCCACAGGTACTGATTGTTTGTTGTTAACTTATCACCCAGTATATAATCTTGACCCCTGGCCAGACGTCTGGACGTATACTGAGTAATAAGTTGAGCCTTTATGCCGCGCCATACTCATGGCTTTTTACCGAGGCAACCAAATACTTTATGCCGCGCCATACTCATGGCTTTTTACCGAGGCAACCAAATACTTTATGCCGCGCCATACTCATGGCTCTTTACCGAGGCAACTAAATACTTTATGCCGCGCCATACTCATGGCTTTTTACCGAGGCAACCAAATACTTTATGCCGCGCCATACTCATGGCTTTTTACCGAGGCAACCAAATACTTTATGCCGCGCCATACTCATGGCTTTTTACCGAGGCAACCAAATACTTTATGCCGCGCCATACTCATGGCTTTTTACCGAGGCAACCAAATACTTTATGCCGCGCCATACTCATGGCTTTTTACCGAGGCAACCAAATACTTTATGCCGCGCCATACTCATGGCTCTTTACCGAGGCAACTAAATACTTTATGCCGCGCCATACTCATGGCTTTTTACCGAGGCAACCAAATACTTTATGCCGCGCCATACTCATGGCTTTTTACCGAGGCAACCAAATACTTTATGCCGCGCCATACTCATGGCTCTTTACCGAGGCAACTAAATACTTTATGCCGCGCCATACTCATGGCTTTTTACCGAGGCAACCAAATACTTTATGCCGCGCCATACTCATGGCTCTTTACCGAGGCAACCAAATACTTTATGCCGCGCCATACTCATGGCTTTTTACCGAGGCAATCAAGTGTTTTTAGCCGCGCCATCTCAATGGTTTTTTATTTTACTGAGGCTACTAAATGTTTCATATTAATGAGTACCTAAGCTTATTAATGTCACCTAGTATAGGTGTATACTGTATATTACTAACTAGACCGAAGTTCTATCTGTGATTAATACAACATAATCTGTAATATCAAGTTAAAATTGTATGCATTATATTTGATCGTTATTCGCGAGCCGTTACATTCGGCTGCTCGTCAGAATGGCCGTGTGGGAGAGAAAACGATTTTTGATCATATTTTGATTTCAAATTGTATAGTAATAACCCTTTTTACCCGCCTAAGACCATTTCTCTTCCATGACGTCATTTGTTTGTGTAGTATAAATACTCTTTCGCCGGTTGGCGCCGGTCACTTGCCATCGAGCTGTCGTACTGTTTAGTGCAGATGCACTAAACATTCCCTATTGTCAGGTAAACTATAACTCTGTCCGTTATCATTCGAATGTAATATTATTAGTTAGCAGGCTCTCTGCTTGAGTGTGTTATTTTGGTGCGTATTTATTAAAGGAACAACTATTAGTGGCTATGTTAAGCTTCTTATGTGTAATCAGCCTCTATCTAATGTAAATTATATCCATTTGTTCAATTATTGCTATAGATAATGTGATTTGCTTCTACAGCTGTATGTATGACCACCCTCGGTTGTAAGTAAGTTATTTTTGCACCAATATTAAAATAAATGATATTACTAATTTTATGCTTGTTTGCCATTCATCTCCCACATATATATACTAAGGTAAAAAGAAGCGACACGGACGCACGCGTGCAGTAAATTACTGCGTTGTTATTGTGTGCCTGTCAGGACGCGAGCGGGGGCGAGCGCGGGTCGCGCGAGGTGTGGAAGGCGAAACGCGAACGCCAAAACCTTAGAAAAAAAACGTAAAATAATCCTCTAAAATAATGATAGATAAATAAAATAAAATAAAATGCCTTTATTTCGGATAAATTTCTGCTGCTTTAGGCTGCTATAGGCTTTAGTTTCTGTTATCCGAAATAAACGCATTTTATTTTATTTTATTTGTTTATAATTGTTTTAGAGGATTACAACAATACAATACAATACAAATATTCTTTATTGAAAACCACAAAATAGTACAAAGATTACTTTACGTTTTTTTTCTAAGGTTTTTTTTTGAAGGCGGTTTTACTTTTCTGTTAAAAGGATTTTATTTCACAATTTTGCGTTGATTTAACATTTTCAGAATTATCTTTCAACTCCTAACCGTTAAGGAGTTGTACCTTCCATCATCAGCTCATCAACATAAGATGATGACTACCGGACGCAAATACTTGAATAGCCTTAGAAAATATTTGAAACACATGATATAGGCCGCGCGATGGATTAAGATCGCTCGGCGAAACTAGTGGAAGCAATTTGGCACATCTGTACAATTGCGCACAAAATTGTTAAGATCTGAGTGTATTTCTTTGAAATATATTTTTCTTATTTCGCATTTTTTTGTACCTTTAGTCACCTAACATATAACACTCGTTTTTGCTTGTGACTTATTTTGCTAGTTTGTTTATTCAGAATCTTAGTAGTATTTTTTTACGTGCTTTTAAATACCCATGATTTAATTAGTTTCCTTTTTAACATAACAATTCACGTCGTAAACCATTTTTCTGGCTTGCCATGTTCAAACTTTATATTTGGGCATTTTTTTCACTAACTACGACATCATAACGTACTTAATACTAATACAGTAAAACAATCCGTGCGCAACAGTACTCAAGAGACACGTGACGCGTGAACGAAGCGAGGGAGGGGAAGAACTACTTGATCTACTAATAACGTGTCGGCGGCAGCGCGCACCCTCCCCTCACCCCTCTGCGCAACTAAATAGACCTAAGAATTGACTTCTGCGTATCCCCCTTCCACTTTTGACAAGCGATCTTAATTCGCCGCGCGACATATACGTGCCTATAAAATTTGAGGGTTGCCCTCGATTTCCCTGAGATCCCATCATCAGATCATGATTTGGTAACAGTAGGACCACCTCAGGAGTATACGGTTTCGAATAATGATTTAACATTTTCAGAATTATCCTCCAACTCCTAACCGCTAAGGAGTTGTACCTTTCATCATCAGCTCATCATCATGAGATGATGACTACCAGACGCAAATACTTGAATAACCTTAGAAAATATATGAAACACATAGTACGTGCCTGTCAAATTTGAGGGTTGCCCTCGATTTCCCTGGGATCCCATCATCAGATCATGACTTGGTGACAATGGGACCACCTCAGGGGTATACCCTTTCAAATAAATCGGTCTACTATTGACGGAGTAATCGGTGTACATACATAAAATAAAATACATACAGTGGAACGTAGAACCTCCTCCGTTTTTTGAAGTCGGTTAAAAACGGAGGGCCGCCTAGTTGCGAAGTAACGTCGTAACGGTCGCTTCCCTTTGGATTTTATGAGAGAACTGTTCGTACGATTTCGAATATTCGCGATAGTTAAAGAAAATAATAATTTTTTTTAAATGTATCGTAAAAATATAAAGCATAATTAATCAAGCAATTCATAAAATGTGTGAACACGTTGAACAATAATATTTTAATTTAACATTAGATTACATAGATTCCTTTATTTCTTATTGAAAATAAATTACATTTTGAATGTCAAAAAATATGAGTATTATAACTCTAAATGGGGATAAACGGGAATGGACTGTATAATGATAAGGCGCTATTTAAAAGGTAAAAATATTATAATGAAAGAGCACAGACAGATGATGACAATGAGACAACTATTAGACAACTAACCAACAACTGACAATAATCAAACAGAAAAATAATAATATCAAAATTATACACTCTAAGTAAGGAGTTCGCAACAATGAGAAATTTAGAAAGAAATCGTCAAAAAAAAAACTACAAAAAATTATGCAAGATATAGAGTAAAATAAAATGTCAAAGCATGCATAATATTAAATTTTACATAATGTTTCATTACATAATTAAACTTCTTTCACTAAGTATTTAGTTATCATTTCCTTGTGCCGCGGTAGCTAAACTGTCAACCCTATGCGTACACGTGCCATCGTAAGGTCGCCGGCGCGCAAGCTCATACCGACAGGCCGCTGTCGCCCCTGTGCGTAAAACATTACAGCATTCGAAAACTCGTGCTCGACCCTCTGTAGCCGAAGGAGGAGGGTCATCTTTACCCGACTCACCCGACTGCCCAAGGAGTGTTATGATTTAGGAGCGTATGTAGGTATGTATGTCTAATTCTTTGACACGCTCTACAGCTTAAACCCTTTGACATATTTCAACATTTTGAACGTAAGAATTGTCATTAGATTCGTATCAGTTGGGGAGGGACAGAGGATATATTGTTTTCCGGGATTGCAGTCGGATTTTCTGTTTTTATTTTTATTTTAAGTTGGTTAGGTTATTGATGCATACCTATTATTTATTTATTGTACAGTACAGAACCTCCTCCTTTTTTGAAGTCGGTTAAAAAACTAGACTTAAGTTTCATTGTGGAACTATCCTGCAAGGACGTCGCAATATACCCGTAATAATACTTAATAAATAGGGTTCTTAAGTAGGTATTAAACTTTTTTTTTTAAATTTTAAACACAGATATTTTGCTATACTATTGTACCATTATATTGTTAATGATTTTCATGTTTGCTATTTTTTACGTCAGTCAGTCAGCTGTCTTTCCATACAACTTAACATTACATTTTGTAATTAAAACTTTAGTCAGCGTCATCTACAGTCCACTTCTTCCATTTAACATAAACAAAAGTTAAGTAAGTATGACGTCATCACAAAGCAAAAACAAGAGCGCATCACATAAAACTCTGGCCGTTACTAAGCATTCCAAATTCAAACATTTAGAGAAAACAAAGCAGCGACATCCCCGCCGTCTCGAACGCTTCAAATATTAAAATTTAATCGGTACGTTGTCGCGAGGCGAATTAGGCTCTCTCGAGAGATGGACAAAGAGTTGAGAAGCAGACTGGACGTGGCTTTTTATGTAAGTAAATAGATATCAAATGAATCATCATCATCACCATCATCACCAGCCTTTTCCGTCCCACTGCTGGGCACAGGCGTCCTCTCAGAATGAACCTCGGCTCGCACCTCTGAGTTGTGCGGAATACATTTGTAATTTCTTCTTCTTAGGCGTGTCCATCATGACTGATGATCGTGGTTAGTGATGGTTGTTCGCGCACGAACGCACTCTCGCCACCGATTCCGGTCCATCGCGTTCCTCACAACGTTGTAGAATTTCTGGGATGGGTCTTTGAGCTGGTCAGTCCATCGTGCAGGTGATCGGATTTGTAATTTATCATGAGCTTTTCAGTGAAGGAAAACATCGTGAGGAAGCCTGCACACTCCTGCGAATTTGCAAGTTCAGCACGTAATTTGCAAGTTTTTTTAAAGGCGCTATTCTATTGTTAATTTTGCGAAAGAAATAGCTGTTTAGAATATTTACCTTGTTCTTTTTTGTGCCAAGTGAAATTTCTACCCTCTTTTAGGGTTCCGTACGTAAAGGGTAAAACGAGACCCTATTACTAAGACTCCGCTGTCCATCTGTCTGTCTGTCTATCCGTCTGTCACCATTCTGTATCTCATGAACCGTGATATTTAGACAATCGAAATTTTCACAGATGATGTATTTCTGTTGCTGCTATAACAACAAATACTAAAAACAGAATAAAACAAACATTTAAATTTGGCTCCCGTACAACAGACATGATTTTTGCCGTTTTTATAGATAGAACTTGGCCGGTTTTTTCTGTTAAGCCAACCGGACAACCGGATAGCCTAGTGGTTAGAGACCCTGACTATGAAGCTTGAGGTCCCGGGCTCAATCCCCGGTCGGGGCAGATGTTTGTATGATGAATACGAATGTTCGTTCTCGGGTCTTGGATGTTTAATATGTGTTTAAGTATGTATTTATCTATATAAGTGTGTTTATCCGTTGTCTAGTACCCATAGTACAGTCTTTGCCTAGTTTGGGACTAGGTCAAATGGTATCAATTGTCCCATGATATTTACTTACTTATTTAAAGTAACAAAGGACTTCACAGTCTTTTCTCTTACTCTTTGCTTTAATCGCGCTCTGGTGATACGGACAGGGTAATTGCAGAACGAAACTGATATTAATCCAGAGGCTGAAAGATTCAAGACGTTTGTTTGTCCTGTTCGTTCCCGGGGGAGACGGATTCGGGAACGACTGTTGCAAATTGGGACTTTTAAGTGGATTTAAATGTTGACAATGAAGCGTGAAGAAGCCTTCACACTTTTTTGAGAAGCGCGCATAGCAAATATTCATCTATAGACAAAAAAAGAATTTTGAAAATCGATCTACAATTGACGGAGTAATCGATGTACATACATACGGTGGAACGTAGAACCTCCTCCGTTTTAGAAGTCGGTTAAAATTGAAATTAAAAGTCGAAGCATAACGTGGAAGAACGACATAAGTCGTAATGACTCGCATCTTTTTTTCACAGATGGTGCAACTTTTAGCTACCATTTTCGTTTACGGGATTAAAAAATTTACTATAAGTAAAATAGTAATAAATAAAATAAAATAAAATGCATTTATTTCATTCATGAATGAAGCACCGACTTCATATTTCTGCTAGTTAGTATTAGTATTAGTACTAGATAGTATAAAACTTTAGGCTTTAGTTTCTGTTGTCCGAAATAAATGCATTTTATTTTATTTTATTTATTACTATTTTGGAGGATTATTTTACGTTTTTTTTCTAAGGTTTTTTTGAAGGCGGTTTTACTTTTTTGTTAAAAGATTTTTATTTCACAATTTTACGTTAATTTAACATTTTCAGAATTATCCTCCAACTCCTAACCGTTAAGGAGTTGTACTTTCCATCATCAGCTCATCAACATGAGATCAGATCATGACTTGGTGACAATGGGACCACCTCAGGAGTATACCCTTTCAAATAAAAAAAATAATTGAAAATCGACGAACATACATAAAAAAAAAAAAAAAATACGTACAGTGGAACGTAGAATCTTCTCCTTTTTTGAAGTCGGTCAACAGTGACATCAAGTCGGTGTAGGTAAATTTCAGATTTAAAGTGTCCGGACAAAAATTTCAACTGAACGCTTGTCATTAAATAAATAAATATCATGGGACGATTGACACCGATTGACCTAGTCCCAAACTAGGCAAAGCCTGTACTATGGGTACTAGACAACGGATAAACACACATTAAAGCTGACATTGGCCTGACTACCTAAGCATAGCGACAGCCACGCCGCGCCCTTCACTGTATGTACAGTGAGCAACAAAAGTAGCTTGTCACTTTTCTAATTAGTCTCTACAGCCCGACACAAAAAATCATACATGATTGACAAACGTGCTACTGTGACAAGGTACTAAAGTGATAACTTCTTTTAATGATGACTGTACTGCGGGTGCAGATACGTTATCTTAGGCACATTTTTATTGCAGTACCCAGAGCACGAATATTCGAATCCTACATAACGTAATTAAGTAGTAATGTTATCGTATCGCCATCGAGAAAAATTGTAAAACGTTCGGAATAGCACCCGCCGTGAGGGTTTTTTTAAGTAAAATTTATTTGATTCTATGAAATTTCAGTATTTTCTCGATGACGATACGATACCTAACGATATTAGCCAATTACGTTACGTAGGGTTCGAATATTCATGATCGGGGTAGAGCCATCTTCCCGACTACGACTATCTTATGTTCTAAAATCGTCACACACAATTAAATATTAAAGCACGTCTCTGAGGTTATTCCAAATTGCTTTTCCAAGGGCGATATTTCATCAATTACAGGGGCAATGAGTTGTTTACGCCGGGGTTCCGTAATAAAGAATACGGATTCGTCCCGGAGGACGCTTGACCTCGAAGGGTTCCGTTTAACCCTTTGAGTGTAAAGTGCGATCGATATGCCATTCAGTTTTTGAAGGAAAAATCAAAAATTCCTTCCTTCCTTTAAATTCCTTGCTTTATTTCGTACAGTGTTAACTTTATTCCTAGTATATCTGTTAGATATATTTTAGTGGGTTCGTTTTTTACATATTACAATTGAAATGCTAATTTTATTCGTAAGTTTTTTTGCAAGGACCTCAGAGACCTTTAATAGAGATTCTTCCGCCGGGCATTTCACGCAAATTAAAAAATAAATGTAATGATGACATAGCATGTTAAGAATCTTATGAACTCAATTTACTCTTCAGCAATTCCGCTTCCTGAGGAAACATAAAACTGCATTGATGGATTAATGGTGCCTTAAATTTCTTTTAAAGAAATGTGCTCATTAAATATGCGCATGCGATTCAAAAATAAAAAGATGTCTGCGGGCGTAAAACAGGTAGCTTCTGCCGAATTGGCGTTCAAGTTGGTGAAGTGTAAGAAGTTTTGGTACTTTTATAACTTTCTAGTGATGTTGGTTTTTTATCCCCCAGCCCAAAAAGACATCATAGCTCCCCATAAAGCGGACAGACGGGAGGCGCCTTTGGCTTATCTATGCACTACAATTTTTCTGCCACTTTTTGAGGGGGACGAGGAACACACACGCACAGCACACGTCTACGCTCCTGTCAAAATTTGTTAAGTTCCTACAAACGCACACCGATTTCGATGCAGTTTTTTTAATCGAGAGCTAGTTTAATCGAAAAGTTTCTTAGCTATGTTTCACAAAAATCGGTTAAGCCGTTTTTGAGGTATCTTTATTAAAGTAAAGAAAAAGACAAAACCAAGCAAATAGTCAGAGAGCGTGTGTTTAAAGTATTGTATTGTATCTACATATACTTGAGGCAGATCTTTGCAAGTATCAAGACTATTGAATCTAACAGCTCCCAAAAAGCAGCAACTTTGTGGTTGTTTATTGAAAAATGGTTATTATTTTAATAGTACATCCGGTCCGCAAAGTTTAATGGCACTGACTTAATGAAGCATTAGAATAATGATACGATTTGCTGTTTTTTGATACAGGCAGGCCAAGCGCAATTGGGCCCTAATTAGATAACCGTAAGCTCTAATTTCATATGCTAATGTGCAGCTGTGCGTTACCTTAATTCTTAACCTGAGAAGCGTAACAAGGTAACTTAGGTTAAAGTTATTTTTAACTTTGAACCCTGTTCTAGTCAGCAGGTGAGTTGAAGTCTGAAAATTGTAAAAATTTACTTTATATGTTTTGCTTTTTAAGTATGATGGACAATGGTAGCTTATAATGCTTTGTGTTTGAGGCATAAAGTTTGGTAACCGGAATTAATGCTTAATTTCTAACATTTCGACTTTCGATCGAGAAAAAGCGCGTGTTATTTTATCGATAATTGTAAGCAAAATTTATTCTCCTCTAAAAAAGACACTGTAGCTTAAATTTATAAAAAAAATAAAACGAAATTAAAGTTAGATTCTTCGGCTAATGATATTGATTTGGCTGCCATAATTAAAATGTCTTTTGTTTCAGGAATTTCTTCGGCTGTCTTAGTCCTCACGTCACGCCAGAATCAAGTGTTTTGTTTTGTGGCGAATAACCCTGTTATTCATAAACCTATTTTAACTAAAATGCCGTTAAAGTTCGTTTGTCCTTTTTTGTCACATTGACATTTCCGTTAGTAAGAAGAAGACAAAACCTATTTTAGCTAATGGAGGCTTGAGTGACGTTTATGAATAAGGTCATAAGGCTTTACGGGTTACAACCTTTTTAATCGACTTCAGAAAACGGAAAGGTTCTAAGTCCACTGTATGTTTTTTTCTGTGTGTGTCGAATGTGTGTTCTTAATTATCTCTGCCTCTCTAATTGACTTTTTAAACCTCCAAAATGCCGTATGCGAAGTTACACTTAGATCCGTTTATTTCAAACAAAAGCAGAGCTAAGTAGTGGCTTGTTGAAACTGTTTCCCTAACTCCCAACTAAACCAAAGTCTCCAAAGAATGCAGTTTCCCATCGTTTCCCAATCTTCCGTTAGCCAGCCTGCGGAATTCCCGTCGGGATCTTGGGGGCTGCCCCTTACTTGAGTAAAGAACACATATTGGTATGGAGGATGAAAAACATACAAGCATATAACCCTTTCAGACCTGAAAAAGTGGGCCATACTAAAGTAAAGTGAAGCGTGACATGTGTAAGCAATTAAATTGACAATGACATGTAATCAACCCGCAAGATTGTGTTGGCTGGTTCCGAAAGGGCTGTTGAAAGCTGCCCCCATACTACGAAATTCGAAAATCGAAGTTCATATCGTACCGTCCCGCTCACTCTCGTGTTAAATAATATTAGCTTGAGAGGGACGGCATGATACGAAGTTCGAATTTTGCACTTCGTAGTCGGGGGGCTGTACGAGTTTTCATTTCACCAGAATGGAGGAAATTTCGTATAAAACTTTAGTACCAAGTAAACTCACAGCCGCTGTTCCAAACGTCATACAAAAATTTCTCGATGGCGATACGATAACGACGCTACTCGATTCTGGGGTAAACTCGTGCTCGGAATACTGTGTATTTATTGTTACAGTATTATAACCACCAGGGCTCCGTTTCTCGAAGTTTATTAGACTAATAATAATTGTGTTTTGTTTCATTTTGTCGTGTAATTTACCAGACAAAACACCAATATTACTAGTCTAATAGTTTCTAGGAATGGGGCCCAGAGCCGTGTTTTACAAAGCTATACATATACAAGTTACAATTTACAAGCGGAAGTCCCTTACTAACAATATGTATAATAATAATAATAATAATTTATTTATTTAGACAACAAAGGTCCATTTTTGTTAGTAGTTTACTTAAGACAGTTAAGACTATGTTAGTATTCATACTTGACAAGTGACATTGTGTTATTAATGAAATGTTGCATTAGAGAGCACTCATTTCTCACAGCTATTGTCTTCAGGAGGCTGTTGGTGCTGCCACGTATTCTTGTCAGAAGCGATGCCATTTTTTTTTCCGTAGTACAACACTAAAACTGTCTACTCTTGCTTGCGTGGCATAGAATGTGTGTATGTATGTATAGAATGTGTGTATGTATGTATAGAATGAGACTTCCGCTTGTAAATTGTAACTTGTAGCTTTTTAAAACACGGCCCAGAGCTTATCAACGTACCACTGCTAGACACAGGCTTCCTCTCACTGTGAGAGGTCTTGGGTTGTACCAAGTTACCACACGGAAACAGTGCGGATTGTAAAGTTCCCTGGCACCATTGAAGCGCCTCAGAGCTGTGTTAAGGTTTCCTCAAGATCACTGTCTTTTTTTTTATACGACGAGGAAGGCAAACGAGCAAGTGGGTCACCTGTGCCCTAAGCACGACTTGTCGAATCCTGCGTCACGTAAAATCGAGTAGTAAACTATAACGAGTTTGCATGACGTTTGGAATAGCGCCCGCCCGCGAGCGTATTTGGAACTAAAATTTAGTATGAGATTTCTCGATCTCGATACGATAACCGTAACGTAACGCAGGATTCGACAAGTCGTGCTCAGGGCACAGATAGTAAGTGATCACCACTGTCCATAGACACCCGCAACCCCGGAGGGTTTACAGATGCGTTGCCAACCTAGAGAGCTAAGATGAAATGCCTCTTGTGCCCGTAATTACACCGGCTGTCTTATTCTCCACACCGGAACACAACACTGCAAGCACTGCTGCTTAGCGGCAGGATTAGCGAGTAAGATGGAGGTAGCGATCCGGATGGACCTTGCACAAGGTCCTACCACCCGCAAAAAATCTTCCCTGAAAACAAGCTTTACTGATGCAATTTTGCCCTTCAACGATTATGAAAATAATCCATTTTTGTTCATTTTTCTGTTTTTATTTTTATGAAACTTTCATATTATGAAATTCAACATACAATGACAATGCAAAGAAAAATGAAGCAAGCAGCTGGATCTTCCAAATAAAATATGACACAATGCATTGAAAAATTCGTTAGGTTCGGCCTGTTAAGTATGGCTTAATTGGTGGAGCGCGATATGGTTTATCTATATAAGTACGTTTATCCGTTTTCTAGGACTAGGTCAATTGGTGTCAATTGTCTCGTGATATTTATTTATTTATTTATAAATAAAATACCGTGGGATAATTGACACCAATTGACTTAATACCAAATTAAGCAGATCTTGTGGTACGGGTAGTAGACGAAGGATTAACATACTTTTATAGATAGGTAAATAAATACAGGTTATAGGTAATTAAATAAATACATTGATGATGATGATGATGTGTGGGGACGCTTGGCTGGATCAGGCGGGCTGTTGATCGTCTTGTGCGTTCATTCAGCCCAGTTCCCCGTGGTTTGGAGATGACGGTTACTGTTCCAGCGGCTCTCCTGCTGAACTTAAGGACATCTTTAAATAAGTACATCATTAAACATCCCGAACTCGAGAGCAAACATTTGTATTCATCACACCTGAGATCAAACCCGGGACCTCAAGCTTGCAATCAGGTTTGTTGCTTGTTCCCCATCCTTTACGGCCCTATCTCCCAAACTAAGGGTCACGTACGTGTCACACGTCATTTGGGCCGTCGTGTCCCCAACCCAACTCCCTATAGCGGCATTTCGCAGCATTGCACCAACTACCCATTATTCTTTCCCTCCCATAAAAGTTATGGTAATACCATCTTACACCCCTACCTCGATTAGACGTGAACGGCGACTGATTTGCAATTTCCCTTCCATTGCACGCTCGAGACTATTACCGTAATCCGGTTGATTAGTAGCATACGCAATGTATCGTGAATTTTTAATTATGTCGCGCGTGGTTCTGGCTTGATAGGGTTATGGGTCGTAGAGGACACGTGGCGAGGCTGTTAGTGCTGTTTGAGTGTATTGTGAATATCAATTGGCCTGAGTGTGTTCGAGGTCTGTTTTTTTGGCAATGGTAAAGATTGGTGTGGCGGAAGAATCGCAAATGCTGTGGTGTGAAGCGATGTTGTTTGTAGTTTTATTAACCCCCGACAAAAAAGAGGGATGTTATAAGTTTGACATGTGTATCTGTGTATCTGTCTGTGGCATCGTAGCTCCCACACGGGTCGACCGATTTCGGTGCGGTTATTTTTCAGTCGAAAGCTATTTTAATCGACATGGTTCTTAGCAAAGTTTCATTAAAATCGGTTCACCCGTTTTTGAAATATTGAACTTATTAATGACAATGTCGAGGTTTCTTCAGCTTTTTTAAGTTGGTTATCTACACACATATCATAAGTCCTCTATTATGCGTTCAGAAACCAATACAATTTAAAAAAAGGCCTCAATTTCAAAAATAAATAAAACGCTTTTTAAATATAGGTAACCGTTACGTATAAAACCTGAATATAATTAATTAATTCTCATTATTATTTAATTGTTACTTGCTGTGACTTATTTTTAAACAGCGGTTTTCATTAAAAAGGCATGTCAAGATTCTAATGCCAAAAAAAAACGAAGTTTAGGTAAGTATAATTAGTTTTTTTATTTGAGTTCATAGATTGTGTTAAGCAGAGGTCTATGTGTCATAAGAAATGAATGTTACCGAGACCTCTGTATTGTGGAACTAGCTACAGCAGGCCAGGCTTATTATTTTAAAACAAGGCGACATTGTGTAGACATAAGTATTATGGCATGTCATGATTTTGTCGTTCTTTCTACTGGTAATATTTTTTATCCCCGACGAGAAAGAGGTAAATAAATAATAAATATCATGGGACAATTATTGACACCAATTGACCCAGTCCCAAACTAGGCAAAGCCTGTACTATGGGTACTAGACAACGGATAAACATACTTATACTTTTATAGATAACTTAAATACATATTAAACATCCAAGACCCGAGAACAAACATTCGTATTCGTCATACAAACATCTGCCCCGACCGGGGATCGAACCCGGGACCTGAAGCTTCATAGTCAGGGTCTCTAACCACTAGGCTATCCGGTCGTCAAAATGTATCTGTGTATCCGTGTATCTGTGAATCTGTGTATTTGTGTATCTGTCTGTGGCATCATAGCTCCCAAACGGATAGAACGATTTCGATGCGGTTTTTTTATCGAAAGCTAGTTTAATCGAGATGGTTCTTAGCTAAGTTTCATTAAAATTGGTACACCCGTTTTTGAAAATACTGAACTTTGAAATGACATTTTGCGGGTGGTAGGCCCTTGTGCAAGGTCCGTCCGGTTCGCTACCACCATCTTAATCGTTAATCCTGCCGCTAAGCAGCAGTGCTTGCACTGTTGTGTTCCGGTGTGGTGAGTAAGACAGCCGGTGTTATTACGGGCACAAGAGGCATTTCATCTTGGCTCTCTAGGTTGGCAACGCATCCGCAAACCCTCCGGGGTTGCGGGTGTCTATGGGCAGTGGTGATCACTTACCATCAGGTGACCCACTTGCTCGTTTGCCTTCCTCGTCGTATAAAAAAAACGTCGGGGGTTTTTCAACTTTTCTAAGTTGGTTGGGTGATTGTTAATTTTACCCACTCGGCTCCGGTGCTACCGTGGGTCTATGGGCACTAGGCGGGGAAAGTTTCCCAACTTATTGTACAAACTTATCTCGTGCATAATGGATATGCCCTGATAGCTCTGTAAGTGATTGATAGAGAAAGATGCGTGTTCCCGGAAATAACGCCGAGTTAGCTACTTATCCTAATAAAATTAAATTAGCTTGGTAGGACCTTGTGCGAGGTCCGTCCGGATCGCTATCACCATCTTACTCGTTACTCCTGCCGCTAAGCAGCACTGCTTGCATCGTTGTGTTCCGGTGTGGAGAATAAGACAGCCGAGGAAATCACTGGCACAAGAGGCATTTCATGTTAGCCCTCTAGGTTAGCAACGCATCTGAAAACCCCGCGGGGTTGCGGGTGTCTAGGGCAGTGGTGATCACTTACCATTAAATTAATAAATAAATATCATGGGACAAGTGACACCAATTGACCTAGTCCCAAATTAAGCAGAGCATGTGTTATGGATACTAGACAACGGATAAACATACTTATATAGTTAAATACATACTTAAATACATATTAAACATCCAAGACCCAAGAACAAATATTCGTATTCATCATACAAACATCTGCCCCGACCGGGATTCGAACCCGGGACCTCAAGCTTCGTAGTCAGGGTCTCTAACCACTAGGCTATCCGGCCGTCAAAATTGGGCGACCCATTTATTTGTTTGCCTTCCTTATAGTATAAAAAAATGCTCTTACGAGCTTTAGCTGCAATTTTATGTCTGTCTAGCGTGTTGATGCTTTTTCGGTTTCAAAATTCAAAAGGTATTCTGCAAAACTGCATGAGGTGCAAAAAGGTGTGTTGTGACTGTTTTATTGCAAAAAACTGTTTGGGACAGCTTTCCTCGCCTGCAGCAAATCGAACGCCATGCGCCAACGCTCTACTCGCTCCTGCTAGACTCAAAATAGAAAATATTGAACTTTTATTTAGCAAATCTTCTCTGCGTGCGGAAATAATTGGCAGGGGATCTAATCATTCATCCTAACCCAGCATTCTCGCATGAAAAGTAAGTCTCCATTAAAATATATCAGTAGTCACGGCATGACGGATCGGCCATCTTTGTTGTGCTAATGCGCGAGCGACCTCTGCCGGCCACGGGGGAAACGAAGATGAGGACTTATGATATTTGCTGCGAATTGTGTTGATTTTCGCGGAAATGTAAGAAGATATAGTATACGTCAGAATAGGCTGTTAAAAGTTTCAGTGTGCAATGAACGCTGTACGTTATAATTACTCGTCTGCCCCGGTGGTGAAAAGCTGAAGTAATGCCGCAGCCCTAGACATAATGATCTTTATTTAGCCTAGGTTTTGGCACTATTGTCAAATACTGTAAGTACTTAAACACTTTTTACAGCAATACAGAGAAGTTCGGATATTTTTTTTATAATTGTATTATCAGTAGACCGTGTTAGCGACGTGCTCAAAAACGTTAGTAATTGTAATATTTTCATATTGCGGGTATGAGGGCTAAACTCATACAACTGCTTATTTTTAAATAACTATTTTTGAGGGTGGATGTGAGAATGCGTCACGGCGTTTTGTTCCAATCAGGGATCGTACAGCAGCCCGTCAGTCAGCCTCCAACAATCGCGCGCGACACACGTGCTTTCGCTTTCTCCCTCGCTCTCATACATCTGTCTCTTTCTTGTACGTTGTGTTTTTGAATTAAACGGTTCCTTTGGCAAGTTTTTCGCAGTATTTTTTCATCGCGAGTGTACGACACTAACAGACCGATAAATACAATTGTATCCGCAAAAGGATCTGTTTTTAACAAAAATAAAAATAAAACAACGATTTTTTTTATTAACTCCCGACGAAAAAGAGAGGTATTGTAAATTTGACCTGGGTATCTGTGTATCTGTCTGTGGCATCACAGCTCCCAAACGGATAGACCGATTTCGATGCGGTTTTTATAATCGAAAACTTAATCGAGATGGTTTTTAACTAAGTTTCAGTTCACCCGTTTTTGAAATATTGAACTTTATAATGACAATGTCGGGGGTTATTGAACTTTCTAATCGCTTACCTATTCTACTGCGATCTATGAATGCGACCATACACTTAAAACTTGTCAGAAATCAGAGATTTTTTAACGGACTCCCTTTATCCAGCTCATTTACGTTCCACTGCTGTGCTCAGGCCTCCTCCCAGAGTTAGAGGGCTCGGGCTATATTTCCCACGCAGGGCCAGTGCGGGTTGTGAACTTCACACACGCCACTGAATTGCTTCGCACGAGTGTAAGAGATGCGAGCCAGGGCTCGAACCCACGACCCTCTGCTTGAGAGGCCATAGATCAAACCACTAGACTACCACGGCTGTCACGCCCGGCTAAAATACATTTTCTATCCGTCCCAGCCGTACAACCTTATCACACTAACCAAGTCAACCACGCAAAAACACTCTTTAATTGAAAGCAACCATACATCAATTTCACAAATCAAACGCGTCCAAGCATTCCGCCCCAAACAAACGCGTAATCAACACAAAGCAGTGCGATGACGAATGACTCTCCTTGTCAAAACGTCAATAAAATAAGTCACGAAACAAATGCATCGCAATCTCAATCTTAACACGCGGTAGCAGGGTTGAATCTCCAGTTAGTGCTCATTGTGACTCGTTACTGTTTGCTATGGGGCGTTGAGTAAAGATTAGATGCTTCAGTTTTTCCACCTTCCCATCTTGTCGAAGGGACAGGGACAGGACATAAGGTTTCATTCCCGGGAGAATTTGACTGAATTTGACTCATATCATAATCGATTTGGCAAGCTCTGAAACCTAGTAGTATTGTGCTCTGACTTGGGTTAAACGCTAAACCGAGGTTAACGTTAACTCGACGTATTGGTATCGTCTGGCGTAATATTA
This sequence comes from Clepsis dumicolana, assembly GCA_963691665.1. Lineage (NCBI taxonomy): Eukaryota > Metazoa > Arthropoda > Insecta > Lepidoptera > Tortricidae > Clepsis > Clepsis dumicolana. The sequence continues at coordinate 4,688,549 of OY829521.1, read as the reverse complement.
ACACCGAGTTATAAGGTCGACGCAAGTCGGCCTAACCATTGTGCCAATACAACGGCCAAGGGAACAAAAACTATTTAGAAGACGAGTTACACAATATTTAGTTATTCTCCTTAGGAATCCTTGGCCAGTGGCGTACTTTAAGATTCAACGCTCTGAGCCTGTAAGTAACAGATTAACGGAAAACGGCAATACCCACGCATGCAAGTACCTAGCCACACAACACACAACGAACAAGATCTATGCAAATTCTAATCCACTAAAACCCCAAAAACAATAGCAAAGACAAATTGACACCGCAATGCGAACAAAACAATGGCCTACCGCCGACCGCCTAAACAGATTCACGAAGCCAATATCTAAATTGCACCGCGACTATAAAGTCAACCCCTCCTTAATCCAATCACACCCGTTGTCAACGTTTTGTTTTTTTCAAATACAACCTGCCAGTATAAAAGGAACCAAGAAACACCACCTACTTACCCCTTTTTACTCCACTTTCTTTACAGTGATAGGAACCGAGGGAGCTCAATATAAAATTGTCGTTGAAACAAAAGAACGTCCCGCCAAAAAGACCTATAGGTAAATTGTTTTTGAAAAAAGAACACACGAAGAAAATAATCCATTTAGTCGCGTGGCGCGCAAATGCTTGGCCGTTGGAACATAGTGTATTAGGAACAGCAGACGAGACTCACCTACACCACTTGACGTGATCCCAATTTAATACAACTCCATTCTAATTTAATTTTAATGACCGAAAGTGGTACCAATGTATGGATCCAGAATTGGTATATAAGTAAAAATATTATTTTTAAACTCATACAAGTGTTTTGAAAAGTTTTGGTCTAAACAGAAATAGGTCAGATAGAAAGATTAATTTTATGAAATTAGTGTGTATCGTTTTAACAATAAACCGTATATTTTATTCACGTTCGTATCGCTCATTCCAATCATAAAATTTCTCAGGTAAAACATCCTTCTGAACTAGTGAACCTACTGTAGTCATGTCCGCTTTATGCCCCGACCGTTAAGGGGATGCTCGAACGAGATCAAAACATTCGCATTTCGAACACGGCATTCTTTTATTTCAACCAGTCAAAGCCGAGGGTCGGAAAATTTAGATGTACTTAAATTCGATACGAATTTCCGTTTCCGAGTTTCCTTTTTAATTTCCATTCGTGTCCATGGCCAGCTTGTTTTCGGCCATTCATAGTTAACGTGAGTGATCTTTTGTAGGGGCTCTCTCTGAAATTGGAGAGGGCAATGTTTTTGCCTTTTTGCGGAATCAAAATTTCCTGTCTCTCCTGTCCCTGCTCGTTGTGTCGTAAACAACTTTTTATTTGGCCATGTGTTGGCTGAATTGTAAGTCATTTTGAGTGCCAGTGTTTTTAGGGTTACGAATTGCAGCGTTCAGATAGAGAAACCGCGAAATCAAATTGACAAACACTTTTAGTAATATAAATATACAGCATTTTTTTCTGATGTTTAGAGTTAAGTCAGAGTGATGAATTAAGCGAGACAGTTTCTTCGTCTGTTAAGAACCTAATAAGGTAAATGACCCCATCATTAATTCTGTAACTCTCGTCAGTACCACTGTAATTTTGACACAACTGTGACATTTTTACCTGTCAAATTACCAATGTAGAGTCAAGTACGGCAAAGTGAGAATATACGAGTATTAGAGCGCTATTGTTTTTTAATAGATAAATGTTTTTATGTTTAATATTTTGAAACATTGGATTGAAACTAACTTGAATAGGTAAACTTTTACCATGAAACTACTGTGAGACTCAGTCATAGTGAAATAAAACGGATCACTCACGTATATGAACATAAGTCGAGTTTTGCCCGACTTGTTTCGGACCAATTCGTAGTCCTTCCTCTGGGAGCACACGACCCAGCGGCAGCGTGACGCACACTACGCGCCGCGGCTCTGCTCGACTCGACTTACACACGGGAGTGATTATCCGCTTTATTTATCTATGAACGGGTAAACTCGCGTTCAATATCGTTCCCGTTCAAGTGCCAAAGTACCGGAATATCGAATCTTGTTTTCACGTCCGTCCCGTCGTTACGTCAATTTTTTTAAACCTACTTCCCCTCACGTCAAGTTCGAGACGTATCTTGACCAGCGGGTAATGTAGCGAAGCGGATCCGATTGAAAACCAAGGGTCACCCGCGGGTCGCTTAAACGATGCCTCGAATGGTTCACGATAGATTAGCTAACGTACGTGCTTGGAAGATTGAGATTTTTTTTTTAATGTTTGGTGATGCGGTTGCCAAGGCTGCTTAGGAGCCCACTTTAAATTATTAGTGTGTTTTGTAAGCTTACAAGTCGAAATTCAAATGATTAATAGGTGTCGTATTAGTCTTAGACATGGGATATTGACCGCGATTATAAGTGTTAATGACATTCAATATACAATGACAATGCAAAGAAAAATCCGTTAAGCAGCTGGACTTGAACCAGCAACCTCGGTAATCCGTACCACGCTCCACCAATTAAGCTATACTTAACGTTGGTGTACCTAACGAATTTTTCAATGCCTTGTGTCATATTTTTATTTGGAAGATCTCTCCTCAGCGCCATCTATGAGTAGCTTAATCAAGCGGCTCACCCACTACGGAACTTTTACAGTTACGCATTAGTGGCAAGAGATGGAACTATTTTCTGAATCAATGAAAATAATCGTTTTATTGATTATTTTTGTTTTTATTTTTATGAAACATTCATAGAATGAAATTCAATATACAATGACAATGCAAAGAAAAATCCGTTAAGCAGCTGGACTTGAACCAGCAACCTCGGTAATCCGTACCACGCTCCACCAATTAAGCTATACTTAACGTTGGTGTACCTAACGAATTTTTCAATGCCTTGTGTCATATTTTTATTTGGAAGATCTCTCCTCAGCGCCATCTATGAGTAGCTTAATCAAGCGGCTCACCCACTACGGAACTTCTACAGTTATGCATTAGTGGCAAGAGATGGAACTATTTTCTGAATCAATGAAAATAATCGTTTTATTGATTATTTTTGTTTTTATTTTTATGAAACATTCATAGAATGAAATTCAATATACAATGACAATGCAAAGAAAAATCCGTTAAGCAGCTGGACTTGAACCAGCAACCTCGGTAATCCGTACCACGCTCCACCAATTAAGCTATACTTAACGTTGGTGTACCTAACGAATTTTTCAATGCCTTGTGTCATATTTTTATTTGGAAGATCTCTCCTCAGCCAGTTCCATCTCTTGCCACTAATGCGTAACTGTAGAAGTTCCGTAGTGGGTGAGCCGCTTGATTAAGCTACTCATAGATGGCGCTGAGGAGAGATCTTCCAAATAAAAATATGACACAATGCATTGAAAAATTCGTTAGGTACACCAACGTTAAGTATAGCTTAATTGGTGGAGCGTGGTACGGATTACCGAGGTTGCTGGTTCAAGTCCAGCTGCTTAACGGATTTTTCTTTGCATTGTCATTGTATATTGAATTTCATTCTATGAATGTTTCATAAAAATAAAAACAAAAATAATCAATAAAACGATTATTTTCGTTAATGACATTGTCGTATTATGTGCAAAGTTATTATATGAAATCAGACTCGTTTATATTGCTCATAAGTGTGAAAGTGTGTTAGTTGAGTGAGACAAAAACGTTCATTGGAACGACATAAACATGTGCACTGTGATTTAGAAGTAATACCCAATAATTGCGTTGTAGGTAATTGTATAATTGCATTAAAAAATAATTTTAATACAACGTTTTTTGATGAATTTACATTGTCTTGTCTATCACCTCCGGGGGTCAAATGTGTAACTTGCTAGATTCGGACCCAAACTAACATACAAGCAAAAACACTTTTAAAATAACCTAATTTAGAATGTGATTTGTCGTGTTCGATAAAAAGTGTTTGTATGTGTCTATTTAAATTTTTCACTGCAGCACTAAAGAGTCGAGATAAAACCAACTCCACTTTAAAAGCCCCTCTACATTTTTAAAATAGTGATTTTGAGTCGCCCTTACTCGTCCCCCCTAAATCTATTATACCGGCACCATCCTAAAAACAACCCGCAGTAGAACTCTTTCGAAGTAAACGCCTGACTGAATTTCTTGATAGGTACAACAATGGCTCACTGCGAGAGGGTCGTACCGCGGTTTTGTATTAGAACGGTTCGGGTTTAGAATGTATGTCACGATCGGTCTCCGGCCTAAACCGCGTGTAATACATTGATACCATTTTAATCTATAGACACTTTTTTATGCGTACCACATTTTGATTTCCTTTTTTATTTTAGTTTTAATTCAAGATAAGTAAGTACCTGCATGTTAATACGTTTTTTTTAGAAAAAATAAATAAATGTATCCGGCTATTTGGTTTGGAAATTGACCGTGTTTTTATCACAAGGAAATTTTGACAAAATTGAGGTCTTCTTCAATACTTCCTTTGTACGATAATAACGTCCTTATAGGTATAGTACATACCATAAAAACAAACTCACAAAAATCAAAATAAGTTCCTTGTTTGCACAGCTGACACTTTACCATCAATTTTCATATCATAACTCAACACGTCACCTCAGATTCCCTTACACAACAAGCCAAAACACCAAACACAGACAACTTATTAAAGCACAAACGCAATTTACACTTCCTCGAAATTGACTGTAAATTTATTAAAGCGACGAACAAATTACAACAAATCCGACTTTTTGTACGCCATATTAAAATAATAAAACATACATTTACAACGTTAACTTTGCCACTCTTAAAATGAAGCTTGCACCCATCAACCTTAGCGTCCTCGCTTTAGAATATAAAATAGCATTCGTAAAACGTCAGGTATGATTCTCAGCTGCAAGTAGAATGGCTGTGTTTAGGGTAAATCGTACGGTAGGGTATGTACGGTTTCGCCGCGACAGGAGGTCCGTTATGCGGTTTCCCAGCGGGACTTGCTTTTGATATCCAATATCCGCGCATTTACCCTACTGCAGTCTTGCTACTCGTGGTTATATTGGGTTCGGCTGAAAATTTTATTTTTGTCAAACTGAAATATTTAGGTAGAATAAAAAGAATGAAGAAAGAAAACAAAGCCAAAACTACATATTAAAATAATGCATAATAATATGCTTTATCGATACACCGAGTGATTTCAATAAAAGATTTTCTTATTTCTAAAACTAATTTAAATTGCTATAATGCGCACCCACATTGTTTAATCAAAAAACTGGCAAATTCAAAATCAGGACTTTTTTAAATCAACATTAATTCGTAGCAAAAAAAATTTTTTTCTAAAACTCAAATTTCTTACACACACAAGTACATTTTAATCAAAGTATAAAAACACACAGATGAAACATGGAAGTGTCGAGTAACACAAACAAACAGCCCCTGTCAAACATCACCCGCAAATGTCGTGAAGTTCAAGATGGCGGCGATTTGCGCGAAACCTAATATTTTATTCAGGGCTGCCAAACGGTAGAAAAATGTGGGTCTGATGAATGCGGAGGTATATTTATACTGGGAAAATTTCAATGGCATCGATTGGGCTGCTGTCACTCGGTTAGAATTTGTATATAGACAAAGACAGACGCCAAATCATCTACATAGAAAATCTCCCATTGCAGACTCAAGTATTTCAGCAACAATGACTTTATCTATGTAGAGTCGATATCACTATGAACTGACCATTTGTTTTCTGCCCCTCACAATTAAAATTAAAACACAACAATATTAAAGAAAACATCAACAAAAGTTGATGTTAGACTCCGCGAAAAAGGGGCTCGTTGCAATATCTACATGGTAGGTCCCATAATGATCTGGCCTAACAAAGAATTTGCAGTGATAACAAAATGAAACTCAATTTATTTTTTAATATGGTCTTCTTGAATAACGATACATTTTTGACATCTGCGAATTGATATTTTGATACCTGGAGTGGAGTAGCAACAAAATCTTCTGTCACCTTACCTCAACATTTTTTTTAATAATTAGGCCAGTCAATGAAAAGGTATAGAGGGAAATGCATGGAACACAATATTGGACTTCGTAACTTTGTTTAGACTAGTTAGGAGGTGAACATATCAAAAGTCCCCGCTCGTACCCCTTGAGCCGGGGGGGAGGGGGGGCTTCGAAGGTCCAAGTTTTCGGTTTTTCGCTTAATTCTCAGAAACTAAAACTAAAAAAAACCGAAAACTTGGACCTTCGAAGCCCCCTCTCCCCCCCGGCTCAAAGGCTACGAGCGGGGACTTTTGATATGTTCACCTCCTAACTAGTCCAAACAAAGTTACGAAGTCCAAAATTGTGTTCCAAGAATTTCCCTCTATACATTTGTTAGCGCATTCAATGCCTGGCCTAAATGGCCCGCACGTTACGAAAAAGTAAAGCATTGTATTCACCATTTATAACAATGTTCAATTCTTTGAAATCAGCCATCAGGATCCCTTGACAATCCCATAATACTGTGCACATGTGTTTTTTCTTGGGCTGCTGCACCTTCGCTATTCTGTGCGACCTTTGGTTTATAAAATGCTACTCCTTTTAATCGCTTTTGCTCTCAAGATAGTAACACTGGACTGTTATTTCATTTCCAGTCACTAGTTACCCAATCACGTTCGCAGGGTTCACACAAGAGAGGTTCAGAGACACAGAAGAAAATCTCAATTCCTGTGTCGGTCTTTTTTGGGCCTTTTAGTAATTCTGCTTTGTACAAAGCAGACTGGCTGAAGATGCGAGCTGAAAAAGAAGAAGAACAGAAAAAGAATAACGAAAAATCTCAATTGTCTTCTTTTTGCATTGCTGACAGAAGTTTAGGCACCCAATTTGCGCTCACCTTCCTCTTATGAAAATTGTCGTGATTGGCATAATAGTCTTAGGTTTTAAAAAGTCCATGCCTTGCTGCTACTTCCCTAACCTTGAATCGGTGATCACTTAAAACTTATTCCTCCATGAAGGCCACATTTTCTGAACTCAGCATGTCCACCGGTAGACCATCATGGCCCAAGACTTCAAAGGCCTCCCGCCCCAGACAAAACTCTTCCACCCAGTTTTTCAAGATGCTAAGGGAAGGCGAAGAGTCCCCGTACACACGCTCCAATTCTTCAATTTGGGCGAGAGATGAACCTTCTTTGAATAAAAAACTTACGCAACTTCGATACTCAGTTTTCGACATTTTGAAAAAACACCTCGACTTTCTTCACTCCATGTGGTCTAAAATAAGAAATATTGCGTCCAGGTTGACACTTTTTCGTTAACATAACTCTAAAAGCACGTACTTTAAGATGTAGCATAACACGTTGCTATAAGTTGGATGGAAGTATATCAGGCCAGGTCATTATGGGACAGCCTGGTATATCTATCTACATCTATACGTACATAAAAATAAAAATGAATTGCTGTTCGTTTGTCTCGCTAAAACTCGAGAATGGCTTTACTTATTTGGCTAATTTTAATCTTGAAATATTTGTGGAAGTTCAGGGAAGGTTAAACGGTGGAAAATTTTGTTAAGAAAATATGAAAAACAACAATTTAATTTTCGCATACAAACTGTTAGAAGGCGGTACGCAGTTCGCCGGGCCAGCTAAGTAGTATTAAATAAACATCGAGAACGCGAACTTCATCAAAAATGAAATAAATTTTGTAGCTGTCTTGCGATTGTCAAGTTGTCAACCCTAAACACCTCCTGCTCATATTGTTGAAATATCTGAAAACTTTGTCATTGTTCGTCCGCAAGAGAATTATTCCGCGGTTCTTTGAGGGCACAAATTATTCTAATTTCAAAGGCGAAGTTGACGGTCGAGATGTTCTTCTGTTTGTTTGACGACTGTGCGTTCTTTTACTAATAATATTTCGGTACTCAATCACGATATGAAACTTTAAAATGTACGTGTATGAGTGAGTTTATTAAAATGGTGCGTTCTTTTGTTTTCGTCTAGATGTAACTACCTAAGCGGTGATGTTGTTTTTGATGCTTCTAATTGAATTTAAGGAGGAACCCTGTTATTTTCGGTATGCAGTTGTTTGTATTGCTATTTCCTAACTTTTTATCTTGTGTCTCTATGAAAATGCCAATACAATTTTATTCCACTTTAGCGTTGTATAACAACTAAGTGACCAAAACTAGTATTGACAGCCGAAACCGAATCCGAAACTTTTATTATAAGGTGTTTTCATAGGAACAAAAAAATTGTTAATCATTATTAATCAGTTTGTCTTTATTTTTAAATCGTATAGTAACTATGCAGTCTCTGATATTTGAATTGATTATTAATATAACATTATGTCAATTCCTTCGTTCAAATAAATTGTTCGTGCTTTTGATTTGAACAGCCGAAATTTCGGTATAGGCCGAATGGCTGACTGGATGGCAGTCGAAATTAAAACTGTATCTCACACGTCATGATTACATTCGTAAAATGTTCTGTCCTATCACACCCAGACCACATAAATTACTTTACAGCAGTTTCCTCACACAGCCATTAAAAATTAATGCGACTGTTGCTATCAAAAGCATACATTGCTTCTCCCGATCCGTCACATACAATTACTAAGCCTCACGACGCCTCAACGTAATGGAATACTCGCGCGATTACCTCTTCACGAATGCGTATGCGTTCATGCGTAGTTCCAAGTTCGCCCGCGCGTCGCCACCGTCTTCCGGCGTGACGTCACTTCCGTCGCGACCAATGTACTGGCTAATCCGGCGCAAATTTATATTGTCTTTAGTATTTGGTGTTGTCTGTGGCATTATTCCTTAACTTTGTGTTACGACCCCATGGGGTTGCTATCTGTAAATCGTATGGCTTTAGAAACATATGGCTCAAGAGCGAGCGTAACAACTATTTAAATTAATAGAATGAATAAATATGGTGGGACAATAAAATAGTACCAAATGAAGTAGAACTTGTGATGGGTACTAAAAAACAGATCAACTTACCTACTTAAATAAGATCGAGCTTCAGTTCACTAATCACTATAGGCTATCCAGTCGTCCTTACAGTAAAGGATCCCTAATGGAGGTCGGTAAAGATTTGATTCACTTTTTCCAAACAATCATTGAATAGGTAAGTTATTGACGATCTGCAAAAGACTGCAGACAGATGCTGGATGCGGCGAGCTGAAGACAGGGCGCTATGGCGCTCATTAGGGGAGGCCTATGTCCAGCAGTGGACTAGAATAGGCTGACGATGATGATGATGTGGTAAGTTAATTACCTGGCTAGTTTCAGCCCTGTGTCTTATATTTAGCATTTTTTAATGAAAAACCCCATTACTATTAATTCGTTACTGCTATCCCATAATAAGCATCCGGGTTTTCCAAAAATTGTATCATCTATCGTCCGCCATCTTGCTTCCCCGTGACGTCACACTAAGACTTCCTTGGACTTATCCGTTCGCGTCAGTAAATAAACGCAGCTGTAAACCCGGGTAACTGCTAAACAAAATGTCTTGTTTATTTCCTCCTTCCGTGTTGCACAAAATTAGACGCCATTCCATCAGCGAGACGCTGTCCCCCGTCAACGCATTAGTGAAGGCCTATCGCCATCGCAACTGTTATCGGTATTGTTATCGCAAAAACAAACTTATCTTTTTGTTGTCGGACGCCACGTGCCGTACTTTAAAAGTGAAAGTAAAATCTCAGACTTATTAGAACGCTAGAAGTAACAGGTTCAAGCTCAGAGACAGGAAATCTCAAATTTCTAGTTTGAAATTAGTATCTAAAGCTAAGTTAAAGTCAGAACTGTTTTCGGGGTTCTGTACCCAAAGGGTAAAAAACGGAACCTTATTACTAGGACTCCGCTGTCCGTCCGTCTGTCTGTCTATCTGTCTTTCTGTCTGAATGTCTGTCTGACCGTCTGTCACCAGACAGACTGTATCTCATGAACCGTGATAGTCAGACAGTTGAAATTATCGTAGATGATATATTTCTGTTGCCGCTAATAACAACAAATACTAAAAACACAATGAAATAAATATTTAAGTGGGGCTCCTATACAACAGACATGATTTTTTTTGCCGTTTTTATAGATAATGGTACGGAACCCTTCGTGCGCGAGTCCGACTCGCATTTGGCCGTTTTTTTTTTACTTGTACCTAAAGAATGTATCAACTAATAGCAATAGCGATAGCAACAAGCGTTACAGGATCGAGCAATTCCGTGCGTCTCGTTTACGATGGCAACTAATGAAGCGTCCGTATTGGCAGGACGACAAGGATGTACCGACGGGGAAAAATGATTAAGCATAGAAAAAGTTTGGAAGAGGTTTACATGTAGGTAGGTATTTTCAGCACGGTTTTACTACCTAGTCAAGAAAAAAACCTTTTGTCGACTTTTAATCTACCTATATAGATGTATGGCCTTATTCATAAACGTCACTCAAGCCTCCATTAGCTAATAGGTTTTGTCTTCTTCTTAGTAACAGAAATGACAATGTGACAAAAAAGGACAAACGAACTTTAACGGCATTTTAGTTAATATAAGTTTATGAATAACAGGGATAATCTTCTGCAGCTTACAATGATGGGCAAGGTATCCGGTAAGCAGCGAGTTGGTCGGAGAAAGAAGTCGTGGCTGCGCAACATTCGGGAGTGGACTGGAATAGCGAGCGCATCTGAACTGTTTCGCCTCGCTAAAGACAGACAAGAATTGCAGAAGTTGGTAGCCGACCTTTGCTAGTTAGAGAGGCACTTGAAGAAGAAGATCTAGAACCTGAATCTTTAATCTGATAGAGACTTGGCTCTATTAGAATGCGAGTTACTCGTAACTTGTGCGCCGAACACTTCTTTTTATTACGATAGAGTGGCATAATGACGCGACCCCACGCATGGGGCAAGGAATCTTTTCAAACCCAACGGCTTCATAGTGAGCAACGGAAAGCGAAGCAGTATTAAAAACAATAGAGACTTTGTTCTATTGGAATGCAAGCTACCACTTTTAACTTGTGCCCTGAACACTTCCAGTAGGTAATCACGAATTGATGGTGGACAGCGGTTAATTACGATAGGGTGGCGTAACGACGCATCCCCACGTGTGGGGCCACGAATTTTATCGCGACATGCAACGAACTGATGTAGTTGCGACAAGGAACTATCAATCATGCAGAATATCTCCCACGATTGAAAATTGCTTGATACTCAAATCAAACCCACAAGCAATACGCCTGCAAATTGTATCCTAGTCTTAAGCGTACGGTTTGTGCATAAGTAAGTATGAGTAAAATATTCGCTTGTTATTGGGGCGTCGTTTTTGAGTTTTCCCCATACAATACGTTTACACAATTTCTAAGTACAAGTGTTTGCAACAAACACATGGAAATATGACAGCAAAGTACTACTTATTATTTCGACTGCACTGTTTATTGTAACCTACTTGTAACAGAGTTGGACTGCTTCTGATCATCCGCTTGTCTCTGAGCCCGACGCCCCTAAACCACGTCCTCAGTAATGTCATTCTGCGAACAACTAGTTTATGGACGCATTTCGCTGTTTCTTACAAACTACTCAGCACCTATTCTTTACTACATCCCATTCCGAACCTTAGGTAGGAAGCTTAGAGGTGAGAGTTGAACGAACGGGCGGAAAAAGGTGTTAATGGTGACCAAGAGGCAATCGTTAGTCGCTACATACTTGATTGGCTGTTTTTATGGATGTCTCGTCATTTGGTATTTGAGCTTTGTTTCCTTGTTTCGCTATTTTTCAAATTGCCTAAGACTAATCATGATGGATTTACCTGTGCGTTGATTCTCTATGCAACCTAGAACACTAATGTAACTTTTCGAAACTAAATGACGGCTAATTTGACACTAAGTCGGTAAAACAGCCACATAAATAACCTTTAGAAAATTACACACCTGGGCTGGACCTCTGTGTTATAACTGAAATTAAGGTCTTTCAAGATAATCGAGACGTTTCGTCAGGCCATTGAAACATTTAGGATATCAAACCTTTTAGAAATCTGTGAGCTATTAGCTATTTTATTCCAGTATTATTATTATTTAAGCTGGTTAACTGTAGCAAGCGCTCCGACGTCAATTTTAAACCCCGTCATATTAACTAAACTTTAGCAAATTTGATAGCTCAAAATTACACAAATTATCGGATTACGAGCGCTATCAACATAATTGTGTCATTATTCGTTATGTTGGTGTTATTGTGTTGGTGTAGATCGGGCAGTGACGGGCATCAGTAATGAGCGCCGAATGGACACCCCGCGATTACTCAACGACGGTAGGGTTGCTCATTAACTGACGATCGGATAACCTAGTGGTTAGATACCCTGACGATGAAGCTTGATGTCTCCGGTTCGATCCCCGGTCGGGGCAGATGTTTTGTATGATGAATACGAATGTTTGCACTCGGCTTTTGGATGTTTAATATGTATATTAAGTATGTATTTATCTACTTAAGTATGTTTATCCGTTGTATAGTACCCATAGTACAGGCTTTGCCTAGTTTGGGACTAGGTAAATTTGTGTCAATTGTCCCATGATATTTATTTTAACTGGTAGAAGTCTGCATCGAAGTTTGATACAAATGAGCAAAGCAGTACTGAGCAGATACTAATTTAATTCAAACTGGCACAGTTTTAAAGCAACAATAGTTATTTGTTATACAAGGGTGCAAAGTTGTATTTTACCCGCGAGTGTTGAATTAAAACACGAACAAGCGAAAGGATTCTATAGTTGAACCACGAGCAAAGCGAGTGGTTCTAAAATAGAATCCTGAGCGTAGCGAGTGTTTCAACACACGAGTAGTAAAATACATTTGCACCCGTGTGTAACACAAAACTTTTCACCTCACTGTAGCGAGGAAAGCGCAACATGCAAAAGACAGCTCATAAAAATAAATCTTCATCACTGGAATCACAATTTTTTTTACGACATTGTAACATAAAACCCTGGAAGCTGTGTATTTTTACGTGAGTCGGAGTCGGTGAGAAAAATTTTGTTGACAGTTTTGACATTTCTGACGATGCGTTTAGAAATTGTATCGACTCAACTTGTGCGTTCAGAATTATATTCAACATCATTATATTAAAAACAAATGTTTCTTATAGAATTTTATTAAATAAAGCTAAATTTGGTATTTTTTATTAAATTCTCAAACCATTTATCATTTATTTTATGATAATTAATATCGAACGAACCATTATTATGAGCGTTTTACGTTTTGTTATCTGTCAAAAGCTACTTAAACACGCTCCACTCCAAGGTCAAATTACCCATTACCATTTTACCCGCTTGTATTAAAGGATAAGAGACGGCTTTCCGAGGTAGTCAGGGGAAAACATAATTAACGTGCATAAATCGCTAGTACAAGTAGAGCTTTAGAATAAAAGTTATGCTGAAATAAATTTCTGTAATTTTACTTGCATTTCTTACTTAAATCCTGTGCGTTTACGTTTGAGTGCGTTATGAGGATAAGTTAAGCTGTAAGTAGCACATAACACTATATTCATACTTCGAATCACAGCTTCCATCACTTTAATAATTCCCATTCAACCAAACTAAGCGCCAACCCTACGGTGTCAAGTATACGTAAATTATTCGTAAAATTTAGAGCAGGATCGGCTAAACGTTTCGGGGCATCAATAAGTAATACCCCCCAGTTTACAACGGCCTTCCTCGCCCCAGCGTTCGCCTACATTCAAGGCGTTAACGGAGCAGACTTGTAATCTTTGCAGGGTCTGTATAAAGTGGTGGGTGAGTAATTATGGTGGGTCGCTTATACCGGACCGGCCAGTGACAAATGTTTACGAGTTTGTCACTCGGACATTGTAACAAGGGATTTAATGCAGGTTTTGTTTTGCGAGGGCCCGAGGCGATTGAGTTTAATGCGAGGCGCTTGAAAAATGGGTTCTTAGGACATTTACATGCGCGGTTGTTGTTTTTTTTGTTGCTCACGTGTTTTTGGTGTACAAAGGTTCGGTTGATAATCATAGGGAAAATAGAAGCTAATAGAAAAAAAACCGGCCAAGTGCAAGTCGCGCACGAGGGTTCCGTAGAAAGACTTAAACGCTTTTCCCCAGTGTTTTAACCTGTCCAGTGTTAGCAGAGCCCTGCTCTTAAGCAAACAGCAAGACAGATAAAAATTTAAGATTTTGAGAATTTTCTGAGTGGTTGTGCTATAAGAGCTACCTTTATACAAAATTTCAAGTTTGTAGGACAACTGGAAGTACCCTTTAGTGTACCTATGTATATTTCTACGAGCCACTCTACAGCTCAAATACTTAGGGCCTTATTCATAAACGTCACTCAAGCCTCCATTAGCTAAAATAGGTTTTGTCTTCTTCTTACTCACGGAAATGTCAATGTGACCAAAAAGGACAAACGAACTTTAGCGGCATTTTAGTTAAAATATGTTTATGAATAACAGGGTTAGTCTTTACTAACAGATTTGTAACGCGACAAGCTTACTAAGTAACTCTTCGCAACAAAAATATGATTTTATTTATATCTACCAAAACTTTAATGTTATTAACATTTAATGGTTTTAGCAAGTCGATTCGTACGATTACCAATCTGTACTGATTCAAATAAATAGTTTTCATATTCTTATAGTCGATTGCACTCTTCGACAGTACAGTATCGCAATTAATACTCAATTTTGTGCTCAGCCGTACGAAACAAAACAAAGTTGAGTGAAGATTACGAGTGAGCGAATCTCGGCGGGCAGCCGGGAGGTAATTAAAGACGGACCCGTCTGGGGCCCTTCCCTGCAAACGGGAAGACACGCAATGTCACTGTCCAGTCCAAGGAACTGATGGACTAAACAAAATAGAGGTAGTATCGTGGGACAGTTGACACCACACAATTAATAAAAAACCGGCCAAGTGTGAGCCAGACTCACGCACGAAAAGTTCCGTACGAAAAACGGCAAAAAAATCATGTCTGTTGTATGGGAGCCAACTTAAATATTTATTATATTCTGTTTTTAGTATGTATTTGTTGTTATAGATCGGGATCGGGAACTATGAAGTTAGACAGTTGAAATTTTCACAGACGATGTATTTCTGTTAGACGGTTCATGAGATACAGCCTGGTACAGATACAGACAGACAGACAGACAGACGGACGGACGGACGGACAGTGGAGTCTTAGTAACTACTTACTTTGTATTGCTGGAAAGGTCGGCGTGATATAGGTATATGTGTTTGGCAATATTTCCGATAGTCTTTCCGAAAGCGCTGGTGGACTCAAATGATGACATGTAAAAGAGCAATTAACCGCCTACCTACTGTATTTTTTTTAATTTGAACACAAATTAAAGGCACGGCTGAAAGAAGTGTGTGTACAGTCAGCAACAGACGTGGATAAGCAACCATCGCGTTCACAATGATCTAAGCACGGCTCTATTGCCATAGTCATAAGAGTTTGTGCAGATCTTTGTGACCGCTTCGGTTGCTTAGCTACTTCTGCTGCTTACTGTACATAATGCCGTCCGTGAACCTCCCGTTTGTCGGGCCCCGTGACCGCGGCCGTCTGTCCTATTGCTATACCTACACAACTATGGTCTTGCAAGACAATTATTTGCCGCTCGGACACTGCCATAGATCTCGCGCCAGACTGAAGGGCCGTTATTAGTTTTAGTTCCACAATACATTTGCTAGTTGCTTAAATAGTAATAGGTAAAATACTTGGGAACTGTTTAGATAAAGTGGGGTTCGTCTCCAGACTCGATTCAAGAGTGGCAAGCAGAGAGCTTGATCCGTTTCAAATTGCAAAGAACTGAAGAACCGCAAGGCTTTGAAATTACCTTAACCTTTTAAACCCATTAGAGATGAAAAAGACGTTGTTTAGAAACATGATATCTTCATCATGTCAGCCGAAAGACGTCCACTGCTGGACATAGGCCTCCCCCGCGGCTGGGCCATTTTTACACCCACACATCGACATCATCATCAACTTCCACAGGTCCGATTGATTTGTTTACTCGAATGCAAAACAATTATTATCATCATCATCACCATGTCAACCGAAAGACGTCCACTGCTGGACATAGGCCTCCCCCGCGGCTCTCCACTCAGACCGGTCTTGTGCTTTCCGCATTCACCGCGGTCCCACAATCCTTACTAGACCGTCGCTCCACCTTGACATGACATCTTAGAAAAAAATATTATAACCACAACTTAAAAAGTTGAAAACCCCTAACATTTTCGTAACAAATTAAAATCAGTATCTCAAAAACGGATTTTGATGAAACTTACCTACGAACCATCTCAATTAAATTAGCTACCGGTGAAATAACAGCATCCAAATCCATCTATCTGCTTAGGAGTTAAATATCATGCCACAGACAGACACACATACACTACTAATACACACGTCAAACTTATAACACCCCCTTTTTACGTCCGGAGTTAAAAATTAAGCAACTGCTCTTCGAAATAATGATTTGATAATGATAATAAAGCGGACTTGTTATCCCAAAATAATCGCTATTAACGCGTTCCCACTGTTCTACCACAACCCTCTTCTGCAGCCAGGTCGGATAATTGTGTCTCCACTCAATAACACAGGGTGCTCCTAAAACAAAGCGTCGTAATTAGTCAATAGGGGAGGACAGGGCACTCGGAACAAGTTATTTGCGCGGCCATTTCGCAGTGTTTATTATCCCCACTGTCCCCAACTAATTTATTTGGCCCTTAGCGCCCTTTGGCCTGAGATGGATCACCTAATTTAACATTAAGGTGGGCCGCGGACCTTCATAATTTTACTTGGACACACGCAGGACACACGCACGCAGTTTATTAGTGTGTTGTTGATAAACAGTTCGATTAATAAATAAATAAATATCATGGGACAAATTGACACCAATTGACCTAGTCCCAAACTAGGCAAAGCCTGTACTGTGGGTACTAGACAACGGATAAACATACTTATATAGATAAATACATACTTATATACATATTAAACACCCAAGACCCGAGAACAAACATTCATATTCATCATACAAACATCTGCCCCGACCGCGATTTGAACCCGGGACCCCAAGCTTCATAGTCAGAGTCTCTAACCACTAAGCCATCCGGTCGTCAAAATTTTCGGACAAAAATTGCCTTCTGAACCTGTAGTGTAATTGCATTGCGTTAACGTCTAAATTACCATGGGAAGATTATCAGCTCCTCTACCGGCACGTATCGACAGCAAACTAGTTTATTTTTGACAGCAAAAAGTTTTTTTTATCAAGTGGACGAAGTTCTAGTTCCATCACATTTTGAACTCCCGACGCAAAAAGAGGGGATTTATGAGTTAAACCTGAGTATATGTGCACCCATACCCACAGGATAAACTTATAACAAAATGTGGGATCATAACTCCCAAACGGATGGACCGATTTTTACACCCACACATCGACATCATCATCAACTTCCACAGGTCCGATTGATTTGTTTACTCGAATGCAAAACAATTGTCATCATCATCATCACCATGTCAGCCGAAAGACGTCCACTGCTGGACATAAGTCTCCCCCAAGGCTCTCCACTCAGACCGGTCTTGTGCTTTCCGCATCCACCGCGTTCCCGCGATCTTTACCAGGTCGTCGCTCCATCTTGTTGGAGGCCTACCGACAGCTCATCTCCCGGTCCGTGGACGCCATTCGAGAACCTTCTGACCACATCGGCCATCAGTGCAAAACAATATCGGTGCTAAATAACGTCAATTCATCCAATACGCGCTCGCGCAGTTCTCAAAATTTAATCCTCACGTTTTTACAACCAAGGATATAAACAATTTCAAAACCGCACCGATATATCGTGTCGCGCCATCGTCGCCCGCTGCGCCTCCCGGTAATTACACGGTTTGTCGCTCGATAAATCGTCGATATATTTATATCGAGCGGTGACAAAATAGTCGGCTGTCGGTTGTTGAGTTATTAAGGGCAGTGACCTATGGAATGTGTTTGGGGAAAACGATTGGAGGAAATCGCTTTATGCTTATTGCTTGTACAAGGCAATAAACCGGTCAAGAGCGAGTCGACCCCACGCACCGAGTGTTTCCAGCCATCATCATTATTTGTACTACTTTACGTACAGGTTTTTTCAATGTAAGACAGACGGACAAGCGAACAACGCTATATTTACCTACCTTTTTCTCTTCGTTAACACACGGACTGACTGACAAACGGACCAAGTTACACCACAAGGGTTAAGGGTAAGAGACAAATAAATATATTATTTACATTATGAAATAAAGGCATCCCTCCTCATTAACCAAATGTTTCCAGTGACTTAACGTATACTTAACTTGTTCCTTCTCTGACATAACCTAAATATTGCAAAAAATTAACATAATTAATAATAATTATTAAGTATTTCACACTCGTAAATAAATTAAAACAAATAAACAGTTGTACAACAGCGCCTTTGGTAACCTTTTCTAAAATTATCGTATTTGTCTAAGTAGATTATCTCCCATATCCCAATAACTAACAACTTCCAATAACAATAAACATCGATATTATTCGATTTCTTCCCCTTTCAGCTAATAATCGTAAACACGGTACTCTGTGGTCCCCGACCCCGACTGATCTAATTTGCCATATTGATGGCGATACTATGGTGCTAAAGTGTATCAGAATATCGTTATGGTGCATATTTATATTTACTATGGGGTAAACATGGGGGTTTTCCGAACAGACTTCTCTAAGTCTGTAAACTACGATAACATGGCGCGCTCCTTCAAAATTCAAAACACTTCAATGTGTTTGTAAAACTGATTGCAGTGTTTTATAAAGCTACAAGTTACAATTTACAAGCGGAAGTCTCATTCTATCACCTTTTGTTAGAAAGAGTATTTCGCTTGTAAATCGTAACTTGTAGCTTCATAAAACACGGTCAAGACTCCCAACGCATGTGTGAGTGCTGAGACAGCCGTCAAACAATACCAGATACTACATACACACTCTTTAAGAAAGGACTAAACACATTGAAATAGTAATTTGGAGGGGCGGGCCATGCTATCTTAGTTTATCTCTACGCATAGGTAATCCTACTTATTTGCTCACCCGTGAGTGTAGTCTATAAATCTCCGTAAAGTAACGCCTGATTCAATCACCAAAAATTAAAATAGACAATCTCTCCTCTCGAATCTCTACTTCAAAGTTCGAAGTTCGGACATATTATAGACCTCTATTTCACTAACTATTTACAATTGTCAGTTTTCAGTGACAGTTCGGTGTCAACTGCTGACTTGAAGAGCTTTTGTTTTAGCGCACCTCATATTGGCAAACAAACGTAGTTCGAATTGTCATTGTAAACTGACAATTGTAAAGTTGGTGAAATTGGGGCCTATGCCCTTAGTGTAATCAAAAAACACAAAATACGTCTCGACCGCGTTTGCGTTGAAGTGTCAAATAGTATGAGAATTGTTAAACGCGAACGCGATCGAGACGTATTTCTTGGCCTGGTCGGCGATTACACTAGGCGCTCTGGTGGTCATAGTAAACTGAGAACGCATCAAATGAGATTACATTCATTACTAAAAGCCACCTAGTTAGAATTTACATGTAGCTGTCCTCCCCAAATTCCATACCTCAACTGCTGTGAAAATTGGCAGAAAGTACCAGCGAGACTATCGTACAGAATCTGAGCAAAACAAACGCGCGTCTATCAGGCTAATCTACAGGCTACGGGGCGAGTAAATCTGCGCGCGCGCAGCCGGACAAGGATGCGCACTCAGCGGCGATAGCTTTGCGCGGTGACAATACCGGAGAGGTGCACTCGGGTAACTATGGTGCGTCGAATACTGGTTAATTAATAATTATTTACCCTGTTATTCATAAACCTATTTTAACTAAAATGCAGTTAAAGTTCGTTTGTCCTTTTTTGTCACATTGACATTTCCATTAGTAAGAAGAAGACAAAACCTATTTTAGCTAATGGAGGCTTGAGTGACGTTTATGAATAAGGCCATTAGGCTTTATTTATTTAGGTCAATTTCAGGTTCCGGATCTTTTTACTTTTATTTTTACGTCTACTCTTTTTTTTGGTGTCCTGTCAAATCGCCCTAAGGTTAATTAGAGATCCCTTTAAGGGATAAATTCGCCTTTGTACATTTGCTTTTGTTCTGTTATATGTTATTTCATGTTTTATGTGCAATTAAGAGATATACATACATAACACACACACACACACACATAACATATATGTACATACATACATAATTTTTGTGAGGCTGCACATGTCTACCGATTAAATCCTGAGTGTTGGGCCAAAACTACGACGGGATGGGTCTCTGCCCACGCGATATCGAAATAGAGACAGAAGGAAGCGGAGACTACGTGACGATGACGACTTAGAGTACCTAGACGCCATTAAAAACAGGTGGGAGAGTGACAATACCAGAGAGGCATGTTCGAGGAACTAAGTACGGTGCGTTTTTATTTTTGTTTGGATCTTTGTAAAGTTGGAGGAAATAAATTGGTCTGAAACATACTCATCGGTCTTATTGATCTAAAAATTACGTGCTTGATCATAGTATGCACTGTGTTCAATAAACGTAATAATTTGTTGTAAACGACGCTTCTTACACGAGTAAAGTACACATACAGATGCTTAAAACTCTGAGAGTTTTAGTCACTTAAGTAGTCGACAGTAGCAATTAATATTACACATTGTATTTTTTAAAGACCTTCTTGTAAACGGTCAACATTAATCCAATATCTGTTATTTCATTTGCTCACCATAATTTACTGTACTACAAAAATAATCCCCGAACCTCAATCGATCCCAATCACACATCCCTTTTCAAATTGACGCATTCATTGCTCGGATTGTACACATAGATTGTTTCGAGAACTAGCCAGAGCGCGCAATGGTCGTTGCTGTTTCAAAACGGTCGCCAGGTGACAATAACGCAAGATAGTGGTCGCGTTATCGAATTACGATTTACAACGTTTCCAATATCAGTTGAAGCGCATGTCGCCTTCGCTTTGCCCTTTTTGCGGACGGTATTGTTTGCAAAATATTATAGAGGAATGTATATGCCTGGGTGCCATCTTTACGGGCTGTCGGCGACACTAAAAAAGATCTGTTGCGACTTGCGACTATATAACCTAATGTTTGTATTGACTCTGATAGTAGGGGAGAACCGCAAAGACTATGAGAGTAGTGAAGATTGTCGTAGAGTCCTGTAATAATAAGAAATGCCTATAGGAATTTTTGATTTTTCTCGACAAGGGCGTAATTCCTACAAAAGAACTCGTATATTAAAAACAATTCATTTGCTCACCCAGACGCACAGACGTAGCTATTTTTCACGTGTGGTCGCGGGTCAACAAAGTAACTGTTTTTAGTTCATCTCCTCCGCAAAGAAACGCCTGATTCATTCAAGGTTTTGCAGTGTCTGTTTTTCATCTAACCACTATGGTTCTGATGTGTTGCCAGCCAAGAGGACAGTAGGTCTAGCACCACTCACAGTGCGACTTCTGTCTCGCGCGAGAACAACTGCCCGTTCTTTTCTGTCACTCAGAATGCAACGGGACGGGTAATAATAATCTCGCGTGACAAACAAAGTCGCGGCCAGTCATGCTAGCCCTACATAAAAGAGATAGAAGCCACCCCATAAGGAATTCGCGTTTTCGTCAGTATCAAACATTTCATGACTCGTTTATAAAAGTTATTGCAAAAAGCCGATCAAAAAGCTCGCTGAACGGCTCTATAAAACTTCATAAGTCCGCGTTTTTAGGGTCCAGTAGTCTAGAAGGAACCCTTATAGTTTCGCCATGTCGGTCTGTCCGCGGCGTAGCTGAGAGACTTAGGGTTATAGTTACGCCGTGTCCGTCTGTCCAAGTCATACGAGTAGCTCGGAAACTTAGGGCAGTTAGTGCATAAGGTGGTTTTAACTGAAAAACTGACACAGCTACTCATAAGTAGGCTTTACATCTAATAAGTAATAATTGCCCATTTGACCAACTTATAAAATTACCTAACTTTTTTTATTACTGGCATTGTTGGACCAGCTCAATGACAAACACACAAAGTGCTCATAAAGTCGCTTCTAATACTCGGCGGATTTACTAGATGCCATCACTACTTACATTATTCTCTCTAGCTCCCTGCTCCATCTTCAGACCAGCTTGAAGTCACATACACATTGCATTGCATTGTCATCAAAGTTCTGTAATTAAATTTCACTTGCAAGTTTTGCCCCATACAAACTTTACTAACAGACTAACACGGCAAGTTAAATAAAAGCTTACAAGACACCTATTACTCGTAAAATTAGATACGCAAGGACTTTTTCGTAACGGCTACGGAACCGTATCCTGGGCGTGTCCGACACGCTCTTGGCCGGTTTTGAATAATTTAGCTTCGTCCATAAAACGCCGCCTGTCGTTACCATGAATGTTTCAAACGCGATATACGAGGTCGAACTCAAATCAATAAGGGGTCTCAAACACAATTTCTCGCGCTACTCAGAAATAAATGGAAAAAGCTACAAAAATCAAATTAAACACTTTCTTATCTAAACATAACGCAGAAACCATTTTTAATAGATCAGGCCAATGGACGATTCAATGGCGGGTAGTGGTTGTACTATTTGTACTATTTTCGTCAAAGTTAAGAAGCTCAAAACATTAGTGTTAAAGCTAGTGCTATATCTAAATAGGTAAGTTCTCTTAATAAATTTCTATCTAGACCCGAGATCATCCAGATCTCGGCTGGTACTCGAATCTTTGTCTTCATCTCAAATTCGGTTTATAATGCATACCATTTTACGTCCCACTGCTGGGCACAGGCCGCCTCTTAATATAAGTATAATGCTTTATTTTGATCTCAGGGTCCTTAATTTGTTAGTAATAGTATTCTTAATAATGGTAAGCTTAGTAACAATCTTCTTCTGTACCTATAAAACAGTACCGTAACTGACTGACTGACGACTGACTGACAGACAACGCACAACCTTGAGTATCCTATAAGCACACTAAGATGGGATTTTTCGAAATTCCTACGGGATAGGGAAATAGAAAATTAGAAAAACTAGGTATAAATACCGAACGAAGGCACGCACCGGAGCATGTATCGAGCATGTGTCTTCGTCCAGCATTGCATTATCGTTCAATCCACCCGTTCAGCGAGTGCGTTCAGAACGGTGATGTTTACAGCATTTATATTTGAGTAAGCACAATTTATTAATACGGCTCCACTTTTAAGGCACAATTTTGAAACTTGCAACTTCTCCAGGTACCGTGCGGCCATCAATAGTAACGGTGCCCCAGGAGTGCCGTTCAGGGCTTCCAAATCATTCGGCCGCTAAAATATCAATAAAACAAGCCCCCGGCCCCGCCTTGGGAGTCGTTGAGATTGCTCCAGAATTACAAACGACCGCCAAATACGGCTCTGGCATTTTCATGGGACACTTCGCTTTTTAGGGTACCGCGACACGTGGCTTGAAATCTAGACGCGACCACACCGTTGGACATATTTTCTTCTGTGACAACCGATTTAAAAAGTACTGTGGAGATCTCTACTAAGTACCTTAGGCTACGTACCCATACTACGTGACCTATTTTTTTTACCCCCTTCACCCCCGCTGTGACCAT
The DNA here is from genome assembly GCA_963691665.1 of Clepsis dumicolana. NCBI lineage: Eukaryota > Metazoa > Arthropoda > Insecta > Lepidoptera > Tortricidae > Clepsis > Clepsis dumicolana. The sequence goes on along the minus strand of OY829521.1, from coordinate 4,665,003 downwards.
GCTTACTTTATCATGACCCCCCCCCCCTCCCCCTTTAAAACGGTGATCCGTAACGTAGTTATGTTCCCATATATGACAATGATGTCTCTTCTGCATTACGGGCAGCTCTGACCAACAAGTAGGTACTCCTAGTTTTTACCAACAACGGAGATAGCCAGATATTAGATGAAGGATTATTAATATCTTTGTAGCGAGTGCCATGACCCCAGCTTGCCGTAATAACATTGCTTCACTAAAGATTACTACTACACAAAAATTAAATGTCTGTTTGTTTGTCCATGAATACTAGTAAGACCCTAGAACACAATGCTATACATCTGCTAAACTCGAGTTACATACGTGAGTATGCCGTTTATTTCACTCAAGGGTACACTTACCGATGAAGCTAATTAAAGAAGGTGCCTTTCATACCTTAAAATGTGCTTCACTTGCCTACTTTGTTTAAGCTTTAAAAAACCTACAAAAAATATTTTCCCGCGTACAGAACCTTTAAAAACACACGCTCTCGCGCACGTCCCGCGTTTTATTTCAACGACCGACCGCGACCGCGGAAGTGCGTTATGTGATTTACATTGAGTCGCTGTTTTATTGCATGTAATGGCACCAAATGGCACCAAATGGCCCAAATGGGCGATGTGAAAAATTTAACCAACAGCTAGAGGGAGTTGTTTGATTTGAGGAGCGGTCGCCTTTAGCGGAGGCGGGAGACGAATAAAACGGCAAAAATGAGGTAATTTTGAAATGTAAAGGTTAAGTGCGCCTGGAGGTAACGTTGCTGCAATCGTTTTTGGCAGTACAGCTTGGCAAAAAAAAAGCAGAAAACGGAGAAAAGAGGAACTAAAAATTCTCATACAAATTTGTTGCCATATTTAGGCAATTTACGTCAATAATGTGACAGATACTAAAGTGTGTTATATAATAAAGATACAAGCTGTAGTACCGTATTTAAACGATCGACATACTTTTTTTTTGTGTTTGAATTGTAAAAATTTATTTCTTCATTATTAACTTAACATTCCTGCGATTTCTCACTTTTATCTTCATCCGCAGAAGCAACTCGTTGACTACCAATGACGTCCCTACTATAACCTGCTAAGTTAATTTACTGGCAACATTAACAGTCGCCCAACGTCGACACCTCACGAATCAAAACAGCCAGTACTTTCCGAAAAAAAAAACTTTAACGTCCTCTCACTCACACCACCCAAGAGTGAGCAAGAGGCGATCATCGTCAACTTACTACGTGAGTCCCCGCGCTAGGGCTATTTATTGGAGGTAATTAAAAAGAAAACAGACGCCGTTCGCGACGTGCCACGAACACTAACCAATTAGGGATGGGATTGGAATACCGAATGGTGATATCGATATCGATGGAAATTTAACGTAAGCAAATATAAAACTCCTGTAAAAAATACCAAATATTTATACTACGGAACGGTATTTATTGATTTCACTGTTAGCGGAGAAAAGATAAGCAACTAATTTCGTATTGTTAAATAAATACATAGTCAATTGACAATCGACCTACTTTGTCCCAAACTAGGCAAAGGCTATAGGTACTAGACAACGCATAAACATACTTATGTGTATGTAAATACACACTTGTATACATATTAACCATCCAAAATGCCAAGACCCGAGAACAAACATTTGTATTCATCATACTAACATATGCCCCGACCGGGGATCGAACCCGGGACCTTAAGCGTCATAGTCAGGGTCTCTGACCACTAAGCTATCCGGTCGTGATATTGCATTGAACTATATGATTTGTTATAATCTTAATCCGAGGCTATTGTCACCAACCGGGTTCAACTGTGTTTTCATACGTTCTAGCTTAACACACTAATTTAATAGTTCAGTAACCGAAGTTTTGATCAAGTATAGCCATTTTACTAAGTAACTATCAGTATGACACCTCCTAGAAGACAAAATCCGTTTCATAACACACAAACCAAATCCACAGCCGTATGGTATCAGCGAACATTGATGTATCATTAAAAAACCGGCCAAGTGCGAGTCGGACTCGCGCACGAGGGTTCCGTAGAAAGATTTTAACGCTTTTCCCCAGAAGTCCAGTGTAAGCAGAGCCCTGCTCCTAAGCAAAATGTAAGCAGTGTGGGGTCAACTTATATTGGTCCACGAAATCTAGAGACAGATTTAAAAATTTAAGATTTTGAGACTTTTCTGAGTGGTTGTACTATAAGACCTACCTTCATACCAAATTTCAAGTTTCTAGGACAACTGGAAGTACCCTTTAGGTTTTCAAAAAACGGCAATTTAACATACAATGACAATGCAAAGAAAAATCCGTTAAGCAGCTGGACTTGAACCAGCAACCTCGGTAATCCGTACCACGCTCCACCAATTAAGCTATACTTAACATTGGTGTACCTAACGAATTTTTCAATGCCTTGTGTCATATTTTTATTTGGAAGATCTCTCCTCAGCACCATCTATGAGTAGCTTAATCAAGCGGCTCACCCACTACGGAACTTCTACAGTTACAATTAGTATTAGTAGGCAATTTATGTGGAAACGACTATTTTAATGACTGTATCTTGATTTTTTTCACAGCTTCAAGGGACCGCAGGTTTGAGTATTTGATATTATATAATTTCAGTATCCTACCTCCACGCGTTCCAGAGAAAAAGGGTCATGACAGACAGACAGACAGACAGACAAACAGACAGACGGACAACAAAGTGATCCTATAAAGGTTCCGTTTTTTTCCTTTTGAGGTACGGAACCCTAAAATTTTTTTTTAAATTATTCTTTCATTAGATGGGTCGATACCGTACCGTCGTAGTATCGATATACTACCTCTTATATCCCACCCCTACTTATCACAAGTCGGTCCAACGAAAGGACTTTTATCAGCGACCGATACGAAACTCCCGGAATCGGGATATTTATTGCCACCCTAGCCGAGCTTTGCAGTTTTACTTTATCGGCAAGTTTTTGAGCAAAAGTTCCCGGGCAAAGTTTTTAAGCTCTAGCTTTGTAAAGGGTTAAATTCTGGGTTTACACATGTCTTGGGAATGTTTAACGATAAGTTCCGTGTCAGATGCTACGGTCGATATTGTAGTAAGTCAGAGCCTCGTGTAATCTGCGAACCCTCCTGGGTTGCGGGTCTCTATGGGCAGTGGTGATTATTTACCATCAGGTGACCCATTTGCTCGTTTGCCTTCCTCGTCGTATTAAAAAAAATCAACGGCCAAAAAAAACGTCTCAATCGCGTTTGCGTTTCTTTACGTCTAAATTACTATGGGCAAATTAGCAGCGCTACTAGTGGCACGTATCGACAACAAACTATTCTCATACTATTTGACGTCCGTAAGGCAAACGCGATCGAGATGTATTTTTGGTCAGCGATTACACTAGACGCTCTGTAGATGTATTATCAAACGCAGCGTAGTAAGTTCCCCTTTATGCAACGTTCAAAGTTTGTGAGCATTTAGAATAGGATTAAATACTTCGGCTGTCAATGGCGTTTCTTATGCCTAAGAAAGACATGTCAATACGGTTTCACACGAAACCGAATTCTGTTCTAAACGCTCATGGACTCTACCTACCTGTATTAGATAAATAATTGACCCCAATTTACCCAGCCCTAAACTAGGCAAAACATGTAGTATTTGATACTAGGCAACAGCCGATAAACATATGTATTTATATAGATATCTGCCTCGACCGGGGATCGAACCCGGGACCTCAAGCTTCATAGTTCATGTTCTGTAACCACTATTTTACTTCATACCTACCATTAGAAAATAACTGATAAAATCCACGTTTACTTATTTTAATAAACTGAAAATATGAATGGCTTTTTATTCGAACATAGAGGAAAACAAATCAAATGACAATTAGTGATCAAGTAATACACGAAACTAAGTAAAAAATACTTGTTTTGGTATATCTTTCAGTTCACTTTAGCTTTTGTTGATAAGGGCTCATTATACGATTTCGTATACAATTTAATTTGAGTATCTACCCAACTGATGTCAGTATTATTTTAGCAGCCTTGATGATGTTGATGATCAACCACATTTTTTTACAAAACAGTGTTCAACTATTTTTTTTTATTTCACAGTTGACTAAAAATACTTTGTCTCAACCGATACCTACTCATTCCTCAATAAAACAATAATTACAAAAAAAACCATAACCGATGTCCTCATCAATAATTTTAGCGACATTGTAAATTTCTGAGAAGTTGCTAAGGCAAAGGGCCTTTATTCAACTCATTCTAAGCCATAGGTATGTGATATATTCCAACGTGTAAACCAAATCTGTGTATAGATACGAAGAATGATTAAAAGTACCTAATCGTTTTTTTTTCTATGTGTTCTATGTCACATCAAGATGATAAGCACTTGTAATCACGTCTGCCTCTGTCTGCACACGTTTAAATAGTTCTGCATGGAATGGGCAAAATTAATAACATTTTTGTAGACGAACTAAATACTTTTTTTATAGATCAATTAGTTTTTAGGTCTAATAAGCATGATAATCTCGTAGCATTTAGGTTATAGGCTGTGATTTAGGTAGCACTTGATAGTACGAACAAACTTTTTTGCCTTTTGTTTCAGACCATCGATATGTTGGTAATCATCAATACAATATTTTCTATCATTTAGAGTTATTTAGAAGAGTTTAGTAGTCGCGTCACAAATAGGTAGTCACTGTCAAGTGCTACTTAAATGCTACGAGAATACCACTTGTCATCACTGTTGTGGTTGTTTCTAAAATACTGTATATTTTCCCTGTTATTCATAAACCTTTACTAACTAAAATGCCGTTAAAGTTCGTTTGTCCTTTTTTGTCACATTGACATTTCCGTTAGTAGGAAGAAGACAAAACCTATTTTAGCTAATAGAGGCTTGAGTGACGTTTATGAATAAGGCCGAAATCTTTATTTTCTAATGACATAGTGAGTTTTCTTTGTATAATTCATTTGTGGTTATGTATTGTAAGAGCTAATTGTAACTTGTTTTTAGAAAAAAAATGACTGTGCCAAGTTTCAAATCATGTTCTTTCCACTAGTAGACTCAAAAGATTTGCTGAATAAGATTTTGATCTGTCTTCCATATCGCTACCACATCACGTTGATATTACTTAATATCCTAAATACAAACCCTGGTCCCATATTTCATATCGCTCATTATACTTTATGTGACACTCCATTCTCCGAGATCTGACCTCACAAAGGAATTATTCGGCTTCTAAGAAGAATCTTGTCGCGTATTCAGAAATCATTTACATACCTTACTTTGTTGGTTGTTTATTATATGATGACACATTGTGAGGAAATTTGCACATTTTATGTCTGTTTATATTACGGGTCCAGTGAATCATGGTTTTAGTAGGGTTTCGACCTTTTCGACTGGTTTCCAACCTATTTACGTCCAACTGCCACCTCTCAGTATGACCATTAAATTGTTTCCACCACAGGTAGGTAAATTTATTTGAGGGCGCTAGTCGCGCTCGCACTGCAATACACTCTTACGCACTAATTCTCGAGTGCACACACATAATATTGCTAATGGACATATTTGAACGTTGCCTTTACGCCCAACTGTCATAGTCTATGATCACTGATCTGTCTCAGAGATCCCAACCACTCCAACCACTTTCCAACACTCGAAATTGATGCAAATATGTGTACTTACCATCACAATTGTGTAAATATGACAACCCCTTATTACTTAGCCAATCTACAGGAGCTGATGAAAACATGGCAATGCCCGTCGTGCAATAATATTACTTCACGCAGAAGGGGTGCTGAAAACACGCCGGTGCGCCGCCAGCATGGGTGCAGCGCTTTTAAGACTCCGAGTGAGGGATCCTTTCCCCCCCGCTCGGGACGGGATCGTCCTGATTTCGGTGTACCGCCCTCGAATGCTAATGTAGACATGTCTTGTGACGAATCTCTTCTAGATATCACTGATGCCGGGGATCAAACTAACACTATTTTTGATCAAACTAACATTATCTTTGAGGAGCGTGTCTTGTTGCCGCCTGCGCCTTCGGGTGTAAGTGAGAACGTTATATCTTATAATAACTTTGCGACGCTACTGGACCGGAAGCTGTCGGAGGTAAAGGCGGATATTAATAGCAACACTACACAGGCAACTGATGACATAAGAAAAGAGTTCTATAAGTACACAGAATCTTTGATCTCACAAATAGGAGCTCTAAGGACGGACGTTTCAGCCCTCAAGGAAAAAGTACTTACTCTCGAAAAAGAAAATGCTTCCCTGAAAGCAGATTACTTTAAATCTAAAGAAGTCATGGAGAGCAGTGGAAATGCGGACGATTTGCTGGAAACTGTTAACCGGCTTCAAATGGACTTGAACGAGCGGGATCAACGAAGCTTGCTGAACGACGTGGAGATCGCGGGAATTCCCGAATTTGAGGGCGAGTCAGCTGTTCACATCACATTGGCTATTTCAGTTAAGCTGGGGGTGAAAGTCGAGGAACGTGATATCGTGGATGCGCGTAGGGCTGGTCCGCAACGGTCAGCTGAAAACTCAGGCGACGTTGCCTTGCCTGCTCGTCCACGCCCCATCGTCGTGCGCCTAGTGCAGCGTTCTCTTCGTGACCAGCTCATAAAAGGCGCGCGAGTCCGGCGAGGAGCTACGAGCAGCGACATCGGTCTCCCGCCGCATGAACCGCGATCATTCTATGTAAATGAGCGGTTGACACGCGCTAACAGAGTTATTTTGGGTAAAGCCCGTGATCTGAAGCGGAGTCATCGTTGGAAGTATGCTTGGACCAGGGACGGGAGAGTGTTTGTTAGAGAGGCAGACAAATCTAAGGTTTATTATGTCCGCACCGAAAGTGATTTGGAACGTGTTTTTGGTTTGGCCCAAACAAAACAAAATGAATAATTTTGTCTACGTTTTTGTTCTTCTATGTAAGCATGATTTATGCGCCTCCGCCATGATTGTTTATAGATTTTATTGGATTTATTATTTTAATACAATTTGGGTTATTTTTGATTTGATGTATTTCTCAGGAAGCCATGTGATACACTACTTTAAATTCAATTTAAGTTTTAATTGTTGCTCTTACTGTACCGATACACATCGATTTATGCTCAAAACCGTTCGCTCCGGACACGTTCCACTATGGTTGCTCATTGCTAGTCACAATTCAATTTATTTCATACATCGGTGTTGCCTACATTTGTTATTTTGTATTTACTGTTTCATAGATGGTTAAAAACTTTTTTACATTTGGGATTTTTAATGCAGGGTCACTTTGCAACTCCCGTAAGCACAATGAATTTGTTCTGGCAATGGAGCATCATAAACCTGATATACTTGCCGTTAATGAAACATGGTTGAAATCGGGTGAGGAGCGGCGTGCTCCAACTGTGCCTGGATATAGGATGAGACATGTCCCTCGTGAGCTCGGATCGCGTAAAGGCGGTGGTGGCGTAGCATTTTACTTAAAGCGAGGCTTATATACTCAAATGTGTGACTGCCCTTCTTTTCCTGACGTTGAACAATTTTGGATTAAGGTTAAAATCAATTCTTTTACCGTATTGGTGGGAACCGCCTACAGACCCCCTTGGCTTAACTCTGAGGTGTTTTTGGACGCATTAAGTGATACGATATCTAGTTTTTCTAGATATGATTACATTATTCTCGGAGGGGACTTTAATATTGACCTGCTAAATCATAACGACCTCAAGACTAAGCAACTGAATCCATTTCTCACCTCCAACAATCTTGAAAACCATGTTACAGGGCCCACTCATTTTACAGATCACAGTGCCACTCTTATCGATCTCATACTAACTGACGCTAAAGTTCGTAGCGTTGAGATCGACCATGTAGTGGAGCTAGGAGGTCATGCCATGGTTTTTGCTGAATTTTTATTAAATAAAAGTAAACTTGCACGTAGGACCGTGTTGTGCAGGAGCTTAAAAAATATTAATTTAGTAAAGTTTAATAAGGATCTGGATTCAATCGATTGGTCGCGTATTGATCACTTATTGACCGTCGAGGACAAAACGAATTTGTTTAATGAATACATTCTGGATCTCTTTGATGCACATGCCCCATTGTCTAAACGAGTCGTTAAGGAGGTTTCAAAACCGTGGATAACTGACAACATCCGGTTAATGATAAGCATTCGTAATGAGGCGCAGAACAAATATCGCAAAACAAGAACTGAAACCGATAAACATAATTATAAACAGTTAAAACACCTAGTTAATTTAAGTCTATTTAATGAGCAAAGGGCATACTTTGAACAACACATAAATAATAATTTAAAAAATCCGAAAGTCCTTTGGAATAACTTAAAAAAACATGTTATCACTTTTAAAGAAAATTCAGATTTACCGCAACAGTTCAATAATCCATCCATCATCAACACTCATTTTTTGAGTGTGCCTGGTAACAATTCTGTTGAGATTTCTGCTTTGACGTATTTTGAACATCATCGTCATGGCTCTTCCACTTTTAGATTGGTTCCTGTTAGTGAAAGTGTGATAGCTAAGCATCTGTTTGCTACTAGATCCAATGCTTTGGGTTATGATGAGATTTCTTTTGACATGATTTTAATGACTCTTCCACACACTCTATCTGTAATTAGAAACTTAATTAACTCATCGATCTGTACTTCGTCCGTACCTCTGATCTGGAAAACGGCTGTTGTTCGCCCAATACCAAAGGTTTCAGATCCTATAGACATAAAGGATCTACGACCGATTAGTATCTTACCGTATACTTCTAAGATATTAGAGAAGGTGGTTTACGATCAGGTCTCATCATATTTAGAAACTCACAATATTCTACCGGAAGTGCAGTCTGGCTTTAGGAAGAAAAGGAGTACAACTAGTGCTTTGCATGACGTCATAGGTGAGATTATCGAGGCTCAGGATACTGGTGAGGGCTCTATCTTGGTCTTGCTTGATTTTTCACGGGCATTTGACTGCATAAATATCTCACTTCTTCTATCCAAGCTGCACTTTTACGGATTTGACAATACTTCCATTCAATGGTTTAGTAGTTATTTTGAAAATCGTCGCCAGTTGGTGAATATTCTACAGAACAATGGATGTTCTCTTTCTTCAGATCTTAGTCCTGTTGCGAGAGGCGTGCCCCAGGGTTCCATTTTGGGCCCTCTTTTGTTTATTTTGTATAGTGCAGACATAATTAAATGTATCCAACACTGTAAGTTCCATTTATATGCAGATGACCTTCAAATTTATTTTTCCTTCAATCCAAACGATACTGCTGCGGGTGTTGAAAAGATTAAGGAAGATTTACAAAGAATAAGCAATTGGTTCTCCACCAACTGTTTAGCTCTTAATCCGTCCAAATCCAAATACTTAATACTTGGAACAAAGCAACAAATTCAAAGAGTCCTAGCTTGTGACCCAAAAATAACTATTGATGGTGTGGTCGTGGAGCGAGTGGACGAGGCTCGGAATCTCGGTTTATTGATGGACCACAAGCTTCGTTTTGAAAAGCATGCGATTGAAGCTGCTCGGAGCTGTTTCTACCGGTTGAAGGTGCTTTATAACTTTCGTGACCTTCTCAGTGTTGATACAAGAATAAGATTATGCGAAACACTTATACTGTCCAAACTAAATTATTGCCTTACAGTGTTCTGGCCTTGCCTCTAGGAGCGCTCACGCAGACTCCTTCATAGAGTTCAGAATGCTTGCGCCCGGTTTTGTTTCACTATCCCACCGCGTACTCATGTAACTCCGTTTTTAAACAATGCAGGTATTTTAAAGCTATCTGCCAGATATGATCTTTTATTGTCATGTTTGCTGTTCGACACAATTAAATGGCAAACTCCTAGCTACCTTTATAGGAAACTTATTTGGTCCTCCTCTGCCCGCATAGTGCGAGCTTCACGAGCGTTAGTGATATGCGTTTCCAGACACAGGACTGCTGCTTTTAGGGGGAGCTTCAGGTACCAATCCACTAAATGTTGGAACAATATTCCTCCACCATTTCGTAATATTAAGTCTAAGTCCAACTTTCGCAATAAACTCAGGTTGCATTTACTAACCGTTCAAAAATTATTAACTTGACGTGTTCTGAACTCCCTCTAAATTCCAACTTGCCTTCCTTATTTTGTTTCATTCATAGCATTGTGCAATTTAATTTAATTATTATTGATTTGACGCTTACCCTGCATGTATGTCTAATCCGTTTTATAATATTTGTTGTTCACATCTGTTCTTCTTGCAACATACCTGCCTACTTATCTAAGCACTCTTTGTTTTTGTCCACCACACATTTAGCCAATTTGTTTCTGATGGCGTAATAACATCGTGACTACCGCACTAGCCGGCGTCCTTACTCAGCACGGGTACTGGCAGAATACCAGCGCTGCGGCTCGCCGTAGCATCATGCTGAGTCAGCGCCTCTTCTTTGCTTCATCACATGGCTTCCTGACTATTATTGTTAACTCTGTCTAATTGTTATTTTATTTTAGCGTTGTATTTTCGTTTTTATTTGTCTTTTGTCATAAAGTCATGTATTGTTTTTGAAGAATAAAGTTTGTATCTATCTATCTATCTATCTATCTATCTACTGCTACAAAATTAACGCTCACTTTATTTTTTTTAACCAGTAAAAAAATAACGGCTGGCCGAACACCGCGCGGAGTGGCGGTTACTCCACCGACAAGAGCATGGCTCTTAAATTTAAGAAGAAGTAAAAAAACACATAGGTTATGATTAACCTATATATTCATAAATAAAATTTCTACTGTTCTAAAGGTAGGTATTTCAAATTCAACACATTTTTCTCTATATTTGACTATTATGTATTCTGTGACAATACTGTCCCTGATATTGTATTTGTATGAACTTTAGAACTATTATAGTAAGGAGTGTCTTGCCCGCCCATTTTCACCAGCCTCTCGAGACGTAGTACTTCCACCTTTAAAAAGATCTATTACCTCCAACTTCACACTTCCCACCGCGATACAATCTTGATGCCCGCGATAAATAATAAAAATATTGGCCATAAAGACAATTGATACGTTACGTTCGGATTTATGCAGCGGCCGCGCGGAACACGGCGCGTAATGTAGCCCGTGTGATGTCCGTAATGCGTGTATGGTGGAGATTATTGTGGTGCCATGGGTTGGTAAGAGGTACTGCTCTACTCGCGTGGAGACCACGGACAGGAGAGCCATATGACGCCTTCATATCGCAGTGCTAATACACTAGAATACGAGCGGTGTCAGCAAATTCCCATGGCTGAGCTCGGCATTCCTTATCCAGCGCTCGTGTACGATCGTAGCCTTTAAGTAACTTTGTGAAAGTTTAATATTATATACAATATTTGAAACCTGATTTTCATTGCCTATCCACATAGTGTAACCTTCTTACCTTATAAGTGACAACTAGGTGGGAACCAGCCCTAATCAAACACTAAAACCTACAGGGCGCAGAAATGTGAAAGGCAGCCCACAATAGGCTGATGATCTGACACGAGGAAGAGACTGATGGCCTTATTCATAAACGTCACTCAAGCCTCCATTAGCTAAAATAGGTTTTGTCTTCTTCTTACTAACGGAAATGTCAATGTGACAAAAAAGGACAAACGAACTTTAACGGCATTTTAGTTAAAATAGGTTTATGAATAACAGGGTGAATGCGGGGAGCATATTACCGCACATCCTGAAAGAGGCTTAGGGCAAAGCCGCGGGCCATAAACTAGTTTTAAATAAAATGAGGTGGAGCATCTCTCGTGAGCAGCGGCGTTCGCGCAGTGCCACAGGGCGCCTGCTTTATAGTCGTGTCGTATCGGTTAATGGCCGCTCTCTTTGTTGCGCCGCCGTCGATGGCGCGACCGGGTCCCAATTTTACAAATCATACCCATGGAAATTACAAAATACAAAAAAAACCCCGACATTGTCTTTTTAAAGTTCAATAATTAAAAAACGGGTGGACCAGTTTTAATGAAACTTGGCTAAGAACCATCTCGATTAAACTAACTTTCCATTGAAAAAAACCGCATCGAAATCGGTCCATCCGTTTGAGAGCTATGATGCCACAGACAGATACACAGATACACAGACACACAGATACACGTGTCACCCCTCTTTTTCGTCGGGGTTAAAAATTACTCTTTGAATTTAAATTTTGGCTCGTTAAGGATAATCACTATATTTAGATTTTTTTAACAGCCGTCATCCCAGTAGAATTATAGTGACATCATATGTCATTAATGGCATAGATTGTACTGGGATGACAGCTGTCAAATATCGGCTGTTAAAAAAATCTGACTATAGGTCCATAGGGAAGACACTTGCTAAACACGTACCCAACGACGTTTTTAATACATTTGCGAAAAAACCAGCCAAGTATGAGTCGAACTCGCGCACCGAGGGTTCCGGTACAAAGGTTTTTCCCGTTTTTCCCCAGTGTTTTATGTTGTCCAGTGTCTTATGTCTGTGAGATATACAGACAGACATGAAAATTTAAGATTTTCAGATGTCTAGTGTCTAGTAGTAATAGCACGTAATTAGTATAGAATGTCCGACAAACTGATTCACTTAGCTGTTTACTAATACCTACACTGCAAGGACTTGCAGAGCGTAAATTGCTGTAGCGTTCTGAACTTAGCAACTTATACCACTCCTGAGGCAGAGTTGTGCCTACTCGGTCTTTAAAGGGAGCGCTCCGATCTCGTTCAATCGGTGAAAGGAACTAGTTCGGACTTTTAGTTCCTTTAGTTCAGTAGTTCAGTGAACAAGTCGGAACTGTTTTGATCTGTGAATGACACGGAACGGAATGATAGTTGTTCATCTCGCTCCCACTTGCTCTAGAGACACTTTGAATGAGCGCTATTTATCTCGCTCCACGGTTTCGGTCACTCTCACTCGCTCCGTTCCGCTCAAGCGATTCATCCACTCCACTCGTCTACCTACTGAACTAAAGGAGCGAAGACCGATTCAAATCGTGCGAACGGATTTAGTTCCTTTCGGTCCGCGACGGGAATTCATTCCTAACAGTTCTTAGTTCCTGACCGACTCAAGCCTATCCTGAGGTGCTTCGAACTAAAATACTCAGCTCTTAATAGCAAACGGGTTCCGTAATCATAATTTTGAAGTTGTTTCTATTCGTGCATGTTGAAATCTCTAAGCAGAGAGCAATAGGTAGAGGTAACTGAGAAACCCCGGTTAGAAATTATGGCACAACTATTTTAGTTAGGTTTCTTTTTTTGAAGGAATAGAAATAAAGAGCTACCAAAATTCAGCGCCATCAAAGGCTCATCCTCAGGCTGGATCACCACGGAAGAGACTTTATGTTATGCTGTACTCTTTAAAACTTTCGCGATTCTCACTCATCCTTAATTTTTTTTTTTTAATTTCGTTTGTAAATAATACTAAGATTGAGTCAACTCGTGACCACGGCGGCTGCAGTCCTCTCTCGAACAAATACTAATAGAATTTTCATAGTTCACAGTTCAATTACCACTTATAAAATACCGAATAGCATGGTGGTTAGAGACCCTGACTATAGAACTTGAGGTCCCGGGTTTGATCTACGGCCGGGGCAGATGTTTGTATGAGGAATACGAGTGTTTGTTCTCGGGTCTTGGTTGTTTAATATGTATACAAGTATGTTTATCCGTTGTTTAGCATAGTACAAGCTTTGCCTGGTTTGGGACTAGGTCAATTGGTGTCAATTGTCCCATAATATTTATTTATTTATTTACCTAATCCACAAAACGCTACCAACACTGGCCCCTGCAAACTTATATGCTGCAACTCCCTCACGAGCCATGCGTCATACCTCACGCCTTTTATTTCCTGCCTCAACCGGTAAAACTTTGCCTCTTACTCCAGTTTCTTGGCTGTTGGCAAGTGTGGACGCGGCACGTGTTAGGAAAATTTGCTCGTTGAATTTTGAATAGGTGGTAAAATCACTGGTCAGACGGAAAACTTTACAAGCTCGGAATTTTTTTTTAATTTGTTTTTTTTTTTCGGAAAAAGTTTGTTAAACAATAATCGAACGATCGTACAGGGACAGTCGGTATTTCAGGCTTGCCTCAGTGCGAATCACCTTTCACAGAACATCAACGTAAAGTTTTTTTTTAATAGCCTACAAATATAAGTAGCCTCGTATCGTGTCCCATCTTCTCATTAGAGCGTCTTATGAAAAATGAGCAGTAGAAAGTATTTAGCTGCCACGCTCCCTTGAAAATTAATCATAAGCTACAACTATGTATCACTAAACATCTACTTACGCAGCGTCTAACCCGAAGTCGAAGGTCGTGAACTATTCAAACGGGTCGGTATCATGTCAAAACTTCGTCCCTATCCAAACATTATCCATCCTAACCCACATCCAGAACGGCATATGTTTACCAAATTTACCTACTACTTAAGCCCTTTTAGAATTAAGCTGTATTAATAGCCACGACAAACCTTGTAAATATTAATAGTGGAAATGCTCTTAAATCGGACTCTTACAGTCTACAACTATAAACTCGATGGTATTACATATTTAAGTTGATATTCCGTTGGTTCCTAAAAGTGGAGATATGGCGTTATAATAATGTGTACCCGATAGTGGTGGACGTTTAATGAATAAGCGATGGGACGTTTCGGTATTACGGTATAACGGTGGAAATTATCAATTTGCTGGACCCTTGACATCGGAATTTAAAGCCAGGGCTTTCGCGGGACGATTAAATACCGGGGTGATGGTTGGACAAAGTAAACAAACACTTGTTTATTGTGTGTTATGTCATGCCGGGTAGGTACAGACTGGTGGAGCGTAACATGAAATGTGTCACTCTGCCTATTAGAATTTGTAACAAAGTGTAGGTACCTTTTATCATGCATTTGTAGCAATTCATATCGTGTATTGTTTTTTGTAACTATATAGTGCAGATGAAAAGCGAAAAAAAACATTCCGACTAATTGAGAATCTCCTCCTTTTTTGAAGTCGGTTAATAAAAACACATGAATATGGATCACATTTTTAGGTAAACAAAGTATAGGTACCGCGGCAATAAATTATTGCATCACTGTGTCCCTGGGATGATGATATCCGCAGTAGAACTAAGGTTACCGACATAGCCCGAAGAATTGCGAAACTTAAGTGGCAGTGGGTGGGGCACATAGCTCGCAGAACTGATGGCCGATGGGGTCAGAAGGTTCTCAAATTACGTCCACGGACCGGGAGACGAGCTGTCGGTAGCCCTCCAACATGATGGAGCGACGACCTGGTCAAGATCGCGGGACCGCGGTGGATGCGGAAAGCACAAGACCGATCAGAGTGGAGAGCCTTGGGGGAGGCCTATGGTCAGCAGTGGACGTCTTTCGGCTGACATGATGATGATGATCACTGAGTCATCAAAATCAAAATGTCTTGGATATAACGAAAGCTACGAAGTTACAAGCAAGACGTATTTCTGCTACGAATTAAACGTATCCATTTTTAACTGACGTCAAAAAAAGAGGAGTCGCCATAGCTCTATGTTCGATCTTATGTATTTTTTGTTTTAAATGTGTGAAATGCCCAAATTACTTTAAAAATATCCTACAGACTAAAAATGCTTAACCAAACTAGATAATCCTCGCAGTGGCAACCCTAGATCCACCCCTTCCCTCTCCGGTACATCGTAAAAGCAATTCGGCAAATTGTTATCGGCATGTAAATGTTGTCGTGATGTCAAGCCACTTAATAATAATGCAGGCCTATGTTACAGGCGGTTTTAATGTCTACGAGACCTTTGAGACGTCTCTCAGCTACCAGTTTGAATAAGAGATGAGTAAGTTGGCAAAATTCATAATTTTTTCGCCATGTGTGACTTTTACCTAGTTTTCTGTATCCAATTATCAAGCGTGCGGTTGTTTATGCGATAAACGATGCGTTTGACGCACATAATTTTTACATCAGATAACACAGCATTGAACAAGCAAGGCAAAAGTTGATCGCATGCGTCTAACGCTGTGTCCGCCTACCACCGGTTTGTAACTTTTCAGCCGTAATAGGCCTTGGTGACGTGTGTATTAATAATATCGACTATAGAGCCGATATAACAACAAATAAAATAAAAATATATTTGTTTTTGTTCGATTTTTAAAATGTCCCATGTGTCCGGTTTTCGATAATTATGTACATAAATAGAATCGTAAAATAAATAACTTATAATGAAGACATAATGCTAAATAACATTAATGTTTTCTGTCGCTACGTACGTATGTAAATATTACTTACTCATTTCACTGACTAGTGCCTATTGTATGCTCTTAGAGGTTTAGTTAGAGGCTTAATTAAGTACTAAAGGACTCATCTGGGAGCCGTTACGTCGTTTGAAAACTAATATAACTACACGTAACGCCGGGTTTGCTAACTTTGGTGATGTTTAGGGATGTTTCGGGGATATTCAGAACGTAGTCCACTAATAATAATATTAGATAATTATGTTAATAGCGCGATTTGACGCTTCTAGTTTCAGTAATTTCATCGATCGAGCGGCGACGTGAAATGCAAATTGGTGAACTCATTCCACTGTGCAGTACCGCTGACTCATGCGCTCCCAGAAGAAGAATTAGCCAAAAACTTACAAGTCAAACTCGACTTACAAGTCATCATCATCATCACCAGCTTTTTTTTATAACTTACAGACAGACTATGGTACGCTTAAGTCCATCAGCACCTTAACAGTCAGATACGAATCCCGCTAGTGCACCTATCTATCCGAGTTATTTAAACAGCAACCCGTCTAACCTGAAGCGATTATTTAGCAAATGCTGTATCATTTATTAACAGGACATTCCTTTATCCGGTTACCACAAACAAGGCCCCAATTAGCTGAGCCGGTGCCTCAAGGAGCCCGGGGCATCTGTCAACCCTTCCGTAGGGTGGCTATGGGGGTCTGGGAAAAGTTATTGTTAACGAGGATGTGACAATGGACGGTCAAGAGTGATTTTGCGTTGTCTTGAGACTTTTAAGATGCCTAAGATTACATACACGGTCAATCTCCAGGCAGATGTTGTGACTGGGGACCGTTAGCACTTCGGAAGAGAGTTGGAAGTTGTATTTATGCATCCGACTTGAGAAACTTCGTCAGCGCGATGTAGAACTGAAAACTGCGAAGTACGGTCGATGACTAGATGGCGCTGGGAGTCCTTAGAAAGTCTAAGTTGGTACTCCTACTGGATGATAGATCGCGCTAGGGTCGCTACACGTCCTTCTCATCACCAATTTATGTATCCACTACCCATTTTTACCAACTAAACTGTACAGCCAGGGGTAACCCACAACGACTTAAAAATAATGTAGGGACCTGCAAAGACCTTATTGCTGTGGCAATAAGGTTGATGTCACACGAATTTTTGCAACTCTGTGTCTAGTGGATACTTATTGAGGCCCTTAACTGTAAGAAAATCCACACACCTACCCACGAATCCTTCATGGTCACCCTGTCGCATAAATAATTCCTCAGTCGGTAGTCCCGTGTGGATACATTACTAATTCAGGGGATCCGCGTACTATTTACACGCAAAAATGTCTAGGGATTCAGTATTTGTATACTTTGATTGGAGGGATAGTTGCGTCCGCTGCAAGATCCAATAGTCGGGATTATAGAGGGCAATACTTTGGCTGAACTGTGGTAATGTTAATGAGCTAATACAATCCTTGCTAATGTCAGAAATGTGAAACTTGTTTACGGAATTGCAGTATCGGGCCCGTGAATTTGAGGCAACTTTTTAGGACAAGAAAATGCAGCAAAAACTCGTGGTTGAGGGTTTGTTGTACAAATAAGTTTAGTATCTCCTGAGACTATTGAGTCATACAACAGAGAAGGTACAATAACAGGCTTGATTAGTATGTGTAATATTTTAAATACCTCTAGGTAGCAAACCCCAGCTAGCTAACTCATCAACTTAACTTTAATCTTATACCCCATTAGCCAAGTTGAATGCAACCGGGACATCGATCATTGCGCCAAAAACTGTGTCAGTCCGCAATGATTTAAAGCCACAATTTCAAGGTTCAACCCTCGACAGATTTAATTACCGGGCGATTTATCGGCCGCATTAATCCGCCACTTCTGCTTCGTTTAAAAAACAAAAAACGCGAGAATCTATCCCCTTGATTACAAGCTGTCACGGCGTAGGATTTTTTCTAAGCTCGCCTCTAATTAGTCGGTGTGCGCGTGTCCCGAAACATCCATTTTCTTAAACGCCCACTGTAATTGCCCCCACCTCGAAATGTTGCCAGCCACAAAATTTATTGCTTAATTACCTCAAGAAAACGCGTCGCCGCTCATCCCGGCAGATGTTTTTTATTCCCGCCCAAAAACAAAACGGTTTAAGAATGACATTAATTAATTCTTAATGAAATTCATCTTCACCCTCCCGTGTTTTAATTTAAACGGTCGATTTATTACTTGTACAATTTGTCGCGAGCACTCCCTCCGAATAATTAATACAAAACCGTTCTTAATTACATTTATTACCGACAACTTACGCGGATAGTCGTAAAATCTGCATCGCATTTACATACTTCGTCTTAACGTTTATGATTGTAAACTTTAAAGAATAAATACAAAAACGGATTGGTTAAATTGAAGTAAATATCAAAACTGTTAGAAGAATAAAAAAAGACTTTGCTTAATGGTTTGCTGTTTTCTTAGTATTTTCTTTGGTAAGGATCCTCTACAGCACCTTGGAATAACGGTTCGTCATACCTTAAGTACGAATCGTCTGGTCTCATCACATCCTGATATCCTTTGTGAGACACGGGCTCATTATAGTCCACCACAACTCCATCGTGGTACTGGTGACTGTTGATCAGATTCCGATTTGCATTTCTGTTAAATTCAGCCGCCTTCTTATACTTGTCTTCTTTCTCTGGAAGGATAGGAGTAGGTGTTACTTTTTCCTCGACCTTTTTGTCTTTGGCGGTCGTGCCAGCGCCAGCTAGGTCTCTGTAGTTCCTCTCTTCTTTCCTCAATGGAGCATAGGGGTATTTATTCCTGAATCTGTAATCGTACCTGCCAGCTCTCGCGTAGTAGTCGTCATCAAAGCGCCTGTAAGGATCTGCGGAGTATCTGTACCTCAAGTCTACACTGGGAGGAGTCCTGACTACTTCTGGCAAGTGCGTATAGTAGATTATTCGCTTCGGTTTTCGCGGTACGTAGTTGTCGTTGATTTCATCGTAGCGGTCGACTTTGGGTCCGTATGCTGGGAATCCAGGGGTGTATCGCCTTCGGTCATAAGTGTCGTAGTACGGATCGCGTCTGTAAATTTCGTCTGCGGGATAGTACCGGTCAACGTAGTATGGTCGTCTTGATTCTTCTGGGTAATATACTGCCTGTCGCGGGTAGACAGGCTTATAAAATTTCGAACGGTCATCCTCGCCTGGTCGGACGAAGTCGGTTCGTAAATCGCGAACGTCGTCGGTTCTCGTCACTCTTTGTATCGATTCCTTATCATTTCTCGATTCAGAAGCTTCTAGAGGTTTGTTCTGCGTGACGAAGTTGACTCTTGGCATTCGAGAGTTGATTAGTTCACCAGACGGTTGGGGTGGAGTGAGAATGTCATCTCTGGAGTTATCTTCGTGACCTGGGTAAGGCAGTTTGATCCAGTTCTCATTAGACGCTCTTGCGCCTCTACCTGTAGGTTTATCCGTTACTCGTTCAGTGCTTTGATAAAGTGGTAGGACTTCTTTGACTTCCTCATTGGTGATGGATATCTTCGTAGTGGGATCCTCGGAAGTCCCTGGCATCCAAGGTGCTGGTTGGTTTTCAGTACGCATGTTGTAGAATTTCTCCTCTTCAATGACACCACGACGGCCTCTGGTGATATCAGTTTCCTCATTCACCTGAAAAACGAGGGAAGTATAGGAGAGAATTATTAATGACATCTGGACAGAATATTTTCTATTGATCAAAACATGTTTCAATTAAATTCAGCGCAATTCTGGCTCTAGTTTCCTTCTCCTCTCTTATAATCCCACATTAAGTACCCACATGAATAAAAAACTACGTCGCTCTTTGGAACTGCCAGACTGTATTTGATAGGATCTCGCAATGACTCATAATACAAATTGTAATTGTCTTTCTAACTCCAGAATGAGCAAATATCTTTCCAACTTACCTCGGAATGGGATTCGTAGCCATGCTGCTCCTCCACGGAGCACGCATCTTGTATGAGAACCGCGCAGCAAAGCAGAAACAACTTGAAATTCGTCATTTTGCTTTCGATCTGAAATTATATGCGTTAAACGTTAGTTGGACAGGGACACGGTTTCAAGATTCCTGAATATTATCAACCAACAGCTAAAGTAGATATAATAAACGAGAACAGGCTGGACTACTATTATTTAATTCGACTGATGGACAGTTGACTAGCTCCTATATTATATAGAACTTCAGAGTTGTAGTTTGAGTTACATTTAATACTATGCATATTCAGAACTACTCATTGTTGTAAAATAAAAACTTTTGGTAATCATGAATTATCATATACTCGGGACTTAATCGCGTAAAAATATATACAGTGTGTAAATTTCATACGGGAGTATATTTTAATCACGATTAGTGTTGGATCTAGGGAACCTATTTACATAATATTTCGTTAAGAAATTTCTATGTTTTTTTACATGCATACCTATTTAAATTTAAATAACTCGACATCCACGTCCATGGTCTCGAAGGGGTCTATTTTTTACGCGATTAAGTCCCGAGTATATGATAATGTGTGAAAATCGCGAAAGTTTAAATCAATACAATCATGATTTATTGTGTAATGAATCTTATACAACTAACGACTGTCAGCATTTTCCGGACATTGGTGTGAACGTCCCTTCCTTTTTGTCACCGTAATGGTGGTATCACCCTCTTTTCAAGCCACTGTATTATGTGATTGATCTTAACGCTTTGATAACCAGTAAATAACGATGTTTGACAACGGCCATTGTGCCGTGCAGTGCCGGAAGTGATGAAACCGCCGGAAACGGCGTCGGACCGTGAATATTATCTAGCCAACAAGTAAATATGGCCTCGCGAATTCGGCTCCGAATTCGTGCGACGACCTACTGAAAATACTTAATGGGTATCATTGAAAAAATATCACGTATACGCTAGACAAGTGTACCCGGCGTACTGAATATTAGGGTGCGGGAGTTTTATTCCTATTTTAATTTAATAATACTAAAAGGCGCTGGTTTTCGGAGGGACAATTTAAAAACTAACCAACTAACTAACTAACTAAATCGAAATAACACAAAAATACAACGCAACAGTGAAAAGGCAATCGGTAACATTAGAAACAAACATTACCTAGTGACATTTTTCTATCTCCTCTTCTAGCTAGTTCACATCCCCGTAGACGCGAACTTGCAATCATATTACTTTAGCATCACAATCCCCTTGGCTTCACTCCGGTCGAACCCATTGAATAAATTAGGTAGCTGCCATAGAGTCAATAGACTATTTGCATTCTATTTGATTGCATTATATGTGAGTTTGAATAGGCCTCGTTTCGGACAAGTAACGGGAACCATTGATCAGTATTGTTGGGGTTATATGGAGCAGAACCGTGTCTCGCAGTTTCACACCTGTGGTGCTACTGTGGGATACAACATCGGTTTTTATTTATTGATTTTGATGAGTATCCAGACTCCCTGGTCAAGTCGCTTACGAGCGTAATCTGCACATCACCAGCCTTTTTTTTACGTTCCACTGCTGGGCACAGGCCTCCTCTTAGAATGAGAGGGCTTGGGCTATAGTTACCACGCGGGCCCAGTGTGGATTGGGAACTTCACACACATCATTGAATTGCTTCGCAGGAGTGTGCATGTTTCCTCGCGATGTTTTCCTTCACCAAAAAGCTCATGATAAATTACAAAAATGTAATTCCGCACATAAATTCCCGAAAACTCAGAAATGCGAGCCGGGGTTTGAAACCACGATTCTCTGCTTGAGAGGCCATAGATAAAACCACTAGGCTATCACGGCTTTTCTACACGAAGAGACTGAAATATTTAGTTACTTTTACGTGCAAACCTTTTTTAGGCTTCCGCACCTCAAAAGGAAAAACGGAACCCTTATAGGATCACTTTATTTTTATATCAAAACTGTACCTATCTGGCACAGTTTTTGACCCACGGCACAACAGTAAGTAGGTACGCTGCTCAACTGGTTGATTTTAAACTACCCATATCAACTTTTAACATGAAACTACCGTGAGACTCAATCATAGTGCAATAAAAAACGGATCACTCACGTATATAAGTCGAGTTTAGCTCGACTTATCAACTGGGGAATTTAAACTACCCACAGCACACCTATATGTTTTCGTTGATTATTTCTATTGTTAGATATCTATTAGGAGCTTCGCGCCTTGACGCAACGATCTAACCTAACCTAAGTAGATAGACTCATAACCGATGAGTCTATTTACTAAGGTTAAGTTAGAGGCTCCTAATAGACTAAGTACACAGAATAGGAGCTCCGCGAAGGTTTGCTAAAATTTAAATTCCCGATGGCTCATGAGCAGCGTAGTTGTGCCGTGGGTCAGTGAGGATCCGATAGGACTTTTTCAAACCGACAAAATAATTGATGGTATTGGTAAGATTGTTATGGTTCTGCTTTTCAGTAATGCTGACTAAGTAGTTCCAATATGCTGACTGGCAGTCAGTAAATGTATCAGCCCTAGTAGTAAACTAACGCCGAACTTACACTTGTAAGAAAAAAAAAATTAGTTGCATTAGGTACATTGCGTTGCCGTGAAGCGACTAGTTAAAAGTAGACGATCGAGCGTCATCGTCACAATCCTACTCCTACTTAAAGCAACATACATTTTTTTTCTTACTACCTACGCCTGAAATAGCACACCAATATTATCAATGTGATAGTGCTTTGTTGCTTTGTCCTTCCCTCACGCAGCAATGGGCCGAAGAATCAACGTGATTTTGCTTGGGTATGATGTTTGAGGACTGAGACGTGGTCCCTTCCAGTGAAAGAAGATGATACTTAAGTGTTAAGAAGTTTGAAGGTCGCTCAAATGGCAATGGAAAGAGCTATGCTTGGGATTGGATTATCGTTGTGAGATCGAATCAGAAATGAGGAGAGCCGTAGAAGCACTAAAGATACCGAAGTACCTCAGCAAATGGCACACCTTAAGTGGCAGTGAGCGGGCACCAATTGCTCGCAGAACTGATGGCCGTGGAGGTCGTAAGGTTCTAGAGTGACGACCGCGTACCGGAAGGTGAAATATTACAAGGTGGACGGACGATCTGGTAAAGACTTTGGCAGACGTTGGCTACAGGTAGCGCAAGACAGATCGTCGTAGAGATCCTTGGGGGAGGTCTATGTCTAGCAGTGGACGTCTTGCAAGTGTCAAAGTTCAAAGTTTCCGCGGGACAATACGTCCAAGCGCAGGACGCACACAAAGTTACAGCTAACGGACAGTTTAAAATAAATTGTAACATTGCGTGTTGTGGATGCAATACAAAAACACTAATGACCACATTCGGTAAATTATACATAGAGGGCAATTGATATAATTTGTTTTGAACTGAAATAGGTGCCTCAATTTTCCTAAATACGTTCAATGATTTTGAACTGGCTGAAATTGCAAAGAATCAAGGCTTCTATCGGTCACCACGAAGCTTACGAGGGCTGTTTGATAAGTACCCGTTTTCTAAATATATTAATATCACTTGCCGCAAATAAGTATACCACCTTTTTAAGCCATTTTTCAGAGGCGGGATAATTAAAAAAAAAATGGCATTCTTTTGTTTTTTTTCTCATTCGACAACGATTCAGTGAAGGCGTGAACTTAAAATTGTTAAAATTGAGAAAGAACAGTATCGGTCTGTAATTAGATTCTTATTTTTGGAAAGAAAAACATGTGATGAAATAAAAGTAAGAATGCAAGCGGTTTACCATGAATGTGCTCCTTCTATGACAACCGTCAGATATTGGTATAACGAGTTTAAGCGGGGGAGAACAACCGTCTTTGATGAGGATCGCTCAGGCCGGCCAGTTGAGGTGACTACAGACGATATGGTTAAGAAAATTGAAAATATCGTTTTAGCCGACCGCCGAATTAAACTTCGAGAAATCGTTGATGCTGTAAACGTTTCAATCGAGAGGGTACAACACATATTAGAAGAAAAATTGGGTATGAAGAAAGT
The DNA here is from genome assembly GCA_963691665.1 of Clepsis dumicolana. Classification (NCBI taxonomy): domain Eukaryota; kingdom Metazoa; phylum Arthropoda; class Insecta; order Lepidoptera; family Tortricidae; genus Clepsis; species Clepsis dumicolana. The sequence goes on along the minus strand of OY829521.1, from coordinate 4,640,846 downwards.
TTCGGCGAGGTGGGTGCCGCGTTTACTCACGGAGGAGCAAAAACGGAACCGACTGACTACTTCGGAGCAGTGTTTGGCCGTGTTCAAACGTAACCCGAAGGAGTTTCTGCGTCGTTTCGTGACCGTGGACGAAACGTGGGTCCACCACTACACCCCGGAAATGAAAGAGCAGTCGAAGCAGTGTATTTTACCGGGTGAACCTGATCCAAAGAAAGCAAAAACCGTCCCATCATCTGGAAAGGTCATGGCGACCGTTTTTTGGGATTCGCAGGGTATTATACATATTGACTATTTAGAAAAGGGAAAAACAATAACAGGGCAGTACTATGACAATTTATTGGATGAATTTGACGCCGTGTTGAAGGACAAACGACCCCATTTAAAAAAGAAAAAAGTACTGTTTCATCACGACAACGCCCCGGCTCATTCGTCCAGAGTTGTGACGGCTAAATTAGCACAGTTACGCTACGAACTATTCTCTCACCCCCCGTATTCTCCAGATTTGGCCCCATGCGATTTCTTTTTGTTTCCCAACCTAAAAAAATGGCTCGGTGGCAAGCGATTTGGATCAAATGACGAAGACATTGCCGCCACAGAGGCCTATTTTAATGACTTTCCAAAATCATACTTTTTGGATGGTTTATTGAAGCTTGAGTATAGGTGGAACAAATGTATAGAGTTAAAAGGTAACTACGTAGAAAAATAAATGCATGTATACAAAAAAACATGTTTTTTTTTTCATAAACGGGTACTTATCAAACAGCCCTCGTATATGATAACTTGTAAAGGTAAGGATTGATTACTCGCATCGGTCTGATTCGCTATAAAAAGGCAATGCATTTGTTTACATATTTAACGGTATTTATATACCTATGTACAACAATAGACGGTTAGAAAAAGTCCTGAAGTCTCATTCTACCTACAATCGCTCCAGGCAGTCGGTCGTTGTGTTACAGCTCTCCAACGCCAATATGACACTACATTTAATGACCGACTGGATTCAGTAATCCACCCTCCACTGTACTTTATAATAATTATAAATCCTTTCCAATACTAAACCTAGGCTCAAAATTATGACACCTATAAATGACAAAGTATTATTTCGGTAGAAACGTTACCTTAGAATGGGAACTAACGAACCTGACCAAATTGGAAAAGTTGAAAAACCTCGACATTTTAATTCAAAAGTTCAATCTCTCAAAAATGGCTGAACACACCGCTACGCTAGAACCACCGCTAGTAAACCTGCTTCCAAATAAAAAAAACCGCATCCAAATCGTTTCACCCGTTTATAAGCTACAGTGCCACAGACACACACACATAGCGGTCAAGAAAACTTATAACACCCCTTTCTCCGTCGGGGGTTTAAAGGACCCTGTTAGCACATCGACAGGATCTAGTAGGCTATCAGCTGCACAATACCCAATTTGCTTCAACCAGGGTCATCTTTACATTCCCCAACTATTTGTCCTTCAACTGTCGATAATTACTAGTATTATGAAAAGCTCACCTTCACATAATCGCGTGCTGTCCGAGCGCGGATCGAACCCACAATGCGGCGGCGGGGGCGCAGGCTCGCGTCACGGTGGTGACCTTTTGTCCACGAGGTATGGGCCCACTGTTGGACACTTAACGGCAGATTGCGCCTAGTATAGTCGGCCTCTGGAGTAACTGGACACTTCACTATGTCAAACTACTCAAACTTTTTTTTTATACGACATGGAAGACAAACGAGCAAATGGTCACCGTGTGGTAAGTGATCACCACTGCCCATAGGCACGCGCGACCCCGGCGGGGCTTGCAGATGCGTTGCCAACGTAGAGCGCTAAGATGAAATGCCTCTTGTGCCCGTAATTACACCAGCTGTCTTACTCTCCACACCGGAACACAACAGCGCAAGCACTGCTGCTTAGCGGCAACTTTGATGGTAGGTATTGTTGCAGTCACATTACATACATATACAGGCGGCGTAATCCGTTGTCTTGGTTTTCTAAATTTAGCTGGGGCTTCAATTACAACTCGATAAATTTTTTTGTCCAAAATAACGCAACAAAATCCGGTCCGATATATTGATGCATCTATCTGGATTTGTAAAATGGAAACTCGCCGCGCCTAACGGTTCGTATTTAAAATAAAATGGGCCGCAACAATGACAATGCGTACACGCATGCGCGACTGTCGCGAATCGGAACCGAGCCCCCGGCCACCGCTAATTACCTTATATGTGGACCATACAATAATGTCATACACACATCGGTGAAAACCAATCTATACACTAACAATTAGGTTGATGACTGAAGAAGTCGAAATAAAATCAGACCGCTAATGCCTATACTCAGGCATCTCGTTACTTTAAAAAAAAACATTCCGACGAATTGAGCATCTCCTTTTTTTGAAGTCGGTTAATAAATAAAAAGCCTGCTTCAGCTAGTTTCACTATAAAAGGGTTTCGACCATTCATTTCGAATGGCACTTAGAAAATTTGTAGGTTTAACACATAATAGCGACATTTATGGGAGCTTTTTCATCTAGTTCGTAGATGGCGCTATTGTGTCAGAGCACGACAAAAGATGGCTAAAATGGGTAGCTTTAAAATAAAACATGAAATCGAATTATTAGTACATATTTATTCTATAAAACATAATACTATTGATGTATAGTTAAGTTTCATTTGCACAAATAAATGCGAACCACGACATTACAATGTGACCATAAATAACAGAAATGCGTAAAACTAGCGTTTAATACGTAGAAAATAAAAGCGTTCTTTCAGAACTGTGGTTAAGGCATTAGCACAAGACCGGAATTGTTGGTTTTTCGCCGGAACCGAACCAGCGGCGACTCCGGCAACATGTTCGTGGCCCATATATGGTGCACGACCAACTACCGCCGGCCGACCGTGTCCCATATAAGAGTCTCCAAATAGTAAGAACGTGTTAAACCAAGCCGACGTGCAACCGACATTATTCCTGGTCTTACAATTATGTGAAAGCTAAGTTACTTAATAATATGTACCGAGAGATGGATATTTATTAAAAAAAGACTTAAGTTTATTCGAATAATCATAATGGTATACTACACTAGTATCCCACGGGAAACTATTAATCAAGGAAATTGTCCTTTCTCATTTACCATCATACTCTTACCACTATCTTATTTAATTTGATAAGACAGAGACAATGAATTCGATTACGATGGCGCGTACGTTAGACTGAGCTACTGATGGGTAAAGTTGTGTCACCGCTGTCAATGAATGGGACTGTGATGACGACTGCAATATTAATAGTGAGTGAGTGACGTGGATGATAGAGGGTCTGTCTCCCTCCCACACCGGCGACACAACTTATACTTCCTTATTACAGCGTTCAGCGCAGCTGCTTTCCAGCGTATTTTTCTAATAAATATCCTTCTAAAGACTCGGTACAACGGATATTTTAAACTCACAATAAACATTTAGATGCCTAACGAGGACAAAGAGAAAAAGGTGTAATTAAAGTCATCATATTCTTTTAAAAGTCTGACGAATGAAATACAAAAATTCAACTGATGAATGGAAAAAAAATCGACAATTTTGCAGCACCATAATTATTCTGATTCATCTATTCTCCTCGTTATATTTCTAAATACCTCTTTAGAAAGGTTTTGCTGTAGGCGAAAAATTCACTTTGAATTAGCGACATCTAGCGCTGTAATCTGTAACGAGCAACAACACGGCAAATGGCGTGTGGTATGAGATGCGAAACTTGCTGACGCGCTAACTCGTAGAGTTGTCGATAGATGTCTCTGATTTGAACTGCCTAGTACCAAAGGTGCTTTATCTAAAAGTGAACACTGACGTCCTCCGTTGGGCCAATAGAAATAAACGATAACGGTCTTACTCACAGAAATCAATTAATATTAAATTGATAGTTAGTGACAATTGTAGCGGCTGGACATATTAATGTTATCACTATCACGGCTTTATTAAACAGAGTCCCACTAATAGTTGTGACGTCATTACTCCACCAACCTCGTGATAGAGTTGAAAGCGATTCACACACTGACACCGCGCCTAGTATGGCAGAAAAATAGTAGAAAACAGGAACTAAAACTTGTCATACAAATTTACTGCCATATTTAAGCAATTTACGTCAAAATGTGACAGACATGAAGAAAGTGGCGCACTCATTTAATTTCTACTTTTTTTTGCCAGGCTATACAATGGCGGGTCGCGTTGCAGTGTGCCAATCGCCTAAAAGGTGTGACCCACGGCGATCATTACCGCGAGCCTGACTGTACACTCACAAGACCGCGGTTTGGCAGTAATCCACGTTATAATCGTCCCACAATAACTCTGCATAAGATATTAATTGGCAACCCAGAAAAATCACGCTGTGGTAATACTTTTTTCATGTCACTCAGACATTTCTTTAATTAAAAATAATAATGATAGTAGCAATCAAAAGTTCCTGTTTAAATATGGTTCTGTCCATTGGAGGAGAATTTTGCTTGTGTTCAGTAGGTTTTGCCGTTGTACGGTAAAAAAAAACTAGAAAACGAAATATGAGAGGTATTTTAATGGTGGATGGTGAATGAAGAATTACCTGTTTAATGTTTAATTTAATCATAAGTTCAAAACGCGTTATTTGACTACAAATCAGTGTTGCCATTCACAAACTTTAGATTTCTACTGTTGTCAGTTCGTTGCAGAGTTATCGTGGGACGACTATAGAGCTTTACTGACAAGCCTACAAAACCGCGGTAAAACTCGCCCGTCTATCACACCCCTTGGAGAATAACGCCATTATTCATAAACATCACTCAAGCTTCCATTAGTTAAAATAGGTTTTATCTTCTTACCAACGGAAATGTCAATGAGACAAAAAAGGTGAAGTTTAACGGCATTTAAGTTTAAATAGGTTTATGAATAAGGGAGCAAAGGTTGTACGTCAGGATCGTAGCAAGTGGAAGTCCGTGGTCTCTGCCTACCCCGCCGGGAAACAGGCGTGCCTGTATGTATGTATGAATAATAGGGTAACACCCCAGACCCCAGGCACTGTTCCATCCAACCCCCAGCGGGCCGTCAGCATGTCAGCGCCAGTAACGTTACTCCACGCCCCCCATGCCCCCCATGCCCCCCATAGCCGAGGGCGGCGGCGGCGCGGCGGGGTCATTGGCCTTCTTCTTGGACCCGGACACGATGTCATCAATCCGGAGCAGCAGGATCGCCGTCTCCACCGCCGTCTTGTATACCTGGGAAGGGAGTTCGAGTTCAGTTTAACAGTGTAATTTCGCGGGTGGTAGGATCTTGTGCGAGGTCGCTACCACCATCTTACTCGCTAATCCTGCCGGTAAGCAGCAGCGCTTGCACTGTTGTGTTCCGGTGTGGAGATCATTTTCATCTTAGATCTCTAGGTTGGCAACGCATCTGCGAACCCTCCCGGGGTTGCGGGTGTCTATCTGCAAGCCCCCCGGGGTTGCGGGTGTCTATGGGCAGTGATGATCACCTAGCATCAGGTGACCCACTTGCTCGTTTGCCTTCCTCGTTGTATAAAAAAAAAAATAACTGACAATTGCAAAGTTGGTGAAATGGGGCCGGGTGTCTCAGCAAATTTTGGCCTTGCAACTCTGGCCCAAATACCTTGGGACGACACCGTCAATCTGTTTTATGCTTTCCCGATTCTCACACATACTAATAATATTAACCTCGACCTTTCGACGGCGTTGCACTGTAAATTTAAGATAAGATTAACTCCCGACAGAATTCGTTTAGGTTCACTTTGTCCAAATCCCCATTCTGTCAACTTCCTAGCTCGTCAACATCGTCCAGTGTCCCCATCTTAATTCATTAATTTATTGCGTTTCATGTTGTACATAACACCACCACCAACTCCAACACTTTCACTTGTTATCCACTTTCTCAACCCGTCCACTTTAGCTTTATTCATATCCAATAACGAAATGTCGAGCGCTAGTCCTTCAGATGTATGCGACTAACCTGCAGCTTGACGGCGAGCGGCTCCCAGATGCCCTTGTCGGCCATGTCAACGATCTCGCCGGTCTCGCCGTCGATGCCGGCCGCCGAGCCCGCGCCGCCCGCCGCGCCGCCCGCCGCCGCCGCCGCGTGCCGCGCGCGCAGCGCCGTGAGCGTACGGATCGTGTTGGCGCCGCAGTTCTGCGCTAGCGTGCGGGGGATTATCTCTGGAGAGATAAGGTTACTTATTAACTCAACATTACATACATTACAGACTATTCTTAATTATTAATACATTATTAACGTTCGCTAAGGATGTATGACCGCGTGAGCCGCCTGAACAACAGCAAATTTTATTGCCAACTCTGTCTTTTACTCTGGAAAGGAGAGTTAAATTCAAAATCATGATATCCGACGTTTATCCAAATCCTCGAGACATTCACTGCCATTCTGCAGACTCATACGCCCTTGCCAAGACTATTTAATTAAATGACGAATTGAAAATATCTTCCGAAACATTAATTATTCCGTTCTCGTTCTATCAATATTTTTTACACTAAAACGGACCGGAATAACAGAATCCCATTGAAGACAATTTTTAACAGACTTCAAAGGAGGAGGTTCTATGTTCCACTGTATGTTTTTTTTTGTTAAAAATCGTAGCAGATGCTGAAATCAGCCACAATCAGGCTAATCTTGCATAATGGTCATGCTAACCGAGCGCCTGCGCCACGGCGCGGTACGGCGTGTTGTGCGCAGAGTTGGCCGCCAGCGCCTGCGACACCGCCATCTCTACCGCGCCACCGCCCGCCACCAGCCGAGGGCTCAGCACCTGCAAACATGACAATAGTTACAAGCAACACTACCACTGGCGCGCCGTGGCGACCCGCGGTCCGCCTTGCCGCACCCCGCGCACCCCCGAAACGCACACAGCCAAGAGGTCGTTTACTGCACAGTTGCACACATGCGTCAGTATAGTAAAACCCCTCTTTCGCGTAAGGAATAAAAAAAATTACTACCTACCACAAACACTTTTGTACTACACTGATGGCTATCGCGAGTCAGAAATCTGCTAGAAATCATCTGAGGTCTATCTGTCATTCTCCGCCAATGAGAGACAAGCTACTGGCCTATGATCGATTGATGGAAATGGACATGTGTCCATAGCGGATTTTTTACTCGCGATGACAACAATTATGATTAAAACTGTTGGGTACTTCGGAATGCAAAACTTATATTAACCAGGTTAAACGTATTTTAGGAATTCGTATTTACCAAATTCTTGGCGACGTGCAGGGCGTCCTGTAGATTCCTTTCGATCTCGTTCAGCACGTCCTTGGAAGCACCGCGGAGGAGAATCGTGCACGCCTGGGAAAGCACCAATCACATTTAATTTGGGATTTAGTTTCTTTAGAAATCGACACAGAACATTCGCCTTCTACGGCCAAACAGTGATTGGGTAAATATAAAATATGAGAAATAATCAACGCTTTAAGTGCCCACTATGAAATAAATTGCACAGGGGGGCTAGCACGACTGGCTGCGACTTTGTTTGTCGCGCGAGATCACATTACCCGTCCTGTTGCACTCTGAGTGGCAGAAAAGGACGCGCAGTTGTTCTTGCGCGAGATAGAAGTCGCACTGTGAGTTGTGCTAGAACTACAGCTATGAAGTGTCTGGAAGGAGACAAATGCTAGACTTACTTGTTTGTCACACGCAACAAGAAAGTCTAGAATTTTTCTCTAACGATTAACATTGTCAATAAGGAGTCGTCCATTAATCACGTGAGGCTTGAAAGGGGAGGGGGGAGGGGTTTGAGAAAAATCACGAAATGTCACAAGGTTGTAGTAACATATCACGCGTATTTATTTTTACATTATTTTTATGCCAATCAAAAACCAACCTTTCTGTCTAGACTTTTTATCATTTTTAATTTCAGAATAAAATAAGATTATACTTTATACCTGTATTTAAGATAACATTCTAAAAAAATTAAGATTTTTTTGTAGATACTAAAAGTACACGTGATGTTGGGTGGGGGGTGGAGTGGTAGTATTAAACCTCACCATGTATCACCAAGGGGGAGGGGGAGGGGGGGTTAAAAAATGCTTAAAAAAACATCACGTGATTAATGGACGGATTGACTTCATAGCGGCGGGCACTGTAGTAGCCGGAAACTATTACTACTGTGTACTAGTGCCTCGCGCATAAACAAGTTCGTGTCTTGCATATAAACCAAGGACCATAAAACCAAGAGGACTGCCAGTGTCTATACGATGCCACGTTCCTTTGAATTAATAGCTTAAAAAGCCTACTGTAGCTAGTTTTACTAGGGAGGAGCCTCTGTACCATTCATTTGGTATGACATTTAGACCTCTGGCTAACACAATAACGCCACCTAAATTCGTTTTTTCTTTCAGTTCATAGATGGCGCTATTGTGTTAGCCAGAGGTCTAAGTGTCATACAAAATTAATGGTACAGAGACCTCTCTATAGTCAAACTAGCTACAGCAGGCTCATTATTTTACAGGAACGCGACATTGTATAGCCATTGGCAGTCCTCTTGGTTTTATCGTCCTTGCGTCCATACTAAGCGAGGCATGCACACCGAGGCACCTTTGACCAAAGTCAAAAAAAACAGACTCTCAGCGGCTCGCCGTGTCATGCTCGCGAAAAGTGCGCGAGGCGAGTACGAATTTGACCAAATGGGCGAGCCGTGCGTGCCTCAACCAGAGGCTGCCTCTAACTTTGAAGGTGGTAGGACCTTGTGCGAGGTTCGTCTGGATCGCTACCACCATCTTACTTGATAATCCTGCCGCTAAGCAGCAGTGCTTGCACAGTTGTGTTCCGATGTGGAGAGTAAGACAGCCGGTGTAATTACGGGCACAAGAGGCATTTCATCTTAGTTCTCAAAGTTGGCAACGCATCTGCGAACCCTCCGGGATTGTGGGTGTCTATGGGCAGTGATGATCACTTACCATCAGGTGACCCACTTGCTCGTTTGCCTGTCTCGTCGTATCATCTCCAGCCTTTTTTTACGTCCCACTGCTGGGCACAGGCCTCTCAGAATGAGAGGACTTGGGCTACAGTTCCCATGCGGGCCCAGTGCTGATTGGGAACTTCACACACATCATCGAATTGCTTCCCAGGTATGTGCAGGTCTCCTCACGATGTTTTCCTTCACCGAAAAGCTCATGATAAATTATAAATGTGTTTCTAAATGCAATTTGTGTTCTCGTCGTATAAAAAAATAATAATAACTCGTATGCAGCCCCAGACGTACCTTGGGGTTCTTGCAGTCGGTGACGAAGGTGAAGTACTCGTCGCCGATCTTCTTGACCTCGAACTTGCCGGCCAGCGTGCCCACGTCGCTCTCCCGCAGCTCCTCCGTGCGGTTCACGATGGTGGCGCCGCACGCGCGCGCCAGCCGGTTGTTGTCCGTCTTGCGCAGCCTGCGAAAGGGTACAAGTTCCAAACTCAAAAAAAAAAATACATACAGTGGAACGTAGAACCTCCTCCTTTTTTGAAGTCGGTTAAAAATAAAACACGGCATGGTAATAGGGTTGTACAACTGATATAAAACCGATGCCTCTGCCTCTGCGTATTGTTTCTACAATACTTCACGACACGATGGCACATGTGCAAAGTATTAACTTGCGCAAAACATAATAATAATCACAATCGAAAGTAGCGTTCCACAAGCTCAAGCGTCACGAATGTATAACTGACTAATGCGGTGCGTTGGTTTATACTTTTTGCCCCGCCCTCCGTGGTATCTATGTCACCATCATCATCATCATCATGTCAGCCGAAAGACGTCCACTACTGGACATAGGCCTCCCCCAAGGCTCTCCACTCAGACCGGTCTTGTGCTTTCCGCATCCACCGCGTTCCCGCGATTTTTACCAGGTCGTCGCTCCATCTTGTTGGCGGCCTACCGAAAGCTCGTCTCCCGGTCCGTGACGCCATTCGAGGACCTTCTGACCCCATCGGCCATCAGTCCTGCGAGCAATGTGCCCCGTCCACTGCCACTTAAGTTTCGCAATTCTTCGGGCTATGTCGGAAACCTTAGTTCTACTGCGGATGTCATCATTTCTGATTCTATCCCGCGGAGAAACCCCGAGCATAGCCTCTGAGTGACTTTGAGCTTCTCTTCTTTGAGGTATGTGATGGAGCCATTTTTTGGCCTTAGTTACACTTCCATAGATATTATTATTCGTAGGTGACAAGATAAACGGGGACTTTTGACCCGACTGCGTCTCGCAGGTGCATTAGCCGCTGATTGGTATCTGTTCAGACGAGTGACGCTTACCGGCGGATGGCCGTGATGCCGGCCTTGACGAGGTAGTGCTGCGCGAGGTCGGAGACGCCCTTCTCGGTGAACACGACGTCGGGCCGCAGCGCGATCACGTCGGCGCACTGCCGCAGCACGTGCTCCTCCTCTAGCTGCAACAGCTTCGTGAAGTCCTGCCGACACACACTGCGTCGTCACTGGCTAACGCCTTTTCTACTGTTGCCTACTCTCGAAAGGACCAACCCGTGAGAATATTAAGAAATCGCGTATGGGGAGGGGAGTGAAAGAAAATCTCAATCATTAATTTTTTTATCTAAACACATATCATAAGTCCTCTATAGTGCGTTCAGAAACCGTAGAAAATGACCCGCATTGCAGCACGACGATGACTTCGCCGCCAGCGCCCCCCAACCACCACCCCAGCAGTAACAATAAAAAAAACAGTTTACGAAACGTCATACGTCATATTTGTCTATGATTAAAAAAAACAGTCAAATTCGTGACAGGTATGGGTATGATATGCCTTCGGCTTCTGAACCCATCTTAGAGTACTTATAATATGTGTGTAGATAAAGTAATGTACGCAACTCTGCATAATTAGGCCTTAAAACACTCATTATATGTATAGCAGTTGCATAAACTACTATAAATTCATATTTACTCTGCTTTGCGTGCGGGACGGAGACAGACACCACCGAACATTGCGAGCGACGTATGCGTATAATTTTAGAAAAAACCGGAGAAATTATTGTACCCCAGAAGGTCGAGAGGCTAACCATTATTACCGGAGTCTCCCGGGCAAGCCGGGAGGATTGGGAACCCTAGTTCTGCGCTTAAGGCGTGCCAGTATGGACGACAATGGGAGGGCGGTAGGAACTCGTGCGGAATGTTCCAGAAATGAGTATGAAATGAGGAATTGTTTTAAGAAAATTAAAGAAAGAAAACCAAGTTATTGTTCATTATTTTGTAAGGAAGCTTATAAAATTTGATGTTTTTCGGATAATAAATACAGCATGGTTGCAAGCGGAAAAATAGGGGTGACTATAGATTTTGTTTCCTCTACTTACCTTTTGTTAAAATAGATTTCAAGGAAAACTAAATTGCTTCTCACGTCTAGCAGATTATGATAATTTCATTTCACAAAAATACAAAGAAGGACTTCTGCTTGTAACTTGTAGCTTTATAAAACACGGCCCTGGAATGAAGTCAGTCGCGGGGGAAGCGAGAGGCACAGCTCTGACTCCGAGGGTAAGCTACATTTTCTCTGTTTTTCTGTGTATTCATGTTTTAGTAAGTGTTTAAAAAAATACAAAAAGATACTCCAGCAGCCTTATTGTCTAATTCGCTCGGAATGACAATCGCGTTCATTTTGTATGGGCTGACAATTAGTATTGAAATAAGATTAATTTTTGCCTAAACCATGCAGAACCTTTTTTACCAGACCTATACGATGTTGAGATCTAGATTGTTACTGTCTGGGCATCTTTACAATGCCGCACAGAAATAGCAATGGTCATAATGCTGAGAGGGATCCCGTTCAACATCTATGTTCACTTGTTTTAATTGTTTTATTATAATTATTAACTGTGTATGGTGAATAAATATTTTTTTAATACAATTGCTCAAAAAGTAGCATTTTTTGTAGCTACTTATCATGCAGTCAGTTATATTTTTCGTACTAGTGCTTTTTACTTCTCCAAGGCGCCGGCGGCACCGGGCCGCCTACACCTTCCTCCTCCCCCCCGACAGGGCCGCCCCCGCCGGCCCACCGTCTTTGGTTTTATTGTAATTTTTTCGCAAATGTATTAAAAAACGTCGTTTGGTACACGTGCGGAAGTGTCATTTCCACTCGTCCTGAGTCTCGATCCTCGCCTCACGGCTCGGGCCTAGACACCCCAGGTCTCGTGCATAATGACATACTTTCCGCACTTACTCATCAAAAAGTACTATTCTTTCTTTCTTTACCTGTTCGCCAGCAATCTCGATGTTGGTCTGGCTCTCCCCCTTCTTATACTCGAGTGGGCAGTCCAGCAGCACGATGCGCGGGTTGCCGACGTGGCGCCGCATCTTGGGGTGCGTCACGTCCTTGTTGATCATGACGCCGTTCAGGACGCGAGACTCTTCCACCGTGCCGCCGGGGATCTTCTCTACTTTCGCGTAGCTGAATATAACAAAATACTTTATGAGTTAGTACAAACATAGTCCCTTCAACTTTCAAGGTTGTCGCACACGTAACCGGTCGACACCGGATCGGCGCCGTCAACCAAACAAAAGCAAGGCGAGGCGATGCTGTTCCGATGCCGATATGTGTGCGTTACAGTATGGAGTTTCTTACAAAGAATATAGAACATGTTCAGGTGGTGCAGATCTGGTGCCGAGCGGTTACGGTTTTAACGAGGTTTGAGTGCACCAAAAGTGATAGTCACTTTTCAGCCTCATGGGAAACTTCAGACTTCAGAGCTCTCACCCAGAACAACAACCTTCTAACCTCAAATCATACTCACTTTTTGATGTCCACCTCAACTCGTCCGTTCTCATTGATCATGACCGTGCTGACTGCCTCAAGCGCAATGTCTACGGCCAAGTCTGCCCAGCGCCCAATGTACTTCGTGCCCACGCAGGAACGGATCTGAAAATTAAAGAATAGACTCAATACCCAAGTTAAAAGTTACTGTTTGCAGATTAAGGACCTGTTTTACCACCCTCAGGTAAGTTATATCTAAACAAATAAATGTGATGTCATCTCTTAGTTCTAATAAACAGAGACGGTGACAGATAGGTATTCTGTCAGATATAAATTATTGGAGGGTGATAAAACAGGTTGTTGATGTATTAGTTTGTCATACACATTTAAATCTCATGTATTGTCATTTATCACAAAAACTATAGCTAGTAAAAATTTGCACATTAGTTTACATTACCATAGCCGTGCCCACCACTTGTGGTTTAGTATGGGGCAGTCCTTAAGACACCAAAAAAGAATAACTACAGTTGAATTCAGAAATGGTTTTACATGTGAGTGTTTACATATGACCTTGACATAAGATTGATTTTTGCCTGATCTGTGGAAAAACTTTTTTCACTACAGCTATACAACAACCACAAAATTCCAAATAAACCTTGTGGAAAAAATTATCTACATACCTACATGACGGTGAAAACCGCATCAAAATCCATTTAGCAGTTTTGAGTTTTGTTTTATACTAATGTGGGACATTTTCATTTAACTTGTGCTGCACATGACGTCTTAATGGTCAGTTTTGTGACGAAATGTATTGTACCTGACTAGCACCATGACAACTGCTAACCATAGTTAACTAATTAATGATTAACTGAAAACACCCAGTAATGACAGTATTTACTCAGATACTTACAACTTCCTTCATCTTTTCCTTATCATTCATGTCAATAGGAACAGAGATCTTGTCCTGCAGCAGTTTGACAGCATCCTCAAGCGCCTGTCGGTACTCCCTGATGATGACTGTAGGGTGGATGTTCTGTGTGAGGAACTGCTCAGCAACCGCCAGCATCTCACCCGCTAGGACGATTACTGATGTGGTGCCATCACCAACCTGAGAAGTCAAGAGCTTACTTATATTGAGAGACACAAATACATAACACAACTATTACGTCTTTATATTAGTAATTAAGGTAACAACTTTGGATTCCTTTTGAAAAATACTGCAGACAATGGTGGAGTCTGAAATTTGGCATAAAGTTTACATGGAGAAGTGAAGATAGCTATTTTAATGGTACCATACCAAAGAAGGAAAAAAACTAAAACCTTATAGATTATCTTTTACCTTCATAAATTGAGGGAAATAATTTTGGTGGAGTGTCATTGGACAGGTCTTTAGAACTATCACAGCTAAGTTGGCTTTACATGTTAACAAACCCCTTCGAGTGGCAGGTCCTACCACCGCAAACCGAATCGAACCGGGAGAAGGTTTCCACCACTCTAAAGTCCACCATTTGACCAACTTATATGTAATATGTATATAGTAAAGTTAGATGTGCTACGACTATTTCGTAACAGCTACGGAACCTTATCGTGGACGAATCCGACACGCTCTTGGCCGCTTTTTTTAATTCAATTACTATCACTAGTACAAATAAATAGAGAAAGAATTAAATAAAGATATGTGTCTTTTACATCTGTAAAAGAAATCATTTTTATTGATATAGTTCTTTTGTATTTGTTCACAAGAGAGTTTGCATGCTGGTGACCAAACAAAGGGACAATGGAAGTGGAAGTAGCTCTAAGCGACATGAAGTTTGCTTGTAGGTATAAGGTTGGTCATTGTTATTGAACTAGCACAAGCCCAAAACTTCTGCTAGTCGAATCGACTAATCCAAGTGACTTGAAAATACCAAATAAGGATAATTAAAATTTCTAACCTCTTCATCCTGTGTTCTGGCGATTTCAATCATGGATTTAGCGGCTGGGTGTTGCACTGTGATCTCACGGAGAATAGCGTTGCCGTCGTTTGTCATCACGATGCCTCCCATCGGATCCATCAACATTTTCAACATAGCCTGAGGTCCGAGGCATGTTCGAATAACGTCCGCTATAGTCTAAAATACACACAAAATAAACAATATTATCAATGAAATCGGTTTTTAATGGCGGAAATGATAAGTTTAATTCGATTTAAGCACATATTCACCTTTCCAGCGTTAATATTTTCGAGCTGAACCTTCCGGCCGGACTCACGTTTTGTGTTTTGACCTGAAATGGTGATTCAATGAACAATTAGATTGCAAGTTTTGGAGGAAATTTATAAGCTTATATGAGATGACACTTACTCAAAACTAAAATGGGCTGTTGACCATACATTTTGATACAACTTATGTGAAATAAAACGTGAATGTCTTAACAATTCGAACAGAAGTTCAACAAATTTTAGAAAGAAAATCGCGTGGTGACTAATGTTGCCAGATTAATTTTAAAATCGAGAAATTAAGGACAGTGTTGCAATCGTTTTATTATGAATTCTGTGTTAATTAATAGTGAAATAAAACCATATCACTCCGTACGTAAGTCGAGTTTAGCCCAACATGTTTTATTTCACTATGATTCTTGTTGTTTTGTATTAGAAAATATTGTTAAGGCAAAAAATATTATATGGTTATGATGTTCACCTACGTTAATTTATATTTTACTGTTGGCGACATTGTGTAAACTGTCAAACTTTTTTTTAAGAGGTCAGTCAACAGGCTCCAGATTCTTGTAAATTCAGTCGCATATAATGTTATCTAATAATTATTTTAAAACTGAAAATGGCACCATTATGGTTACTAAAGGAGATCTAAGTAGATAAGAACTCGCTAGACTTTTGACCTTTATACTGAAAATGGTCGAATGGAATAATACCTGAGAATATGAATGACACATGACAGCGGCGCCACCATCTTTGCGAAAGTGCAATGTACCATTGATCTCTACTCTCTAAGTAGTAGTCTGTGGTCTAGTCTGCGGTCGGTCTTTGGTTGGTTTGTGGGCGACCGTCGTCCAACCAAAGAGAATTTAGATAAATCATTGCGTTGAAGCCGTCGTCTATAAAATAAGTAAATCGTCTATAAACTCTAAAGCTGAATATTTTTAGGTTAGAACTCAGAACACATGGCGTTGTTGGCAAAATTACGAACGTAAGTATCCAATCTAAACTCCGTTTTTTCCCGTTTCTGCTAAACTCCGTTTAGTTGATGTATTTTTTACTGGTTGTACTTATGGATCTCGTTGTTTTTCTATCGTACAGTTCGTTATCCTATGTTTACGATGTGTTTATTAGCTGTGATTCCCTGAAATATGGGCATCACTAAATAAAAAATCTAAAATGGCTTTCTCCCTAAACTCCGTCGTAGGTGTTTTCTGGTCGGAGTTTAGAAAATTAAACGAAAACCTCATTGTATTGTATATTTATAAGCGTCCATTATTATACTATAATAACATGCTGATTGGTATTAAGTACAATGGGGACCCAAGTGGGACCCAATAATGTACAGCCAGTAGCTAATAAGTAGTTGTACTAGTGTATCCATTTTGGTTTCCGATTATCAGGTCGTACATTATCATGTCATGGTCGCGCATTATTACAGCGTACCTGCAAGGTTTTGCACGCGCTAATAATGTATGATCTGATAATGCACGATCTAATAATGTACGACCTGGGCCGTGTTTTATAAAGCGACAAGTTACAATTTACAAGCTGAAGTCTCATTCTATCACGTTTTATTAGAAAGAGACTTCCGCTTATAAATTGTAACTTGTAGCTTTAAAAAACACGGCGCAGATAATCGGAATCCAATCTTGACTTGAATATTTAAGACTTACTTCCTTGTGATGCTGATATCATAAGTATTAAATACGAATAAAATAAATGAAACGTGGAAAAACAAGTTGAGATGTTACAGATAAATAATGTAGGTAGGTAGGTATTTTCACATTTTGTTTTTATCGTTTAAATAATGTACTTACAGTAAGGCTCTAAATGGCAGCCATTTGAGCGTCTGGCTCAGGAGAGCCCCTTAAGTAAACATCCAAGACCTGAGACAAAGTAAACATTCGTATTCATCATACAAATAGCTGCCCCGACCGGGGATCGAACCCGCTTCATAGTCAAGGTCTCTAACCACTATAGGCTATCCGATCGTCAAATACTTTTTTTATTCAGTTTTTAGATTCTCCTGAAAAGTCGATATATTTCATGATAACGTTTTGTTTTTCTTTAATTATCACCTAATTTTTAAAGCATAAAAGTACCTTTTTAAAACTTTTCCCAGCCTTACTTTTTCCTGCAGATAAATAGAATACCTACTTAAATAATTACTTTTATAAACTATTTACTATAGTTTTTTTTATTTCCATGTACTTAGAATGCCGAAGGTAAAAAAAACTAAGGCCGAGGTATTAGAGTACGTCAAAGAGGCACAACGTCGACGTAGAGAAAATATAAAACAAGATCCTGAACTGTACGCGAAAGCTAAGGAAAAAGAACGAAATCGATACCACCGACGAAAGAGTGAAGGAAAAATACTCCTAATAAATCAAGTATCGCCTCAACAAAGAAATGTTATCAGGAAGAGAAACAGAGATGCCTTTAGGGCGTTTTACCAAAGAAAGAGACAACAAGAACAAGTAGAAACTATCGAGGATGTGTGCGTCATAAAAAGCGAGCCGCAGAGCCCGGAGATAGTAATTAATATGCCAGAAGAAGAAAGAGATCCACTAAGGTCTTCTGTGGGACCCGGTCCATCACGCTATAGATTGAGATCAGCTCGCAAAGAAAAATGTACCTCAGAAAGTAAACTCACGCTTTCTAGCTTAACAGAGCATGAATGTACTTCCCTCACAAAACAAACGGCTTCGCCAAATATGTCCTCGTGTCTCTCGCCTAAAGGTTTTAACAAACGACATGAAGAATCTGACGCTCCTTCTGGGACTGACTACGTACAAGCATGCAATACACAACAACCAACAACCAACACAAACGTAAAAGAGCTGATTTCGGAATTTTCAGAGGATATAGACGTGGATGTACATATCTCCTCTTTATGTCCTTCTCCAGTACCCAGTTCTCCAGCAAGTCCCAATAGCTCCACTGCCACATCTTATACAGCAAGTATAGTTCAGACCCCTAAAAGAAAACGAAAAACTATGTCACTATCGCTGAAGTTAAAAAGGATAAAATACCGAGCTAATAAAGAAATTCATCGTCTGCGCCGAAAGCTTTATGAAGCAAATTGTAGAAATGAAAAACTTAGACATCAAGTACATAGGCTGAAAAACATGAAATCGAACAAAGATCACGCTCGGCAAAGAAAAAATAAAATGTCGAATGTGCTTTCTCAAGAATGTGATTTAGGAACACTGACCATCAATGATATAAGTAAAGATGTGGAACATTTCCTAGAGCACGAGGAAAATAGTCGAATATGCGCAGGAAAAAAAGGATACGTATCGTCGCTGGAAAGCGATAATTCTGTAACCCGCTCCCCCTCACCAAAATAGGTTTTTGTGCATATTCTGAGTCGGTTTTTTCTGCATCGATTGGTCTATATCTTATGTTATTACGATGAAAAATAAGTATTTTACAACATTAGTGATTTCTAATATTTATTAGATTATTATCGACCATTTATTAAAATTCTGTAATCCGGTGTATTGTGTCAGTAACTACGGGACTCACTGCAAACTAAGGAAGGTTACGTTATCTCTGGTGCAACTTAAAGCATTTTCGTTTTCGCGTTTTTTTTTATATACATTTGCGCAACTTTCATTTTCTATCTTCTGGATTCTAATGCAAAATAAGTATGTGTCTGCAAGATAAGTAAGTACGTTTCTTTCAAAACCTATGAATATATAAAGGTACCAAAATAAGACAAATAACCAGAGGTATCATCATTTTATATTTTATTATTATAAACTAAATGTGTTTATATTCATACTGATTCAGTTATTAATAAAGTTGTATAGTATCGCGGGGAAAAATAAAAACAAAATACCTATAAGTGTTTTTTTAGTATATTGCAATTAAATAATACTTTGTTCGTAAATGTTCCTTAATGTACTTAAATATTTAGGTCCAATAGATAGACATAATGCGGTAACATCTTTGAATATTTAAAGTATTTTATTCCTTATTTTAGGTACAGGTATAATTTCCTATTTAATACTAAATACATTATGTACAGCAGACTAGATTAATCACATGTTAAGAATAAAAATTCGAGATCCAAAAAATAACTTAAGTATTCAAATAGTAGTAAAAGTACGGCAATTGGAATTATTTTACTAGCTAGCTAGATAGAAGTAGGCTATTTGCCTACCGCAGGCATAACAAAATATTTCGAAGAACCGAAGGAAAATAACCTACTTATACTGGGTAGGTATTTAAAGTATCCATAGAGTGACAGTAAAAAGCTTTGTATTGTCTGTAGTAATATTTACATATTTTTTTACATGAAACATTCATAATTAATAGAAGCATCTATCAATTTGGCTATTGGATATTTGCCTTACAGTCGGTCCACATTATTCTGTCCTCACAATCTCAACCAAGATTGCCCTTTGTCTTTCAATAAGTATAAAACATTAAACCTAATCTATGATATCATCATCCAGATCAGACGACTCAGCCTTCGCATCCTCATCTTTATCAACCTTCGAAAGTTTCACATCTTGACTGCTCTTCAAATTCTCATACACATTTTTCAAATTCTTCATTATGTACGAGGTCCCGTTGACTTTCCCACAAGAACCCCTGTTAGAACCGTGATCGAAGTATTTCGCCGGTACGTCGGTATTCGCTGGTCTTACTGGCACGGAGAACGCTGATACGTGACGCGGCTTCATTCCAAAGTCTCTACCTAGTCGCTTGTCTAGTCCAGACTCTTCTGGTCTTTCCTGACTGATACTATCCACCCCTTCGGCTAAAGCACGCTTCCTGTCATAAATGTGCCCAGAGACGCGTAAATCTATAAAGAAGTTGAGGGGATCCACGCCAAACTGTGAGTTATACAGCGGAGGATACCACATAGGAGGCGGTGGGGGCAGAATGAGATTTGACGGTGGTACGTCAGCTCTCCCGACACAAGGAGACGGCTTCGGCAGTTCTTCTGTGCCTACGTCAACGAACGACGACTGTCGGCCTCCTGGGCCGGGGCTGGTCGGCTTCTGCTCGGCTTTCGGCGATATCCTTGGCGATGGCATCGGCGATGGCTCACGAGCCCGGGGATGTTTGTCCACGGTCAGCTCCAGAGGTACTTCGGGGCGAGTCTCGGGCTCCTTTTTCTCATCTTCATGCTTCGGCCAGTCTCGTCGCCACTCGTCGTTTTCCGCGAAGTATTTGTGCGATCGTCTTTTGAATCTTCTGAAATTAAACAAAACATGTTCAGTCAATTGATTGCGGGATGATTAATTGCGGGTATAAAAGTCATCAGTTTGGTCTATCATACAAACTCGAGTGCACTACTAGTCTGCTACGAAAGTTATCATAATTAAAGCAAATGTAAGGCAATCATAATAAACTAGCTTATGCCCCGCGGCGTTGCCCCCGTGTAATACCTATTTCAAAATGAGCTAGTTCCGTATCCCGTGGGAAATGCGAAAAATCCCTTCTTAAACAGTGCACCTACTCAACGTATATGTTTGCCAGATTTCAAGTCCAGTGGTTTAACTAGGCTGTGCGTTGTCTGTCAGTCAGTCAGTCAGTTAGACACGGGACTGTTTTACAGGTATAAAGGAAAGAAGATTGACGCATTTTTCACTATGACTCCTTTCAAGAGGATTCTCGTCCAGAACTGCCATCTCTAGCTTAATTATAAGCTAAACCAAACCTGTGGTAGTGGGTTGGGCGGCAGCCATGCCTGGCATTGACGAAAGACCGCAGCATCTCGCTGAAGAAGAACGCATGAGGCTGGAGAGGGAACGAGCTGTACAGGTACGGCGGCGTGGCGGCCAGGAGTCGGGAGACCAGCTCGGTGTTCCGCAGCTCACGGACATGAGGCTTCGCTTGTTCCGGGGGTTTATCTTCTTGGACTGAGCTCATCTGTGAAAAGAGGATAAATGTGGTTAAGTACGTCTAAACATTTTTACGGGTTATTTTGTAACACGTTGTATATATATATATAAAAACATATCCGTTTCTTATCGGCCAATGTTCCATAAATTCTTGGCTGGGAAATAATTGACCTTGGGTTAACCGAAGGAGAACTAAACTAAATAAATACAAGCACTCTTACTCATACCTATCAGAGGGTTGAGCAGAGCACGACTTTACGAATGCTGCGTAACATTACAGTTATCGTATCGAGATCAAAAAATCTCATACTAAATTTTAGTTCCAAATACGCTCACGGGCGGGCGCTGTTCCAAACGTCATACAAACTCGATCTCGATACGATAACCGTAACGTTACGCAGCATTCGTAAAGTCGTGCTCTGAGGGTCGAGCACGACTTTACGATCGAGAAACCTCATACTAAATTTTAGTTCCAAATACGCTAACGGGCGGGCGCTGTTCCAAACGTCATACAAACTCGACAACGTTTGCTATTCGATTTTACATGACACATGACGCTGGCCTAATACTACGAAGTGCAAAATACGAACTTCGTATCGTGCGGGACGGCTCACGCCAATATTATTTAACATGAGAGTGAACGGGAAGATACGATACGAACTTCGATTTTCGAATTTCGTAGTAGTCCCTCAGGTTTCGAAAAGTCGTGCTCGACCCTCTGTTATTTTATGTTTTATGTGCAATAAAGAGATATGAATACATACATACATACATATATCTTTTTTAACACGACATAGAAGGCAAACGAGCAAGTGGGTCACCTGATGGTAAGTGATCACCACTGCTCATAAACATCTTGCATTAAACATCTACCTACTAATTGCGCATAGCATAATCGCATTGTAATCAATGATTGTAATGCACTTAACAAACTACTTTCATCTAAGTACATTTGCCTACATCAAAATAGCGACCGCACCCAGCGTTACTACGAATAAGTGCAGCTATAGAAAAGTCACTTCAGTACGACTAGGGTTACCATCCGCATCCGTCCGGATTTATCCGGACTTTTGGGTTTCTGTCCGGACTTTGTCCGGCTTTTTGGATTGAATCGGAATACAAGTACCTAATAAAACTTACTTATGCTTTTATTCATAAACGTCACTCGAGCCTCTATTAGCTAAAATAGGTTTTGTCTTCTTCTTACTAGCGGAAATATCAATGTGACAAAAAGGGACAAACGAACTGTTTTCATAATGCCTTGCCCTCAGGTTCGTTATACCATGTTAATTAAACAACATTGGTTGTTAATTTTCTTTATTATTGTGTTATATTATATTATATTGTATTTTCTTTTTTATTATTACAATGTGCAATCTGAATACAGTCCTTGGCCTTGCCAGGCGCCAAATCGTCTGACATTGACGTTAAGTGTCAAATCTTATTTTTTCTAAAAAAGATAACGAACCTGAGGGCAAGGCATTATGCCAACACAAACTTCAACGGGATTTTAGTTAATACAGGCTTATGAATAACAGGGGTTAAGCAGTATCACATCATTCTATTGATTAACGTGATATACTTATAATGCTCATACTTAATGATTTCTAAAGTTTAAACTTTACCACCACCACCACCTAACAATAAAATTATTACTTGTTGACATGTACGGGGCACGAGTCGCGACGCGGGAGAACACTGCCGCGCCGGTAAAATGTCCGGCCTTTTATAGTGTCCGGCTTTTTGCCCGAACTTTTAAAATTTTCATATGGTAACCCTAATACGACAGTCTCGAATCAAATACTCTACTAAAGTGCCGGAGGGAGACAGTCGACAGTGCCCTAAGCACGACTTGTCGAATCCTGCGTTACGTTACGGTTATCGTATCGAGATCGAGAAATCTCATACAAAATTTTAGTTCCAAGTACGCTCACGGGCGGGCGCTGTTCCAAACATCATACAAACTCGTTATAGTTTACTATTCGAGTTTACGTGACGCAGGATTCGACAAGTCGTGCTTAGGGCACTGATCTGTGATTATCGCGAACAATACGCAGTCTCTATGTATGTGTGCGTACAAAATATACGCACCGGTAGCGTTTACCCGGACATGAAGCTTTTATTTTTAACTTGTTATAACGTGTTTTGTTTGACCATTGTAGGTATACATGAATGTATCTGTGTATCTGTCTGTGGCATCGTATCTCTTAAACTGACTTACGGACTTAGACGCGGCTTTTTTTTATCGAAATTGGTGTTATTTTCAAACGACGCGACAATGTACCGACTAAGTATATAGGGGGCAGTCTAAAATATTAATTCCTGAGCCACCATAAAACGTTGTCCCTAAACCAAAATAAACCACCTAAATTTTATTAGCCTCTTCATCTTGGTTTCTGCATTTTGTTTATCTGTATGAGATCGCTTTTAAGCGATAAGTCTGCCTATTGTCTGTTACCTGTTTTTAACCCCCGACGAAAAAGAGGGGTGTCATAAGTTTGACATGTGTGTCTGTGTGTCTGTGTATCTGTGTATCTGTCTGTGGCATCATAGCTCCCAAACGGATGTACCGATTTCGATGCGGTTTTTTTCAGTCGAAAGCTATTTTAATCGAGATGGTTGTTAGCTAGGTTTCATTAAAATCGGTTCACCCGTTTTTGAAATATTGAACTTTGAAATGTCAATTTCGGGGGTTTTTAAATTTTCTAAGTTGGTTATTCTGTAATCTCCTTGTACTGTTGTGTGGTTTTCAATAAAGAATATTTGTATTGTATTGTATGTTGTCACAGTAAATGTCATAGCGATTTTCAATGTCAAACAATGCGATATCGGTGACGATATCGGTTAGTTATTAATGTCAGACTGTAGGTACTTCGACTACACCCACCTACTCTCGACGATAATTAATTGTATTTGCTATTGAACATAAGCTGTAACATCATCTTACGAGTTGCTGACAAACAACTTCTGCTACACATATTTGTGTGCAGTAGTTATGCGTGGGGGAACCAAGATATTACTTTTTATTTTATCTTAATACTATTTATGCCCAGCGGCTTTGCCCCCGTGAAATATTTCAAAATGGACTAGTTCCCTATGCCGCGGGATTTTTTTTTAGTGCATCTCTAGAATACTCAAGGTACGTTGTTTGCCAAATTTCAAGTCTCTAGGTCCAGTGGTTTAGGCTGTGCGTTATTTGTCAGTCAGTCAGTCACGGTACCTACTGTGTTATAGATATATAATTCTAAACGGGGCTACTTAAAGTTCATTTTTAGTGCATGGTCGGTGCCTCCAAGTTGAAAGACTTTCTTAAATACAGCGTCAACGGTGAACAAGCCTTTACAGAGTGGTGTTTTCAGCGTAGTGAGCAAGACAGCCGGTGTAATTACGAGCACAAGAGGCATTTCATCTTAGCTCTCTAGGTTGGCAACGCATCTGCAAACCCTTCCGGGTTGCGGGTGTCTATGGGCAGTGGTGATCACTTACCATCAGGTGACTACTTGCTCGTTTGCCTTCTTTGTCGTATATTTTTTTTTATAAAATAATTGACTGTTGGTTCCGTTCAGAAAACGCCGCCCCGTGAATGCTAACGAGCGTGTATCGACGCGGGAGCGGTAATTAAGCTTTCACAGACAATTAATTAACGTGTATTTATTAACAATTTACATGTACACTTGTACAGTCATACACAAAAGTGTTAATGTTATTACCCGACTGCCGAAGAAGGGTTGTTTTTCGATCGTATGTATACATAACATGTATGTCTAATTCTTTGGCACGGTCTACAGGTTAAACCGTTCGACGGATTTCAACGAATGAGGTGTTTTTAGATTCGTCTCACTCGTGGGAGTGCCATAGGGTATTGTTTCCCGGAATTACAGTCGGGTTTCTGTTTTCAATTTTAAGTTGGTTAGGTTATTGTCGCTTTCTGTGGCTGTACTGTACCGTACAAACAGGGAAACAGACATATATATGTAAAAAAAATTATGGCCTAGCAGAAATATGAAGTCGGTGCGGTGCTAGCGGAATATTCTTGGAATGAAGCACCGACAACATATTTCTGCTAGGCCATAAAACTCATGGCTTTTTGGGGATTATTTTATGTTTTGAAGGCGGTTTTACTTTTTGTTAAAAGATTTTTTATTTCACAATTTTTAGTTACGTTAATATTTAAAATATTATCCTCCAACCGTTAAGGAGTTGTACCTTCCATCATCACCTCATCAACACGAGATGATGACTACCAGACGCAAGTACTTGAATAGCTTTCGAAAATATATGAAACACATGATACGTCCCTATAAAATTTGAGGGTTGCCCTCGATTTTCCTGGGATCCCATCATCAGATCCTAATTTGGTGACTATGGGACCAACTAGAAAGTATACCCTTTCAAACAAAAAAATATTTTTTGAAATCGGACCAGCCGTCTTCGAGTAATCGGGGAACATACATAAAAAAAAATATTCCGACGAATTGAGAACCTCCTTTTTTTGAAGTCGGTTAATAAGGTTAAGCTACACGTACTCATTAATACGAAGCACGCCATTGACAAGTAGCATGTTCAAAAAACTAAAATCCATTATGCTTTAAACTAGCATGCCTTTCTTAAGGTACTGTGCCCTAAGCACGACTTGTCGAATCCTGCGTTACGTTACGGTTATCGTATCGAGATCGAGAAATCTCATACTACATTTTAGTTCCAAATACGCTCACGGGCGGACGCTGTTCCAAACGTCATACAATCTCGTTATAGTTTACTATTCGATTTTACGTGACGCAGGATTTGACAAGTCGTGCTTAGGGCACTGTAGGTACAATCACATAATGAGGACTATCACGATTATCTTCTATACCTATAAAACAATACCGTGACTGACTGACTGACTGACTGACTGACTGACTGACTGACTGACTGACTGACTGACTGACTGACTGACTGACTGACAGACAACGCACAGCCTAAACCACTGCACCTAGAGACTTGAAATTTGGTAAACATATACCTTGAGTATCCTAGAGGTGCACTAAGAAGGGATTTTTCGAAATTCCCACGGGATAGGGAACTAGCCCATTTTGAAATATTTCACGGGGGCAAAGCCGCGGGGCATAAGCTAGTAATAAATGAATAAATAAATTGGTGTAGACACATAGACCTCATTCGAGACTCGCGATAGCATTCATTCGTTGCGCTTCCCTAGTTCGATATGTTTGTTTTATCATGGCCCACCTTTACTGGTATTCGTAAGGGTGGATTTCAAAAATTGTCTCTTTCTTTTCTCTCTTCCTTATCATAAACGATACGGGTTGCAATTAAACCTGGACCTCATGCTTAAAGTTCGTCAAAACAAATCCATACTGTCCTGTGTCGGTCTTTTTGGCACATCACAGCGCCATCTATGGACGACCAACGGTAGCTTTTTTTGTTAACCGACATCAAAAAAAAAGGAGGAGGTTCTACGTTCTACTGTACGTATTTTTTTTTTATGTATGTACATCGATTACTCCGTCAATTGTAGACCGATTTTCAATTTTTTTTTTATTTGAAAGGGTATACTCCTGAGGTGGTCCCATTGTCACCAAGTCATGATCTGATGATGGGATCCCAGGGAAATCGAGGGTAACCCTCAAATTTTACAGGCACGTACTATGTGTTTCATTTATTTTCTAAGGTTATTCAAGTATTTGCGTCTGGTAGTCATCATCTCATGATGATCAGCTGATGATGGAAGGTATAACTCCTTAGCGGTTAGGAGTTGGAGGATAATTCTGAAAATGTTAAATCATTATTCAAAAGGGTATACTCCTGAGGTGGTCCCACTGTCACCAAGTCATGATCTAATGATGGGATCTCAGGGAAATCGAGGGCAGCCCTCAAATTTTATAGGCACGTATCATGTGTTTCACATATTTTCTAAGGCTATTCAAGTATTTGCGTGCGGTAGTCATCATCTTATGTTGATGAGCTGATGATGGAAGGTACAACTCCTTAACGATTAGGAGTTGGAGGATAATTATGAAAATGTTAAAACAACGTAAAATTGTGAAATAAAAATCTTTTAACAAAAAAGTAAAACCGCCTTCAAAAAATAATGATAAATAAATGAAATAAAATAAAATGCGTTTATTTCGGACAACAGAAACTAAAGCCTAAAGTTTTATGGCCTAGCACTAAGCAGCAGAAATATGAAGTCGGTGCGGTGCGAGCGAAATATTCTTTGAATGAAGCACCGACTTCATATATCTGCTGCTTAGTGCTAGGCCATAAATCTTTAGGCTTTAGTTTCTGTTGTCCGACATAAACGCATTTTATTTTATTTTATTTATTTATCATTATTTTAGAGGATTATTTTATTATCATCATGATCGATCGAAGCGCGGACAAAAATAGAACTAACCGTTTTACATACAAGTGAGATAATTTCGCATACGCGGTGGCGCCGTCGTGCTATAAATTGTTCTCCTCTAGCTTGCGACAGGTGCCGTGAATTTTTTTTTTTAAACTTTCATCAACAAATCTGTATGTATGTATGTTTGTATTAAAAATGAATAACTAGTATACCTAAGTAGGCAGGTACTTCAACGTATCGACGTTGAAGCAGACCAGACATTTTGATGACTATCGAGTCATCAAAATGTCTGGTCTGCTTCCAACGCCAAAGGAAACGATAGTACCACGATGACAGCCAAAACGCGTAGATCCCAAAATCCACCCGGAATGTAGAAATGAGTAGGGCAATCGCGAGTCAAAAATCCGCTAGGATGGCATAGTATCGAGTGTGGTCTATTTATCAATTTCCTCCAATCATAGGCCATCCATACTTGTCCCCATTGGTTGAGAATGAGAGATCGACCTCACTCGACAGTATCACTAGCGGATTATTGACTCGCGACTTCATTGGGCAGGAAACTTGAACAACGTATTTTGTACTTAGTCCTGACGTTAACCCGAATTCATTCGTTCATTCAATCCCATTCTCGTTCACTCACGATATCCATTCAGTTATCAGCATCTGAATTGGCTCGTGCATTCCGCTCTGTTAACTTCATCAATTTGGAGGCCGACTGCAGACTACCTTGCGGGCTCAGAGACATCTACGTCGCAAATAAGTTTTAAATGTTGTTACATACATTGTGAAATGAAAAGTACTTATACTTACCTAATTACCTAACTAATAGCTGATGTGTTACTAGTTAGGCAGTGTTAGCTAGTTTGTTTAGATCTTAATTGTTACCTGGTATATCTTAAGGTATAATACTTATGTATAATTATATTGCTACGCCCTTACAGGGTAGTACCTAGGTTAACTTAAGTTAATTTTATGTACTGTGCAATAAATAAATAAATAAATAAATAAATAGCAAAGTACCCTTCTAGGGATCAAACGCGTATGGGAGTCCACACATAATTGATCCCTGGACATTTTTGAACAGTGTACTTAGTGATTAACTACTCCTTTTGCCGCCTTTTAAGGGTTCCGTAGCCAAAATGGCAAAAAGGAACCCTTATAGTTTCGTCATGTCCGTCTGTCTGTCTGTCTGTCTGTCCGCGGCCTAGCTCAGAGAAAGCGGTACTAGAAAGCTGTAATTTAGCATATATGTAATATACCTACATATTATTTGCAACAGTTTTATTTGTCAGATATTTCACTTGGTGACAAAGCTGTGACAAAGATTGTAGAAATAGTTTGTAAAGGATCGGATGTAACGATAACAAATTAGTATTAATGAGGCACTTTGAAATGATATCGAGTTTCATGACATGACTACACTTAGATACACAAGTAAATACCTACATTAAATATCATACTTAAATCATACCACAGCTTAGTTCCAATGTTTGACATCTTACTTACAATTATTGACACCCTGCTTATAAACGGGTCACTCTATTCGAGTATAGCTCAGCTTGTTTCGGACTACCTGATTCGTAGACCGTCTTCTGAGAGCGCTGACTCGACGGCAGCGAAACGTACACTGCACACTCTGCTCTCACGACTACTGGTGAGTGAACCATTTGTTTCACTAATTTTCATTTATTTTTAAGCCTTTTAAAATGGAGCCTCCGAAGCAAGTCAGACTTCTTTACGCGTCCACTTTAGCACTCCTAACTAACTTATACCATCACTTTCTTACTACACAGCAAAGAAAGGGACACACAGCACATCCATGGCAACACAAGTGGCCAAAGCACGCCGCTAAGCTCCTTACGATTTAAAAAATACTCTTTCAAATAATGGTTCCACCCACACCACGATAGTCCTGCACACGAGAAGACCCTATCTCCTACACTTTAAGTCGCCTTTGGCGTAATTTAAAGGCACTGTGACGGTCGCTTTAAAGCTGGGCTTACCCCCCCCCTCGTCTGCCTCCCCCCCCCCCTCCCTCCACTTCACGTGCGTTTTGACGCGATTATCATACCCGACGGTATCTCGCGCAATATTGTTGGGAACTGAAATGGTAAATGGGTTGATGCGGCATTTAATGTTTCTGTGACTTAGGGATTCATTTATTGTTAGGATTCTGTGTCCACTTGAAATGTTCACAGAAATTGTGTTAAGGGTGGTAAAACAGCAAAACATAACACAAGACAAAAAAAAGATTTTTTGTTAAAAAAAAATGTTTAATAAGTACAATATTTTCTTGTCGACTGTACTTTTTGTTGACTGTAGGTACTTGTATTTTCGTCCAACTTACATATTCATGACCATGACAGATTTCAAATCAATCCGATCATGTGGATCCAAATCATTCAAATACAAATCCCGGCTCGCACCTCTGAGTTTTTCGGAATTTATGTGCTGAATTACATTTGTGATTTATCATGAGCTTTTCGGTGAAGGAAAACATCGTGAGGAAACCTGCACACACCTGCGAAGCAATTCAATGATGTGTGTGAAGTTCCCAATCCGCACTGGGCCCGCGTGGGAACTATAGCCCAAGCCCTCTCATTCTGAGAGGAGGTCTGTGCCCAGCAGTGGGACGTAAAAAGGCTGGTGATGATGTGGATCCAACCTAACTTGTAAGATTTGACTGACACAAACATAACATACCTACATACTCATGCTTAAAGTAAAGCCTTAAAAAAGCTCGTAATTAAATGCCGCCTCCGCCGCTTCTCTCCTCAACCGCCCCCGCGCGAATTTTGAATCTGCTTCCTTTGTCACGGTTTTAATATGGAAATTAACGGTCTGCCGTGTGACGTTTTACAAGCTCATCCATTACCGCCAAAAACCGCTACACGTCCCAAAACGCTCCTTAAACCCACGCGCTAAGGTCGGGATTTGGGATAACAGGGTTTGATAACAGTAAAGTTAACTTTGTAACGTTCAAAGAATTTGCCACCAAAACCCGACTGGTAATTGAATTTTTTATTTACTTTTGACAACGTTTTTCTACTTTTTTTTAGAACAAACAACCGTTTAAATGAAACGTTGCGATCTAGCGGTTTGTTTTTAGAAGGATTGACGTTTTTCAGCGCAAATACAAACCAATACAGACTGCACCCACTCATTATTTTATTTGAAATCCCCACTGAATTGGAAAAAATACAGAAAATTGTTTGGTAACTTTGGTAAACCAGCTTAGAATCTTAGAATAATGTTGACAAAATATTTCGAACTTATTTGGGTAACAATTAATCTAATAGGATAGGACTTGCAGACTGGAACAGTTTCAAACACATTCTTTATATTTTCATTACATTTATAATGAACCGTTACCCAATCATTATCCAAACCACCAAATGAAGCACCAATAGCGATATTCCCCGCAAAAAAAAAGTCTTCGTTTTTTTTCGTCTGTACGTTACGTACAATCACGGGAACAAACCACTAATAAAAGATATCCATCTCTCGTTACGTTCATTTCCCTTTTCGTCGTTCCATTTCCTCGTTGTTCCATTTCGGTTTTCATTTTTCGGTCTAGTTAAAACGCGAAGAGCCGGAAAGGACATTATTCAACTACGCTACGAGTGCTACGAAAAAATAGCTACAAGTGCTACGAAATAGCTCTCGTAGCTATTTTTTCGTAGCACCGTATACTAACTTAGTATAATATGGTAGCACGCAGAGGGCCGAGCACGACTTTACGAAAGCTGCGTAACGTTATGGTTATCGTATCGAGATCGAGAAACCTCATACTAAATTTTAATTCCTAATACGCTCACGGGCGGGCGCTGTTCCAAACGTCATACAAAGTCGACTACGTTTACTATTCGATTTTACGTTACGCAGCATTCGTAAAGTCGTGCTCGACCCTCAGCGCAAACAAGTTGTCACAAATGCCTTAATATTACTCAGAGACTAGATTAACCTTTAATGTTTACTTTTACATGTTTTTCAAGGAACATTATTAGTAATGAATGAACGATACTGTTTTTTACATGGAACAACAATACACAACATTCAAATAATCCGCCCGCGTCATTCCAGGAACAAAAGTGCCCAACACACTTGCCGCATTACCACGCTGAACTATGGACAAACTGCACCAGAGGGTCGAGCACGAGTTTTCGTATCCTGCGTAACGTTACAGTTATGGTATCGAGATCGAGAAATCTCATACTAATTTTTTGTTCCAAATACGCTCACGGGCGGACGCTGTTCCAAACGTCATACAAACGCGATAATGTTTACTATTCGATTTTACGTGAAGCAGGTTTCGAATATTCGTACTCGGGCCTCAGAAATGACCCGAAACGAGGGTCAAGACCTCTCCCGCGAAGCCTACGCCCCACTTCTTGGAAAAAAGTTTTGCCTCGGAGCCCCAACAGCCGGTCGTCTCGACCGATGAACATACAATTTTTAACTGTAGTGTTAGTACAGTCAGTTTTCTATTAAAAGTGTCAGGATTTTATTTTGGTTTTTGCAGTTTCACGAGCATATTTTTACCGTTGAAGAATTATCAGGTAAGATATAAACAAGCGTGTATTTTTCTAAATATACTAAGTAAATTGAAGTGAGAATTTTCTCATCTTAAATAAAAATTTCAAGCCCGCTGTATTATTAAAAGGACGTTTACGAAAATAACAATTTATTTGCAAAACTGGCTGGTTGCAGTATTAAACATAGGTTCTTTTTGCAATCGATATTTAATTACAGACACTGGCTGCTTACAGCATTAAGCCGTTCGCGTTCCAAAATTAAAAACCATCGGAGGGGGGTCTATTCCTACGCTCGTCATCATTGCAAAGATCCATTTCGTTCCGCACTCGCATATACTGTTTGAATTTTGAATAGGGTTGACCATTTTTCTTTCAAATAATAGGGATAAGTTACAAGGAAAAAAAATATAAGGAGCTTTTTTGTAAAAGTCTTCATGAATATTCTTAGCTTATTCAGAATCGACATTCAAGAGGTCGCGCTGCGGTTTCGGATACAGCTAATAACTCTAACAACATTTTTACGTTGAATATGTGTGTTTGTACGAATCTTATCTATCATAAGCAAATCAGAATTTGTCGTAAATTAACTAACCAATCGTGTATGAATATACTTATACACGCTTTTGATTCTCAGAAAGTTTCTGATCAGAAGTTACTGTAGGGACAAATTTATTACGCTTAATAATACTGTCTAGCTAGAACATTACATCTAGCAACCCTAAAATTTCAATAGACACACGCAGCGCTGAATTTATTGTGCTGCCTCCCCGAAACAAAAAGGCGTATCTCCTCCAAACTCTCTATGCACTTACGCCCATTTAGCCCAAACCAGTAACGCTATTGTCACGCAAATCCGATGTATCGCTCTCACTTCAAACTCCTGATATGGTAATGTGCCATTTAATTCGTATTGAGGGTTGCCATGGTATAAATCTATTTCGATTTATCTGTGTATTTATGATTGTATAGGTGTATAAATGCTATATGGTTTGCGGTGATTTAATAAAGTTCCATATTCTAAAGGCTATTTGCTTCAGCTTAGAGGGTTTTCCTTTCATTTCTTGACTATACGTCTATATTTTAGCTTTAAAATTTATCTTATTTTTACAAGCTTTTGTTTAGTTTCAATAAACCTGTCGTTGTGTCTGTTTGTGTGTAATCAAATCTTGTACTAATACCCACGAACTAAAAAACGATTACTCTGCTCACCCGCGACCACTAATGACAAATAGTTATATCTGTGCGGCAAATGTATGTTTCCATGCAACACCTCCGCCTCCACTGCTACACGAATCAACACATGCCACACAGACCCAACTATCACCACCTTATTTTAATGAACAAGTTAATTTGGTTTCTTCGCCTTTGTTACGACTTGGTTCTAATTTTAATAATGTGTCATAGTAATAATGAGAACATGACTTCTCTTTTTACCGTACTCGGTTAAAATAACGGGGTACCTGGCGTAAATCAAAAATAAAAATAAAAAGGGTAGTTTGGAATACATTTTTAAAAAAAGGGTAGTTTAGGACTTACATAAAAGGGTACTTTGAAATTTATAAAATATTAGTGGGTACGTTGGTATTGTCATTAACTAAGTTGAGTACATGGTTTACATATGTCAGTAGTGGAAGTGGTGGCATGTTGAGCGGTTGTTGTTGTGCTTCGTAAATGGCCTCGTGGAGAGTGCCGAAACGCGTGAGCGTTTAGTATAGTGGTGGTGGTGATAGTTGGGTCTGTGTGGCATGTGTTGATTCGTGTAGCAGTGGAGGCGGAGGTGTTGCATGGAAACATACATTTGCCGCACAGATATAACTATTTGTCATTAGTGGTCGCGGGTGAGCAAAGTAATTGTTTTTAGTTCATAAATATGGACCTCCGCAAAGTAACGCTTGATTCAATAAATTATCGAATACCCACGTCCAAGTAGGTAATCGGATTAGATAACAATGCAAGTGCAGCCAACAAAAAATGTGTAAATTCGGTCAGCAGAAAAGACCTTCTATTTTTTAAAACTTGCTTAAGCGGTCAAGCTAAAAGTCGTCAGTTCAATCGCATTTATATTTAGGTACTTTAATATCCATCAACTGCTTCGTTATAAAATGAACCATACGGGAATTTCTCACAAATTAAGAAAGCTCTTTAGATACGCAAGCAAATACAAACTTGACATATACTTAATGCACAAATGGATAAACCAAATTTAAAAAAAAACCTAGACTCGCATTCGACTAATTTTTCGTTTCATGTCAAAGGGACGCAGAATCCAAATACGAGTATTAAAAAAAAACATCGCAAACCGAATGCGTCATTCGAATATTGGCAATAAAACCGCGGTGAGCCGAAAAATCGATGTCGACAGACACGCGACACAGCCCTAGCGGTAGAGGTGTTCCTATAGACAGCCCTTAATGCTAAGTTTACATGGGTTTAGTATAAGTACTAATGCTGTCCCGGGTAGTATTCAATTTACCGTGGCTGAGTTTTGGTATTTTTAAAACTAGAAATGGATGTGAGTAGTGGAAATGGTGGCAAGTCGAACGGTTGTTGTGGTGCTTCGTTAATGGCCTCGTGGAGAGTGCCGAAGCGCGTCAGCGTTTAGTTTAGTGGTGGTGGTGATAGTTAGGTCTGTGTGGCATGTGGTGATTCGTGTAGCAGTAGAGACGGAGGTGTTGCTTGGAAACATACATTAGCCGCACAGATTGCCTATTTTTCAATTTTCAGCAAAGTAATTGTTTTTTGGTTCATTTTGAAAACTATTAAAAACGATTGAACGGGAAAGACATGTTTGCGTTTTGTTTTGTTTGGTGCTGTTATTAAGTTGAGTCATGTAAGGCGGACTTGTACCGACTTGGGTTAGGCACTAACCCAGGATTAGCATTATGTACGTCAGACGTTGCAAATACCTACGTTAAGTTACCAAATAGGTAATACAATAATTAGCCACCAAATATTTTTTTTGCTCATAGCATATACTTTTTTATTAACTTAATGATTTCGCCACAAAACCGACAGAAAAAATGAATCAGCCACTCCAAAACGACAGTAATGTTACGAGTAAAACACCTTTTTGCAACACAATGCGGTACATTTCATTTTATCTGCGATAATAAAGCGGCATCGCGACACAATGCCGAAGCGTCTTTACAGCTCGTCAGGAAGTGTGATTATGAAACGTCGGATGCGGTAAGTTCAAATTTAAGCACATTTAAACTTATAACAAGCACAAACATACGTATACATATCGAACAAATTGATGACTGAGAGGGTCGAGCACGACTTTTCGAATCCTGCGTAACGTTAAGGTTATCGTATCGAGATCGAGAAACCTCATACTAAATTTTAGTTCCAAATACGCTCACGGGCGGGCGCTGTTCCAATCGTCATACAAACTCGACAACGTTTACTATTCGATTTTACGTGACGCGGCATTCGTAAAGTCGTGCTCGACCCTCTGACCCAGAATAGAACGTCATAACTATTTTCCTTAACAAACAATGCGATGCCACTATGACATTTACTGTGAAAAGGTTCCACGGTGGGTCAGAGGGTCGAGAACGACTTTTCGAAACCTGCGTCACATAAAATCGAATACTAAACGTTGTCGAGTTTGTATGACGTTTGGAACAGCGCCCGCCCGTGAGCGTATTTGGAACTAAAATGTAGTATGAGGTTTCTCGATCTCGATACGATAACTGTAACGTTGCGCAGCATTCGTAAAATCATGTTCAACCCTCTTGGTCGATATGTATACCACATCCAAACTAAATTTCTCTTCATTACTCCCTCTAGCTTGCAGCGGTATCGCGTAGCGCGGTTTCTTTGTGTCGTAGCCGTCGTAGGCAATAAAGGTGCTACGGCAGCGCTACGACAACGGCGCTACGGTGCTACGGTCTACGGTGGCCACAGAGCTACAATAATACAGAGGGTCGAGCACGACTTTACGAAAGCTACGTAACGTTACGGTTATCGTATCGAGATCCAGAAACCTCACACTAAATGTTAGTTCCAAATACGCTCACAGGCGGGGGCTGTTCCAAACGTCATACAAACTCGACAACGTTCACTATTCGATTTTACGTGACGCAGGATTCGAAAAGTCGTGCTCGATCCTCAGAGCTACAATGATTCAGAGGTCAAAGCACGAATATTCGAATCCTGCCTAACATAATCGATTAGTAACGTTATCGAGAAATTTGTATGACGTTTGGAACAGCGCCCGCCCGTGAGCGTATTTGGTACCAAAATTCGATCCGAAAAAGTTACGTTACGCAGGATTTAAATATTCAGACAGAGACAAAGGTTCGTATAACCGCAAAATGATGTAGCGACTGCTCTATGCGAGCATTCAACATCAATGACAAACTAAAATATACGGATCATTCACGTACAAGTTAAAAGTGTAACGTTTTATGCAAATACTAGCTTTTGCCCGCGGCTTCGCTCGTGTGAACCATAAGCATTTCAAAGAAGCAAGCATGCAAGCTGGCACGCAAGCAAGTATACTAAGCAAGGTATAATGCACGCAAGCAGGCATGCAAGCAGGCATGCAAGCAGGCCATCAAGTAAGCATGCAAACAGGCATGCAAGCAGGCATCAAGCAAGATGCAAGCAAGCATGCAAGCAAGCACGCAAGCAATCATTCAAGCAATTATTAAAGCTTGTAAGAAAACATGCAAGCAAGCATCCAGGAAGCAATCAAGCAAGCATTCAAGCAGGCATGTAAGCGAGCATGCAAGCATTACTATCATTATGGGTTATGTTATAAGATTTCTAACGTGTTTTCCCGTGGGAATGAGATATTTTCCCGTAGCAAAAAGTAGCCTATGTCACTCGTCAAC
The DNA here is from genome assembly GCA_963691665.1 of Clepsis dumicolana. Classification (NCBI taxonomy): domain Eukaryota; kingdom Metazoa; phylum Arthropoda; class Insecta; order Lepidoptera; family Tortricidae; genus Clepsis; species Clepsis dumicolana. The sequence goes on along the minus strand of OY829521.1, from coordinate 4,604,352 downwards.
CTTTCAACTATCTCCATATAGGTATAAAAAATATAAAAACTTTAATCCATCGCAAAACCACAAATAAAGGCGATGTTGTAACGTGTTTCCCGTGGGAATGAGATATCATCCCGTGATAAAAAGTAGCCTATGTCACTCTCCGTTTTTGCGTTTTAGCACTGACCGCGGACGGACGTACCTATTAGCAATATAGGGCTTCATTTTAATTAAATGTTAATTTGAGACAATGTAGCTTTCTATTAGTGGAAGAATTTTTAAAATCAGCACAGAAGTTGGGTCCACTTAATTCTATCCCGCGGGTTTTTTCATTTTAAGTAATTTTAACTCGTCAGATCGATAAAAAAAAAACTTTCACTTGTAAAAAGCTACAGTTCTTAACTGACGTTGGCACCTACTTTTTCCTCGGGAAAATGCAAAATTCCCGGGGGATAGAAATAAGCGAATTCTACATTTAGCCCGAAATCTTTCACTAACAGAAAGCTACACGGTTTCTGATTGATATAGGCTACTTTTATCCCGAGAAATTGTAAAGTTCCCGCCGGATATTAATAACTGTTTTAACCTAGCTATTTAAAAAAACCTTAAATATGAATCAGTGACAGTGTAGCTTTCTATTAGTGATTTTAATTTAAATCAGCCCCGAAGTTGAGTTCGCTTATTTCTATCCCGCAGGAATCTTAGCTTAGATCGATTAAAAAATTCTAAAATGTAAATCTCATTTTTATTCCCTATCCAGTGGGAATTTCGAAAAAGTCCTTCTTAGTGCACCTCTATGATCCTCAAGAAATAATAATTGTAAACTTGCAAATCTCTATATCTGCTAGTCAGTTACTATGAAAATATTACTGTTTATCCTTTATCCCGTGGGAATTTTGAAAAATCCTGAAACCCGTTATTAGCTGTTATTATTACCTACTTGCATGCCAAATTTGTAATCTCTTTTTCTCTTTCACGTTGTCGAGTTTGTATGACGTTTGGAACAGCGCCCGCCCGTGAGCGTATTTGGAACTAAAATTTAGTACGAGGTTTCTCGATCTCGATACGATAACCGTAACGTCGCTTACCGTAGCTTTCGTAAAGTCGTGCTCGACCCTCAGGGACTCGCGGGAATGTGGGAGCGGGATCGCGATACCCTGCCCCACAGCCCGAACAACTTCAGAGGCGTATTTAAGTTTGAAGCAAACTGTACACCTGGCGTGGTTGCTTGGTGGATTAGATGTGGCTCTGTGAGATATTTACTCTGTGCCGTAAACAGCGCACCGCGCGGCGTGTTGTATGAATAAAGCATTATTTGAGATTTTTTAGACGCGAGGTAATTTCTTTTTGAGTGAAAAATGTACATTACCTTTATGATGTGTTCACTGCCTTTATGTTATGATAAGGACTCTTTTCCTTTTTAAGAGGTAAGTGAAGTTCATACATAATTTGAAAACTTATATTTCTGTAGTTTGAAATTAAAACCGTTTTCTTTAAATTAATTGATGAGTTGACATGACAGGGTTTGACATTTGTTATTATTATTACTGTTGCACCAAATTGTAATGTTGTGTATTGTATTCATAATTGTTGTTGTCATTGTAATTATAAATCTAATTTAATTGAATGGGATTGATGCCTGAATAAATAAGTTTATTATTATATTATTATTAAATACTTTAGTTTTGAGACGGCAATGATCAAATAGATTCGTTTTATTATTTACTAGCTTATTCCCACAGCTTTGCTCCCGTGCAAGAATACGAAACATGCTACTTCCTTATGCAGTGGGAATTTAAAAACATTTTCTGAGTGAACCAAGTTTTGCTCGAATAACCATTCGAATAAACATAGTTATTACATTATGACTAAACATTTTCTACGATCACTTTATTTTAAGTTACGTTTTTAACTCAAATATTTGCAAAAAATTTGCTAAATCCATTACATGCTTAATATTCTACCAAACACCTTCAAAAACATATTCGCGTTAAATCGGAAAAATCTCGCGTATCCTCGAATCATGTCGTATTTGAATACCAAACGCGGCGGAGTGGATATGTGTGTAACGTTCACTCACCGCGCAGGGTTGCCAACTTCTTAAATAAAACATTTTTTTTTGCTAAATAATTTTTCTGTTAAAAATGTGATTGTTAATAGTAACTTTTTTTGCCGACTGTAGATACTGTTTGTTGGGTGTACATACATTGCAAGTAATATATTTATAATATTTACTTCAAGTAAGCACGAACACACAATACTATTAAAAAAATACACAATCAGTCAATCAATCCGCCCAGCGTCATTCCAGGCGCAAAAGTGCCCAACACACTTGCCGCATTACCACGCTGAACCACGATGGACAACCTCCGCACCAGAAATGACCCGGAGCGAGGGTCGAGACCTCTTTCGCGAAGACGAGAGTTAAATAAAAGCTTATAATAATTTATTTTAGGTACTTAATACAAGCTTTTTGCTGATTGGCCTTTGCATTGTTACCAAGTCCTCATGCCCATGTAAAATTTCAAGTCAATCCAACTACTGGAAGCGGGTCAAATTTAACATAAAAAAAATTGATTTTAAGTACTTACACAAAAAAACACCGGAACAGGTAAAACGAAATAAAAAGTCGTGAAATAGAGGCATTGTAGTACAGACTTTTTATTTACCTTTCGTTCAAAGTAACGTCTGGTTAGACTTAAAACTACTCCTACTGCTATGGGAAAGTTGATTTTGTACTTGAATTATTATTATTTTTTTTTACAATAACGTATTTACTCAAGTAAGACTTAAGTACTTCTTTAAGGTCTGTCTGTTTTAACATTCAAATAAATTAGTTTGAAATCATGACATTTATTTTAAAATTACATTAAATTGTTGGAAAGTTGCCATCCCTACACACCCAACTCACCCGAAATACAAAAACCGCGTAACACATAGACTCCTATCACTCCAATTTCAGCCGTATCCCCAGAGAGCTAAACACCAAATAGTTTATGCGCCAAAACATTCCTCGTAAACCACAAAAAGTCGTACCTCATCCCATACTTGTTTTTGAAACCTGGACTTCAATGGCGGGACATAGAGTCGAAATTTGATTGTGTTGTTAGTACACAGTAAATAAAAAAAACAGTACAAAATCTCCATGTTACAAGCTCGTTGCTTGTCGAGGCTGATAGCTTAATGTACTCGCTGTTCGTATTAGATTACATGGAAGGTAAAAAGGAATGTCTGATGCAAGCGCGGGGAAAGTGTATATAGGGAGGTATGTACTTACATATTAGGTGATTTTTAGATCGTTACTAAGCAAGTTTGTATAGTCTACACAGGGTACAGAAAAAGTTAGGTGGTGGTTAATAATGGCAGTAGAAACAACATTTGCACTTGGTGGGTGCCGAAGAATGGGAGTAAAGTTTTCTGAGCGTCTAGTGTAATCAGAGGCCAAGAAAAGTCTCGATCGATCGTTTACGTCTGAATTACTATGGGCAAATTAGCAACGCCACTAGTGGCACGTATCGACAACAAACAATTCTCATATTATTTGACACCCGTAACGCAGATGCAATAGAGACGTATTTTTGGTCAGCGATTACACTAGACGCTCTCCAAAAAATACGCCTCTAACGCGTTTGCCCCAATTTCAATTTTCACTATGGGGTAGACGAGAAATAAAAAAAATATTCCCACTTTACTAAAGGGAGGTACCCCAAAAATATTTTTCTCAACATTTTATTGTACCACTTAATTTTTCGGCCTAATTAATTTGACTGTATATCTATGTACAATTACAGCTTTCTAGGGCCAATATTCTCTGAGCTTAGTCACGGACAGACAGACAGACAGACATGACGAAACTGTAAGGGTTCCATTTTTGCCATTTTGGCTACGGAACACTAAAAAGTAAGTAAACTTAACGGATATTTAACTCGTTACATAATATTTTTTTGTAGAGTAAAATAAATAACAATTAAATAATAATCTACGTTTGTAAGTATAAGTATGAATAGACTTCCCACTTAAATGTTACTTCAAGTTGAAGCCGTCTGCTGCGGTAACGTTGGATAACGAACAAACAGACGAGTCTTGTGTTTGCATTGGGATCTACCTATGTGGGGAGAATTAAAATTTATGGGGTAACGGATTAAAGTGCTCTTTATTCAGCGAAATTCAGGGGAAACATTAAGCACCAGCGATTATGGTTAACATGTTCATTTTTATTATAGTTTTTTTTTTTTGAGGGACAAATATAATTTTTACATTTGAGAGAGGCTACTACTCTTTCAAATGTTTGGATGAAATAAAAGAAGTTCGCATAATCATAATTTTCCAAGCCTTTGCGAAATAACCAATCGAAAGGAGTAAAACACGAATTTACTTTATTTCACTGGACGATTGTGAACGAAATAAGTAAATAACTAAAAACGTGTAATTAGAAAACGGAAAGTCGGAAGACAAAAAATGTCATGGCTCCGTAAGATCAGGGAGTGGACGGGCATCAAGACCGTGGAGCAGCTGTTTAGACTGGCTATGGACAGGGAAAGATTTAAAGAGTTGACTGCCAACCTTTAGTTATGAAGTGGCACCATAAGAAAAAGAGAATTACTTAGGACATTTTGTCGTAAGAAGGTTCCCAGCCGTTCAAAATTCACTTTTCACTGTACCATATCCATTTCTCATTACACCTACACCCTCCATCACAATATGCATATCTTGCTCCCCCTGAGCAAACATCAAGATACGAATCTGTGTCAACGCTGGAAACATATCACCATTTGAGCCTTAAGTGCGAGCGGTAAGAGCTGTATTCGAATGGACTAATGAGCGAGGGACTTATGTAGATTTTAATATGCTTTTGAATTTTGTTGACGAGATGAGAGATGACGGAATGGGAGGAAAAAATGAATGCGAGAGAATTATAATCGATAACGTTTTCAATGTTCTAAAGAGTAGGAGTTTACACTTTACTGGAATAATTTGACATAGTAATTAAAAACTTCCTCGTTGCTTTCAAGAACGACAGTGACTGATACTTATTCAATTCAAAGTTAGAACCAACGGTTGAAGGCTCCTGACTTTTCTTAATCATCGACTAAGTAATCTAATCTATCACGATATTCTAGTTAGGTCGGGACACATTTAACGCCATAATCAATTATTTTACTTATGTTACTTTAATTTTCCCTGAAACAAGAATACACAGACAGAAAACCAGAAAAATATGACTAACCCCGGGGATCGAACCCGGATCCTTGACATTCCGTCCGCCATGATAAAAATTATAAATACTTAAATAAAACATTATGTTTCTTGTGATAATGAGCGATGTATAGGTAGGTACGCTACATAAATGAATTAAGTACCTAAGTATCAGCATTTTTGCAAAACATACCTAACAAAATAAAAATTATGCCATTTAAAAAATAAAATCATAAAACAAAGGTATCATTTCCACTGCGTACGTCACACTGTCGCAGTAAAGGCATGTCCACACTGTCCCGGCACAATGCTCTTCCGTGCCATTGTGTCCGCTGCTATTGTGCATGCGCCTTTTTAGGGTTGCCAGCGTAAAACCATAGAGAAATAAAAGGGTGATGAGTGAAGGTGCTTGCGAATTTTAAATGTGTGATGTACGACGTCACGAGTACACCTACACCTACATACAGTCTGACAATAAAGGGAGAAATGAATTGTACTGTTTGACATAAAACGCTTGTTGCTTTTTTTGTAACTTGCACATTGAAACAAATTGGTTGAAATTCAAGTCTTGAATATGGCAACAGTAGGTAATTATTGTGACAATTGAGATCTTCTTTTGTGTCTTTTTCTACTCCAATCTTGCAGAATTACATCTGCTACTCACATCCAATTTTAATCTAATTTGCATCTTTTTGTTTAGGAAATTGTTATTTTACTTATCACGGTCACGGTTTCGCTAAGAAAACTTACGGGTTGGTAAAACATGCCCACCAACATTTTTCCTTTATTAATCCAAAACTATCAAAAGCTTCCCAATAAAAAACCTTCCTTTCTCCACCAGTCCGAGACCTTAAAACACATTTCCTATCCCTCAGCGACACCCTTAGCCTCGAATCGTCTCCGGGGGCTCTCTCATTGTTTCCCGCCCACGGCTGTTTCCAGACGGTGAATCGAAAATATGGACCGACGGTTACGTAGTCAGAGTGATGGAATGGAGTACTTGCTGTCCTGTTGTTGTACTTGCTTGTCTTGTTGTTGCTTGGTGTGTTTGCTTGCTGTGTTGTGGTGTGCTTGCTGTTGTTGTTGCTGTCTGTGTTGCTTGTTGAGGTATTACATCAAGAAATTTCTTTACTAAACGCACGTTTCAAATGTCAAGTGAATGTCGGTGACAGTCATTGATGATTATCGTTAAGTAGAAATGGTTTGGTAACTTGTGACTAGGCAGGGGTTTAAGCTACCTATTAGTTATTAATAGATATAATCAAATAGCTAACAGCCGCCACATCTTGCTTTATGCAAAATGGCGTAGTTGTTTTTCTGATTTGTGGATTTTTCTTAATATATGGATATGGCATTACTCCAAGTTTACCTCTGACAGATTATTCGCCTTCATTTCATTTTCAAAACTTAGAGTGCCTAATCGTTCTGTAGTTAGTCAGTAAAAAGTGTAGTTTTTTTTCTAACTCGCACTTTGTTTATTTTTTGCTCATTTAACACGCTAGAAACAGTTGAAGCCCAAAAACCACTCCCTGCGGCAGATACCAGCAGGCACCTATCTTTAGCGCAAAATCGCGGAGACAAACCCATCCGGAATCAAATTCACAACCAGCTTAATGAAATTAGCCGCTATTCAAACAAGGACAATCTCATACCTTCAGTTACCCCGAATATCTGGGAGTCTGAAATCTCCCCCTTTGTTCAACGAGATTGTAAGTCAGTGGCAGACGTCTCAGAAATTAATGTAATGGGTACCTCTTAGGACAATTGCCGCGGGACGTCTTGGATTATGATGAATGTGTGAAGTAGGTAAGGCTTTAATTGAAATGCTTTAAGTATGAAGTGGATGATACGAATATTCGTGAGTGTAATGATTTCGATTTCGGCATACACGTCGTACTTAGGTAATAGCATTTGTGAAAGATTACAAATGGATGAAGTGTAACGTTTTATGATCTCAGTAGGAGTATCTTTTTTGTATTTTTTTTCCCCCATTTTTTTTATTTTTACGGTTTTCCCGTGAATATCAATTGTATTTTTTATAAACTCATTGAAATATGAATACACAGAAAAAAACCAGAAAAATGCCAACCCCGGGAATCGAACCCGGATCCGGAAAGCACACGACCCGGAGTATCGAGGATCCGGGTTCGATTCCCGGGGTTGGCATTTTTTGGTTTTTTTCTGTGTATTCATATTTCAGTGAGTTCATAAAAAAATATATAACGTTTTAGCCAATTTTTTTAGTGTAAAGCTTAATATTCTAATGCCACATTCCTTGGCCAGTATGACTTTAATTCTTGGCCACGTACAAAGAAGTTGTGTTCTTATGTGTTACCAATTGTTTTGTGGGCCTGTCTTAGCAACATACATAACCAAAACTATCTCTTCAAAAACAAGAGCAAATTTGAAGATCCGATTTTCAAACACGCTATTCTGATTGAGATGTAAGTACATCTATTTCAATCAAATAGTTAGGAGGTGTAGACTACAATCAATCTCAAATTAGAACTGAGACAAAGGTGTCTGTTCTCTAGTACGTACTCTAGTGTCAGGACGTGGAACTGAATAAGTTTGATTTGCGTGAATTCATACGTTGCATTTGTTTTCGGTGACTGAAGGTAAGTACCTACCTATTTTATTATTTGTACAAAGTGCATATAGTTAGTGCATAAAGTGCACAAAGTTAGTGCATAAAGTGCACATTTGAAGAACACTGGGTGTTGCGGATTATGAAATTTAGAACAAAAAAAAAATAAAAAACAGAAACAAAGAAGACAACAATATTACTCGACCTTTTTAGGGTTCCGAACCAAAATGGTAAAATAGAACCCTTGTGTTTGTCCATCACATCAGTCCATCTCATGATCTACTGATGGTAAGTATCGACTTTTTACACACAGACAGACAGACATCGGGGCAGCTGGATTTAAATAAAATCTTGTCATATCAAAAGACGCAATGAATCCGATATCGACTATTTATTTAACACAATACTGTGAAACATATTGTGAAAAAATCTTTAATCCAAAAAAAAACATTTCACTTCAAATCTCGCTAAAAACATTTCAACCCAACATAAACGGAATCAGGAAAGCAATATCTTACTTGTTGATTCTCCCTCCAAGACACCCCTTCCGAAACTCGTCGCCAACAATTTATGGCAAGACCATAAATATTAAAAAGTTGGGCGCATAAATTTCTGGTTTTAATAATAAAGGAGATTCTACACCGAAGAGGTAAGACGTCATATTATTGTCACTGGTAGAAAAACCTTTCCCATGGGCCAGGCAAAAATCAATCTTATGACAATGTCATAAACATTTTGACACGGGAAAGCTTTTCTCACTTGAGCTATATCACGTATTACTATTTATTTACCTAATTTATTTACAAGATTTTCATCTTTAGTTTCATTTGTCTCAGTGTCTGGCTGTCTGTAATCAAATCTTGCCAGAAAAATTTCACCCCCTTCCGGTAGTCGGATTAATAAATATTAACTACAAATAGGTGAATCAAAATAGATACAATATCACTACCTAACTGATCTTTTAACTAATTTTTAAAAACATTAAAATAAAAAACCCAGAAAACACAACCGCCGCGTTTCACGTTTACCGCGCTTTTTTCCAGATATGTGGCCGAATGACAATGCAAGTAGGTACAGTAAACAAAAAATTTAGTCAGCAAAAAAAAAGTTTTATTATAAATGAAGCTTTTAACAAAAAACTTGTGACTGGAATTACGATGCTTTGATATTAACATAAAACCCTTTGCAAAGAAGCCTACAAATGTTCACAAAGCCAAAATCTCCCGGGATTAAAGTAGAGATCCTTAATAAAAGTGCCACAAACAAAGAACCAATCCCGTAATAATTGTCGTATTACAATAGAATCCATTACAGCGGGCGGTCCAAATAGAAAAGTCTCCATGGAAATCGGGAGACTTTCAATTGAAAACGTAGACCGTGGATTACTAGAAAGGGCATCATTTTTAAATTTAAGCTTAAGCCTTAAACATAAGATAAGTATGGCGGCAAGTAGCATACTACACAGACGAAGAACCTGAATCTTAGTGGAACCTTTTCGCAATCAATTTAACAGCGAATTCTTTTGTTATATTGTAGAAATAGAAATAGAAATAGAAATGGTTTATTTCTTAGAATATGGTAGGTACAGATGTTTCAATATAATTACAACAGCATATTCTGCCAGTTTTGGCGTAGAAATATCTAACGGTTACAATTACAAGTCTTGAATTAAATTACGAATAAAATTATGAAATAAATTCAATTAAAATTACTATTACATCATTAGCATATAAAGATTATACAGGTCATATAAAACAATTAATTCATTTCACAGCACAAAAAGTAAGCAACAGAATAAAAACACCTGTCGAGCAACCATTTGAACAATCCATCCAGGTATCCAGCATAACTTTTGTCATATTGTAGGTATCCAGCATAACTTTTATCATATTGTAGGTATCCAGCATAACTTTTGTCATATTGTAGGTATCCAGCATAACTTTTGTCATATTGTAGGTATCTAGCATAACTTTTGTCATATTGTAGGTATCCAGCATAACTTTTCCCACTTTTTCTTTGCACTTCATTAACGGGTTGACAGACAGATAATTCAATCCACACGGATGTGATGAAATTCCATTGTCACTCCAATTGTTAATTTTGCTACTATTTTGCTACTACTACTATTAAGAATTTCAATTTGCCCGTCACGATGTGACTAAAGACGAAAACAAGCCGTCCGATTTAAAATATGAGTAAGATCCCTGTTGCCATGTTCCTTAACTTAAACGAGCTCTGATTAATTGGCGCCATTCTTTCGCGACCGGAAGCGACGCCATTAATCCGCAAGATGGCCGCCGGTATTGAGGCATATCCGGTTGCTTGAGGGCTGTTTTTCGATATTGTTTCGGCTTACTAATTAGGATGTTTATGCTTCATAAACTCTTTATGGATTCAAAATAAGGCTTTGCGTTGGATTATTCTGTAGTATACCTACTATTATGCTAATAATAGACTATGTTGCCTTAAAAAATGTGCTGGGACACCTTCCTTCCTCCTCTATACATATACCAGCGTTGAGTTCACGGCTATGTCAACGTCGAATTTCAAATTGTCAAATTTTCAACACTATACATATGTAGGTACTACAATATAAATATGACAGCTAATTCAACTCATCGGTGCTGAAACAACAGTGAATTACATCAGAGAATAACACCGCATATTCGAATCCCACGTTTTTTTGACCGTTGATTACACTAGACACTAAAGTGAGCGTACGGTCATTGTGCTATGGACGCGTTTGAGTAAGCACCTTAGGAAATTATATTTTTAATAAACTCACCGAAACATGAATACACAGAAAAACCAGAAATAATACCAAACCAATTCTGGTGTAAGGGTGGGCACGCGACCCGGAGTGTCGAGGTTCCGGGTTCGATTCCCGGGGTTGGTATTTTTTCTGGTTTTTCTGTGTATTCATGTTTTGGTGAGTTTATTAAAAATATAATTGATAAGACCGTAAAAATAAAAAAAATGGAAAAAAAAAATACAAAAAGATTTTTCAATTGAGATCATGAAGCACCTTAGGAAAGTTTAATGTTCAAACCCATGTTGAAAAGATGTAGTCTCAATTAACAAAGTTCAATATTTTAAAAACGGGTGAACCGATTGAACGGGTGAATGAAATTTGGCTAAGAACCATCTCGATTAAACTAGCTTTCGATTGAAAAAAACCGCATCGAAATCGGTCCATCCCTTTGGGAGCTATGATGACACAGACAGATACACATATACACAGATACACATATCAAACTTATACTTAACACCCCTCTTTTTCGTCGGGGGTTAAAAATAGTGAGGTAAATGTTCCAAGCAGAATGGCAATGTGACAGCTGTCAAGCAGATGATTGGAATTAACGTGTCAATCATCCACATTTCCCTAAAAATTGAATTGAATCATCGGGACGTTTAATATATGAGGCGTAACAATGAATCTCTTCATAAGTATAATCACCGTCGCCACAAATATAATCCGTGTAACGCGACAGCCCTCGCCATTCCGGTCCAAATCATACCTATCCCATAATAAGATTTTATTGCAATTTAACACAGGTACAGTAAAACCCCCGTCTTAAGCTTTAACCACAAATCCCAGTTTTATTTGTTTGAAAAGACATTTAATCCGAGGGGGAATTAGCGGAGGCCCTTTTACGTGTCGTTTTTGTTACGGCGATTAATATTGAGTATTTTTGATGCAGAGTTGTAGTGTTGAAGGTAACGTGTCTCTTGGAGTGCATGGAATTAGGGATTTAAGCTGCCGATGTGGCAACTTTGTTTACAAATTTATACATTCAATACATTAGATGATATCATAGTTATCAAGTAATTAAACCGCAAAGCAATGTCTCTCTATTCAACAGGCAGTTTTCTAGCGCAAAGACTTACTATAGCAATACGAGTACAGCGCGGCAATACGCCTGCATAATGGGCACCCTACGGCATGTGTTGATTTGTGTGGCAGTGGAAGGTGGAGGTGCTGCATGAAAACATACATTTGTCGCAAAGACGTACCTGTCTTAACGTGGAGTTGCGGTTGAGTAAAATAATTGTTTTGGTACTTAAATACGGACCGCCGCAAAGTATCAACAAAAACATATTATCCATACTTTTCAGCATTTCAAAAACAAACCCTGCCAATGAAGCTGTCAAACGAAGGTAATACCGAAAGCGATCATGCTTACTCAACTACCCCCAAAAGATCCGCGGCCGATGCTAATTAACGCGTATTCGGGAGCCGCCTTTATTGCTGCATAATTGTTTTTTAACACAAGTTTTGGTTATGCTGCCATTTGTATTCTGCTGGTTGCTTCATGTTTTATAATTGTGTTATTTTGCCGCACTGCCGCAGCATCTTAAGTGTTAGGTATACAGTTAGTGTCAAACTTGAATGCACCAGTGCCCTAAGCACGACTTGTCGAATCCTGCGTTACGTTACGGTTATCGTATCGAGATCGAGAAACCTCATACTAAATTTTAGTTCCAAATACGCTCACGGGCGGGCGCTGTTCCGAACGTCATACAAACTCGACAACGTTTACTATTCGATTTTACGTGACGCAGGTTTCGAATACGTCGTGCTCGACCCACTGGAGTGAAGTCAGTCACTTGTAGCGGAAACGAGACGCACAGAGACTAGCGAGAATGTAGGAGCGGGACCGTGATACCCCTCCCCCCCTCCCACTGCCTGAAAACTTCAGAGGTGCATTTAAGTTTGAAGCATAGTGGCATCGTTGCTCCTAAACAGTTTGGACGCGGCTTTTTTTAATAGGCAGCTAGTTTAATCGAGATGGTTCTAAGCTATGTTTCACAAAAATCGACTTTGAAATGAGCATGTCGGTAGATTTTCAACTTTGGGTTAGATGGATCTGCTTCAGAAAATCATGGCCCGAATTTAAGTCGAAGTCTCATAGAAATTTATTAGAGACATTAATTTCGCGAAACCATCCCAGATTTTAAATGGAAAATGTTATGTTATTCATATTTATAAGTCTACTTTTACTCACACCTAAATAAAAAGCCGACAAACCGTCTGAATTTTTAACAGCCGACACCTAGGGCTGCGGTAATTAGATTGTCGCGACGTGCGTTGTTCGACGCGAGGCGTTATTACTCAAACGTCAGCGAGCGCCGAACAGCGTCCAAGGTTCCGTGTGGTAATGAAATTAGATTGTCGCGACGTGCGATGTTCGACGCGAGGCGTTATGGCTCAAACGTCAGCTAGCGCCAAACAGCGTCCAAGTTTCCGTATGTAATGAAATAAAAACGGATCACTCACGCATAAGTCGAGTTTAGCACGACTTGTTTCGGATTAATTCATAGTCCTTCCTCTGGGAGCGCACGACCCAGCGGCGGCGAGACGTACACATTCCGCGGCGACATTTGACATTTGGTGGTTCCGGGTGTGTGCGTCTCGCCGCCGCTGGGTCGTGCGCTCCCAGAGGAAGGACTACGAATTAGTCCAAAACACGTCGGGCTAAACTCGACTTAAGTACATACGTGAGTGATCCGACTTTGTTTCATTATGATTGAGTCTCACGGTAGTTTCATGTTAAAAGTTCCGAATGGTTCTGAAAATATTAACCCTTTACTGGCAGAACTGAAAAAAGAGAAAACCTGAATTCTAGCCTCTTCTGGTTTTGTATCTACTAAAAATGTGTAATGGAGTAAAAATACAAGAAGACTGCTAAGATATTGATGATGGTTCAAAACAGAAACGTTGTAAGTAAAACTTCTATTGCTAGTGATTCAGCTACTTTGGTTATGACATAATTTTGAACAGCAGAAAAATTCGTAGATGACGGTTGTGCTATGTAGCTACTGCCTATGTATCTTATGAAAATACGTTGGGAAGTATAGTACACCGCGAGCACGAATATTGGAATCCTGCGTAAGTGGTCGAGAAGTAACGTTATCGTATCGCCATCGGGAAAATTTATAATAAAATTTAGTACCAAATACGCTCACGGGGGGGGGGGGGCGTTGTTCCAAACGTCACACAAATTTTCCCGTTAACAAAATGAACTCGCTTACGTTACGTATGATTCGAATATTCGTGCTTGAGGCACTGATTCCATGCGATATTGTTTGTAACTTCTCTTTATTTCTGTATTTTCTGTACAATACAGCGTATTACAAAGCTTGCAAAATGTCGCTAGGTATTGTTAGTGCTAAGGGTTCGTTTGACATTTCTGTTGCGTTTGGGATTGCCTATTATATGGTAAGCCAATCACAATCTTACGGAAATGTCAAACGGACCTCACGATTCTAATGCCATCTAGCGGTATTTTGTCTGTCAGAAAACCCTCATTGCCTGCGGGACTCCAAACTAAATAAAAAGCGTGTAGGGTGACCGCAACCCTAACGACGTTAGCGCGTAACCTCTTATTACGAGTGGGGAGTGATCGACCCCATACTAAACGACAACCCTTGATGTGGAATATGGATCATAATTCCATTGTTGGCGCTCAAGGACAACAGATTTTAACCGACTGCGGAGTACAGGAGAGTAGTGTGTTTCACTAAATTATGTTGAGGTATTGTGCACCGAGCCGCGATAGCTTAGAGCAGGAAAGGAATGGAGATGTTAACGCGCGATTTCCCCTCTGCCAAATCTCTAATATTAAGTCTGACCAAAATTATCAGGGTCTGTTGATTGTGTGCGTGTTTTTGGCATTTGTGTGACAGTTTTGTTTTAGTGTGCATTTGTAGGAACGTAACAAATTTTGACAGAAGCGTGGACGTGTGCTGTACGTGTGTGTTCCTCGTCCCCCTCAAAAAGTGGCAGAAAAATGGTAGTGCATAGATAAGCCAAAGGCGCCTCTCGTCTGTCTGCTTTATGCGCGATAGCCTCAAGCATAGGGTCGTGGGTTTAAACCCCCGGCACGCACCTCTGAGTTTTTCGGAATTTATGTGCGGAATTACATTTGAAATTTATCATTAGCTTTTCGGTGAAAGAAAATACCGTGAGGAAACCTGCACACTCCTGTGAAGTAACTTAATAATGTGTGTGAAGTTCCCAATCAGCACTCAAGACCTCTCATTCTGCCCAGCAGTGGGACGTATAAAAGAGGCTGGTGATGATGATTGTGTACGGTGCAACTGATACATAATGCTGTAGCTCGAGCACGAGTTTTGACCAAGAACGTTTTAGAGAAATACTTAAAACTTTCATAGCAAACTTACCAAATACACTCACGGGGGCGCTGTTCCAAACGTCATAAATAATTTCTTGATGGCGATACGATAACGTTACTATAACCACTTGATTCTTGATCATAACTCGTGTATGGCCCACTGACCTAATATCAGAGAATACTACATACTAGGTAACGTAACAAGAAACGACACAGACGTGTGTGCTTATACGTCGTGTGTGGGCAAGTCGGACCTATGCACCAATATTCAGTTCCACGTTTGACCACTACATTAGTTAAATTTCTGTTACTATTAGGGAGAGCACAGCACACAGCACAGCAGTTACAATCAGATGCACCGTATCGTATTACCACAAATTATCACACAACTAATCTACGTCTCGTGATGTGAGAATAAAAAGGTTGCAACTGTGTTGAGGAATTTTATGGAACTTCAATTCTATGTTGGTTCACTTAGGACTCCGATTAAAACTAGTCGAAAATGTCAGTTGGACCCATTCCTATAATATATCTATGGCTCTCTTTGTCAATGTTTCGTAATTAATTAAAGATAAAAAAGGGTATGATACGCTTTTCGCGAATTGAAAATGGACATGATAATTATGGGGTGATTTATATGTAGGTAATTATTTAGCAAAGATTAATAGTTCTTTCACGTTTTCTATCGGTTTATTTGCCACATTTTGTTTAATGAACACTTATTTATTTAAAAACTCCTTGGTCAATATTATGCAACCGTCCGATACGTTACTTATGCCGTTGCAATAAGTAACGTATCGGATGAAACTTAGAAACGAATAAAAAGTATTCTGTCTGATTGAATGGAACATCTGTATCATTTAGGTCAGTGATTACCAACCCGTAGTCCGTGAGCCTATTCTAGGGGTCCGTGGTCAGAATAAAAATGAAACGTTAATGAGGAAAGCATCAATAAAGCGTACCTAGGTGAAATTTTTCGTTACGGTAATTAGGTACAGTACAGTCCGTGGCAACTGGCAACTAATACCATACTAATACACCTGTGTGTATTAGTATGGTATTAGTTGCCAGTCTCAGTTGTCAGTCTCAGAGAGGTCCGGCATTGCAAAAGGTTGGAAAAGGCTATGCTGTACCTTTAGGTAATAAAAACGAATAAAAAAAACTTTACCAGTAATGAACTGCTATAAGTATGCACCTAAATTACAACTGTGGTCAGCGAAAGTGGGTTGATATTTTTTTGTTTATGTGAAGTAGTTATTTTCTTAGACGATCACGATCACTATCACCACCTATGTACATCACTTGTGGAGGGGAATAGAAATGTCACAGCGGCGTAATTTGCGGCGTAACGGCGTAACGACGTAACGGGCGCATTCGTTCCGCCGGCGGTGGTGACAAATGCCACGCCGTGGGCCATTTCCACACGATATGTCAACGAAATCGCATTCTTTTGCTCAAATTAATTGTACCTACCTAAGTTATTGTAAAAAAAAATATTGCCACTAAAGTATGTACAATCCACAAACAAATCGGACCCTGTTTGCCACAGAGAACTTTTCGCTATGCTCTTTCAAATAATTCCTTACAACATGTTTACGCAGAGGTAGGCAGTTGGAACAAGGAATTTCCGTTGACAGTACTTATTATACTTATAAATGCAAATAATCAAGTAATATAATTTTTCACTAAACGACGGAAATGCATGAAAATACAAATCATCATCAAGTGTTGTTCGAATGGATGATGCGTAATCGAACTAAATGAATCCAACGCGACTTGTAGTTTTAGACAAAACAGTGCATAACCTACTAGTAAAAACAAATCTAAGTATAATCTAAAATAAAATTTACACACACATCCGTAGACATCGTCGTGTCACTCAAGTAAACTATTGTCTCGAATGTATCATTCATGCACAAGTTGCAGGGGTAGTCGCCCTCCTGTCAATCATCCGTAACTTTATCTGTGCTGGCGTCATTCCTGATAGTATTGTAATTCAATTTAGATCGCAGAACCTATGATGGGAATCATTTTGTATTCATTCAACCTTCGTGTGTTCTGCTTTGGTTTGTACCTAATCATTTATCCCCCAGGGAAGCTATGTTCAGCTCATGCTCCTTTGAACTAAAAAAACTGCATTTCTAAATGATAAACGACTCACTTAGAAATGTTGTTGGCGATTGGCTGGTGTCTCTGGCTCAGTAATTCCACATTCGAACCTTGCTCCTGACAGCGGAACTCAAGAAGGCAAATCCGCGCGCTGTCAGGAACAATGTTTAAATGTGGAATACTGAGCCAGAGACAATAACTCCCCAGTCGCCAACGATATTTCTAAATGTCAAATTACTCAATTAGGAATGTTGTTTTAGTCAGTTTATAGAGCATTACATATACATATACATAATGAACTCCAAAATCTGCAAATATTACTATATCGATTCGGTATAACGTCACAAAATCGAAAAAAGCACCCCGCTGAAAAGAGCCAACATTTCGCAAGCCCGACGGGACTTTCCGGCCACTCTAGAAAATGGGAAAAATTAAAAAGTAATAAAAACACAAATGAGCCCCTCAATCATCCGCCGACAATTCTGTCGCGTCACGTGAGATTAAAAAGTTTCGCACGGAAATTAGCATTTTGGTTTCATTTGCATACCGCCGTCTAATTTTCGTCATTGTTGTAGAGGGATATCTAAAATCATTATGTTGAAATTCTGAAGTTGGATGGAAGTGAATCTGCCTGGCGATAAAACATTTGTAGGTAACTACTTGGAGGTAGAATACTACGAACTAGGTACTCTAATTAAACTGTTATGTACAGTATACACACTTGTGATAGCTGTGATAAGTAAGTACAACATTGTGCTTAATAAATGATTATTGATTGCAGATCACACGAACGATAAAATGCAGGGCTTTTCGATGACTCTTCAAAATGTACTTACAAGCCAGGTGACATTTTTGACTGGAGATAAATTACGCTTTCGTGTCAGTTTCCCACACCGCAAAAAAATCCTCAGTGCGTAAGTATCTAATTGATTTGTCCCTATTTTGAGCACAAGCCCTCGTTAAATATTGATGACTTTTGAGACCACATGACATCAATTTGTGAGAAGTATGCTACTGCTCATGTACTTAGACAAAAAGTTTTAAACTTATGAGAGACTACTTTTTACCTGATCTTTCCTATTGAAGCACGATCACGGAACAGTCCAAAGAAAATAAATGAACAAAATTAGAAAACAAAAGGAAAGTCCTGCAGCGAGGAAATTGAAAATTTATGAGATGCAGAGCCACCGGTGACAAAAAATATGAAGTGATAAAGGCTCCTTTAAAATACCAAAGTGAATTGCTGAGTGGCGGCGCTTTTTCGAGTTAACTTTTTTTTATGGATTGTATCCGAAATAGGAAGTGCGAGCAAAAAAGTTTGGTACCTACTTACAGTTACAAATGACGCTTCTGGTGTTGCAAATGTGTAAATACTGCGGTAATTAGAGTGCCGTTGTTTTCATTTTCCACCTTTCTCTTTTATAAAACTATGGAGAATAGTGCAAGTGCCAAGGAATACAGTATTAGCGATCCGGACGGATCATACTTAATTACCTTTTAACCTATCCCATCTTTAAATCCGTTCCACCACATTTATTTCATACCTAACTCTGAAAGCGACGTTAAATTCTCGACGGCTCGAGCCACCGCAGCTGCCGCTTAATAATTTAATTGTGCATTTCCCTCCCTTTTTCACGACGCCTTGCGCGGGAAACCACAATGCTCTACAACTCTATAACGTGTACTCCATACTCTGTTAAAGCTAGTATATGTATACACGCGTACTACATACGTAATACTCTGTTAGAGCTAGTACAACATATGAAGGGTACATAGAAAGAACGTTTCTAGTCACTTTTTTTTAAAACGAGATTTTAATCTCAAAATGTAGAGCACTCAATATACTAAAAGTTACCACTCAGTTACAGATACAAATATTTATGTAACTTGTCTTTCTATAAAGGTCACTTCGTCGAATCTGAGCATTGGAGTAGCTTCAGTAACTCATTTAGATAAACTTTGATGGTTGGCCAGTCTGTCAAAAGGATTCTTGAGATTTTGAAGTTCTGATGACCAATGTAGGCTAAAATCAGAGCTGCGAGAAGCGGTCACTTTAGGCTTTAGGCGTTATTATGACGGAAATGTGTGTTGCGTGTGTACTGTGTACCTACAGAGAAATTGTTGTATCCTATTTAGGATTTTGAAAAAAAATCAAGACGTTAGTAATAGAGAATTTATAAGAAAAACTTATCACAAAAAGCTTAAGTAAGTTTAACTGATTAATGACTTTTAATGAGTGATTACCATTTGACGAACCAAAAAATCACCTATCTAATTTTAATTAGGCTTTTTCGTAAGCTATGGAACTATATCCTGGGCGTGTCCGACACGTTCTTGGTCGGCTTTTTACCAATTTTTTTTTTGCAAACTGAGAACACGAACGATTTTGTTTTGATGTATTTTTGAAGTAAACCCTGGTATGTTTCGACTAATAAAAATGTGAGTACAGTCGTCATTTTATTTAAGAGTGTTACTCTTGTCGATGCAGTTCCCTCCAGGTCCGTTTTTAAAAGCACAGTACGCTTCAAATTTAAATGCGCCTTGGGAAGGGGCATCTCGGTTCCGCTTACATGTTCCCGTTAGTTTTGTCTACTTAGCTTTTATGTACTCTATACTATACTATAAATATACCCAAACGAATGATGCCGAGACAGGGTATAATAGGTTTAAATTAACCAGGCGCAAAAACTTAAAGAGTGTGGAGATGGAAGATTTGCTTAGCGATTCAGATTGTACAAGTACCTACTTACTATAATAATTCAGTTTCTTAAAATAGAAGAAGTTAGTGGACCTGTAATAAAGTCAAGTTTTAAGTCTGCTCAACTTTCAGGCAGGTACCTAGCCGACATTAAACGTCATCGTTAAGTTTAACTCCTACCGACACAGTCAAACATTTTGAGAAAACATCTAAGTACATACGCGACTGTAAAAAAAAAATCAAAATCATATTAGATAATTTCAGGCTTACGATACCAAAATTCAACATCAAAATATACAAAAAAGTAGCCCTACTTCGAAATACATTTCAAATTTATAGGTGTACCTAAGTGAGATTTGAATAAGAAAAATAAATTCGCAACCCGGTGATAAAAAATCTTATCTATCGTTTCAAATAATTGTACTTACTCACATAAACACAAACTGAAAAAATTTGAGATGCGTCGTTGCTCCTTTAGAAACGACGCACTTTCGCGTACAATAATTATCCTAACACCACGATCGTACAAAACACCACTTACCTTGGACAGTTCCTCGCGAACGTGCTCACGTTACCACGGCCGCGACCCAACTGCGGGCCCCGCCCAGCCGCAGTGGGCGGGGCCCGCAGCTGGGCGTGGCCTAGGCAGCAAATCAGCTGCTCACTTCTTTCTTGGAATGGTCAAGGAATGGGCAATATGGTACTTGCGCAGTTGTGTGTAGGTAGGATATAAATCCTTTGAGGGATTTATGTAGTTGTCGTGGAGATAAGATGAATACGCTCTACTTTCGACTTTAAGACAGTACCTGTACTAATTTGGGATTTAAATGAACTTTAGGTAGGTACGTAAATAAAATAAATATCAAGGGACACCGGCTTGGTCCCAAGCAGAGCTTGTGTTACTATAGGACTTATAGGTACTGATGAGCAAATTGCGGAAAGTTTCCAAAAAGCTAAGAGAAAAGAGAAAAGCTAAAAGAAATATAAGAAATTTTCGATTTTGGAAAGTTTCAAACCACATACAAAAATGTGAGAAATTTCTGAAACTTGTGGAAAATTTCGCAATTTTGGAAAGTTTCCGACATCACATCAGTAAGGTTTCTACTAAACAATAGATAGCCATAGGTACCTACGTATAGATAAATAAATACATACTTAGGCAAATACATAGTAAATATCTAAAACTCGGGTGTCAATATTAGACTTCATCGTACAAATAAATGTCTGCCCCGACTGAGAATCGAACCCTCCCCTGAAGCTTCATGGGTAGTTAAATAGGTTCTCTAACCATCAACTAATATTCTCGGTTGGTCGTTAAATATTAATAAGTCCGGCAATGTGTGTCTTTTATATTTTATAAACGAACGATTTTAGGTTAAAAAAATCCTGAGCGCAGCGAGGGTTTCAAGTCACGAGATGCAACAACTTAGCGGCCGAACGAAACACACAACTTCGCATCTCACTACAGCAAGGAAAATGTTAGATGAGAGCTAGACATTGTAATGATCAACAATAGGTACATAAATTTTGGATCTCAGATGGTGGATGATAGTTTGACGTAATTGACAATTAAAAAAAGTCAACAGAGAAACAAGGTGTTAATAAGGTAAATTTCGTTATCACCGAAGACCGGAATCCCACATTAATATGAACTAAAAACAATTACTTTGCTCACCCGCGACCACTAATGACAAATAGTTATATCTGTGCGGCAAATGTATGTATGTATGTATGTTTCCATGCAACACGTGTGTGTTGTAGTGGAAGTGGTGGCATGTTGAGCGGTTGTTGTTGTGCTTCGTAAATGGCCTCGTGGAGAGTGCCGAAACGCGTCAGCGTTTAGTTTAGTGGTGGTGGGGATAGTTGGGTCTGTGTGGCATGTGTTGATTCGTGTAGCAGTGGAGGCGGAGGTGTTGCATGAAAACATACATTTGCCGCACAGATATAACTATTTGTCATTAGTGGTCGCGGGTGAGCAAAGTAATTGTTTTTAGTTCATAAATATGGACCTCCGCAAAGTAACGCCTGATTCTATCAATTATCCCACATGAAATCAAAAGTCCTATTTTAGTGTTAAAACTGACAAACTGTTATAATCGTCCCACGATAACTCTGCTTATGATATTAATTGGCAACCCAGAAAAACCACGCTGTGGTAATACTTTTTTCATGTCACTCAGACATTTCTTTAATTAAAAATAATAATGGTAGTAGGTAATAATCAAAAGCTGTTGTTGTTTTTATTTTAAAATATAGTTCTGTGCAGTGGAGGACAACTTTGCCAGGGTTTAATAGGTTTTGCCGTTGTACGGTAAAAAAAATCTGGAAAAAGAAATATGAGAGGTATTTTAATGGTGGATGGTGAATGAACGATGACCTGTTTAATGTTTAATCTAATCAAAAGTTCAAAACGTGTTGTTTGACTATAAATCAGTGTTGCCATAAACAAACTTTAGATTTCTTCTGTTCTCAGTTCGTTGCAGAGTTTTTTTTTTTTTTTTTTTAATGGCTTTCACCCTTGCTCTTTACTTGCAAGGAGTATTTTGCCAATGTCAGCGTTTAGACATTGCACACGTGAGAAGATTGTTCGGTTTAGGGACTCTAAACTTGGGGAAGGAACAGACGGGTGACCTAAAACAAATAACATAAAGTTATGGACGGCACAGACAACAAAAGACGATTGTACAAGTAATTATTTTTCTGGAGGTGGAAGATTCAAAGAAAAGAGAGAGAAAAAAAAGGGGAGGGTAGATGTTAAGGCTAGAAACATGCTAAGAAGTTGCTACAGTTTTATATTATGAGATTGCATAAATTTAATAAGAACATTTACAAGCGGCAGAGAGTTCATCAAAGAGAGGAGAGATTGAAAGTTGATAGGGCGTGGGATTTTTCTGGGTAAAACATCATATAGTGAATATCCTGTTTTGGTGCAATTGAAAAAAATGTGGTCTAAGGTACCCTCGTCCAGACCGCATTCGCACAAAGAATTATCCCGCACCCTAATTTTTGCTAAGAACACCGGAGTACAGACATGGCCCAGACGAAGACGGCAAATAGTAGAAGTGACCCACTTATTAGCAGACCGAAAACGAAAGAACCACGGCCTACGGGGAATTGTTGGTTGGATATTCCCATAATGGCGACCTTTCTGGAGTCTGGATGTATTCCACTGGTTTTGCCACGATTCCTCGTTGCAGAGTTATCGTGGGACGACTATATTCGCCATATTCGTTCCGAAAAATTTCAATGTTTTCTGTCAAAAGTGACATATTGTCATCCGCCATCTTGGATCCAAAAATATTGTAAAATTTGTGTGCAATGGGGTCAAATTATACACGAAATTGGCATCCATGACCAATTTTTTCGTCAAAAAAGTCAAACAGTCGGCTCTGCCATTTTGGATCCAAAAAAGTTATATCAAAAATCATTATTCATGAGCATACTCTTTGCTAAAACAACAAGGGTTTAAACCACAATGAAAAAAAAAACATCACATTAAGCTCATCGCAACCAAGGATCATGGAAAGTAAAATCGCAACCAATGAAATCGACGATGAACTCGATGAACTTCAACGTTCGAATTTCAAAAACCGTTTTTCCACGCACATTCTCCATGATAATGAGAGCCTGAGTGAGGTGAAATACTTTTTGATATAAGTGCGGAAGGTAAGTACTATATCACATACACGATTCCCGAGATGTCTAGGCCCAAGCCGCTAGGCGAGGGTCGAGACTCAGGAGACGAGTGAAAAGACCCTTTCGCACGTGAACCAAATGACGTTTTTTTAATATATTTGCGAAAACATGACAAAGAGGGGGTGGGCCCGCACCGGCAGCCCCACCTTCACCCGCAAGGGCTTCGCTCCGTCTTTTTTTCGTAATACTTACCTAGTAGTACGAAAAATCCAACTTTCCGCATGATACGTAGCTACAAAACCGGGCAAGAGCGTGTCGGACACGCCCGTGATAGGGTTCCTAAGCCATTACGAAAAAGCCATGGCATAAGATACCTAATTTTAGAGGTATTTTCATCGCACCTATTAAAACCAGTGTTAGAGCCCTAATCCTAAGCAAACTATACGCAATGTGGGGTCAATTTATATCGGTTACTGACTTAAACAAACATAGTTACAAACATAATTACTCGCAAACCTGTAAAGCCTACTTATCTTTGATAGTTTTCCTTTTAAATTCACCATAATGTACTATTGTTTTGATTTTTTTTCACATTTCGAAATACAATAGTTTCTCTAGTAGAGGGGGGGGACACACACTTGACTTCAACAAAAATTAGCACTTCAAAGCTAAATATGAAAAAAACCGAACAAGTGCGAGTCGGACTCGCGCATCAGGGTTCCGTGCAAAGATTTTAACGCTTTTCCCCAGTGTTTTAAAATGTCCAATGTTAGCATAGCCCTGTTCCTAAGCAAAATGTACGCAGTGTGGGGTCATTTTATATTGGTCTGTGAAATCTACAGACAGACATAAAAATTTCAGATTTTGAGAATTTTCTGAGTGGTTGTGCTATAAGAGCTACCTTCATACCAAATTTCAAGTTTCTAGGACAACTGGAGTATACCCTTTAGGTTTTTGGATTTTGGCAATTTTTATGGAAATAGCCTTTTTTAATGACTGTATCTTTTGATCGCGTTGGCTTAGAAGGTTGATCTTTTCACAGCTTCAAGGGACCGCAGGCTTGAGTATTTGATATTAATGATCCTATAAAGGTTTCAGTTTTTTAGGGTTTCGTACCTCAAAAGGAAAAAACGGAATCCTTATAGGATCACTTTGTTGTCCGTCTGTCTGTCTGTCTGTCAAGACCCTTTTTCTCTGAAACGCGTGAAGGTAGTATGCTGAAATTACAAATACTCAAGCCTGCGGTCCCTTAAATCCGTGAAAAAATAAACCTTCTAAGTCTACGCAATCAAAAGATACAGTCATTAAAAAATCTATTTCCATACAAATTGCCGATTTCCAAAAACCTAAAGGGTACATCCAGCTGTCCTAGAAACTTGAAATTTGGTATAAAGGTAGCTCTTATAGCACAACCACTCCAAAAAGTCTCAAAATCTTAAAATTTTATGTCTGTCTATAGATTTCACAGACCAATATAAGTTGACCCCACACTGCTTACATTTTGCTTAGGAGCAGGGCTCTGCTAACGCTGGACTTCTTAAAACACTGGGGAAAAGCGTTAAAATCTTTCTACGGAACCCTCGTGCTCGAGTCCGACTCGCACTTGGCCGGTTTTTTCCTTTTGAGGTACGGAACCCTACAAGTGAAGTTTGTAAGTACACGCGACTACACGCGATCATAAGGTACAACCTTCATGTATGGTAGGTACATACAAAAATCGTCGGTATCAAAACCTATACTGTTTATAACCTACTAGCTGTTGCCCGCGACTTCGTCCGCGTAGATTTCGGTTATCGCTATCCTACGGGAACTATATAATTTTCCCGCATAAAAAGTAGCCTATGTTATTCCTCAATATTCAAACTATCTTCTTACCAAATTTCATCTAGATTGGTGCAGCGGTTGGCCCGTGAAGAGGTAACAAACAGACAGACAGAGAGACAGAGAGACAGAGAGACAGAAAGACAGAGAGACAGAGCTACTTTCGCATTTATAATATTAGTTAGGATACTAGCTGTTGCCCGCGACTTCGTCCGCGTAGATTTCGGTTATCGTAGGGTTATCGCTATCCCGCAGGAACTGTACAATTTTCCCGAATAAAAAGTAGCCTATGTTATTCCTCAATATTCAAACTATCTTCTTACCAAATTTCATCTAGATTGGTGCAGTGGTTTTCCCGTGAAGAGGTAACAAACAGACAGACAGCGAGACAGAGAGACAGCGGGACAGAGTTACTTTTGCATTTATAATATTGGTTAGGATTATGAAATTCGGCAGGAAGTAAGGCCTCACAACACCTATTGAGCAAAAGAAAAGGGAAAAATCCAAAAAATACTAGGTAATTTCCATTTCTAATTAGAATGATAGATGTAATTTAAATTAAAATTTTTACAAGTACACAAATAACGTTGTTTTTCAAACAAATGCCATAGTCTTTCTACGATAAACAAAGTTGTTTTTGCGCTTGAAAAAAGTATACATGTAACAGTTAAATTGTAATTTAAAAAATTGTACCGAACCCTCGGTACGCGAATCCGACTCTCATATACTCTCGTGCACCTGGCCGGTTTTTATAAATTATAAAGCTACAAGTTACTAATTACTTTCTCTTACTCTTTTTAACAAAAGGTGATAGAACGAGACTTCCGCTAGCGACTAGCTTTATAAAACACGGCCCTGGTTTGCAGAGGGATTGCAGATCCGTTGCCAACCTAAAGGGCTGAGATGAAATGCCTCTTTTGTCCGTTATTTCCCCGGCTGACTTATTCTCCACACCGGAACACAACAGTGCAAGCACTGCTGCTTGGTAGCTAGATTAGCGAGTAAGATGGCGATAGCGATCCGGATAGACCTTGAACAAAGGTCCTACCGCCCGCAAAGCCCACCTAAAGACAAATTAAATTGATCGTAAGTTACGTTATTTAGTATTATATATTCCTTGATATAGGTAAGCATTATAAGTTTAAAGTTTTAAAGAAGTTCTAACAAAATAATTATTTACAGAGCCATCTCTTGTCTTTTATGCTGTAACTACATCGCTACAAAAGAAAAGCGTGGCGACTCGAGTACCGTTTTGATGCGTCACCTTGCTTGTCCTAGTATGCGCCCTTCCCATCGGAGTAAAATTAGAACGCAGGCAATCAATAGTTGAGACTCAACTCGATGCAGATGGCGACACTAGCCGCAGTTGTTATCGGTGAACTGACTATTTATGCTTTTTAATTCATACGGGCTTTTTTGTTCATTTATTCACATTGTAAATGATAACATGTTTACTTTTTTTTGTTTTTATATAGTGTAAGTATTTTTTTACGATGATGTTACAGTCAAGCAATTATAAAACGCTGTCTTTGACCCCACGCCACCACATCGAAGCGTCGGTTCAATGAGACCAAGAACGTAACTAAACACCGCCATCTTGCGTGTGTACTGTCAACTTCAGGCGAATTTAGCGGAGTAATTTTGTGAGTTGTGATGCTAGATTCAAGACTGCATGAGATTTAATAAACCTAGGCTTATTGGTAAGTTCGAGGAACAAATATAGTGTGGCGCAAAATTCAAGCTATTTAAAAATAAATGAAGACAATAATCAAATATCGTCGGAAGAGCGATAGCGTCACTCGTTCCAACTCCAAAATGCTTTTTAAGGCTATTGCCATCGATCGCAAATTTATAACCGGTGTCTATCGAGTTTGTGACAACAATTTTAATAAAAAGTGTAATATGTATTGTTTCAGGATACAAAATGCCACCGCGATAACCTAAAAAAACAGTTATAAATGCGAACGGTAAAATGTCCGATCTAAAGCAAGTGAAAGTTGATAACTGGGGAATATATTTCCTGCAGCGGTTGAAGCACTTTTTCAACCGGACCGATTACTGCGACCTGACTCTCCAGTTCCAGGACAATGCCCAGCTGAAAGTGCACCGGTTGGTGCTCAGTGCTTGCACAGAGTACTTCGAGTTACTTGAGCGGACATGCGAGATGTACGAAGACTGTCTGGTGATGCCAGACGACCTGCAGGCCGACGTAGTCGTCCCGATCGTCAACTTTATGTACACAGGCCAGCTGGAATTCAAAGTGGAATTGCTCGAAAAACTGTATCAAACATCCCAGATAATGAATATGCCTGTGTTATCCAAACTTCTTGACGCTCAAAGGCAGCAAGTGCCGAAACCTCCACCGGCACACAGCTACAGTGGTCTCAAACACTATGCTAAAGGTGTGTCTAAACAGAAAGCCCCAGTTTCTTCCACAAGCAGCTCTAAACGGTCATTCTCAAAAGCATTTGAGTCTGAAGTAGTACGAGAAAAACATAGCAACAGGTTGGCCTCATCTAGCAACAGTAATAATGGTGGCTCCTACCATGCACCCTCGCCTACACCTGTAGAGAATCATTTCCCTGTCAAAAGGTCACTGTCCAAGGGAGAGCCGCGTCCCACAAGATACGAGTTACCTGAAGAATTGGACACTGATAACATCTATGAAAACTCTTTCACCGATATATCTTACACATCTGCACCTTTAATGGTGCACCCAGAAACATCTAAGCGCTATTCATCAAAAAGAGGACAGTATAATGCCCCATCTAGCTCGAAAAGATTTTCTCAAGGGCCTTCTACAGTTGAGATAGTAGAATGTAGAAAAGCGTCTAAAGAGGACAATATGTATGAGGATGACTCGATGTTAGATGAGACAGATATGTTTGGGAGAGATCTCTTAGGCCCAGAGCTGGTTCACAAAAATACTAACCAACTCTTCGATCAAATACTCGACAATAACACAGGCCAAGGTCCTAAAGTGACCATAGAAGCAAAGAACAGCAAGCAAGCAAGCAAACTGGACCATGCTAAGATTATCAGTGAAGTGCTAAAGAAATATCCACACTTAGTGAAAAGCAATAAAAACATTAAACTTAAACTTTTGGACACCCCAACAACCAACAAACCTACCAAGAAAAGGCCAATGGCACCTCAAAGTATGCCTAAAGAAGATTTGAAGATCAAGTCTGAACCAGATTTTACATATGAAACTGAAGTCTTGGATTCTGTTAAAGCTGCCAAACTTATTGCCATGGGTGCTGATAATATTAAAGGACCATGGATCTGTCTCATTTGTGGCACACCTGGACGAGCCCTACACTTCACTTCATACTACAAATTCCGCCGTCACTTAGTTGAAGTACACAATGAGAAGCCAGTTTCAAATATGTGTGAATATTGTGGTCTCAAATCACTGAAGAGAAATTATTTACTGCATCACTTATACACTAAACATGGCAAGAAGCCTCCTCCTCAGTACCACTTCCCAAAATGCAACTTATGCAATTATATAGCTTTGAATGAAGGATACCTCATCAAACACAAGATGACCCATGCCGAAACTAGAAACTTCCGTTGCAATGTTTGTGCTGCGGCCTTCAACTCTTCATCAATGTTGCTCATGCATATACAAAACACTGGCCACAAATACAGTGCTGAGAGAAAAACAAATCTTCAGTGTGTCTACTGCCTTAAGGTATTTTTACGTGAAAGCAACCTTTATGCTCACCTCAAGACTAACCACAAGCTAGAAGCTAAAACTGATTGTATCATCGATGACTCTGAAGAAGAGAGACTAGAGGAGGAAGTGGTGGAAAGGGTTGAGCGCAAGCAGTTTAAGTATGAAATACCAGTTTCCTATGAACAAGAGTCTGAGGATGAAGTGCCATATACAATTCCACAGAAGCCTGTTATTGTCGAGAAACCAAAGAAACACCGTGTGGTCACTTCAACCCCTAGGCAAAAAATTCTTAATTCTGGATTTTCTTTACCAATACCAACAACACCACCTGCACTGCCTCCTCCGAAGAAGCCTAAGCCACAGCCAATACAAAATCAGTTCATGAAAAACGAAAGCATTGAACTAGCCAACTCCGGACATGATGAAATTATCATGATTGGTGATACTGAATATATAATGAGGGACAATCAACTTATACCTAAAAATTCCAAAATGTTGGAAAATGATCAATACATTTTGTCCGACATGCTGCAGCCAGATGTTGATCATACACTGCATACCTTGACAGCTGATTCATCATTAGAGTTTTCTAATATACACCATGAAGACATCAGTGAGCCCGATATAAAGTTAAATAAGAAACAAGTTATGAACCAACCTATTCAAATTGTTGTTTCAAATGAAGATGAATACAAAGCATTAATGTCTTCCAATCATTCAATCATATTTGATGATACAGACTCAAGTAAAAGGTTAACAGTATTGGCTGGACCTCATGACTCAACACTAGACAGCACAACCATTGATCTAGACAACACACAGTCTAATGAGATGATGATAATTCAAGATGACTACCCATTGAATGTTTCTGAGGCGGTTTCAGCTAATAACTCTAACATAGTTGTTGTTTACAGTCACCCAGTAGGTGATCAGAATAAACCATACCAATTGATAACATCTCAAGCTCTAGGTGGTGCCCAGTTTGTTTCTACCTCTGCTGTTCTCACACGAAACTATGATGCTGTGACGACATCTGCTGCAATTGTGAACACCGAGATAATGGACCATGGTAATTGGCATGGCAATATTGATCATAATATTGAAGATCAACAGATGCAAGTATCCCAGGAGCCAGATCTTCAAGTGTTGACTAATGTTGAAGAAGTGGTCATGGCACCAACACAAACTGAAATTGATGATAAATTAGAAGAGCTCCCTGAAGTACAGATGTTACCTGAAGAACAAAAAGACGACATCGCTCAGGAATCACAAATAGAACACATAGAAGAAACATTAATACAGCATAGTGAAACCAGCGCAATACCTACTGTAGATAACACATTAGAAGAAATTAGAGATGCCCCAACAACAACAATACCCTTAGAAGGAGATGTACCTGTGCAGAGTATTGAAGACATAGACACTATGGCCATGGAGACTGATGAACCAGCTGCTGTAATTCTGCAAACAGAAAATGATACCATCATTCATAATCAAATACATGAACAGGTTTCTGCTGAAGGCGAGGATAAGTTTGATGAAACACTGGAGGAGCAAGAAGTTAAAAACGACACCACTGACACCACTCAGGGCGTAACTGAGCCTGAGAATGATTTACAGAGCCAAACATTTACACAGCCTGAAGAGGAAATGCCTACTCAGGAAACGATTGAAAAAAATGCTAATTCCTTTACACCCTCCAAAGAACAAATCCAAAATTTGACATCAGAGTGGTCAGAAGACGACGATGAAATAGCACACGAAAATGAGGACGTGGTTGATAATAGTATAGAAAAGCCCACTGCTGATAATGCTGAAAACAACCCTATCGAGTTGGAAGAATCTATAGAGAACATTCAACATGAAATGGAAAAGCAAATGACTCGAATAGTTGCCATCGAAGCAATAGAAGAATGTGGCAGTCCCACGCAGGAGGATACCAATAATGCCCAAGAAGTACAGGAAGATGCGTCGGGTAATACGGTCACGCCATGCCCAGAAAAAATATCATCACTACTTAATGACTGGGATGAAAATGATTCCCAGGAAGAGAATGAAAATGTAGAAGAGATCACAGAGGCTGCAGAGACTGAAGAGGTTGAGAGCGGTGCCGTCGCGGAGCCCGAGGGAGCACTGGAGGAAGGAGCGCCCAAGAAACACGACAAGATCAAGAGTCTCGTCAGCGACTGGGACGACGAGGACGAAGAAGGGGGGAATAAGGAATGAGGTCAGTAAACCGTCCCATAGCTAATTAATAATGTCAACCTGAAAGGCAAGCTTATAAAAAAAATTGTGGTACTTACGTCCTTTCGATTCGTGTTAGCCTGATGTTAAGTATGAAACATAATCATATTGTGTAAGTCAGACTGTCAACATCATCGACGTATTGGCCCCAATAATTAATTAAAGTGATTGTAAGGTTCTATTTTTCAAGTACCTTTTCTTTTTTATTTAAATGAAATACCATTTTTTTAGTGGAAAAAAAAAACTATTTGTAACTAAATCGATTTTATTTATAAAATGACCACAGTTATGAAGGTCTAGATCATGATTTTATGCCGTAAAAAATACAGAAACTACCTAAGATTTTTATTTAACTACGTGATTTTAATGAATAATTACTCTTTTTTGCAGACAAGCCTTCTGGCAAACCATGGCGACTAACTTCATGACACTAAAGCTCCACTTCAGGACTGGAAGTGGATCATCATTCAAGACTCAATGAACAAACGACTGGTACTGCTGTACTACAAATATTTATTAGCCATTTCTGAAACATTTCAAAGTTTCCATAACAATCAATGAAATATTTCAGTGGTTAGCAATTTCCTAAGAAAATATTCCCTACGAAATTTTCTATAAGTTTCAGAAAAAACTTTCTTCAGTGTCTTGCAATTATTATTCAGTTCATATTTTACGTTGGTAATTAAAGAGATGCCAAACCAAGATTACACTGTAGTTTACTTGGAATCTTGGTGTGTGAAGCTGACTCTGCTGACTGTAACAGTCAACTGCAGTGAAATCATGGCTTGGCATCCTACAGTAGGAAGGAATCATGCCTTTGTTTTTGTTCTTGATACATCTTTCTAATGTCCTACGAGTATTTAAAACAAACAGCAAAATCGTTTCTAATTCTCGATTGCTTCACCATAGCGTAAGTAAAAAATATTCCATGCTTTACGTAAGTTTTCTGAAACTTATAGAAACTTTTTATGCCTATTCACGATTTTGGCTTGGCATAATCGATAAGTAATAATAAATTTAGATTAAGAGTTTTTTTTTAGACCTTGTATTCGAATTACTTGCGCTGTGTAACGGCATCGCCCAAAAAAGAGCTGTTTAGCAGTCTTGAAAATAATTAATGTAGTTCTTGTTTAATTATAGTGATGGATGAAAAATATGTAATAAGACTATGATTTAAGTTGTTTTCACAATATAATTTTAATACCCAGGTGTGGTATGTGTACCTATAGAGATTGGTGTGGTTCAGAATGTTATATATATATTTGTAACATTATTTTTAGATTTAAGTTAACTTTCAAAAATTATGCTGTGCATTGATCGGGCCTGTCAAAATTAATTAGGGAGCCTTTTTTTACATTTGGTAAGGCTACTTATTCTGTATGTATTCTCTGTCTACCTATTGATGTGGTACCTATCTAGGCAACTCGTGTGAGTACATAATTCTATCTAGATTTATTTTATTATAATTGTGAATTTGAAAGTATAAAAAAATGGAATATAAATAAAGCGACCAAATAACATTAATAACTTCAAAGTTGATATGAGTATCCAGCAGTCAGATATACAGTTACAGTTATGCGTAAAACAGTTTTGAATTATATTAGGTATATATAATGTAATAAAATAATCAATAATCTGAATCACCAATAATGTTCAGAGTGAAACTCTATAATACTGTAAACTCGTAAAGGAAATGTACTGTATTATGTACTTATGTGGAAGAAATGGTTTTGTTGGTTTCAGTATACCTACCTAGACTGTTACATGAATAAAATAAATATCAACATTTAGTGATTGTTGTCACAACACCCATCTCATGTCATTATACTTGTCAATAAATGTACATATGATATAAAATAAACAAATCTGCAAATTTTCTGGCTTCCCATTTATTCAAAAACCATCCCTTTCCAAATAAAACAACATTAAAATAGAAAAATATTAACACTTTACTCAATGCTTTATTAAATTATTTTATCTACAAATTTTCAAGATAAAATTTTACATTTTACTTGTATTGATTCATTGTTACTCATTAAATGTGTAGTTAACAAGCTAATACTCAACACAAAAATCATTTCATCATCATCTATCAAATCAATAAAGTCTTAACAAGTCTTGTTGTCCTCAATAGCGTCCTTGGGCAACTCAGGCAGTTTGATTTATCTAATTACATTCATCGTAAAATAAATCACCCTCTCCTATTAACAAGGTCATTATACAACTATCGTCTAGCTCAAGAAGAATTTATTGCTTCTGTGTTTAAGCAGCACAAATCAAAATAATTTCACGGGATATATTTAAGTTGAATTGAAAATTATTATTTTGATTTGTACCACTTTAAGTAGTCATAGTACCTATGTAAGTACAATACACTGCACTAAAGACAAGCCGAAGGAAGGTTCAAAGTGTATAACGCCTGCAATGAAATTAACCTGCCACTGAGAATAATTAATATTAAATCATACATTATATTTGTATTTCATACAAAAAATATAATATACATCATGTTTATTATCCATTCCTGTTAATGGAAGCCTCTATACAGCAGTAAGTCTTTAGTGCTAAGTATAATAATGTATGTAGTCAGAGTGGATATCACATTAAGTATATTTAAATTATGTAATTGATTCATAGTTACAAGTACAGCCAACACTAGATATAAGTAGGAAAAAAAAACAAAGTTACGGTCTACAAATTACTATGCCAAGAGCAAGGAGTTGTAGTGCCTTTGAGCTCTTTATGCATGTAAATATATTATGTTGACTGTACATATTGGTCAAGTAGTGACATCTGTGATGCTGGCACTTGGCTGAATATGTGAAATATGTCTTGACTTGAGTCACAACAGTTATTAAAATTTGTTTGTATGTTCACACCACAAGGACCATCTGTGTACAACTTGCTAAAAGTAGGGCAGTATGTTTGAATAAAATTAAATCCTTACTTGATACAAAAGTTCCAATAACAAAACCTCAGGATGGACCTAATGCCCTCCAAATACTCAAGAAATAAAAAGCTTCTCAATCATTTCAAATAAATCAGATAAAACATTAAATGCAATTTCCATACTAGTGACAGATTATCTTAAAGAAAGTAAATTATTGCATCCATCTAAACCACTATGAAAGCAAGTAATCATAGGTAACATGCAGTATGTATCACATTAGCTTAGAAGTTAACATTTTACTAGATGATTAAAACTTGAAACAATTAACCGAGAACATATTGAATACAAAGCACACAGCGTGCATTAACTTTCAATTTCATATTGACATGTCGCACAAACCACAAGTGCAGACTGGAACAGATTCATTGTATGCTTCGAAAGGAATAAGTACCTATATACAAAATAAATTACAATATTTACATAAAATTTTTGTGATAGTTCCACCTAATCATTGGATATAGAGACTAGGACATATTTGACCATGTATGCAAGGAAAATAAAGCCAACAAGCACAAATAGATTGGTCATAATGTAGTACATGTTGGACTGCGCTTCAGAGAGCGGCTCTGCGTCGCCAGGCGGCGCCTCCGCGTGTAGCATGGCCTCCTGGCGCTCCTTCAGCTGCTGCTCGATTTCCTCCACGAAATCAGGGAACAGTTCACAAAACATTTTGTTCTTAATATTAATTTCGAGAGATTCAGCAGCCAGGCAGCGTTTCTGGTAATCTGAGGTTTCGATGGAGCCCCAGGTGGGTGTTTTCTCGAGCATAAAGCTGAGCAGGCCGGTGAGGATCGTCGAGATGGACCAGGCGGGGTTCCAAGTGTCCGGATGAAAGTCTGTAATGCTCAAACAGAGCCGCGTATTGGTTTTAAAGCGACCGTTTGGCGTAATCATGTAGATCGATGGCGGCTTGAAGGGGAACTCTCGCGGGAAGATGATTTTTCCGTGGTAATAGCCTCCCTCGTATGGACTTTTCTCTGGCCCTCTCACCACATAGTGCCACTCGAGAATGTTGGACGGCACGGGCTCAGCGGTCACATACGGCACTGGATCGTTTTTCAGCCGCAGGTAATCCTGCTTTAACCTACTAGTGGCTCCGGTTACTTTAGTTTTAGCCATACTTATTAATTACGAGAAAAACATGGAAATAATTTTAATTTACTTTTTGCGCAATCTATTGTATCACGCATCCGTCAAGTCAAACGTCATACCACTGGCACGTAACCACAGACTACTAAGAGATACTACCACGTAACATAACGTAAACGTCTAATTCTACGAATTCCTGTTTTTTTTTAACTTTTTTATATTTATTAAGCGTTGACTACAAGGCCGTCAAAAGCTTACGAAATTACATTTATTAGGTCCAGAAAACAATGAAAATATCGATTGAAATAGAATGTTCTTAAAAATAATTTCATACGTCTGTCGAATTTATTTGTTATGTTATCGATATAATTCGAAACCAAATCTTAAATGTTTTACATCACTAAATGAGCAGCTAAGGCTGGCCTCACACGCTCGGTTTCCTGATCAGGATTTTAGATTCGGAATACCGCGTTACCTGGGCAAACCATCCGTTTTTTTGTATTAGTAATTTGACTATGAGTTTGAATCGTGTATTTACTGTGTTCAATGACAGTGAAAGCACTATGATAACGACTTGATTGCTACTTTACTGGCGCTAGACAAGAAGAAGAGAAAACAGTGTTACTGGTTCCATTCAGCACAGTGCTAGCGCGATTATGAATGGAAATATCCGTTCGTGTACGGCGAACGATACGAAATGTATGTGAGCGCTGCGTTCGGGGTGACGTCATTAGGTTTTTTCCGTAATTCCGTTCTTACAACCCGAACACATGGAACGTATTCCGAAACGAACATCAGGTTTTTTTCCTTTCGGAATTAGTAAGAACGTGTGCGCGTTGTTGAACATTTTGTATGTAAACGAAACATTCGGGTTTCCGAATCTGAATTCCTGGTCAGGAAACCTAATCAGGAAACCGAGCGTGTGAGGCCAGCCTAAGAGACAGGGATTACTCTGAACAGACAAATTATACTAATATGGCTGTGTTGACTTTGTTTCCTCTGTGTATTGCTTCTTGGATACGATGTATAAGCTTCTTGGATACGATTAATTTTATAAAAATACGTGAAAAATACCTTTGAGGGGAGGGGGAGGTCTGTTAACTTTAGTTACAACCATTTAAAAATTATAGAGCTAAAAAGAT
This sequence comes from Clepsis dumicolana, assembly GCA_963691665.1. Classification (NCBI taxonomy): domain Eukaryota; kingdom Metazoa; phylum Arthropoda; class Insecta; order Lepidoptera; family Tortricidae; genus Clepsis; species Clepsis dumicolana. Next base: position 4,568,086 of record OY829521.1, on the reverse strand, counting down.
GGAGACTTATTTACAATGTTTCGTGGGCATTTCCATTAAAAGTCATTCACTTTGAATTTTAAAACCTTAATGGTTTAAAAATCCAAAGTGAATTGTTTATTTTAAAGAATTATAGAAAAACATCCGTGCACCAATTCAAATCAATGTTTAAACGCTTTTAACAGTTGAAGTTTATATAACACAAGACAAATCTCTCAAACAAAAAAGAAACAGCAGACATGGCTGTGTGGACCTCGTCTCCTTTGCCTATCCCGTGAGGAATAAAAAAAGGCTTTTAACGGCATAAGAGCGCGCGTTATTCTGGGGGACAACTACGAAATTCGAAAATCGAAGTTCGTATCGGCCTGGCCCTAAACTATGAAGTGCAAAATTCGAACTTCGTGTCGTGCCGTCCCGCTCACGCTAATATGATTTAATACTAGAGCGAGCGGGACGATACGATACGAACTTCGATTTTCGAATTTCGTAGTCGTCCCCCTGGCCCTAAACTATGAAGTGCAAAATTCGAACTTCGTGTCGTGCCGTCCCGCTCACGCTAATATGATTTAATACGAGAGCGAGCGGGACGCCACGATACGAACTTCGATTTTCGAATTTCGTAGTCGTCCCCCTGTCTCGTTCAGAGGGAGGAAAGTTACCTGTATTTGACAGTTGAAGTTTTTAGCTGCGCCATCTCTTACCTGTGTAAGGCTAATTTTTAGTAGTTAGTGCGTCAATCATTGCTGTCGGTTTAAAAAAAATACGGTTTATTTTTTTTTTCATTACATATTGCAAAATTTTAAGAAAAAATACCGAACCGAAGGCTTGTAATTTTCAGATACAAATTATTGCTTGTACTTCTGTTAAAAAAATTTCAAAATTTATCATCATGCAAAGAAGAAGAAAAAACCGTTTTTGGTACACCTACTACATCCCTTCAATTTTCGGACTCAAGTAAACGTCCAGGGGGAGGAAAGTTACCTGTATTTGACAGTTGAAGTTTTTAGCTGCGCCATCTCTTACCTGTGTAAGGCAAATTTTTAGTAGTTAGTGCGTTAATCATTGCTGTCGGTTTAAAAAAAATACGGTTTATTTTTTTTTCATTATACATTGTAAAATTTTATGAAAAAATATCGAACCGAAGGCTTGTAATTTTCAGTCACAAATTATTGCTTGTACTTCTGTTAAAAAAATTGCAAAATTTATCATCATGCAAAGAAAAAAAAAACGGTTTTTGGTACACCTACTACATCCCTTCAAAATTTTCGGACTCAAGTAAACGTCATACAGTCACAGAGTACCTTTTTATAACTGATACAGTATGCAGCTGATGCAGCGCCCAGCGACTTTGTTTTTTAGAAAATGCGCAGTGTTTAACTGTTATTTCGTTAATTGTCCACTAGTAAATACGTAGAGTCGATTTTCAGCTCCTCCGTTTTATCAGTGTCAGTTCGTGTGTATTGGACGTTGCGGCGAAAATTCGGACGCTTTAGTTACAATCTTTCTGTGTTGTTTCAGTTATTTATTGCTATATCAGATGCTTGTGATTTGTGCTATTATTAGTTATTGCGATTTTGGACGCTTTAAATGTCTAATTTACGAAATAAACGATTTTGAATTCTGAGTTTGAATTTTTCATATTGTCTAATCTAATAAGAGAAAAGGGCGGGAAACTTCGTACGAGGCGGACGCGGTTTTTTTTTTTGTTAAATTTGAAAAATATTTTAATTTTGGATAGAATTGGTGTTAAGTAGTCTAAATTGTATATATTAGTAGAATTTTCTTAGTTTTTGTTTCTTTTTGTGTAGTTTGCTGTATATATTGGTAAGTAACGTAGGTTTTAAGTTCCAACTATGGGCGACCCGCCCGATGACCCGGGTGGTGGCGCGAATCAAAAACAATCAATAGATGTGCTGATAGAGGCTTTGGAGTCCTCTATGGACACAGACTGCTCTGCTCACGAGTCTTCAAACTTAAAACGTAAGCGCATTTTGTGCACTATATGCACTTCTTGTCAAAAGCGCAAAAGGAAAAGTGGGAAAGAAAAACCGACCGATTGCAAGTGTAATCTATTAGATGATAGTAATATCAACACAAATGTATGCAATAATAATATCCCGGAAATTCAAATGACTTCTAGCCCCCAGGCTATTGCTGGTCTGGGTACTGGTGCTCCAACTGGCAATAAGGATACGGCTCCCATTCTCATTGGTAGAACTCGTTTCCAGCAATCTGATGTGTCACCGTACATTGTCCATATACAGAGAGAGGCATCTTCTGGTAATGATGGAACAACCCTTCATCCCGTAGCATTCGGTAGATTCCTTAAAAAAAATAACACCAGAGGAATTGTGAACGGCAGCTTAAAACGTATAGGACGTAACCGCCTTAGTATTTAATTTGAAAAGTTTATGGATGCAAATGACTTCCTCGATAATAACAATTTGGTAAAAGAAAAATTTAAGGCTTTTGTGCCAGCAAATATTGTCACCCGTATGGGTATAGTCAGGGGTGCACCTTTAGATAGGTCTGATGAGGAAGTCATTGCTAATATTAGCACTCCACTCGGATGTGGAAAAATCCTTAAAATAAGACGGCTTAAAAAAAAAGTTATAGTGAATAACGTTAAACAATTCGAAAACACAGGGACTATAGTTATCACCTTTGATGGGCAGATTCTACCAACACGTGTTTACATGTGCTATACAACACTTAAAGTAGATCTGTATATTTACCCCACAGTACAGTGCTACAACTGCTGTAGATATGGGCATGTAAAGGTGCAGTGTCGATCAACACCAAGATGTTACAAATGCGGGCAAGGTCATTCAGGTGAGAGCTGCAGAGCCGAGGAGGAAGATTATTGGTGTATTTTATGCAAAGGGCATCACGAAGCTATTAATAAAAATGCTTAGAATACAGTAGGCATTGAGCAATTAAAGATACCATGAGCAAAAGCTGTATTTCATACATGGAAGCTCAGAAGCTACACCCTCCAGTGTCTAGAGTATCGTATGTTGATGCTCTTCTCACATCTGGGCAGCAATCTTCGGATGCTGCACAGGGAATTTCAGAAAATGTAATAGTTAAATCACCAACTAATACAAGCAAATCTCAATCATATAAAAAAACGGTTTTCTTAAAGCCAAGGACCCCTCCCCGACTCTCAAAGGGATATGATGTTGCTGCTCATGCAGAAATCATTAAGAATCCGGTTATACCAAAGACTAAACCCAGTTACCCTGACAATAGTTCGAAAAATAATATGAATACTATTGAAATTATAAAATTATTAATACAGTTATTGTCTCAGTCCAATATAATTTCACCGTCCAACGTTGCAGCAGTTGTAGATACACTATCAGATCTCAAATACTAATAATAATGGCCCACAAAGCCACAGCACTTCAATGTAACTGCCTCAGTATAACCAATAATAAATCAGAGCTTATACATATTGTAAATAAATACAAACCTTTCATTATCTGCCTCCAAGAAACATGGTTGAAGCAGGATTCTATTTTTAAGCTTCCTGGTTTTGCCTGTTTCAGGGATGACAGATCAGATCATTGAGATGGGTATGGTGGGGTTGCCATACTCGTTGAAAGCTCCTTTTCTGCAATCCCAGTATCTCTTTCTAACCATTGTAATGACATTTCTGTTGTTGCAGTGAGTGTAAATAGTATTTGTTATGTATCTATATACTATGCTCGTCCGAGTATTGCAATTTTCAATGAAATTAATCAACTTCTTAATAATTTGCCGACCTTTTGTGCTCTTAGGCGTGCGCCCGCGCGCGTGTGTGACCGAGCTTGCGCGCGTGTGTGTGTTATGAAATCTGTTCTGTCGACTATCACAGATAAAAGATGGCATTGCTGTAGAGGCTGGTTGAGGGTGACATTTTTTTCCGCTGAGAGGGCGCTCTATTCCCCGTATATTATATTACTCTATGGTCTTGTTGAAGAGAATAGAACAATACTAGACATACTTTACTATATACTATACATATATGGCTTGCTAGAGGCTCGTAATGCTAGAAAAAAATTAAAATACACATCGTATTGTAATTAATAAAGTTTATTTAAATAAAACAAACAAATAAATTGACTTAGACGGAAACATCGAATTTGATAACATTTCATTCAGTCAAATAACTATAAAAAAAGTTAACTATTTACAAAATACGTCATAATCATAACACTCTGAAAGTAGATGAAATACTAACGGAACTCTTGTATAATCCGTATTACCCTGTCACATAACGCCAAACGTTGCTGTATTTATCAAGGAAGTCACTTTGAAACTTAGTGAGAAAATATTTTACTGCAGGCCAATAGTATGTATATATCGACGGTACTCGGACTCAATCTCGTATATATAAACTGACGAAATTGGAATGACAACTATAGGTTCGCGGTTTAGAGTTGTTATTCCTATTTCATCAAAGTTTATGTTTAAATCCATAACAGAATATAGATATGAAATTCATAGGATTTGACTAGATAAATAAAGATTCATTTAACACGAAGAGATACAGATAAATGTAATAAGTATAAGTATTAACAATGGCGCGCCGTGGATGGGGAGTAAATAAAATATAAGTATTAACTATACCGTCTTTGATAGCGAAAGACGCCAGAAAGAATACCAGGGTATGAAACAGCTACGATATAGGCAAATGTCCGCAAATAAAAGATATGCGAATAAAAACAGACGTTCTTTATGACCAAAGGCCACCTCAAAAGAGAATAACCAGGCGTATATATACGTAACAACATACAGTCTTTTATACATATCTTTATAGCAGAATTCCGTTGTCAGTACAGTATAATAATGAACAGTTGATGGCGGTCTGTATTATAGTGTGTTATTGTTACACACTGGAATGCATAGTAGAACATAAAACATTCCTAAACACAACAAAATCCCTTTAGAGGCTAAATTCTGACGAGCCGTAGTCCGCCACTAAGTTTTTTTAGCATTAGAAAGAAGGTGAACAATCTTGACATGTATTTTTATTGAATACCGCTTTTAAAAAAAAAGTTACCGTTACGTATAAAACCATAGCAATATAAACAATTATCTCATTGTTATATAATTATTACTTGCCGTTACGTATTTTGTAAAAGTACTTGTCAATAAAAGGACAGGTCAAAATTGTTTACCTTTTATCTAAAGCAAACAAAAAAAATTAATCACAAATTCCTCTAAACATGTTTTTGATTTTTTAGCACTTGGCTGTACAGGATATTATAGCCATAGCTATAGGTAGTGTATGGAAGGTCACAGTGCATCAAGTCCCGCAGTTGAGCAGTATGCCTCGGATGTCGAGGTTGAGCCGGGCCAGCAGGGCCTCGTCGGGGCTGTCCTGGCGGGCGAGCTGGTCCCGCTGCGCTGTCAGCTCGGTCAGGCGCGAGTTGAGAGGGTTCCTAGGAGCGCTCCGGGGAAAAAGGGGTTTTTATTGACATTATAGTAACACTTCACACATTTAGTAAAAGCCATGGTAGTCTAGTGGTTTGACCTATGGCCTCTCAAGCAGAGGGTCGTGGGTTCAAATTCAAACCCCCGCTCACACCTCTGAGTTTTCGATTTTTTGTGCGGAACTACATTTGTAATATAAGCTTATCGGTGAAGGAAAACATCGTGAGGAAACCTTGCACACTCCTGCGAAGCAATTAAATGATGTGTGTGAAGTTCCCAAGCCATGATGATGACACTTCAGCTCTTCCGTTCTGGAAGAACCGGGACGTAAATAAGCTGGAGATGATGATGCTGAATACTTTAGGCTGGTAAAAGAACTGGTAACAGATAAGTCTGTAACGCTTATAATGTCGCCAAATGGATTTTGAAATTAAGTGAGTAAGCACTTTTCGTTCAAAAAACAGAGGAAAGAACACAAGTTACAAACAATAAGCCATCTCTACCAGTCAAACTTTTTTTTTAAACTTACTTCATTTCGTCAAACATGTCAAGTCCCTCGGGTCCGGTGGTGCCTGCAATAACAGGACAGAGCTCAGGATAGAAAAATAGGTAAGTATAAATATAACATAACGCCGTCTGCACGGATACCGATTCGGACGTTACTCACAACTACAAAGCACTGCCTCCACTTGCGAGCCTGCATTGGTCACAAACACTAAAACCGAATTTACATTACGAAACTAGTGGCATGAAAGTAGTTCCGTGACACTAATTTCATCAACAATTTCACGTGTAAACGTAATTTTTTACAATACACGCATTGATTTCACGACACTGAAACAGTTTCCTGACGCGCGTGATTTTTGGATAACTAGTGGCATGTAACTAGTTTCATAATGTTGTAAATTCGGCTTGACAATAGCGTACGCATTTACTTACACACACCACCTCAGCACTATTTTCACTTTGACGCTAAAGTTCATGGACAGAAGTCATTTTGATTATCTACATAAAATATGCATTACCTTGCTAGAGCAGTAGATAAATAATAAATAAATAAATATCATGGGACATTTACACCAACTGACCTAGTCTCAAACTAGACAAAGCCTGTACTATGGGTACTAGACAACGGATAAACATACTTATATAAATAAATACAGTACTTATATACATATTAAACATCCAGAGAAAACATTCGTTTCATCATACAAACTTTTGCCCCGATCGAGGATCGAACCCGGGACCTCAAGCTTCATAGTCAGGGTCTCTAACCACTAGGCTATCCAGTAGTCAATTAAATAGTCTACTGAATCGTCAAGTGCGGATAAAATACCGGGAAATGTTAGCCACCGCTACACAAAATCGTTTATCGCTCATTAGTAGACTAACTTATGCCCCGCGGCTTTGCCCCTGTGAAATATTTCAAAATAGGCTAGGGAACTAGCCTTCGAAAAATCTCAAAAGTCTCAGTGTACCTCTAAGATACCCATGGTACATGTTTGCCAAATTTCAAGTCTCTAGGTCCAGTGGTTTAGGCTGTGCGTGTCTGTCAGTCAGTCAGTCAGTCACGGTACTGTTTTATAGGTATAGATAAAATGGGTTGTGCTAGAGGGGCTGGGACTACATTCAAGGCAAATGTGGACTCACTGATGATAGAGTTGGAGTCAATAACGGGCATGTTAGCGATGATGTCCACGTAGAAATCGTCTTTCAGCTTGCTGACGTCGGCCGGGGCTCCGCCGCCCTCGTCCTGGTCTTGAATGGTGTCCAAACTGGAATAGAATTCATAAAAAAATATTAATCAATAAATAGTGGAGAATTTTCCCGATTTTATTAACATTTTACTTAAATGTTAAAAAATACATTAAAAGTCAAAAAGAAAGGCTTTTAAAAGTACTAATGAAATAACCCGCCCCTGACCATTCCCGGTGCAAAGCGAAGTGCCCATCACAGACACTGCATTACGATGATCATGAATTATTTACTTAGTCCACATTAATATTTACAAATTTATGTACAAACTAAAAGCTAAAATAAAAAATAAATATTGAAAATGATGAAAAATACTGCCCCAAATATAATATTTTCGGGCAAAAAATGAAGGCACGACGGCTACGTGTCCTTGGCCAACCTGCGACACAGTTGCCCACGCTATCAACATCACTACACACCTAAAGCAATTCTATGCCTCTATTGTATGTTTTTTTATACGACGAGGAAGGCAAACGAGCAAGCGGATAACCTGGAGGTAAGTGATCACCACTGGCCATTAGACACCCGCAACCCCTGAGGGTTTGCAGATGCGTTGCCAACCTAGAGAGCCAAGATGAAATGCCTCTTGTGCCCGTAATTACACCGGCTGTCTTACTCTCCACAGCGGATTTTGTTTGCGGGTTTTGTCACACTATTCTCATAGTATTGGCACTTTAACGCAAACGCGTTCGAGACGTATTTTTATTAAGATTACGTTGTGGGTAACCGGTCGGTAGGTGCCGTGGTAAGGTGGCTCACCCCATCTCGCCGAGCTGCCGGCGGTCCGTCCGCAGCTGCGCCAGCATCTGTCTGCGCGCGTGCAGCTTGTGTAAATGCAGCTCCCTCACGGCGCGCCCCCACTGCTCCTTGAAGAACGCCTTCGACTGCACCGCGCTGTCGAGCTTCTCTTCCAGACAACGCTGAGAATAAAAAAAGGGTTTTGTTAAAAAAAATACAAGCTCTTTTCTGACTGTATTTGCATTGTCATCTAAATTTCAAGCTAATCCGGCCACTGGAAGCTCTTAACATTTGGTTACACACAGACAAACACCAATTGTAATAAAAATATTGTTGCCTCATTAATCCTACTAATATTATAAATGGGAAAGTTTGTGTATTTGTAACTCAATCACACACAAACGGCTGTACGTTTTTGATCAAATTTGAAACGTAGATAGCTTACACCATAGAATCTAGGGCCTAGTTTAAAACAGGCTGTATTTTATCCCTGGAAATTCCCAGCCCCTTAAATTTGCTTATTTTTATTCTCCTGCGGGGGCAAAGTCGCAAGTAAAATATTGCAGTCTTGTTAGAAAGTGTTGCTCAGAGTTCCCAATAGATGTCGCTGTCACATCAAAAATAGTGCTATCGTTTGTTCCTCTCAGATACTATGAATGGTAAATGGTCTCTGAATCGCTAGGTTTCCTCACGATAATATAACGTGAAATTTTTTTTAAGAGTCAACATTTCAGATAATTGAAGTGGATTATGGCTCGTTTTCTTATCATTGAACGAAATTTAAATAATGAAACATACTTTCAAACAAAACGAAACACTGAATATTGAAATCATGAATGAAATGATTTACTTTTTTTATGAGACGAAGGAAGGAGGGAAACCCTTGAGCGTTGGGTAGTGACAATAATAATAAAAGAGTAGAATATAATTTGGCGTCACTTTCTTTCATTCTTTGTGGTCGTCAAATCACATTTTTGAAGCATAAAATGCTTCTCAATTCGTCGGATTACTTTTTTTTTGTTTACTATTTTGATGTCTTAAAATAGGCTCAAAAGGAAGTTAAAGAGTAATTTTGCTAAAAAAAATCGAAAAATGCCCATTTCTGCGTCCAAATTGACAACACAATGGAGATGATGACTAGTTTTTAACCGACTTCGAAAAAGGAGGAGATTCTACGTTCCACTGTATGTATTTTTTTATGTATGTACATAGATTACTCCGTCAATTGTAGACAAATTTTCATTTTTTTTTTTTATTCGAAAGGTTATACTCCTGAGGTGGTCCCATTGTCACCAAGTCATGATCTGATAATGGGATCCAAGGGAAATCGAGGGCAACCCTCAAATTTTATAGGAACGCATTATGTGTTTCATACATTTTCAAAGGCTATTCAAGTGTTTGCGTCTGGTAGTCATCATGTCATGTTGATGAGCTGATGATGGAAGGTATAACTCCTTAACGGTTAGGAGTTGGAGGATAATTCTGGGAATGTTAAATCATTATTCGAAAGGGTATACTCCTGAGGTGGTTTCATTGTCACCAAGTCATGATCTGATGATGGGATCTCAGGGAAATCGAGGGCAACCTTCAAATTTCATAGCCCCATATTAGGTGTTTCATATATTTTCTAAGATTATTCAAGTATTTGCGTCTGGTAATCATCATCTCATGTTGATGAGCTGATGATGGAAGGTACAACTCCTTAACGGTTAGGAGTTGGTGGATAATTCTGAAAATGTTAAATCAACATAAAATTGTGAAATAAAAATCTTTTAACAAAAAGTAAAACCGCCTTCAAAAAAAACCTTTAGAAAAAAAACGTAAAATAATCCTCTAAAGCCTAAAGTTTTATGGCCTAGCACTAAGTAGCAGAAATATGAAGTCGGTGCGGTGCGAGGGGAATATTCTTTGAATGAAGCACCAACTTCATATTTCTTGGGCGGTTTTACTTTTTTGTTATTCAAATCAGCTATTTTTTTTTTAATGAAACGATGGCTCAATGAGGGCTAACGCGAGTTAAAGATCCGCCAGGAACGCTAGTGCAGAGTGAGGTATATCTGTCATTCTTCACCAATGAGAGATAAGCTACTGGTCTATGATTGGTGGAAATTAACAGACCTCGCTCGACAATAGCCATCCTAGCGGATTTTTGACTCGCAATAGCACTCGGTACTCAACTATGACAGTCATAATTTTCAGTGATCAAACTGTGTCCTTCAATTTACAAAACATTAAGGAGGTGATTTCAAAGTTCAATATCCCAAAAACGGCTGAACTGATTTTGATAAAACCTAGCTAAGAACTGTCTGAATTGCTTATAGCATTTAATTAAAAAACCGACCAAGTGCGAGTCGGACTCGCACACGAGGGTTCCGTACAAAGATTTTAACGCATTTCTCCAGTGTTTTAGGTTGGCCAGTCTTAGCAGAGCCCTGCCCAATGTACGCATCTTATATTGAACTGTGAAATCTACAGACAGACATAAAAATTTAAGATTTTGAGAATTTTCCGAGTGGTTGTGCTATAAGAGTTACCTTCGTACCAATTTTCAAGTTTCTAGGACAACTGGAAATACCCTTTACGTTTTCAGGGTACGGCAATTTGTATGGAAACAACCTTTTAAATGACTGTATCTTTTGATTGCGTTGACTTAAAAGTTTGATTTTTTCACAGCTTCAAGGGACTGCAGGTTTGAGTATTTTACATTAATTTCAGCATGCTACCTCCACGCGTTCCAGAGAATAAGGGCTTTGACAGACAGACGGACAACAAAGTGATCCTATAAGGGTTCCGTTTTTTCCTTGTGAGGTACGGAACCCTAAAATGTGTCCACTTCGGCCCATCCGTTTAGGAGCTACGATGTTACAGACAGATGATATATAACTCAAACTTATGACACCCTTCTTTTTGCGTCGAGTTTTAAAAAAGTGGGAGAAAGTTTTAATGGAACTATAAATATTAATCAACTTATCATGATACTCGGGACTTAATCGCGTAAAAAACATATATTTAAATTTGAATTTAAATACCTCGACGTCTCGGACGCGACGTTGCGTCCATGGTCTCGAAGGGACTGAAGAGGCGGGTATCAATTATACTAAGTCCCGAATATCATGATAATGTGTGAAAATCGCGAAAGTTTAAATCAATACATTAATCAACTTACCAACTCCTGTATCAAGCTCGCGGTTTGGTCCTTCGTCAGGCCAGAGTATCTGTTCTCCGCTTCCTTTTCGTTGTTTTTTATGTTATTCTGGAAATAAAAACGTCAATTAAAAATCTCAATCAGAGTCGATGTTTTTTTTTGTACGTTTGTTACCCGATTACACCGCCAATTGTGAATGGAGTTTTGACGATTCTTTTATATATGTTGGTAGTCAGCAGTAATACAATCGCCTTCAGTACCGTGTTTTATAAAGCTATAAGTTACAATTTACAAGCGGAAGTCTCATAATTGATAGAATTATGAGACTTAAGCTTGTAAATTACAACTTGTAGCTTTATAAAACACGACCCAGATATTTAGGAGGTGCCGCTCTAAAATATGTCTGTGCATATTTTCCTTTGTTTAAAAAAAAAATCTGCTTTATAGTGTAAGTACCTAATCCTGACCATTAATTACCACAGTGCATGTAGACACAAGCAGCAGCAGAGGGATATACCTCTCTCTCTGTCTCTGTAAATTATAGCGCGCGACACGGAATGTCAAGAATCCGGGTTCGAATCCGGGGTTATAGTTTCTGTTTTTTTTCTGTGTATTCATGTTTCAGTGAGTATTTTAAAAGTATAGCTCTATGTTAATGTCCATAGACTTCACCTTCAAAGTGTCAACCTGTCGCTCCAGCAGCTTGACCTTGGCTTCTAGTTCCTCCACCCGTATGTCTTTGAGCTTCAGTCTGTGGTTCATATCGTCCTCCATTTTGCGGGAGGCCTCTCTCAATTCCTGGTATTTGGCTGAGTAGTGGCTTTCCAATGCCTTTTTCGCCTCAAGAAGCTGCGGAAAGTTGAGAACAACGCCATCTAGGCATGAATGGTGTAAACAGTATTCCTGTTATTCATAAAAACCTATTTTAACTAAAATGCCGTTAAAGTTCGTTTGTCCTTTTTTGTCACATTGACATTTCCGTTAGTAAGAAGAAGACAAAATCTATTTTAGCTAATTGGACGTTTATGAATATGAATATGGGCCTAAAACAGAACAGTACACCACAAAACAGTACAAGGAGATAGCAAAAAAAAAAAACCGGCCAAGTGCGAGTCGGACTCGTGCATCGAGGGTTCCGCACAAATTAGTAGGTATGTAACTAGTTCGTCTATCGTGAGAAACGAGTCTTGAAGATTTTTCTCGAATGTTTCAAGTAGTTCAGTGTTAGCAGAGTCCTGCTCCTAAGCAAAATATTTCATCGATAGTGCTTTAAGAGCTACCTTCATGCCAAATTTCATGTTTCTAGGATAACTGGAAGTATAAAAAACCCCATGGGTTTTTAAACCACTGAATGTATGAAATTTGTATGGAAACGCCCTTTTTAAATGACGGCATCTTTTGATTCGCAAGAGCCACTGCAACCTGTTTTTAAGAAAAAAAAAATGTGCCAATTTCCTTCTGTCTTTCCGAAAGTGGAGGGCCGTGTTTTATAAAGCTACAAGTTACAATTTACAAGCGGAAGTCTCATTCTATCACCTTTTGCTAGAAAGAGACTTCCGTTTGTAAATAGTAATTGGTAGACTCAATAAAAACAGCCTTCAACTGCCAATATGTGTTGAATAAAATTTTGAATTTGATTAAGTGGACTTAGACACTACTAAGACAACCCTACCTTTTTCTCTCTCTCCGTGTTCCTGTACCCGCGCAGCCGAAAGTCCTCGGTGGCGCAGCTGAGGTCCGCCGCGAGGTGGCGGCACTGCTCCACGCCGCGGCTCAGCTTGCTCTCCAACTCGTTGCGTTTCTTCGACCACTCTTCGGCCAGGAGATCTAGATGGTACTCTTCCTTGCGTTTCAACTGTGGAACACGTCGTTTCCTTACCCGGAATTGGCATAGTGAAAAATAGTACTTTTTGATATGCGCGGAAAGTAGGTCATTATGCACGAGTCCTGGGGTGTCTAGGCCCGAGCCGTGCCGCCGTGAGGCGAGACGTTTTTTAATACATTTGCGAAAAAATTACAATGAAACCAAAGACGGTGAGCCGGCAGGGGCGGCCCTGTCGGGGGGGGGGGGAGGTAAAGGCGGCCCAGTGCCGCCGGCGCCTTGGGAAAGTAAAAAGCACTAGTACGAAAAATACAACTTTTCGCATGAGACGTAGCTACAAAAAATACCTTTTTGAGCAACTGTATTAAAAAAGTTTTATCGAGTGTTCTACCGCCTAACGGGCTGTGTTCTGAAGAACTTTTTAGGCTTGCGTTTGATCACAATCATGCCTGATGGTAAAGCGAACCTCTAAGGCAGCAAAAATATCCCGTTTCACATAGTAAAATTAATGACCAGGGAATGTGTCCGCGTCAATTTTTCTATTATAATTGCAAATGCATACGTAATAAATTACCTGAAGTTTAAATAGATCCTGTTGCTTTTCCTTCCAGTCTTCGAGCTCGTCGACAAATTTCTGCATTATGGCGTCGCGGTCGGTGAATGAAATTGCTCTTTTGACTATATCTATAATAAAACAAGTTTTCTGTTATTTTTTTAATACTTACCAGCTTAGTAGCAGCTTAGTTGTAGTGGAAGTGGTGGCATGTTGAGCGGTTGTTGTTGTGCTTCGTAAATGGCCTAGTGGAGAGTGCCGAAACGCGTCAGCGTTTAGTTTAGTGGTGGTGGTGATAGTTGGGTCTGTGTGGCATGTGTTGATTCGTGTAGCAGTGGAGGCGGAGGTGTTGCATGGAAACATACATTTGCCGCATAGATATAACTATTTGTCATTAGTGGTCGCGGGTGAGCAAAGTAATTGTTTTTAGTTCATACTTACCAGCTTTTTTGCCAACTGTACTTGTATTATCCAACATACATATCCATTCCAAATTTCAAGTCAATCCGACCACAAAACGTAGTGTGTTAAATAAACGCTTGTAATTAACCAATGAGCAGTCAATATAACCCTTCCACTTGACCATAAATAACGTCTCTTAGTCTTGAATTGATGATCAGTTAAATATACCTACAGGCAAAATTAATCACCCACCATTTTTTCCTTGACTAATGTAAAAACTGTTACTTAAGTAAAGAATACTTTTACATAGTGAAATAAAAACGGATCACTCACGTATATAAGTCGAGTTTAGCCCGACATGTTGTGTGATAAAAATGACGATGAAAACGAGGGTAGTTGTGTGCCGCTGTCAGCTGCGTCTAGTAGTCGCGCGAGCAGAGCCGCGGCGCGCAGTGTGCGTCTCGCCGCCGCTGGGTCGTGCGCTCCCAGAGGAAGGACTACGAATTAGTCCGAAACATGTCGGGCTAAACTCGACTTATATACGTGAGTGATCCGTTTTTATTTCACTATGATTGAGTCTCACGGTAGTTTCATGTTAATACTTTTACAATAAATTGTAAAAATAGGGTTGGCGATTGATTGAGCCTGTGAGTGTATGAGTGCTGAGTATATGTCTTTGATCGTGCTAAATTAAACGCGTACATAAATAAATTTGACAAACAATATTCGTTACCTTGATCGCTTTGTATACATGTGTCACTTTTACTCGTTTCCAGTTTGATTGGCGGGCTGGAAATCAAAATGTTATGTTATGTTATGTGTATAAGATTCCGTTGCCGAGATTACGTCTTATAGAGCTAATTCTATTTAGTAGGTCTACAAGCTGTTAATTAAATTAACTAGGAAAGGAACTAAATCTACAAATGGTACTATAGTAAAAAAACAATGAAAAGCTGCATTTTTTTTGGAGCACTTTAACTCGGCACAATAATAAAGAACTGTCATTTGGTATGCCAAAGGGGCACGGCATGCTTTGAAAAATTAAAAGATATCAATTGATACATATACTGAAAAAAAAAGTTCAAAATGCCCCGTTTTATTTCCAAAGCCTCATATCTCAAAAACGGCTCAACTGATCTTAATGAAACCTATCACATCACCACCTCGATTAAACAAGCTGTCGATAAAATCACACATGATGCATAGGTACGCTAAAGTCACAATACCCCTCTTTATGCGAATGGGGGTATATTATTACTCACCTCTCCTTCTCTCCGTCGCCCCCGTCTTGCCCGGGTCGTGCGTCCTGCTCGCACTGCACCTGCATGTCGCTAGTCAACGGCCGCGCGCGCGCCGCGAGCAACTTCTCTTGGCTCAGAGCGAACGAGTCGCACATTTTCTTTATAAGTTCAGTTATCTCGTTGGTTTGAAGCACAGCGGCGCCTGATGCGTCTTTATATCTGAAAATTAAGGTTTTTTTTTTAAACGACAAGGAAGGCAAACGAGCAAGTGGGTCACCTGATGGTAAGTGCCCACTGCCCATAGACACCCGCGACCACGAGGGGTTTGCAGATGCGCTGCCAACCTAGAGAGCTAAGATGAAATGCCTCTTGTGCTCGTTATTACACCGGCTGTCTTACTCTCCACACCGGAACACAACAGTGCAAGCACTGCTGCTTAGCGGCAGAATTAGCGAGTAAGATGGTGGTAGCGATCCGGACGGACCTCGCACATGGTCCTACCACCCGCAAAGGTAAAAATATCTGTCTTTATATATGTCTGAAATATATGTCTTTATATCTGAAAATTAAGACAAACATACAATGAGCTTCGTATGATTTGTTATCATGGGACAACTGACACCTAGTCCTAGACCTAGTCCCAAACTAGGCAAACCCTGTACTATGGGTACTAGACCAAGGATCTTCTTCTTAAAGTGCCACACCATAACAAGACAAAGACAGACATAAGACAAAGGATAAACATACGTATATAGATAAATACACTTTGAATACATATTAAACATCCAAGACCCGAGAACAAACATTCGTATTCATCATACAAACACCTGCCGACCGAGGATCGAACCGTCTGGGTCTCAATAACCTATAATATAGTTTATAATTTATATTTTGACTCGTTTTTGGAATTCAGTCATTCTTTCGACAAACACTTTCGATTAGCTTTTTGAAATCCAAACCTGCAAGTATTCCTGGCAGTGCTAGTGGTGTAGGCCGCGCCGGCCGCGCCCTGGCCCAGGGCGGTGCAGCTGCCGCTGCTCTTGCAGTTCAGGACGCCTTTATTTTCCATCACTTCAGCTTTTCTATCACTGTCAAGCTGCGTTGCACTGCGAGCCGTTAGGATATTGGGTTTCTGAAAAAAGAACCGGCCAAGTGCGAGTCGGACTCGCGTTTAACGCTTTTCCCTAGTGTTTTAAAAGTCCAGTGTTAGCAGAGCCCTGTTCTTGAGCAAAATGTACGCAGTGTGGGGTCAACTTATATTGGTCTGCGAAATCTACAGACAGATATAAAAAATTAAGATTTTGAGACTTTTCCGAGTGGTTGTGCTATAAGAGCTACCTTCATACCAAATTTTAAGTTTCTAGGACATCTGGAAGTACCCTTTAGGTTTTTGGAAATCGGCAATTTGTATGGAAATAGCCTTTTTAATTGCTGTATCTTTTGATTGCGTTGACTTAGAAGGTTGATTTTTTCACAGCTTCAAGGGACCGCAGGCTTGAGTATTTGATATTAATTTCAGCATGCTACCTCCACGCGTTCCAGAGAAAAAGGGTCTTGACAGACAGACGGACAACAAAGTGATCCTATAAGGGTTCCGTTTTTTCCTTCTGAGGTACAGAACCCTAAAAATGAACATATAGAAACATACATAAAATTATGTAGGTTTTGTAATTCCTAAAAGCGGTGGGGATGCAGATTTTAGTAAAAAGCAAAAAGCCAACGGCACGCGGTGTTCCCAAGCGGTCACCCATCCAAGTACTGACCGCGCCCGACGTTGCTTAACTTCGGTGATCGGACGAGAACCGGTGTATTCAACGTGGTATGGACGTTGGCGATAAGATAACTGAATTTCACTATCAGTTTATACTTACTACATTTTCAGTCTTAACTCCAACGTATTTCAGACTCATGTCTATATCAACGTATGGTCGTCTGGAATCATCTTTTGGCCGCTCATCGCATCGCAGTATGAAACACCTCTCATGTATACTCAATGCTTGGAATTCGTTGCAGAAATTGTTGAGGAAAAGGTTGATGTCTTCAGTAGGCACGAGTTTCCGGAGGTCCATGCTGCAGATGCCTGAAAAAACCAACCATCCGCTCAATTAAACTTATGTCCGATTACTGGGAAAATGGCTGTCTATAGGATCAGGAAGTTAACTACTACAAATAACATGAAACTACCGTGAGACTCAATCATAGTAAAATAAAACGGATCACTCACGTATATAAATCGAATTTAGCCCAACATGTTGTGGAGCAGAGCCGCGGCGCTCAGTGTGCGTCTCGCTGTCGCTGGGTCGTGCGCTTCCAAAGGAAGGTCTACGAATTAGTCCAAAACATGTCTGGCTAAACTCGACTTACATACGTGAGTGATCCGTTTTATTTCACTACTACGAAATCAATTAACATTTTAAGTTACCTAGTTGTGCGTGTGATTGTCACTGCGTAAATAACAATTTTACAGCACAATACCAAACTCTATTAAACATGGCATACTTCACAAACAAAACAGAAAAAAGATACACAGAAAATTACCGGTAACAATAGGTGGCCTTATCGCTACAGAGCAATCTCTGCCAAGCAAACATAATGGGATGTAGAAAAATCACAGAACAAAGCAAAAATGGTAATGGTATCAAAATTCTCACTGGTGTTGCAGTGCACTTGGAGTTGTTTGCTTCTGTTTGTATAAAATTATTTCATAAAAAAAATATACGTATAGGTGTTTACCGACGTCCTTATCCCGTGCCCGTATGGTGGCCACAAGATGGGGACATTCCGCTAAGTACCGGCCGAGAGAACGAATATCCCCGCGCAGCCGTAGCGACGTTCGTTGGTTGAACACCGCACTAAAGCCATCTCCTGATACCGTCACACCCACCCTGGAAAGTAACAAAAAAAATTGCAAACAAGTAAGAGTTACAAAAAGCCAACGGCACGCGGTGTTCCCAGGCGGTCACCCATCCAAGTACTGACCGCGCCCGACGTTGCTTAACTTCGGTGATCGGACGAGAACCGGTGTATTCAACGTGGTATGGACGTT
Source organism: Clepsis dumicolana (assembly GCA_963691665.1). Taxonomy (NCBI): domain Eukaryota; kingdom Metazoa; phylum Arthropoda; class Insecta; order Lepidoptera; family Tortricidae; genus Clepsis; species Clepsis dumicolana. The sequence goes on along the minus strand of OY829521.1, from coordinate 4,549,984 downwards.
GGCGACAAACAACCGAATTTATACAATTCATGGTTACTTATTTCTAAATATGGAAGAATATTTAGTACGTAGTTGTTTAACTTTTTGAAACTTACCTATCAGTTGTGATGTTATGTGTGAAAACTGAATAAGACACGTAGCAGTCGAGAGGTTCTTTACTAGAGCCGTAGTCTGGTAGCAGCTAAAATCAATATTTAATTAAGTTTACGACAAAATATAACATGAATAAGTCTATCTAAAAAACGATTATCCAAAATGTAGCCCTTATTTTTAGCTTTCCCACAGTCAGAATTAGATATCAAAACATTTTTTATGACATTCTTTGCTGTACACCAGACTTAAATTAACTCTTACTTTATATTAAATAAAAGAACACCACCAACGCCATCTATTAATATTTTTGGTAACTGTAATAATAGACAATGAAAATTAAATTAAAATACATCAATAACAACAAAACCATCGTTTTAGAATTATTATTTCCTGTGTACTAAGTGTACATTACCATTGTCAAGCCAGAAATAAAAAAATAACAGTAGTTCAACGTTGGTTACTAACGCCATCTATGTTACATTATATAAAACATCGTAGCTTTTTCGAACAATTCTAATCAAGACTAAGAGTGACTGGTTGTTACTGCACCTGTGAGATATTGGCCAAACGCTGGTCAGTTTTGTGTAGAAAAAGTACACAGAAAAGTGTATAAACTTACTAGATCTAAATTTTCGACTGATGCTATGACAAAGCTGAGCACAAAGAGGTGCTTCCCATCCCCGATTTGTATGAGTCCTTCGTCGCAGAGAAGCTTCGGCTGCAGTTCTGATGAAGACGCTGTCTTTTTGCTTTCCGCTATGTACTCATCTGAAGGATTAAGCATCACTGATTTATAAAAAATATTAAATTACCATGTTAATGCTACAAAGTTTTTAATATTTTTTCTTAATGCAATAGATAAAGATCAGTCTCGATTCAAAGAATATTCATTCAGTGAGAAACTTATATTTTTGGCATTATTTATAGGGAACCCTATAGATAGTAGTGTTACAAAATACATGCAATGTCATGCTGTTAGCTTTTAACTGTTGTGTAAAATGGTTACACAATATTTTCCTACAATACTGTGATGCTTTTATTTTCTAAACATTTTGTGAGTTCTCTTTGTACACTTACTAAATTCATTTGTGGTTATGTATTGTTACAGCTATTGTTACTTGTTTTTAGACAAAATGACTTTGTGCCAAGTTTCTCAATCAATCAGTTTTCAATCCTCAAAGTTTCAAGCAACCACGGTCTTTCCGAAAGCAAGTAACGGATTAAATTAATTTGCTCCTCCGCGAAATAGTGCAGTATAGTCATGCAAAATAGCCTCGTCTGTGCTGAGTATTTATTTTCATGCACTAATTTTCCCGCCCTCCCTCCTCCCTCTGCAAATTAAAGATAAAATAATCAACGCAAACGCTACTAAGCCCACAACCAAAACTACCACCACCAGTAAAATAGCACCAGACACGTGTTTCGCCTCTCTCCGCGGAGGAGCAAATTAATTTAATCCGTTACTTGTAACATGGACCTCCGCAAAGTTACGCCTGAATCAATACAAGATTCAAAAAATTGTCATGAACAGAGCTTTCCCCCCTACTTATTGAACAAAATTTTACTACCAATTTGTTTTATGAATTTTACTATAGCAGTGTTTGAGGAAGACAAGTTTCCTTTCCTCCAATTTGGAAAAAAATATTTACTGTAGTATTTTTTGTAAGCTTACTCAGAGTCAGTAACACGGATCTGCCCTCTGGTGGGTTGGCAGCATCCCTTGAGGGGTAGGCCACGTCATTGCTGTGGAACATTCGCAGCTCGTTCCTCTGGAAATAAGATTTAATTAGTGACAGCAACACCAGCTGGGCAGTGTTTTATAAAGCTACAAGTTACAGTTTACAAGCAGAAGTCTCATTCTATCACCTTTTATTAGAAAAAGACTCTTATAAGAGTCTCTTTCTAATAAGAGGTGACAGAATGAGACTTACGCTAGTAAATTGTAACTTATTGTAGGTTTATAAAACACGGCCCAGTTATTCTACAACTAACTGTCATCATCATCATCATGTCACCCAAAAGAAGTCCACTGCTGGACATAGGCCTCCCCCAAGGCTCTCTACTCAGACTGGTATTGTGAGAATTAACTGTAATTCTACTCAATAACAACTACCGTTACCGGAGTGGGCGTGTTGACGCGGTCCTCGACAGACAGGCTGAGCAGCAGCTGCGGGTGGCAACACTTGCCCTCCGCCTTCACCCCCAGCAGCCGGTGCCACGAGTGCCGCAGCTGGACATCAAATATATCATATAAAAAAATAAAAAATACTAGTTCAAACATTGCAACAGTCATTGGTTACCACTGGTTGTTGAAGTCATACCACAGGGCCATGGCGCAATCAAAGTCTTTACTGCAATCCCTATGTCCCTGCTGAGGGACTACAGGAAGACACCATATACAATAGTACTATTTATACTAACAAGAAAAATCAATCAATTTACTAATTCAAGCCAATATGTGACTTACATCCACAATTTTGGTAGCAGGACAGGGTTGGGCTCCGAGGAGGCTAAGCAACAGGTACCCGACCTTGTCCTTACAGCCTTGTGTTGCCACTGTGTGCACTTCCACTTTGATAGGGACATTCTGGACTCGTAAGCTGTATGTAAAGGAAATAAAGTTATTTAATTGATATTTAGAATTTCTTTTAGTGGCCATGGAAATGAAATGGAAACAATGAAATATAAGACAAGTTAACCCGACATGTTTCAGACTAATTCATAGTCCTTCCTCTGGGAGCACACGACTCCGCGGCAGCAAAACGTACACTGCACGACAAGGCTCTGCTTGCGCGAATTACTACAAATTAGTCGCAAGCATATCCGGCTAAACTAGACTTATATAATTGAGTGCTCCCTTTATTCCACTATAATTGAGTCTCATGGTAGTTTCATGGTAAAAGGAATGAAGGTTATGAATTCATTGTTGGACTACAGCCTGCCTACCTTGCGGAGGCTGAGTAAAGTTTTCTTTGCAGAAAGCAAGGGCAAGTTGTCAAAGATAAATAAAGCTTTTTTTACAGTATACTTGGTATGCTAACGTCAAATATACCTCTCGGCGCAGAAAAAGTTTTCAATAGCATGTCTCAATCATTTCAAACTACGAAATTGGCATTATAACAGTTAAGAACGAAATATTAAAAACCTACCTTCGAAACCTTCGTTTGTCGGCCTCCCAGACTAGTTCAGCATCGAAGCTGGGGGCGTGGACCGGCACCACGGGATCAGTCTCCAGCATATACCCATTTAGAGATCCACTAACGATAAATGGAGTCCGTAAAAATCCGAAACCAAGACCTGAAAATTACAATATAACTTCGTGCCACCAATTACAGAAATAATTCTTCTATCGTTAAGAAAGCTTCGTTAACCTTCTTTGACATGGAGAACTATTTGAATATTAGGTCCTCTCAATTCGTCCATGGATATTCGGTTGATAAATAACTAGAGAAATGGTGATAGATAAAATAAAAATTCAAATCGAAGTTAACGTAAACATTCCCTTCGAAAATTAAACTTGACAGTGACATTGTGGATAGATGATGTTGCTACATTTAAAAAGTTGTAGTGATGTACTATCCGCATTCCACTGGGTTTTAATTTATCGATATGAAATAAAATTAATTCGTGTCGTATATAAACTGCCTAATTACATTAGTATTCAGAAGAAATAAAATATTCCGTGGAAAAGCACAAGCCTTTTTAAGCCCCTCGTATGTTTTAAGTAAAAACCTCAGCTAAAATCGAATTTGCATTCAAGTCTCATTGATTTTATTACTTATAAATTTTACTGATTAAAATAAAAACACAAAAAAAGACTATAAATTTGCCACTGATCAGTGTTAAGACCTACCCAGGATTCATTGCTTTTTGATCACCGATCTTATAGCTATCTGATAATGTGCGAGAAGACTAATGCAGGGAAATTATTTGGAAAAAATATTTTGATAGGGCAACTTAAAAATAGCGGGAAAATGGAAAATCATTGAAGATTTTTAGTCATTTTAAGTTCACTTAAAGTTATTAATGACATATATTCATTTCTAAAACATACTTTAATGCCGTAAGATAGTTTAAAAAATATTTGCAGTGTACTTTAATTCGAGTTTGTTTACCTAGTTTTTTTTTTATAAAAAGTGGTTTTATTTATTATATTATATTTCCTTTCTCCATCCGACGTCCATTGTTATGAAATTGATATTGTCAGTCAACTTGATTATAAAAAGATACTTACATTGTTTTTAATTACATTAATTTACAATAAAATCATAGGATAGCTCTAGTTTTGTAACTACATATAAATTGTACAAACTTATCTACAATGAAGAAGTTTTTATTTGAGTACAAAGCTGTGAAAATTCTCAAAACCCGATCAGAAACGGAAACGTCAAAGGAAAGGTAAACATTCATCAATTGAATAAAATTAACTGCTTGCTGATCGTCAAGTACCTTCTAATTTCTTTAGAAATTTGAAATTGCTGTTTTATTTTTTGACGTCTGCTGTGTGGTTCACACAATTGCCGAGCCGTCTGTGACCGCGGTAGACTAGAACGACGAGCGAGCGAAGCCCGACCGGCGGATGAAGTGGATCACCGGAGCGCGACGAAAAGTAATTTGTACAAAAAACTAAATTCAGTTCATTGCGAATGCCGTGTTGTTCGTGATGTTTTGTCTGACCACACAATATATTGGTGGTCATTGTTGCTAGACGTTTTTTATGGCTGTCGTACCTCTAATGCGCCGGTAATGTTCCGCGTGCTTGTGCCAAGACTTTCCGTTTTAGTTGAAAAGTTACTTTATTAGTTGCTAATTGCGCACGATGCGCTTGTAGTGTTGTTTAATTACTGTATGGTTTACATTTCTACAAAAAAAGTGGCTTCGTTGGACGACATGGGAGTTTTCAAGTGGTTGCGCCGGTAAGTACGTACTTTGATTTAGTTTTACCATGATTTTACCTTTATACGGTTAGGTATAAGCTGGGGCGTTTTTTTTTTACTGTGCGTGTGATATTTATCTGCTTTCGTCATTAGATATGCTTAAAAATTATAATTGAATAAGATTTTTCTGGCCACATGGCGTGAATAAGTTTTGATACCTAAGTACCTATCTAACTTTAGATTAAATCGCCGTCACCGGTCTTGTTATTAACTACAACCAAAAAAAAACCTGTTTGCTGCTTCAGTGAATTATGTACTTCTCAGTTATTTAAACCAATTAGGTACCAAAACAGTGGTTTTTGGTTTTTACCTATACATAATTTCTGTCCTAACTCCAAATTCTGGCCATTTTGACTAATGTAGAATTAAATAAACACCCACATCTATAAACACACACCTGTATAACTTAACTACTTATAGGAATGCTATTCATAGGCTTGTCCAAACCACCAAGCCTCCAGGAATGCTTGAATCAGTTTAATTGTGTTTACTATACAATGCTCCTTTCAATGTTTGGAGGCCACACATTGTGGCAGATTGGAAACATTATTGGATTTTGTGCACTTTAATTATTGCAATTGGTTGGTGAGTTTAGTCAAGTGCATAATCCTTTGTAGTTGACTCCGGACTCTTATCAAGTGCCTTCTCCTATAAGCAGGTGCCTTGAGGTTTTTTGTAAAGTTTTAATGATAATAACCTATAGTATCAAAATAAATAAAAAATAGTAATAATAGTAATAAAATAAAATAATCTTATCTGAATAAGAATAAAATAGGTATACTTAATTGTAATAATAATAGCTAGGTAGGTATTTTCCACTTCCTTAAATTTCTTATTAGAATCTCTTTCACATTTAAATGAACAAATTGGATTGTTAAGATTATGGTGAATTCAGTTCAGTACTTTCAAGGCTCGTGATAGTCATGATATCCCCCCCCCCCCCCCTCACGTCCTCCTTCCTATTCTTTTCCACATAGGTAGGTACCTACTTGTCTCTATTTTCTATTTTTCATCATAATCATAAATGTATTTTATCATTTGTGTTAAGTAGGTGCCTATACCCTACCTACCTGCATCCTTTTGTATAGGCACAACACATTAAATTTAAAAATAAACTAGGCATGTGCAATACTGTTTTAAATAAATACCTACCTAAATATTATAAAGACATTCTCAAGTCCTTGGATCATATCAATATCACAATAGCTAGTCACAGTTAGTGAACAAAGGAATTTCCTAGGTCCTACAATTTCTCATTTTAATACTGTTTTGAATGTTATTGAAGGTAACCTACCTACTTGCAATTTGCATAATACCTATTCATAATTTGTAAGGTCATTATCATTAACTGCATTTTTTATAGAGGCCTCTACTACTTAGGTAGTAGGTAGGTATAGTTGTAGAGGTGACTTTTCGTCATAAGTAGATACCTAAATCAGTAGTAGGTAGGTACCTAGGTATTGGATTATCAAATATAAGTAAGTAAGTAAGTAAGTAAACACTTTATTGTGCAAAAAACAGGATAAAACACAAGTTACAACAATAACATTAATATACTTATGTAATGTAATCTAAGTCATGGGCATTACACTCTTGCGCGTGTGAAGTCCCTGTAATAAATAGGTAGGTAGGTAGATATGTAGACATGCGGCAGGTGTCAAGCCTAGCTTACTAGACAAGCAAGTCACCCGTGCCTAAGTCAGCCAATTTCTCACGTTTCTCCAATTCCCGCATAAACATAAGAAACCCATAAAAGTTCTTGCAAATAGCAATGTTTATTTATTCGAAATCATTACGCTCGTGATTGATACCTACATTAATTACTCCATTCAACCAGAGCCATTGGATTCTCTCAAAATAGTGTTATTGAATTCACTTTCACCGAACTATTTGTCCGCGGAGTAAATCGTTGTTTTTATTGCTTCGGTGTTGCCGAAATTGATGGGTAGATAGCTTATTTACGTAAGCATTATCGTGTCACTCAAACAAAGGCTTCAGCCGATCCGGACTGCTTTCTATTTTAATTATAAAGTTACGCAAGCGTTCATTATTGATACGTTATTGTTCGTGGATAATCGCGACGAAGTTTTATGTTTTCATGCACCGGATATGAGGAACAAGCACACGGAAAAACATCAATAACATCTGGGAAACTGAGCATAATTTTATGGCGGAAAATACCTACTAGGTATATTACTTGTTCTACTCTCAAAAGATTCGTCCCTACGTAATCCTGGCTCCCGTGAAGAGTTATATCGGAAAATACATGAACTACTTAATTCAATTTAGTCACAACTTTCCGTGGAATCGGTGCAATGTAGTTACTAGCAGGAAGGAATTCCGGATGCCAATCTACCAATGATCTAAATCTACCTATGCCAATCGCATTGCCAACTTCAATCCAAGCTCTACTTTGTGCCAATGTGCTGCGTTCATGCCATACATGATTATTTATTGTTATATGTTTCCTAGTGGTTAGAGACCCTGACTATGAAGGACGACCGGATAGCCTAGTGGTTAGAGACCCTGACTATGAAGCTTGAGGTCCCGGGTTCAAATCCCGGTCGGGGCAGATGTTTGTATGATGAATATGAATGTTTGTTCTCGGGTCTTGGATGTTTAATATGTATATAAGTATGTATTTATCTATATAAGTATGTTTATCCGTTGTCTAGTACCCATAGTACAGGCTTTGCCTAGTTTGGGACTAGGTCAATTGGTGTCAAATTGTCCCATGATATTTATTTTTATTTATTTATTTTATAATTGATAACTCCTACAAAAACGCTACAAAACATTGTAGTTACCAGCCAGACAGATATTTGCTAGATATTACCTCTGACTCAATAATAGCAATACTGTGTCCAAATAATGTTCAGACGGCTGAACATTTTTTTTTCTAGGCACGATCGAATTCTAATCGGTAAAAGTGTATCGACTGACCCCGCCTGTCTTTATTATAATCGCCTCTTAACCGTTTTTTGGACATTACTGCTTTCGTTTTTACTGTTTGCGCGGACATTATGGCGCTCTGACGCAGGTGGCGCCGTTGCTTTTGCAATAAGGTAGGCTGCGGATGTTTGTGGACTGATAAATTAATTATTAGCTAATTTAAGATTTGTTTTGCTTGTAGTCTGAGATTAGTTTTGCATTGACGTCAGCTTGTATTTTTGCATCTCAAATCACAAATAGGTAGGTATATTCAAACTAAAACGGAATATAGCTAATGATCATCTATCTATAACAACTGACTGACTGACTGACTGACAGACAACGCATAGCCTATCAGCCTAAACTACTGGACCTAGACACTTGAAATTTGGCAAACATTAGGTACCTTGGGTATCCTAGAGGTGCACTAAGAAGGGATTTTTCGAAATTCTCACGGGATAGGGAACTAGCCCATTTTGCAATATTTCACGTTGGCAAAGCCGCGGGGCATAAGCTAGTTCATTAATAACAATCAGGCATATAATTATTGAGTCATTCTTGGTAAAAAAAAACAACATACGAAAAAAATCCATGCTTTGGGTTTATGTTTAAGTAGGTACACCTTTATAAGCTTAATGTTGGTTGATTTTAAATGATTTCCTCTCAAAATTTATGAACACATGAGATATTTTCGACTTATTGATTTCAAAAATTATGACGCCGGGATTATACTTTGTGTCGTTATCAAGTTATCATATCAATATCACTGATCAGACTTACAAGAATGGCAATGGAGACGGTTTATAAAACCAGAGCAGGCGTCTCCATTGACCCGTGACTCAATCCCACGGTTTTACCGGAGTACTTTACTTACTGCCTCGGTTCTGTTTACTGCACTTTGTGCTGAGAATTCAATCAGTCGAAAACATCTCTGAATTTACTATTATCCCTAACGAACGAGGAAATATTTATCTTACCTTTTAATACCAACCTTAGAATATTTTTTGGAGCTAAGAAATTATTTGTTCAAAAATGACTGTTTGTTACGCGTACTGCCCCAAACAAGAGTGGAATAAGCCTCGTCCACCAAAATGCTCAGCAACTCTGAAGGTTTGAGGATCTTTCCGAAGACCTATGTGAACTCTGGTTTCCAGGGAACGGGTAACGGTGACGACATCGACTCACCGCACGCCCAGCCCCGCGCCCGCGCCTCCCGAACACGCCCACAGCGCCACCGAAGTCGGCACCATCCGCACTGAAGAATACAAGCGCGACCTCGCAGAGTTCCAAGCAAGACGCTCCTCCGGGGTCAAGGACCTCCCCGATACGCCAATCAAGAAAAAATGCGGAAGACACTCCCTGCCAATCTCATGCACCGACTGCGCTGCCGATCCCGACAAAACATTCAACTATGAAAAGAAATCCGCCACCAAATACAAGAAGAGAACCCAGAAACGCGCCCGAAGCGCCAATTCCGACGACAAACAACCCGTGCCAAACATACAGTTCCTATTCCAAAACCAGGTCTTTATGCCTGGGAACCTTCCGGCGTCGGCCTTCTCCGAACCGCAGAGACCGAAACGGTACTCACGCAAAACCGTGTACAGGTCGCCGGATAACTTCGCTCAGAAGCAGATAGATTTCAAAGACGATGAGCACCAGTTGAATTCGCCGCCGTTCTTTTACAAGCACAATTCTTTGCCGTACGACGAACAGAACTTTCTAGATTCTAGGACCGATGTTGAGGAGGTCGACGGGCTGAAGGCAGCGGGCGACGTCAACGTCTCTAGTCATAGTTGCTCCTCGGGAGAAACCAGCAAGAACGGGAGTGAAGGATCGGATAAACTTTGGGAAGTCATGAGCGAGCTGAAGAACTTCGATCGATGGGCTGACGAGCAACTGCAGGTCCAGTCTGCCAACATCAACAAAACTGAAGACAGTAAAGTAAGTACCTTTTCGTAAAGGTTTTATTTTACGTAATTTTTAATATGTACGTCCGTCTGTCTGTCTGTCTGTCAAGACCCTTTTTCCCTGGAACGAGTAGAGGTAGCATGCTGAAATTAATATCAAATACTTGCTTATGAGCAGGGCTCTGCTAACACTGGACAACTTAAAACACTGGGAAAAAGCAGGGGGATATTTGTACGGAACCCTCGTGCGCGAGTCCGACTCGCACTTGTCCTGTTTTTTAATTTGTATGTTCCCTGATTTTTAGAAGACGACTGGACGGATTGGAAAATTCTTTTTTTTTTGTTTGAAAGGGTATAGTTTTAAATAGCTCAGTAATGTTTGAAAAGGGATGCACGATCGAACATAATCCGCCGGTTATTCACGGTCTAGTCCAGCGTCAAAGTCATGGCATCATGATCATGACTATCATGAATCATTGCGGTGCAGAACTGAACAAAAGAAGATTCCATGTTTTCGAGATTTCCAGTAGGTACATATTTTAAGTTTATGCAACAGGCAATATTTTCGAGAGATACGCGTATCTACAATATACAGCGTGCTTCGCCTGTACCAATTAGTATGGCATAAACTCAATTTTACCGCGACCGCATCACCGTAAATAATATAAGGCTTTTATTGTTTTATTTACGCTAAATGTATTTAAATTTCCAGCAGAGGGTCGTGGGTTCAAACCCCGGCTCGCACCTCTGAGTTTTTCGGAATTTATGTGGGGAATTACATTTGTAATTTATCATGAGCTTTTCGGTGAAGGAAAACATCGTGAGGAAACCTGCACACTCCTGCGAAGCAATGCAATGATGTGTGTGAAGTTCCCAATGTGCACTGGGCCCGCGAGTAAACTATAGCCCAAGCCCAATTCTGAGAAGAGACCTGTGCCCAGCAGTGGGACGTAAAAAATGCTGGTGATGATGATGATGATATTTAAAGTTCATTGGCATTACCAGTAATGTCATCAATGATCGGACCATGAATTCTGATTCTAACACATCGCCGCATCCTACCGTGACTGATGGGTTTAACTACCCCCTTTATTATCAGGGGCCCTAGCACTACCTCGCTTAATCTGCGTTTCCACCTGATGTGAGGTTTCTTCATACATAATAATAATAATCAATAAAAGGCTCTCGCTAGGTGGTTGGGTCAAGGGTCAGATACAGAAGGCGGTACTCCTGGACACGGCTCGGATAGTCAGGACGTTCCTCTCTCTGTCGCCCTGACCACCGGTAGCTTAGGCCACGCTAGGCACCTAGGGTGCCGAGGTTAGGTTTTTATAATGTTTTTATATTTTGTATTAATATTGTTTTATTACTTTTTATATAAATATTGTAAAAACCTAGCTTATGATAAAAATAGATATACACAGAATAATCAATAAACATCGTGGGACAAATTGACACCAATTGATGGTCTCAAACTAACCCTTAATATAAGGCCTCATTTATTGGAACTCTAGCTGTTGCCCGCGACTTTGTCCGCGTAGATTCCGGTTACCGCTATCCCGCGGGAACTATATAATTTTCCCGAACAAAAAGTAGCCTATGTTATTCCTCAATATTCAAACTATCTTCTTACCAAATTTCATCTAGATTGGTGCAGCGGTTTCCCCGTGAAGAGGTAACAAACAGACAGACAGAGAGACAGAGTCACTTTCGCATTTATAATATTAGTTAGGATGCTACCACTGAATCAATAGCTGCTATGGAATACTTACGTACCCGACAGAGTATATTTTTGAAGCAAGTCGCATTTTAAGTAAACAATTGAAATTGTGCCATATTATTCAGACACTAAGATTGAATTTCCAATTAAGTGTACGTGGTCGTTAAATCGCCTCTGCCTTATTAAGGTTTAAGCTGAGCTTGTGTTATAGGTAGGTTTACGAGTAATAGTTGACCAACATATTTATAATTTATTGAATCAGGCGTTACTTTGCGGAGGTCCATATTTATGAACTAAAAAAACAATTACTTTGCTCACCCGCGACCACTAATGACAAATAGTTATATCTGTGCGGCAAATGTATGTTTTCATGCAACACCTCCGCCTCCACTGCTACACGAATCAACACATGCCACACAGACCCAACTATCACCACCACCACTATACTTATGCTATATACTTTTATGTAAGTCCTAAACTACCCTTTTTTTAAGGCTAGTTTGGAATTAAAAATATTAGTGGGTACGTTGGTTTTGTCATTAACTAAGTTAAGTACATGGTTTACATATGTCAGTAGTGGAAGTGGTGGCATGTTGAGCGGTTGTTGTTGTGCTTCGTAAATGGCCTCGTGGAGAGTGCCGAAACGCGTCAGCGTTTAGTATAGTGGTGGTGGTGATAGTTGGGTCTGTGTGGCATGTGTTGATTCGTGTAGCAGTGGAGGCGGAGGTGTTGCATGGAAACATACATTTGCCGCACAGATATAACTATTTGTCATTAGTGGTCGCCGGTGAGCAAAGTAATTGTTTTTTTAGTTCAACATATTTATGCTTGTCTATATCTGTCACCGATATAAAATGGCCCCACACTGTGTGAACTGTAGTAGTAGTGGGGCTCTGCTAACACTGAACCATTTGAAACACGGGAAACGCGGGAAAAACTTCGACACTCGATTCCCGTGATAGACGAACCATTTACATACATACCTACAGGGCCTTATTTTATAAATGTACAAGTTACAATTTCATCATCATCATGTCAGCCGAAAGACGTCCACTGCTGGTTACAATTTCATCATCATCATGTCAGCCGAAAGACGTCCACTGCTGGACACAGGCCTCCCCCAAGGCTCTCCACTCAGACCGGTCTTGTGCTTTCCGCATTCACCGCGGTCCCACAATCCTTACTAGGTCGTCGCTCCATCTTTTTGGAAGCCTACCGACAGCACGTCTCCCGGTCCGTGGACGCCATCCGAGAACCTTCTGACCCCATCGGCCATCAGTTCTGCGAGCAATGTGTCCCGCCCACTGCCACTTAAGTTACGCAATTCTTCGGGCTATGTCGGTAACTTTACAATTTACAAGCGGACATCTCATCTTATCACCTTCTGTTAGAAAGAGACTTCCGCTTGTAAATTGTAACATGTAGCTTTATAAAACTCGGCCCAGATAAACAGATTTGTACGGAACCCTCTGTGCGCGAGTCCGACTCGCACTTGGCCGGTTTTTTTGTATCGTTTTTGCATCGACAATGACATCTGTATGTATCGCCAGAGTGAGTCAAGCGCCTACGGCCTCTCCCTGGCGAGTGCCAGCAACTTGGACGTGAGTCTGGACAAGGCCCGGGTCTGGAGCCCCGGCCGCTGGGGCGTCGTGCCCGTGCAGGTCAAGGCGCTTGACGGGGTCACCGTGGGGCACGTGAGGAGGAAACTCAACACGGAGGTTAACATTTTGAGGTAAGAGCGATAGTATATGTTCTTGTTGTTTTGATAATTAATTACTTTCATTCCTTAAAAAAATCTTTCGTCGCGTAGTTTAAATAAATATAAATAAATATCATGGGACAAGTGACACCAATTGACCTAGTCCCAAATTAAGCAGAGCTTGTTTTATGGGTACTAGACAACGGATAAACATAATTATATAGATAAACACATACTTAAATACATATTAAACATCCAAGACCCAAGAACAAACATTCGTATTCGTTTGATTTGAATCGTCCGATCTTGACGAAATTTTTATGCTACCAACATGAAAGCATCTCTTTGGGGACTTCCATCAATTAATTTCTAAGTAGATTTTTTTTCAAAAATATCAACTGAGTGATTTTTGTTTTTTATCAAAAACTGTTAATAAAAGATGGGAGTCCTGAGGTAACAACACTAGAAAGAACTAAGCTGTACTGCTGTACTAGTATAGCTTTCCATCCCACGTGTTTTTAGTTTGTAACTGATACTTCTTTTTTTTGTGCATTTCAAAATTGTGTCTGCTTCTCAGGCTACTTTCCTATTTTAAATTTTCGTTTGCTATAAGAAATCTCTTATTAGAGATAAGCTCGCTTATGTACAGTTAGTAGGAAAAGTAGCTAAGCAACCGACGCGTTCACAATGATAAGCACGGCTTTATTTTTATACACAGAAGAGCTTGTGCAGATCATTGTGACGGCTCCGATTGCTTAGCTACTTCTGCTGCTGACTGTACACAACCTGTCATGTCAATGTAATGTTTATGTAAACTATTTCTCACGGTAGTTTCATGTTAAAAGTATTTCAATGTGCAATAAAGAATAAGAAATAAGGTTATTTTCTTATCAATATATATAAAACTGTTCGGTTATTGACTGAGTGACTGACAAACAACTTACAGCCGAAACTCTTGGCCCTAGAAGGCTGAAATTTTGAATAGAACTTGCCTTGATGCAGACAAGCACTAAGGACGGATTTGTTAAAATTGCCACGGGATAAAGAATAAACGGAATTTACATGCGAGTACGATACGAAATTGCGGTCAAAAGCTAGTTGGTGATAAATTTTATGACTTACTTCACTTAGCACGTCGATGGGAACTTTATTAAGTACTCCACTTAAATTTGTTTTGCTTTCTAGAGATGATAAAATGTAAAAAAAAAAAAAATAATAATTATTTATTTTGTCTCGTAAAACGTGTCCTATCGTTTCAGAAAATGCCGCCACCCCAACATAATCTTGCTAATGGGTATTTATCCTGATGTCCACAACAACATAAACATCATCTGCGAGCGATGTGTGGACACCCTACACGATATACTGCATGTTCAGGTAATTACAGTCAATTGGGTTGAATAATACATATATATATTAGATATATGTATTGTATATATTATATTAATAAATATATTATCATGGGACAATTGGCACCAGTTACCTTAGTCCCATCCCAAACTAGGCAAAGCCTGTACTGTAATGCAGCTGGGGATGTTACCGTCACTAGAGGAATCCAATCTGAGCCCTACGCTTTAGTTGACAATGACCAACATATTTTCCGTCATTGACAGGAGAAAAATATGTAATGATAATGACATTTTGCTAAGATAGGTTAAAAAATTCGTCGACGGCAAAAACTGTACCGTGGGAAATTAAAAAACCGGTCGAGTGCGAGTCCGACTCGCGCAAGGGTTTCGTACCACCGTAACAGCGAAATAAACGATCATTCAGATATATAAGTCGAGTTTAGTCCAGCATGTTTCAGTTCAGACTAATTCGTAGTAAATTTAATCTATTTTTAATTCCTCTGGGAGCGCACGACTCGGCGGCAGCGAGACCCGCACCTGCTTCTGCTGCATGATCGAGTCTCGCGGTGGTTTCATGTTAAAAGTCACCGTAAAAGAAATATTTACCACTACATAGTTTTAAACGTTTCTTGTATTCTTCCCTTCCCTTCAATATGTATTTGATGATGACGATGTGTTCCTGTAATCCCTCAGCAGAGACTTAGGGCTCGCAGTAGGAACTTCCATGCATCTTGGTCCTGTGATGATTCTAGGTCAATGTGAAGTACCCTATAGGTTTCGATTTACTCGAGATTGGCAAACAGATTGACAACGAAGTGATCCTGTAAGGGTTTCGTTTTTTTTCTTCTGAGGTACGGAACCCTAAAATGACGATAAATCTTGATTAAAAACCAGTCTATGCCTATACCTCAAAGTACTTGCCATTATCTAGATTTAAAGATCCGACCATCTATTGTTTTTTACTCGCCGCTTCAACAACTATGGCCAATTAATTTTAGTCTACAACTATACCTCTAAATCCCACTTTATTCCAACGGCGTACGGTTCACTGCGGATGTTTTTGCGTGATTAAGCAAAAAGCACATTCCATAACTGATCATTTTAATTGTATGAAACCCGATCGACGGGCAACTGTGTTATTATGTTTTATTTTACTACCGTATCTGTCGCGGGTAATCGATTGCTTGGGTTGTTTTGTTTAGAATTTCGGATTCAATTTTTATTCTTACTCTGCACTATTCTATTCCCCGTATTCGTGAGCGTCGGATATGAAATCACCAAAGACCAAACCTCATACGAATAGCGCAATTCAGTGCCAAAATTAGACTAGTTAAACTCGAAAGGCGAAAAAATTAAAATCACACTAGAATGTAATTGAATAAACTTAGGTAGGGATAATCACAGCGATTCATTTGTTGTAAATCTACATTTAAGGTCTGAGGTGAGCAAGTTTTACAAGCTTTTATTTAAATGTGTATCATGTATGTTTGTGTGGGTCAAATCTTGCAAGTTAAATTTGACCCACTACCAGTGCGTGGTTGCATTGACTTGTAATTTGATATCGATACCTAAGTAAGTTGAATGAAAATACAAGCACAGTGAACAAAAAGTACTGTGGGTAAAAATATATTTTATTAAAAAGTCATTTTTAACACACATTTTTTTTTTCCTACAGGGCCGTATACTCAGCGCTCAGACTTCAGTCCAATACGCCTTGGATATCGCCAACGCGCTCGTTTTCCTCCGAATGCAAGGCTACATCCACACCGCACTCAACAGCAAAAGCATAATGATAACCCGCCACGACTCCGCTAAGTTGTCGGACTTTGGGCCCTGTGTGACGCTGCCTAAGGAAAAGAAAAAGGAGAAAAGGGGATACGTTATGTACTCGCCGGAACCGCAGTATGTTAATATTGAAGGTACGGAAGACCTTGAAAAACACTTGTTTATGTATTAGTTCGTGTTCTGTTTGTAATTACATATGTTATTCGGTATTGCTGTCGCCAACGTCCATACCACGTTGAGTTTAGGTTCCATTGTATGACGTTATCAGATTTTTTCATTGTCTTGATAAAATTTACTTACACTGTTGCCAACGTCCATACCACGTTGAATACACCGGTTCTCGTCCGATCACCGAAGTTAAGCAACGTCGGGCGCGGTCAGTACTTGGATGGGTGGACCGCCTGGGAACACCGCGTGCCGTTGGCTTTTTGGAATTTTTAGTACTTTTTTTTCTTTACAGATACTCGAGAAAATTTGCAAGAAAGTGAACCATTGATATCCCAACACGCCTCGGAAGCTTACATGACAGCCAATGCCGTTGCCAAGGATTATAAGTCCTATCTGAATTCGGTAAACTATCGTTGGCAGGCTCCCGAGTTGTTTGAACCAGATGAGGGCATGGTTTATCCGTGCGGCAAAAGCGATGTATATTCGCTATGTTTGATTCTGTGGGAGAGTTGTAATGGTAATTTATTTTTTAATCAATTTATAGTTCCAAGTCTCTTTTTTATGAAAAAAGCCGTTTCCAAATCTGCTGAGCCGAGTAAGAGGGTAAAGCGGATTTTTATGCACTTTGTTGTCTTTAATTTTAACAAATGAAAGAAACTGTTTTTTTTTAAATTGCGTTATTATCTCTGTTCTATTAACAAAAAAAATCGATACTACGATCATTATATAAAAAAATGTTCGACAGCTAAACTTCCTTGGGACACACTTACCCATGAGAAACTTAAAGAGCAGTACACACTGTGGAAGGCAGGCATACATTTGCCGCGGGACGGGACGTACCCCGGCTGTCTGCTGGCCTTGCTGCAAGACGGACTGAAGCTTGATCGTTCCGCGCGCATGGATCTTGAGAAGCTGCAAGATGTACTGCAAACCGCCAAGGTATGTATGCCATATGATTGTTTACAATGCACTTGCTCGGAAAGTGCACTTTGATCAACATCAACATGTTCATAGAAAGTTAGTCTTTTTAGCACGAATTCGCAAGTGTGCGGAAAAAATATATGGATATCTTTTTCCACACGCGTGTGAAAAAGTAGTTTTTTAATTTACTAAATGCCAAAAAGTTGTGTCCAAACTAGTGTTTAACAGAATGATACCAAAGAGGTGTGACTTTATAATTCAGCTTTGCGCAAATGATAAAACAATTGACGAAACTAAGTTAATAATTAAAGATTTGTTATAGTTAAAATATAAAACAGAAGTACATGAAACAGTTTTTTTTATTATGAGGTCTTAGAATAAAAATACGATCATGGTTAACATAATTAAGCAAGTCTAATGCGGACCTTGCAATGCGCGCGCCGCAGCGCGCCACAGATAAGTATAGATCTGTACTCTTAGCTCATCATAGAGTTCCCGCCAATTAATGGTCCAAACTTTTTATAAACTTTTTAATTGTGTCAAGCAATTGGTAACGGTTGGTAACAATTGCTTGACAAAATAAAAATAAAAATTAGGAGTCAGGAACATAATTATTTTTAATTTTGAAGATTTAAAATTTAGAAATGCAAATAAGTACTTACTGTCGAAAGTTTCAAAATAATTTTAGGCCTACAAAATTTATTTGAGATTATTTCGCCATACTGCTCACTTCATTTAAGTCTGTGGTAGGTATTTGTTTTGAGTTTTATTGGTGACTTTGTATATTTTTGTGTCCTCGCTTAATGCATTGTAAAACGTTGTATGACATACGTGCGGAAGGCAATTTTCAACTCGTGTCGGTTTAAAACACTCGCTTACGCTCGTGTTTAAGATCACCGCCACTCGTTGGGAATTGCCTACTTTCCGCACTTATATCATAAATAACTATTGTTTGTGGTTTATTGGATATTGCTTTTTATTTGAAGTAAGAAGGGTGTTACTATCGGTAATAGTGAAAGATCGCACCAAACGCGGTGGATCTATTCGCATCGCATACAAAACTGATTTAATTTGGAGTAATGACGTCATATATAGTAATGAGGTGTTTCAATTCGGGAATCATGTCGCCAACGTCCATACCACGTTGAATACACCGGTTCTCGTCCGATCACCGAAGTTAAGCAACGTCGGGCGCGGTCAGTACTTGGATGGGTGACCGCCTGGGAACACCGCGTGCCGTTGGCTTTTTGCTTTTATGATTGTTCAATACGATTTCTATTATTTGAGAACTAAAATTTTTTATTTTATGTCGTGTCTGTTTTGCCCCGCAAGTCCCGCAACAGTAGGCATATTTCGTAGTACTTAATATATCGTATATAGATATATTAAGTACTACGAATAGAAGAAGAATACCATCCGTGACAGCCAGTAATGCCATCTATGAAATACCCCACACACTTATGTCCGTACACCTCTGCGTTAGCAGGTAGAGCTAAACTCAAATTTCATTTTCAGCACGACCTCGACCAAATAGACTACATAATAATACCAGCGCGGCTTTCGAAGAACAAATCCGATTTCAGTAACGTTGCCTGGGACACGTCGCCCACAGACTCTGAATGCTTGAGCCCCCCGCAACCCGTGAAACACAAAGTCATCGTTCATACCAAAGACAGCTCAACCGAGAGCGAGAAAGACTGCAGTAAGAGCGAGAGTCCTATCTACGAAAGCATACCACAGCAGAAATCGTACGCAACATTTGCAGTCCCGGAAAAATGCTATGTTTCCGATGACAATTGTCCGGAAGCGAGACCGATCCTGAAATATCAGCATTTACCTGATAAAGACTTCTCAAGCGCCTGCTCGACGCCAATAGCAAAAATACGCGCGCGAATCAATGATATTGGAACCCCTGGCCTTCACAAAAGCGACTCTACAGAGTACTGCAGCCTCTACAGTCCTAACAGTCGTACACGCAACTTTACTGCGACCGAAGACAGTGTCAAGGATGGAAATAGTACTGAAAAACCTGCAGCGAAACTGAGCAGAAGCTTTACGCCTAAATCCTACAAACCGCTGCATATTAAAGTACCTGAGTACAATTTAAACTGCATCAGGTCCCTGCCAAAGGATAATAATGAAGGGGGGAGGTCGTCATACAATTTCAACATCAAGAATTATAGCTTGCCTACAACACCGATAGCTCGCAGTAATAAGTTGAGGAAAAACGCGTGGTTGTCAGGAGAGTGCGTCGCTGAGAAGAATGCTGAAAATATAATAAAAGAGGCTATAAATAAGCTAGCTAATAAAGAAGGTAAGTTGTGATATTTGGAGCTGACTGTCGCCAACGTCCATACCACGTTGAATACACCGGTTCTCGTCCGATCACCGAAGTTAAGCAACGTCGGGCGCGGTCAGTACTTGGATGGGTGACCGCCTGGGAACACCGCGTGCCGTTGGCTTTTTGAAACTTTACACCAACCATTATTTTTTAAATACTTTAAACTCTTTTTTTTTCAGTTAGCGAAACAAACACTTTGTACGAAACAACAAACGTAATAAACAATTGTTCACAAGAAAAGATTTGTGTATCTCCATTGGATTACTGTCCGCTAAATAAAAGTAAGGAAGAGCATTCTCCAGAAAGTGTTGACACTTTGAGGGACAGCTTTACTGGACTGAAAAGGTAATAATTAAAAACATCAATTCTGTATCTATCCGAATAATTTGTATTATTATCATAAAATAGGTACGGTTGAAAGAACAAGGAAGAAGGTATCTTGAAGTTTTATTTTTAACAAAAAAAAACGCCGGATGAGATACTACTTACGACATCTAGAGGTTTTCGTTAGATCCGAGACCTGATATTACTAGAATCGCTTACACTCAAGATGCCAGCGAATGTCAAGATTATCCCACAGATGGCGCTATTGTTAAAATGATTTCACTTTCAAACATATAACAATTTCATTTCTGAGCAAAAATACCTAAACATTCATATGTTGTACGCAAAACATAATTTTAATCAACTTTACCAAAACTTCAAACAAATACGTTGTCATATTTGGACTGCCACATAGATAGATGTGATATTGAAGAATAATCATGTTTTATCTTTGTGAATTAAAAATTATGATATTGTTCTCAGAATTAACCCACCAGAAGATTTCCAATCGCCGGAAACAGACACTTCTAGGGTACGCACCAACTCGTGGTCGGTTAAATCGCCCCTTAACGTTATGACTAGACACAAACTCGAAGAGGACGTGCTAGCCAACGTAAACGTCAAACCGCTGGTGGCCATACACGAGAAGTGGATATTTGAAGCCAACAGGAAAACTGGACGGTCCATGTCATTACCGGAGGACAATCGGTAAGGACATACCTTTGGTTTATTTTTATGTAAATTGGAAGTTTTACAGTACAATTACTGTGAGTTTGCCCATCACAGATGAGACAAAATATATTCGATGAAAAAAAAAGCAAATTTGAAGAGCAGTGTACTTCAAGTACGTTGTCTGTTTCATCACGTAATCACAATCAGCAAATCCACTGTATAATAGAAGTAAATTGGTAAAATTATGTTAATTTTATGAAACATATCTACTTTTTTGGCTGAGATGTCGCCAACGTCCATACCACGTTGAATACACCGGTTCTCGTCCGATCACCGAAGTTAAGCAACGTCGGGCGCGGTCAGTACTTGGATGGGTGACCGCCTGGGAACACCGCGTGCCGTTGGCTTTTTGCTTTTTTTTAAATATTTTTTATAGAAACCACACAGCTGCTGTGAAACCTGCATCGCACTGCGTTGACACTCTACAGAAGTCGCTGCCTCAGCTTAATGCGAGGAAGCCTGGTTGCTACAAGACTCGACCGCCATCGCCCGCCAGTGAAAATGGTCAGTCTATTAGTATTACGAGCACTCCTTTGACGAATATGTGTTTTGCACGCTTCTGTAAGCTACTGGTATGTGATAAAACTGATGCGGTGGAAGATAACGATAATGAGTAATGAGAAATTACTAACTTAGAGGGTACTGTTTGGCTATAATTATTATATTACCTGATTTTTGATTGAATAAAAGAACAGTACCCTCGTTACAGCAAGTCGTACATTAGTAATAAGCTTAACCAACGTTACTAACATTTTAGTGTATGGTACCTACCTACTTGGGAAATATTACTACCTATATAATAAAATATTATTTTAGTTATTTGCTTGGGTTAATGTTGTAATCGTGTCTTATAATCTGCCCTTATTTTATTATTTTAACAAGCCTAACAAAATTCTTTTGTCTGTTGTTTTTCTGTGTACCGATAATTGATTTATTTTTCTTGCTTGTATGCAGCTAGCTGTATTTCAATCATCTTACTAATAAAGGTTTAAGTATCATTTAACTTTTTTATTACCCATGCACTCTTTGGATACAGATGTAAGTAAATACACTACATGATACAGTTAAAAACGCATCCAAATGATTATAAATTTAAAAAAATGCTGAACTATGTTAAGCTGCCTATGGCCGAACTATAACAAATCCACTGTTTTGTTTAACATGTTATATTCTCGTAGGTATCTTTTTTTAAATTCTCTTTGCTCAGTCAAGTAAGTAAACACTTTACTGTGCAAAACAAAATGGGATTAAAACACTTTAATGGTCAATGGGAGGTTTTGGTTAGTTGCTTCGTCTTTACCTACATAAATAAAAAAATTAAGATCAGGAGGGTGAGTATTTTAAAACATTGTGATATGATAGTTCAACATTCAATATAGACAGTCAGACTTGCGATTCTGACTGCTTTCTGCATGATAGCCATTCAGTTCTTCAGCTGTTTTCTGTGGTAATAATTATACTTCATTTATTTTTTCAGGGATCCAGTGGGAGCAATTCTGTCAGGCGCGCGACAATATCGCTAAAAAAATAAACTTCGCTGCTCGAGACCCGGAAAGGTTCCATACCTGGCGAAGAGACGCAGAGAAGGGGTAAGATGATCTCATACATCGTAGTATGACCATTTATTTTGGTCGTTTTGTCGCCAACGTCCATACCACGTTGAATACACCGGTTCTCGTCCGATCACCGAAGTTAAGCAACGTCGGGCGCGGTCAGTACTTGGATGGGTGACCGCCTGGGAACACCGCGTGCCGTTGGCTTTTTGCTAACTTTGCTTCAAAAGTCAAATCCCAGTTTACAGCAGCCTAGGTACACTATAATTGTAAGATCAATTTTTATTTTTATCGCCTAGGCCGCTCCGATGTATCCGACGTGCAACTGTACAGTGAGATTAGTCAACTATAAAAGTACATTTGCAAAAAAGCTTGTATTAAGAATGTTTTTTTAACAGAAAACTTATTTCCTTACAGAACGATAACTGACGAAAATCTTCACAGAAGCGAGCCAAAGATCGACCAAGCAACCGACACGCGCGGGATAGAAGAATTCATCCGCGATCTTATCCGCAAAGAATTCCAGCACATCTTTCAGGAAATGCAGGACGACTCGTCGACAACATCCCACAGAACCGACGAAATCGTGAACAAAGGCATCGCGAATATCATAGAAAACCTAAATAATAATAATGAGGAGCAAAAGATCCCGGTGAAAAGTTTCTCTAGAGTCAAAATCAATGGGAACAACAAGCCACTGTTACAGATTACATTTAGCCGTTGTGGAGACAATACTTTGCAGGTGCTGGATAACTGTGTGAATGTTACGATATGCGAAGGCAGTCCCGGGAAGGATAAGGCCCAGTCTAAAGAAGACAACGTGACGGAGGATGTGCAGGTCAACGCGCTGAAACGGTGCCAGGCTTTCAATGCTTTACAGGTACGGTGTTATAATTAGAATACACTTGTGGTTATTAATTCAGCTACGCTTATTTTGAGTACAAGGTCGTGCTAGCAGAGGCAGATGTAGCAACTTGCCAGGTGCTAAATTAATGTGTTCACATAGTAAATGGTAAGGAAATTTAAAGAAATTTCAGCCTCCTAGCTATTTAGCTATGACAGACTCGTGGGTACGTACCTATTACGCCGTTCGTCACTTGTTATCATTATCTATAATAGTGTAATTTATGGCGTTACTAGAAAATCAACATAGTTTGTTGGACCCCCTAGCAGGCTAAATTTTATCCACGACAAAGCATTCGCCACTTTCTAACAAATATGCAAGTGCGAGAGGGACAAATGCTTTATGTCGTGGGTAAATATTAGCGTGCTAGGGGTCTGGTAACTATAAAATAAAATACAAAAATTCGGTAGTCCTGTCGCCAACGTCCATACCACGTTGAATACACCGGTTCTCGTCCGATCACCGAAGTTAAGCAACGTCGGGCGCGGTCAGTACTTGGATGGGTGACCGCCTGGGAACACCGCGTGCCGTTGGCTTTTTGCTTTGTTCTGAAACTCCTCTGTCGTTCTATGTCTATCCCGTTTTTTTTAAGTTAGTTGCTTACTGTTTACAGGAAGCCCGCAGCACTGAAGACCTATACATAGACGACGAGTTATCCACTCAAATGCATGATAACTTCGGCAAAATGCGGCTTATTCCGCTGCACGGCTCCCTCCACGAGATACTGTGCGAGAAGGAAGACGACTGCTGCCTCATAAAGGTAAAGCAGGAAAACGGCTGCGACACCATATACTTCAGGTGCGATCACTCCGACACCGAGTCGAGGGACGCCATCGACGGATGCGTCAAAGACATGCCGCAAGATACTGTGGTTTTCAAACGGAGTATTTCTCTAGTTGAGGAAAGAATTCAACGTATATTTCCAAGCGACAAAAGAGTTCTATCCCCCGCCACGCGCAGGCGAAGGGAAACGACCAAGATCCGACCGAAATCAGAGGTTTTTGTCCAAAATAATATAAAAGACGAAAATAGATTTCTGAGCAACAGCAGTCCGTCACTCACTATGAAGGACGACGCGGTAGAACTTAACATAGAAAACGTGCTGGCGTACCAAGATTCGTCGTCTGACGAGTGTTTGAAGTGTCAGACAGATAACGACGATTTTGAGTTTATTGAACGGAAAATTGAAGAGGATCTCGCGACTAGTAACATAAGTAACTTGTCTTCTTTGGCTTGTGGATGTCTCGAGAAAATTTCGGAAGAAAACCTCTCTGTTCTCAACGAGGACACGACGGATAAAGGTTCATCGTCAGACCCCGGTATATAGTTGTAATTTACTAGTATCAACGGATGAAAAACCAAAAGTACAATATCAGTAACAGTATTAACGGTACTAACATTTTGTACAAAATAACTGCTAACAAGTGCAAATTTGGTTAATCATAGCATAATATTTATTTTTGCGTTAAGATTTGCACAATAAATGTCCTGATTTAGTATAAAACTTGCTGGTTTTTTATGACAAGTATTGAACACTAGATGTGTTCTAATGGTTGACGATTATTTATTATAACGCGTTCAAGTGTTTTGTATTATTAAATCACTGAAATAAAGTATATATGTAAATTGAATACTAGGAAGTAAATACAATATGCACTCTGTTTTGATGTACAGATCGCTTGAATTAAGACTTCAATAGACTGCGTATAGTAATTGAGTCATTGTGTTTTTATTATATTCCTATTTTTTGTTCTATTCTCTATAAAATCACTACCTACTCAAAGTTAATTGGTTTTCTCACCCGTTTATCATAAATTCACAATCGTATAATGATATTTTGTAAGTTTTTATAGTTTTAATGCAAGGCTATGTGATTTTTAGATTAAGAAGCACGGTACATGCATTCCACTGTTGTGATCTAGAATAGTCCAGTATTAATATCATATCACCTTTTGAAGGTTCAGTTTATTTT
Source organism: Clepsis dumicolana (assembly GCA_963691665.1). Taxonomy (NCBI): domain Eukaryota; kingdom Metazoa; phylum Arthropoda; class Insecta; order Lepidoptera; family Tortricidae; genus Clepsis; species Clepsis dumicolana. Next base: position 4,524,645 of record OY829521.1, on the reverse strand, counting down.
TAATTTCACTCTATTTTACTCGTATTTTTAAAATATTTTCACTCGATTTTAGAATCTGTATCTTTTGATCCTAACATGCTAAAGTTCTCTGGAAGAGCCAAAGGTTTAGATCTACTCTTACTAATTTACTATTTTGTTTCTGTATAGAGAAGTTTTATCATAGTTCTTATTGTAGGTTGATTTTACAGAAGTTTTGGATAATTTTTAAAGTTTCCATTTTATATCAATAAAATAATTTGTTAAAAAATAAAAAGGTTGAGATTTTGCGAATGTTTTATTTATGAAAAATAGAATTTACTTTAATATGTAAGATTAGTTTTTATACATCGTGCTAGATATGGCTTTTGTCTCTACACTATTGTAGAGACACAGATATGACACAAGTAAGAATAAAAAATGCATCAGTTCAGCCTTACTAAAAAAAATACGGAAGACTTAGTATCACACTATGTGTGATATGAGTACTAGCACAAATTGGTTCATATTAAACCAGTTAATATATAATTACAGTTAGACTATACACATAATGCTTACAGAAATTTTCGCCATATTTAACAAAATCCGATCGAAAACTTGAGGAGAAACATTTTGCACGTGCATACTAAGCTTTATTCTTGAGGAACCTTGTGACACTTTTCAAATAATAAATCTTGGCGAAGTTTTCTATGTGCATTTGCGTTTTGCATGTGAGCTTATTTGTAGTTTGTTAGCTCCACTTTTTGAAGAGTACATTTATGAGGTCTTAGCAGTAAGTTTGACTAGAACGGATTTGTTCTCGACGTAGTTCTTGATGCCGTAGGGTCCGTTCTCTCGGCCCAGGCCGGACTGCTTGAACCCGCCGAAAGGCACCTGATTGCAGAATACGTTGTAGTCGTTCACCCACACCGTTCCCGCGCGCACCCTCTGTCAAATAAGGAAATACAACGTTATAAGGACAGTTCGCGGAACTATGATCTTTGTTGAGCAGGACAGGGTACCATTCCAATACATCTCTTGCGAGCACACTTCTGATACGTTCCTCTTGCCTATTTAAATAAATAGTGGTTATGTAGTTCTACTACCTGCGCCCTGCTATTCTGATATTTTTGTACACGATAGGTCCATGTTAATTAGTAGTTTTGTTGCGTTACCAAACCTAGCCACGTAGGTATAAAACCAAGTAGAAGCGAGATGCTACGTATTCTTAATGTTGTTTACCTGGATGACATAGTTGGCCTTGTCCAAATCCTTAGTGTAGACGGCGGCGGCGAGTCCGTATTCGGTGTTGTTGGCGCGCTGAATAACCTCGTCTACTTCAGAGAACCGAAGCACTTGCTGTACAGGACCGAAGATCTGGAAACAATGATGTGATATAACAATTTTGATAGAAGTTTATTCTTTTAGTTTCATTTAGCTGTTCGCCTTTGATTGAAATACCATGCGTTTCGAGCGTGCGCTTGGCATGAAAATTATATTTTCTGATATTACAATCCAATCTTATGAGGAAATGATACGTGATCACGGCGCCGTGAAACCGTCAAAAAGCTAATAGTTGCATTTGTATCGATTCAAACACAGTTTTTTATTATAATTTCATTATTAACACCTTTTTTGCTGACTACTTGCATTGTCGTTGAATCTACATATCCATACCAAATTTGAAGTAAATCCAACCACTGGAAGTGGGTCCAATTTAACTTGCAAGATTTGGCTACACAGAGTCAGACATGGTTAAAGTGAGAAATGTTTTTACATGTCGTGTTTATCACCTGGACCTAAGATTGATTTTTGCCTGACCTGTGTAATTTTTTTATGGCTATCTGTACATGTCATTATTCACTGTTACTTATACATCGGGACAGGGGAATGAATTAAATAAAAGCTTGCAAAAATACATGCTCATACGAAATTCTCTCGCGAGTCAAAAATCCGCCAGGTGCGCAAGTGTTCAATGATGTTTTTATGTCAATTTCCACCAATCATAGGTCAGTAGCTTGTCTCTCATTGGTGGAGAATGACAGATAGGATAGAGCTCACTCGCGACAGAGCCCTCCTTGTAATCATACCTCGGTCTTAGCGATGTCCATGTCATCCTTGACCTCGCTGAAGACGGTCGGCTGCACGAAGTACCCCTGTTCGCCGGCGCGCGCGCCGCCGGTCTGCAGCTTGGCGCCCTGCTTCTTGCCCGACTCTATTAGGCTTAGGATCTTGTTTTGTTGCTCGCCGTCGATCTGCATGGTAAACAGAGTATAACTAAGTAAATGGTACAGGTGCGTATTTTTTTTTCATGACTGTCCGAAACTGTTCAACTCATAATTGTTTATGTCCACGCATAAATGGGAGATTGTATGGTAAATTCTAATCGTTTATTTAAAGTAACATGACTCATTTCATTGTGTTAGTAAATCGAACGTCAAAAATCAAAGAAGTGTTAATAATGTTATTATTATTACAGTGCCCCGCCGCTATGAAGTCAATCCTGACACATTGCACAGCTATAAAGTTTCTGATTATTAAAAATGTTAACCATAGGAGAAGAAAGCTAGACTGGCTTGTTGCGTGTGGCTTTTTAGCTAGCTTTTTCTCCTATGGTTAAAATGAGCACTATAGTATAAGATAGATCTCGATGACCACCAAGCTATAAGACTAATCAAATTACAGAAATAGCGCCCTAATGACTGACCTTACAAAATACTAGTTCGGCTTTAAGAGAATCATTTGGAAATATATTTAAAAAAAAAACTACAAAGCTTACTGTATACCTCGAAAAAAAAACCTAATAATATACTGAATTTGTTCCTGATGATGATAATATACCTGTGGCCCGTGGTCCACGTCTGCACGGAAGGGGTCCCCGACGACGCGCTTCTGCGCGCGCGCCGCCGCCAGCTCCACGAACTGATCGTAGATCTTATCCTCCACGAACGTACGGGACCCTGAGGATAAAATAATTAAGTTTTCACGAGTCCCGGCTACAAAGCGCTTATGATGATGGAAGTTGGCCATCAGCTTATCGTTGAACTGGTGGTAGGTTATTATTTAATAAAATTATTTAACATTTTCACTTATCAAGCGCCCGAAAATACTCATAAAAACCTGGTGCCTCACTTATTACTGCAATTAAAGCGATTTTTAATTTAACATAAACTAATAAAAAGGAAGCAGTTTGATGATCACTGAAAATGATGACGTCAAAGTTCTGTAGTAATTCAATACAAACTTCATACTAAAGGATCCGATCAAATCGTTTTGACATTTCATAAAAGTTGGTGGTTTGACCAAGAGGCAACATCCGTATCGCGACTGACCGGCGGTGCAGCACTGGCCCATGTTGTAGAACAGCGCGTTGTGCGCCTGCTCCACGGCGGCGCGCAGCTCGCCGTCCGCGAAGATGATGTTGGGCGACTTGCCGCCCAGCTCCAGCGTGATGCGCTTCATGCTGTCCGCCGCGCCGCGCTGGATCAGCTTGCCCACCTCCGTCGAGCCTGGCAAGCCACGGGGTTCAACTTTCTATCTTTCCTTCTATTCTATACCTATAAAAAGTACCGTGGCCGACTGACAGACAACGCACAGCCTAGACTACTGGATCTAGAGACTTGAAACTTGGCAGACAGATAACTTGAGTATTCTAGAGATGCACTAAGAAGGGATTTTTCGAAATTGCCACGGGATAGGGAACTAGCCCATTTTGTAATATTTCACGGGGGCAAAGCCGCGGGGCATAAGCTAGTATTCGTATAAAATGCATGCACTAAGGCAAGGGGTTTCAAAAGTATACACCACAGCGCCCTGGCGGGCCGTAGAGAATCTAAAGTGGCATAAAGTTTTTCTCAATTTTGTTATCCAAAAAACTGTCATGAAAAATATTGTTTAGCAACGGTAACCGACATTGCCTTGTCCGTGCAACTTATAAAACAATTCCTCCGTTTTGTGACTCAACCAGTTCTAGGAAGTCCACATGGCGCCTTTTCAGTCTCCTGACATTGAAGAGCCTAGTTGGGTTCTCCTATGCCAATGACCACAATATAGCGATCTCTCCTCTCTCCAAGCAGATGTTATACCTGGGGACCGAAGTCCGAAGGAAGAGATGAAAGTTGCATTTATGCATCCGACTTGAAACTTCGTTAGCGCGATGTAGAACAGTTCTGACGCTAAAGCCCACGCCACTTATTCCAACCGCTGCAACTATTTACCAGTGAAGGCGATCTTGTCGACGCCGGGGTGCGCCACGAGCGCTGCGCCCGCGTCGCCGAAGCCGCCCACCACGTTGACCACGCCGGCGGGGAAACCCGCCTCCTGCAATTTACACCACGTTACAAGTTCGTAACATTACATCCATATTATTACAGGCACAACAAGAGTTAAAGCTTCTGGTTGATGAAGTTCCTTGTATAGTCAATTCCTATGCGATACGGCACGGAAAAAAGAATTACCACTTCTTACATCAACGTGGTGGCAGAAGTTGGAATAAGCTATTATGGTGTCCTGAAAAATTCTAACATTCGACATGTATTTTTTTCTTTTGACATTTAACAAAAAATTACGAAGATATAGTATATGTAGTGCGTTGAAGTACCGCGCGCCGTCGATCCGTGCAACATATTTTAGCACGGCGCGACGGCACGAGACTCCACTCTCTTTTGACGCGCTGCTTCTTTCTTAACCGTTATTGGTTTGATAAAGCAAAAACTTCGTGTTCTATAAATAAAAAAATAAATATCATGAATCATGGGACAATTGACACCAATTTACCTAGTCCCAAACTAGGCAAAGCCTGTACTATGGGTACTAGACAACGGATAAACATACTTACATAGATAAATACATACTTATATACATATTAAACATCCAACACTGACAAACTAATTAGAATGATTATTATTTTGAACCGGGACACGCCCTACTCCTCAAATCCAGTACCTTGACCAGCTGGGCCACGTACAGCGCGGTGAGCGGCGTCTGCTCGGCCGGCTTGAGCACGAGCGTGCAGCCGGCCGCTAGCGCTGGACCCAGTTTCCATGCGGCCATCAGCAGGGGGAAGTTCCATGGGATGATCTGCCCGCACACGCCTGGCAACAATAAGTGTGGTTAGGATACGTTTTCAAAAATATAATAAAGATATGTCAATTTGTAGTTTTTTTTTCCATTGTTGACGTTATGTGGGAGCAATAGGTTTAGAAATTTATCTAAAAAGCAATTATTATGCAACTGTTGCATAATGAGGGTCGCTAAAACACGAGTGTGGTTTTATAAAACGAGGCGAAGCAGAGTTTTGGAATAATATCACACGAGTGTTTTAAGGCCTAATTATGTGGAGTTGCATACATTACTTTATCTACACATTATAAGTACTTTAAGATGAGTTCAGAAGCAGAAGGCATAGGTATCGTACCTGTCACGAATTTGACTGTTTTTTTTTATCATACGTAGACAAACATACCGAGCCGTATCGACTATTATTTTCTATTTTTTTGGAAATTGTGTTGGGTTTTGATTTCGAAGATGTTCCAAGTTTCTAACTCATATCATAACGACATCGAATTCGATGTAGTAATGTCGTAATGATATTACGTTACTGCTGTGAAAATACTGGTAATTTGAACGCATTATGGAAGGACTATGATTATGTGTGTAGATAAAGAAGTTTTCTGCATCTGCGAAATACTACTTTGCATTAGTAAATTATTATCGTATTGTAATTGTTTTAGTGATGGTTTAGATATACATTTACATGGTATCTCGTAAAAAGTCGGGATGGTAGCAGTGTTTGCGAAACATGCAAATCGCCTGATAAACGGAACGATAATATCGTGTTTACTGAACCTCTGACTTATCTTGTTGTTAACATTTCTGATTACAGATAGTTTTGTCATCGGAATGGAACATTTGCAAATTACGCGATCTTATATGTATAAGCATAGAAACAAAGTTGTCGAGGAATAGGTAAGATTCGAACTCAATTGAGCGTAGTGCCAATATGTATCTACCATAGCGCAGACAGACGGGAGACGCCTTTGGCTTATCTATGCACTACAATTTTTCTGCCACTTGTTGAGGGGGACGAGAGCGCCTAGTGTAATCGCCGACCAGGCCAAGAAATACGTCTCGATCGCGTTCGCGTTTAACAATTCTCATACTATTTGACACTTTAAGACGTATTATTTGAGACGTATTTTGTGCTTTTTGATTACACTAAGGGCACTGGAACACACACGTACCTACAGCACACGTCTACGCTCGTGTCAAAACTGTCACACAAATGCCAAAACACACACACAATCAACAGACTCTGATCATTTTGGTCAGATTTAATGTTAGTTTTGCCAGAGGGGAAATCGCGCGATAACATCTCCATTCCTTTCATGCTCTAAGGTACCTACCCTACATACCTCGGTCTCAAAAATATTAAAACATACTTTTTACTGCGGCGCGGCGGTAAGGTTGATGTTAAACATATTTTTACAACTTTAAACGTATGCATACTATCTTATCTTTGACCCTGACTGTATGTATCTATAGTACCATGTTTTTTTTAATTATCTTCTTTTCGCCATACTTCTCTGCCATGCTACTGATAATTTGAATAACGTGACTATATTTTCGTCACATACTTAGGTTCAGCTTTCAGTCCATTTCCAGTCATTTTGTATTTTGCCCAGCAAGTTATGCAATGTAACATCATTCATAATATGCACATATTAGTACTCATCAGTATAGTCTCATAGTTTAAGTAGTCCTTGACGGTTTATTAAGTATCTCTTCGCGATAAAATATTGTATAATACTTACCGAAAATGTTCTTGACATACCAATGGTCTTAACAAAAATCGGCTAAGATCATCATATATCATATCACTATCTAAATGCTACGAGATTACCGATGACTACATAGTTGTTGGTATTACTAGAAATAAACAATCTATTCTTGGCAGTTTCGAACAGCGTAGCTTCTGGCGTACTTTTACATGTATTACCAAAAAAAAATTGCCCTAACATAGGGTTTCATTTGAACTGCATTAATGTTTGAGATGGTTTATTGACATTTGCTAACAAACATTTGCAAATGCAAGTGCAGAACGCTGCCAAATAAAATTGGCCCTTGTACTTTTCACTACAAGGCTCAAATACAACCGATTTACCAATTTACAAACAATCTAAAGGCAATAAAATTATCGCCGCAGTTGTACAAATACATTACATAACGGATCAGAAGATATTTACTTACCATGCGATAGGTAGAAAATAATGTCGCATCAGTCAATTTACCGTTCATTCGTCGATCTGCCAAGGAATATATCGCGTAGCTATTGATTTCTGTACAATTGCCCATCATGTATCTAGTCAATTTAACATCGATAATCTGGTAACATTTAGGCAATACAATATTACGAACAGACTTTTAAGACCATTGACTGTTAACAACATTTACGATAAGTAGGTATTAATATCTGAGGGCGCGGCAGTGCCCCCGCCAAGTCGAGCAAAACTAAGAGGCACAGCCGTATAACTTCCCAACTAATATTATAAATGCGAAAGTATCTGTCTCTCTGTCTGTCTATTTGTTACCTCTTCACGGGAAAACCGCTGCACCAATCTAGATGAAATTTAGTAAGATAGTTTGAATATTGAGGAATAACATAGGCTACATTTTATTCGGGAAAATTGTATAGTTCTCGCGGGATAGCGATAACCGAAACCTACACGGACGGAGTCGCGGGCAACAGCTATTATATTATATATCACTCAGGTCCAGGCGCCTCGAATATCTGCGACTGATGCTTTTGTTCTGGCCACACTCTATCAGTCTGCGACTTACCGACGGGCTCGGGGCGCGTGTAGGCGAAGTATTCCCCGTCGGCGGGCAGAGTGCAGCCGTGGCTCTTGTCGGCCCAGCCCGCGTAGTAGCGCAGGCTCTTGACGGAGCCGGCCACGTCGTGCAAGTAGCTGAACTGGTAGGGCTTCCCGTTGTCCAGGGTCTCCAGGCTCTGAAGATATATTTGACTGAGTGTTATGTTTAAAGAGGGGTACTTGGACCAAGGCAGCTGCTGAATAGTATGAATTAAATTTTTCATAGGGGCAGGATTTTTTTCTGTACGGATCGTCTATTGAGGCTCGAAAGGGGTTCGGAAAAATCGAGAAATATCACAATGGGGGTGTAGTGAGATATCACGTGTTAGTCTAAAACCTCACCAGAGTAGGTTGGGAGGTTTAAAAAGTTGCTAAAAAAACATCTTGTGATTAATGGACAACTCCATGTTTTTACGTGTCGTGTCGTCGACATTCATTGTAGTTTGACAATGTGGAGTTATTATTTGTTGTGAAAAGACATTTATCTTGTAACTAGAATCTTCTAGCTGATGACTTACAGCTATGTAGGCAGCATCTCTCTCAATCAAATTGGCCAGTTTATTGAGCAGGACGCCTCGATGGGACGCGTCCATCCGCCGCCATTGCGAGCCGAGCCTGTTTACACACATTAAAACAATAGTTAAAATCATAACTTAGCAATACAACTCTTAAAATTGAAAATACTATAAAATTCAGATTCAGTTATTCTCTTCATAACTGAAACTTGGGTCTATCTTCTTGTCCAATTCCTGTTGACTGTTCTGCAGTGTGATGGTGACTATGAAACCTATTTATCTATTTCTTCTTCTGTTGTTATGTTATCATAGTGGGCTTACTAAAGGGTTTCTGAAACTATGGTCCACGGATGTGTCTTATAGGGTCTGGTAGCATGATGTCACATGCACTCAATTTAACGTGCTTGTCAAACTGAAGCAACAGCAAGTTTACAAATAAAACCTTTTTTCTGCACTCATCTTTGTATTTACATTTAAAAATTCTTAAAGTATGAAAAGGGTATGTGCTTATTCAAAGATAAAGAAACTTTATCATACTTGAAGGCATCATTGGCTGCTTGCACAGCTTGGTCTATATCAGACTTGCTGGCTTGCTGGATGTCCGCGATCACCTTGCCATTGGCAGGGTTGGTGGTCTGGAAGGTCTTCCCGTCTGAAGACTTCAGCCACTCATTGTTTATGAACAGCTGCAAGCATATACTTTTGTTTAAAAGTAGGCTTAGTACTTAATAACAGTGTTATACTTATATAAGTTTGTCTCTAATTTGAAAAATATGTATATGAATAAAATAACAAAGAAATGGGTACCTATTTAGATTCAAAAAGTCAATTAAGTAAAAATTTTAATCTTGGATATTCAGTAAACTAAGTAATTTTATGGCTTTGAAAAGAAATGTTAAAGAATTGAACACTTTTTAAAATACAGCATTGCTGCTTGACGTTCAAGAATATAATAGTACATACCTACAAAAACTGATCTATTCAGGGATTTAAGAATGTTTGTAGATTGCTGAACATGCAATTTGACTACACAATGCCTTCTGTATCATGTATTATCAAGCCTGGAAGCCTGTTATAAATAGTTTAGCATGAGTTTTTTTTGTCAAAATAGGTACTTACGAGGAGTGGCTGATAAGTAATCTCCTTGGTCAGAAATATATACAAAAATAATGCTGGCTGGTATGGATTTATATTCGTTTGTTATTCTATTTTCAAAATGTATTACATTCATTTGTTTATTGCATCACGTTTATTTGTCTCCTACAATTGTTTCAAACATGTCGGTAGAAAAAGTGAAAATGGATAAAATCGAGCAGCGTGCGGTGATTAAGTTTTTGACTAAAGAAGGGAATACGCCTTCGGAGATCAGACAGCGTATGTTACGTGTGTTTGGCAGTTCGTGTTCTTCCGAATTTGTTATAAAGTTTTGGTCAAAGCAGTTTATGTTAGGTCGTGAGAGCCTGGAAGATGATCCTCGTAGCGGAAGACCAGTTTCGGCCGTCACCGATGAAAATGTAGCCAGGGTGAAAAAAATTATATTAAAGGACCGACGAGTGAAGCAGTGGGAGATAGCTAGAGATGTGGGCGTCAGTAAAGAGCGAGTCAATGAAATAATTCATGAGCATTTGAACATGTCCAAGGTTAGTGCACGTTGGGTCCCCAGAATGTCGACTGCATTTGACATGGAGAGGCATGTCAAATGTTGCGAAGAGTTTTTGGACATGAGTTGAGGGAAATAGGAAGAAATAATTTCTAGAATTGTAACATGTGATGAGACTTGGATTAGACAATGGGACCTGGAAAGTAAGCAAGAGTTGTTACGGTGGAAATTTAAGGATGAGAAGCTGCCTTGGAAATTCAAGGTCTGTCCATTGGCAGGTAAACTTATGGCTACAATCTTTTGGGACACAGAAGGGATTTTGCTCATAGATTATTTACCGAAGAAAACTACAATGAATGCTGATTATTACTCAAACTTACTATATCAACTAAGAGAGACAATAAAAGAAAATCGGCGAGGTAAATTAAGAAAAGGAAATCTGATTTTGCATGATAACGCACCAGTGCATACCGCCCGCACAACGAAGCTAGCAATTAAAGACAATGGCTTCGAAACCATTGATCACCCCCCTTATAGTCCAGATTTAGCCCCCTGTGACTATTTTCTGTTTAGACTTCTCAAGAAAGACCTCAGGGGACGAAGGTTTATGACCGATGACGAAATGAAGGCTGCGGTTACTGACTTTTTTTGACGACAATCCGAAAGATTTTTTAATGGTTTAAATTAAATATTTGAAAAATTTAATAAGTGCATTTTACTAGCAGGGGACTATATAGAAAAATAAAAAAAATTAGCCACAACAGTCTTTTGTTTCATTGTTAGGTAGATTACTTTTCAGACGCCCCTCGTAACTATCAAGTTCCTGGGTACTTACTTCCACCAAATTACAAAAATCTATTAAGCATTTTTAATATTTTTGATAAATTATTATTACCTATTGACATGACATGAAGTTACGCTAGTTTCTCCCACATATTTTCCATAAACTTGTTTGTTTGTGACCACATTCCTTCAGTCATATTAGCACCTTTGGCGATTATAAAGCCAGACTAGTTGTGGTAATGGTGACTTCGCAAAACAACTACATGGCCTTCATATTTATCAATACGGTATTCTACGAATAAATTACTTATTATATACAAACAGTAAGTAACTTACGCCAGTATAAATAATTTCCGGGTTAGTGTGAGGAGCTGGCGCGGCGGCTGTCGAGAATTTTGCTTTTTGTGCAACCACTTTACTAATGTTTCGCAGCATTTTGTTTGTTGTACGCGTTATCCTTCGCGCTAGCCGGCCGGCAACTAATATTATTCACGCAACATGCAAATGATTACGAAATAGATAGCTTAGATAGCGCACCGTTCTGCATAAATACCTAAAATAGGTATGTAGGCCCCCTACTACGAAGTGCAAAATTCGAACTTGGTGTCGTGCCGTCCCGCTCACATCAATATTATTTAATACGAGAGTGAGCGGGACGATACGACACGAACTTCGATTTTCGAATTTCATAGTCCCTCTGGGTAGGTACATTGGTAGGTACATAGCATAACGTATGTAATTTTTGACATTGACAATATGTTTTATTGCCAGAGTAAAGCTAAAACGTATCTCAATTTTTTACTATTTCATATAAAAATAAGATATCTATGAAATAAATGCTTTCGAAATCTCATAATTACAATTTTCAACTTTATCAGTCTTTATGAACATCATGGAAGAATGCCTCAAATCTTCTCTTAGTTAACTCTTGTATATCTAGCAGTAAACCATCATGTTTTAGATAGATAGAAGATATAGCTAAAAAAACGTTTTTAAACCGCATCGCATAACCTCATAAATTAAAACCTGTGTGAAATTTTCCGGGAAACCGATGAGAGTTAATCGTGTCGTTAATTGAATTTTAGTTTCTGTGCTTAATGTTGTTTGGTGGATAATAAAGATAGTATACTATACAACAAATTAACGTGACAGTGCCCAGCAAATTTAATGAAGAATTCAAATAAAAACGCGTATTCCCTCTGTTTGTGACCCCCAAGTATCCGCCGGCTGCTGCTCGCCCTAAAGTACACTATCGCTTTACGAAAGGCATGAGCAGCTGACAGGACGTGACTAGGACAGACTGACAACTCTGACGGTGACAGGACTTTAATATACAGAAATTTACAAAACACGTCAGACGTGGCTGTATGGACTCAGTTCCTTTGCTTATCCCTTATGGGATGAATAAAAATAAAATAAATAAAACCTGTCAGCTGTCAGGAACGTCAAAAACAGCAGGGAATTTGGCGGGAAACCGATGAGAGTGGATCGTGTCGTTAACTGAATTTTAGTTTCTGTGCTTAATGTTGTTTGGTGGATAATAAAGATAGTGTATTATACAACAAATTGACGTGAAAGTGCCCAGCAAATGAAGAATTCAAGTGAAAACGCGTATTCCCTCTGTTTGTGACCCCCAAATATCCGCCAGCTGCTGCTCGCCGTAGCTCGTCGTAAAGTACACTATCGCTTTACGAAAGGCATGAGCAGTTGACAGGACGTGACTAGGACAGACTGACACAACTCTGACGATGACAGGACTTTAATATACAGAAATTTACAAAACACATCAGACGTGGCTGTATGGACTCAGTTCCTTTGCCTATCCCTTATGGGATGAATTAAAAAAAAAAAAAAAAAAAACAAAAACAGCAGGTCCGTACGTTCTTTTTGTACGAATGAAATAACATAATTTGATTTATATAACTGCACTTTGCAAGTGTTCATTATCAACAACATTAACAATGGGTAGCAGTGTTGGACGTTTATACAATAAGGTAGACGTAAAATGTTTAAAGCATATCAGAGCCGTAGATCAACTTATAACATCGAATTTACAAACTGCTGCCATTCAAACGAGGTAGGTAAAGTGCAAGATAATCATATAATAAGTCCAAGGGGCAACATGTGATAAGTACTTACATAAAATGTTTCATCCTTACCAACTACCATTCAGGAAATTTAAATTAATATGTTTACAAAACACTTTACAAACTTATTTCGTTAATAAGTATTTAAATTCTTTACTCTAACTACGAATTAATGTATGTTCAGATGATTCATCAATGTTGGTCAAATTAATATTAATTATTTTTAACTTTTTTTCAGACCAGCCAAATCCAATGGGCTATGGTGTTTCACTCTCCTGCCAGTAATTTTATTCTCATACAGCAGGCTGTATGATGTGCCTCAACTCTACAGGCTGGCAACCTTTCTGTCCATAGGCCTATCATGTTATTGCATACTGTTCATACTTTTTATGTCTGTCTCCTGTTTAGTGTTGAGGGAGACACTGTGGGGTGGTTGTTTACCTTCTGGACTTATAGGATGTCTGCTTGTGTACTATTATGTTAGACAAGGTAAATACTTATGATTTAATATTCACTGTCCAATATCTGGCCATTCTTAAAATACTGCTTGTTGATGGGTATTAGCCAACTGAGCTGCAAATCCAAGCTGTTTTCCTTTCTATCCTATGCTGGTCTGATTCTATTATCAAACTCTATAATTTAGCTGGCAACACTGTACAAGTCTTGTTTGCTGCTTTGAAAATATGTATTCAGGAGTATTTTAAATTACCTTGAATTCATAACAAGGATGCCCATGCCTTTGGTATCATTGTGGAATTACACAGAAAAGAGAGAGAGGGAAATACGTTTATTCACATACATTTGACATACACAGAAACAAAATAGTACGTTTGAAAGGATAAAATAAAGAAAAGTGTGTAAAATAATATTCTTTTTTTCAGATCTCTTGTTTGCAGCGATGTTCACATTGCCACCCACATTTGTTTTTAATGAAATACTTAGAAGATCACTATCATATACAAAAACATTTACTATAGGGGAAGCAATGGTTGTTGCTCAAGCCTTCGTTATAGCAGGCACTGTTGTGATGGCCAAGTACACTTGGTATTTAAGTGGAGAAGTTAGAATGGACCTAATCAATGTTGCAATTGCTGTAAGTTCCTTTTTATCTATAATATCTACCTATAGGTACATAAATTGTTTATATGTACCACTAGATTTATGAAGCAAAGCTTATTTGTAAAATGTAACACGAACTTTGAGCTGAATCAATGAATACAAATATCAGTGAAATTGAGTGAAACTTCAGTGAAATTCATTGGGTGTTTTCAGACAGTGTTATCAACAGTGGGATTGATTGTTACAGCTCTATGTCATTTGAAACAAGAGCAAAGGACTCTCATAGTCCTCGGACAAATAATTGGAGCAGCTGCAGTACTGGAGTTGATGGAACTGCATTTGTTGCTAGGATGGGACTGCATGCCGAGACTGGTGTATTTTATTTTCATGGACCATAGAAGGGTGAGTTGTCGAAAAACTTTTAAAGAAAATTGTATGGGATTTTAAATAATTAAAAAATTTGATGAATATTGCCAAGAGTAGAGAAGAATGGAAAAGGATGGAGGAGGCTTTTACCCTTGGGGTACTATCGCGCATGTGTGGTCACGGAGGAGCAAATTAGTTATTTTTAGTTCATAGTACTTATTAGATATTAATAATTCTGTTTCAGAGACAGCTAATAGCGTTTTGGCTGCTTCTAGTAATAGTTGCTGTATTAGTGTTGTACGTGCGCACCAAGATGGCGGTCAAAGCGACCACGACGACGCGCAAAGCGTTCCACATTATGGCGGCGTTGGTTTTCGCGTCAGGTGTGATCTGTGACGTCAGCCTCATGAAGCTAGCGGCGGGTCTTGGGCTAGGATTGGTTATTTTAGTTGAGGTATGTATCTGCAGTATTTTTTTTAAACTAACATGCGATTTTACCCTGTCCCATCTGTTGGAAAGTGTGGATGATGCGAAAAGTGTAGCTCACTTGAAGGGAATGTGTCATCATGTATTATTGTGGAATTAAAACTGTTTGAAGGACCCTTTAAATGGCACATTGGTAAAGATGGCCCACAATAATGGTGAGATATCGAAGTGGTCAAGGTCTCTATTCATAGATTAATCATTAGCCTTTTGTAATTCGATTTTTATCCATTTTATGCCATTGCAGTGTCTACGATATTTTTCAGGCGTTGCGGAAATCTAACATCGAGCCTATTTCATCAGCTCTACAGTCAGCTTTCCTCATATACAGTGATGAAAAGGTAACACAGAGTCCCTTTATTTAGGTACGTATTCTTCCAAATGACCTACCCATAAACTTCTTAACCTATCATTTATCAACCACTTTTTTGTTATTTTTTAAACCTTATTAACCGCTAATCATTTAAAAATGCTACTGTATGTGTAGGACTCCGGCGCGTTCGCGATGACGCCGCTGTACCTTTACTTGGGTCTGGCGGGCCCGCTGTGGCTGGCGCCGCGCGGCGCGCCCGCGCTGGAGCGGCTGGCGGGCGTGCTGGCGGCCGGCGTCGGGGACTCCGCCGCCAGCTGGTTCGGCTCGCGCTACGGCGAGCGGCGGTGGCCCGGTCAGTACGAGTTTACATACTATGGATTGTGGTAGGTATTCAGTAGGGATAGCACCACAGCGTACATAACTTGTATGATACCCGTTCTTGAAAATTGGTAAGAAAACTGCAATTGAACGGCCTCCTGTCCGCTTGTCGTCCATCCTGAAATGTACCGCGTAATGTTTTTTTTTTATAATTAAAAAAAAAAAAAAAGAAAAAGAAAGGCTAGGGGGGCGCACCGCCCCGCGCGGTACAGTGTTATGTACGCTGTGGTGCTATCCCTACTGAATACCTACTACAATCCCCCTAGCCTCCCCTAAGCCACTGCAAACGTAGTTTTTGACTGAGAAACAGGAATCCACACTGATGGTTCGCCGACTAACAATATAGCACAGAAAGTTAAAAAAAATTAGGGACTAATGTTGTCTGCGCTCCAGAACTCGAATAGCTAATGTGGAAAAAAGACGGCGAAGCTTAAATGGAATTGGACCGGGCATGTTTGTCGGATGCAGCCACGAAACTGAGCGCACTGTGAAACATGGTGGGTACCGCACGCGGTGGCGAGGCAGGCCCAGGCGAGTCCTGAACGCAGAATTAAGCGATTAGCCAGAGGATAGAGAGTTGTGGAAGACTAGAAAAGAGGCCTATGTCCAGCAGTGGGACATAATCATAGGGTACTTAACAAAAAAAATGGCGCAATTAATGAATTACAAATTTCATACTGCTTTCTTTTTCAGGCGGCAGCAAAACAATGGAAGGCACGATATTCAACATTTTATCACAAATCGTAACCGTCTACGGGCTCGTAATGTTTGGTAAGACACCTATACACAATTTTACAAATGATCATCAGATTTCTAAAAGCCTTTTCTACACTGGATTCCAAATCAGAGACAATTTATCATATTCAAACGTCTCAAGAAGCACTTTTTTCGTTTCAGATTTCATAGACCGAGACTACGCTTTATTCCGTACGGTAGTGGCCGCCACGGCGTCGAGCCTGGTGGAGGCCAAGACAGAGCAGGTTGACAATCTAATACTGCCGCTAGTCACGCTCATTGCCTTCCAATCCACCTATTTAATATGTTAACGTTTTCACTAGGTCTCCATTATCACGCAACCAGTCGTCTCTGAGCTACGGAACCGTGAGACCATACAGCGAAATATACGGATCATGCACTTATAAAAAGTCGAGTATAGCCATAGTATAGGCCGATAAGATTTGGACTAATCCGTAGTCCTTCCTCTGGAAGCGTTCGCCTCGGTGGTAGTGATTCCAACACTGCGCGCGTCGACGCTCTGTTAGTTCGGCTACTAGGCGCAGCCGAGTGGAGAACAACCCTCCATTTTATAGTCATTTTTATTACTGTCAAATGTAGGGTTCGTCCACACTAACCGCATTTCATATTGGCTATGAAAATGTAGATTGAATTGTCACGTTGATGATTAGGGCGGGTCCATATTTGCTCAAAGAAAATTCATTACCCGATTTTTTCTCTTACTACAGATTTGTATTCAGAATGATCACTCTTCCGAACGTTTTCATTCTTCATGTTTGTTTTGTGCGGTGCGGGGGTTGCAGTTATAACCTAACCTATATTTCTGGTAGCAATTAGTTTTGTGCACGGGTGACGGCTGACGCGGGGCTTCTATTTCCGCTCTGAAGGGTCACAACGTAACTAACGAACCTACCCAAGTGGTTGTACGAGTCAGTATAGGCAGTTTATTTAAATGCGGGGGGCTCCGCCCCCCGAGCCCGCCTTCCCCTTCTGCCTAAGTAAGTTTTGTGGGGCCCTAACCTAACTTATAGAGTTCTACAGGACGAACATTTAAAAATTTCAGAAAAATACGTAGTTTCGGCGGGAAAAAAATCGGAATAACATAACATAACATTACATTCTGACTTAAGAAGTTATGTGCGAAAACAATTCTACATAAAAAATATATGATCATGAAAAATAGTATAAGAAACGATTATGGTGAGAAAATATATGAAAACAAATTGTAGTTAAGTATAATAGATTTTATGTTTTCTAACATTATGAAGTTGAATGATTCGGAGTTGACAGCGTTCGGAACAGATTAGTTATAATCAGTGATCATTATGATGAAAAATTGTATGACGAACATTTTCGGACTTCCAATAATCGGTATTGGAAAATTCGGTGAACTTTGGCGCACCCGATTAGGGCGGCTGACGGTCGAGCACGACTTTACGAATGCTGCGTCACGTAAAATCGAATAGTAAACGTTGTCGAGTTTGTATGACGTTTGGAACAGCGCCCGCCCGTGAGCGTATTTGGAACTAAAATTTAGTATGAGGTTTCTCGATCTCGATACGATAACCGTAACGTTACGCAGCATTCGTAGTCATGCTCGTCCCTCAGGTGAACACTTCGTATAAAACGGTTTTGTTGACGTCGGCGACTGGTTACGATGCAATGGAGTCCCAACGTACATAACCCTTAAGAGTTGTAAGATTTTTTAAAATATTTTTCTATGTATTTTTATAAAAAAAACATACATTCCAAACCAAAGATAATTAAATAAGATACGAATGTTTCTAAATAAAATGTTTATTATTAAAATGTACTTTGATTCAAATTGTTCAGTCAGTTTAAAACTTATATCTTAAGTCTGTTTGTCTGTTTTATAAAGTTACAATTTACAAGTGGAAGTCTCATTCTATCGCCTTTTGTTAGAAAGAGACTTCCGCTTGTAAATTGTAGCTTTATAAGGGTGTTACCACACCAATCGACTGATGGCTTCGATGGTAGAATAAAACATATCAGATATATCAATAGAACAGTCAACGTCGACCGATAATCGATCGATTAGTAAATCCGTCGATCAGCCAAAGCTACCAAACTAATCGATCGTAATAACGCGGCCCAGGCGGTTAGAAATAAATAGACGAAATAGTCCATTAAGACCGTAGTAGGTCTACAGCATAGTCAAGAGCAATGAGAACTGGTTGGTAACCATATCCCTCTTAAGTGTAGCAGTAGCAAGGAATGCTTCAGTAATGTAATCGACGCTTTACCGCTCTTATAACGAGTTGCGAACAATAGTTAATATTTTACAGTGAAGAGCACAAATTTGTATCCACACCAACATATTTTTGAGACTGCTGTATACAATACACATATTGGTTGGTGTCTTTGACTGGTCACAACACTTGTTTCATTTTACAACACCATTGCTGACTTTTTGTTCATCAATACCATGTTCAACTTTAATTTGTTCAATTCCATTTTCAGTCATACTGTCACTGACAACTTCATTAACTTCCAGTTTGATAATTTTTGATTTATCATCATCATTACCATTGATTCCTTTAAAATTATCACTGTTTCTCTTCTTAATAAGTATCCGATTCTTCTTAACTCCTTTACATTTTGCCTTAAATAATTTCTCTAAGGCTAAGACATCTTTTCTGGTGATCGTCCAGTCTACAATAGAACATGTGGCTAACTTCATAGGGTTATCATTTTCAGAGTATTCTGGTACTTCTATGCCGAGAATGTTTATGACTCTCTCTAATACTTCATCTACATAGTAATTTATCACGAGATCTGCTTTATTGTCCTTAAAAAAAAATAGGTGAGTTAGCAACAATATCTTAGGATATAAGGAAAAAAAAAACTTAACATGAAACTACTGTCAGATTTAATCACAGTATATAAATATAAGTATAATAGAGCGGGGCATGTTTCGAACTAATCCATAGTAGTTCTTCCTCTCTTCTGGGAACGCTCGTCTCGTCGGCAGCGAATCGAACACTGCGCGTCAACGCTCTGCTCGGCTACTAGGCGCAGCTGACAGAAGCGGAAGCGGGACAACTACCCTCTTGTGCATCATCATTTTTTTGAAATAATTTTTCAGAGAATGGACTGGAATATTTAGTCCAAAATATGTTCGGCTATACTTGACTTATATAAATGTGAGAGATCCTTTTATTTTACTAGGAAACAAAGCAACTTCATGTATGTGTATGTAAAGTAATGAAAGAAAACACAGAACAGTATATCAGCCACTCACATGTTTAGTAGGTTGCAGGTTGCAAATGACTAGTTTTCCACCATATTTTACTGTCTCTAGAGGTAAGTTACCACTTGGAATAATCTGTAGTGTTGTTCCTAAGCATATGCTTAAGTCTGCAATGCTGAAAATAATGGGGTACAATTTATTTTTCTGATCATTTCTGAGATTTTACTGAATAATTATATTAATTATGAATACTAGAACTAGCTTCCTTGCCATTCTTGCCTGACCTAGAGTGCCATTCAGCCATCAGCAAGTCATTCTCAGGCAGGCTGTGTTCCCAGTCCAGCACTCCGTCATACAAGCGGCCACGGCACGGGCGCCCCGATATGTGCTCCGCGGCGCACGGTACGCCGCTGCACTTCTTACCCACAGTCTCTACTGGTGCACTTCTGACAAACTGTCTGTTGAATGGAGAAATGATGTAAATAGTGTAAAAGCCATTTAAGATTGTTTAAGTACATCACACTTTAAAATTATTGGCTTTATGATATATATAGGTAATGTTATTTTATTGGAATGTTCTTAAACTGCTGTAGAAACCAGGAGCACAAAGTACAAAACACAAAAATCAGAAAATTTCATTTTGAAAATTAACTTAATACATACATAAATTGTTTTGAGAACTAAAATTTAAATAACAGTATGAGGAGATAAAGGCAACTATAAAATTTATCCAGATCAGGGGTGGCCAACTTCCTTAGAAACAAGATCTACTTTTGCAGACTATACCTACTCTATCTACCAATCATATATAATCAGTATTTTTTCATTATCATAGCTTTGCATAAACATATTTTTTTTATCTGCTGTAAACAACTGGACTGCGTTAACATCAACTGGTTGGCCAACCCTGATCTAGATGGTCATGAATACATAAGAAACACCTTTTACATAAATTGCATTCATCCACAAACATGTTTCCATGCAGTTCAGAGAGATACTTTCGTGCCAGCCCTGACTTTAGATGCAAACCATCAATGTTTTGGCTGACAATGTAATGTATTTTCTTGTGTTCTATTAGTTCCTTTAGAATTAGGTGGGTCTTAGTAGGTGTTGCATCAGCAAAGGACACATTAATTGAAGGCTTTTTGCCTTTTTTTTCCAAGGTCCATACGCCATTGGGTCCTCTGAAAAAAAAATGCATTCAGGCTAAAGTAACTGAAAAATTGTTATAGTTATTTTTGTAATGAACAAGCTTTCAAAAATACCTGAAGTCCGGTATACCGGCCGATGTGCTTATGCCCGCGCCTGTGTGAACCACTACATGTTTACTTTGGCTTATGAGTTGAGCCAAGAGGTCACATTTCTTGTTAAATTTATCGATTGTATCAAATTTCTGAAAAAGTTGTGATTTGATGAAAAGATACGTAATAAAAAGTAGATTCTTCACACGGTTTATTTCAGTAAACAAAGATATTTCAAACTTTAGATTAGATCCACTTACCTCGGGTACTCCTAGTATGCCTTTGTGTTCGTACGGTGACAAACCCTCTGCATAATTACAAGACATTTTGGATTTAAGTACATTTATGCTTAAATCTTAATTCTTAAGTGACAATTCACTTAAACTTGATACATTATTTTATTGTTTGATACCTAGATGTGGAAGTTAGAAAATAAATCTATCACTATACTTTTTTTTAATTAGTTGTTATTTAATTCATCCCATAAAGGATAGGCAAAGGAACTGAGTCCATACAGCCACGTCTGATGTGTTTTGTAAATTTCTGTATATTAAAGTCCTGTCATCGTCAGAGTTGTGTCAGTCTGTCCTAGTCACGTCCTGTCAACTGCTCATGCCTTCCGTAAAGCGATAGTGTACTTTACGGCGAGCAGCAGCCGGCGGATATTTGGGGGTCAAAATACGCGTTTTCACTTGAATTCTTAATTTGCTGGGCACTGTCACGTTAATTTGTTGTATAATACACTAACTTTATTATCCACCAAACAACATTAAGCACAGAAACTAAAATTCAATTAACGACACGATCCACTCTCATCGGTTTCCGGCCAAGTTCCATCCTAGAATGTAAGTGAAAACGCGTATTCCCTCTGTTTGTGACCCCCAAGTATCCGCCGGCTGCTGCTCGCCGTAGCTCGCCGTAAAGTACACTATCGCTTTACGGAAGGCATGAGCAGCTGACAGGACGTGACTAGGACAGACTGACAACTCTGACGGTAAGAGGACTTTAATATACAGAAATTTACAAAACACATTAGACGTGGCTTTATGGACTCAGTTCCTTTGCCTATCCCTTATGTATAGGATAAAAAAAAAGCTAAATTTGACGTTGCAGTGCAAATCGTCGATATTTTTCCATTATTATTTTGCGTTTTTGTCTTGATTTTAACCATCAACAGAAATAATGAATCGCAGGAGAGGTCACGGAGAAGAAGATGGAGATGGTTATGGTTAGTTTTTCTTTATCTTAATAGGATTTTGAGGTTATAATTGTTTACGCTGCGACCAACATTACGATACATTTTGTTTTATTTTCAGAACGCTTACACCGCAAAAGACGTCGTGTATCGGAGAACCAAGAAATTGAAGACAGGCTAGAATCCCTTATTTTAAGAGTCGGCGAGAAAAGTAGCTCAAGTTTGGAAAGTAATTTAGAAGGTTTGGCAAGCGTTCTCGAAGCCGACCTGAACGCTTTCCGCGTAAAAATCTTACGCATTTTAACCGAATGTGCTATCCGTATGCCCGAGAAATGTACTATTTACGCTACGCTCGTCGGTCTCCTTAATGCAAAGAACTATAATTTTGGTGGCGAATTCGTAGACTACATAGTAAAAACTTTTAAAGAGAACTTGAAGGCAGGCAAGTGGAACGCGGCCAGATACTGCCTCAGGTTTATATCTGACCTCGTCAACTGTCACGTTTTAGCTGCATCATCTTTGTTGACATTGTTGGAGACTCTGGTTGATTGTGCTAATGAAGATGGAGTACCTCAAGTTAGGAGGGATTGGTTCGTGTTTGCCGTGCTTTCTACTCTACCTTGGGTCGGTCGGGAGCTGTATGAGAAGAAAGAATCGCAGTTGGACCACCTTCTTGTCACTATTGAAGTGTTTTTGAACAAGCGCAGTAAGAAACACTGGCCTGCATTAAAAGTGTGGTCGGCAGACTCTCCTCATTTGCAGGAAGAGTATTTGGACTGCCTCTGGGCTCAGATCAAGAAGTTGAGGCAAGATAACTGGTCCGAGAAGCACATTCCCAGGCCCTATCTGGCCTTTGACTCCATTTTGTGTGAAGCATTGCAGCACACACTGCCTGCCATTCAGGTATTTGATTTAATTTAATTTAATTTAGTTAATTATGAAATTAATGTAATTAATAGAACTTACGATGTCATAGTTGAGTAGTCCAATCCAAACTTTATACTAAGTAATCTATTTGATTACCAACCAGATATCAACTCCATTTGTGAATGATTTAACTTTCGTAATCAAGTATAGCTTTGTCTTATGATTTATGACTCATGAGTAAATTCTCCTCTGGCAAAGTAAGTAGAGACTAAACTAGGCATAATTATTTCTACTGTTGTACAACAACAATGCCAAGGCTATGTTTTAAAATTACCCAACTGCCAGCAGAAATTATGCCTAACTGTTATTAAACTTTCCATCTATATCACTTTCTTTCAGCCTCCACCTCACAATGACGGCGACTCGTATCCCATGCCGCGCGTAGTGTTCCGAATGTTCGACTACACTGATTGCCCTGACGGCCCAGTCCTCCCTGGAGCTCACTCCATCGAACGTTTCCTCATCGAGGAACATCTCCACAACATCATAGAAGCATACCACTTAGAACGCAAAGAATGTGCCGCGCAGTTACTCTGTTTCCCCTACAAAGGGAAGATACCATTGGAGTATTGTATTGTGGAAGTGATTTTTGCTGAGCTGTTTAACCTACCCCGTCCAAGATACTTGGAGATTTGTTATGGGTCTATCCTTATTGAGCTGTGTAAGCTCCAACCTTCAACTATGCCCCAAGTTCTGGCACAAGCTACAGAGATTTTGTTTTTGAGGATTGACACAATGAATGTGGCCTGTTTTGATAGGTATGTAAATCTTTGCCTGTCAAACTCTAGTGATTTCATGTGCAATGTGCTTTGTTGTTATTACTCTGATGCATAAGATTAATTAATGATACATATGACCGCAGTAAACAATATGCGTGGCTGTTGAATACCGCACTTAGTTTACCTCATAATGATTCCACATTTATTTTAATAGTGCTTGATTCCATTCATGTAAAGAATGATTTGATCAATTAATGAACTAAATATTTTAAGATTATCTCATCATTAGCTAAGTATACTCTGTACTATATTATATTTTAGCTGACCATTTTGTTGCAACAAAACTATTGCACAACATTATTTTACTTTCCCCAAAAACTGACAACACAGAAACTGTAATTATGTTGCAGTGATATAAATGTTTTACTACTATCGTTCGACGATATTTGATTTTTCGCACGCGGCTGGTACGATTCCATTGTAAAGCAGTAGCCGCTTTAGCCAACAATCGGGTGCTGTACCGCGTGTAAGAGAAACATCCTTTGAGCCTTTGACTAAATACTACGCCATCAGTGTCGCTTCATCGGTTGACGTAGTTTTATTAACCCCAACCCAGAACGAGGGGTGTTATAAGTTTGATTTGTGTATAGATACACATATTCACATACAGATCTGTATATCTGTCTATGGTATCATAGAGAGCTCCCAAACCGTTGCATCGATTTCGATGCGGTTTTTTTAATAATCGAAAGCTAGTTTAATCGAGACAGTTCTTAGCTAAGTTACATTAAAATCGGTTCACCGGTTTTTGAAATATTGAACCTTTACCGTGCATTTAACTTGTAACGAACATGAATATTGTTCCAGGTTCGCGAACTGGTTTTCATACCACCTGAGCAACTTCCAGTTCCGCTGGTCGTGGGACGACTGGGAGGCGTGCGCGCAGCTCGACGCAGACCACCCCAAGCCCCGGTTCATACGGGAGGTGCTGGCGCGCTGCCTGAGGTGAGGAGCTTTCATATTGATAACTCAGACTGTTCTCCTTTTCGTATTTTTTCCCCATTTTTTTATTTTCACGGTTTACCCGTGAATATCAATTATACGGAATGTCGAGGATCGGATTCGATTCCCGGAGTTAGCATTTTATGTTAATCTTGGTGTAAGGTTTGTATCACGCGACGTGGAATGTCGAGGATCCGGGTTCGATTCCCGGAGTTAACGTTTTCAGGTTTTTATTTATACGTCTTTATTTCTATTTTCATGATAATATAGCACAACAAATCAGGCAAATCCATGAAACCATTCTTCGGCTGCTATTAAAAATACTAATCAAGTGATTTTCTAATCTATACAAAAATCGTATCTTTCTTACCTTTGCTTAAAGATACCTATCTGTCTAGGTTATCATACCACCAGAGACTCAAGGACATGATGCCCGAGCCATTCGCCGCTTTCGTGCCGCTCAAGCCAGAGCCCATCTACAAATACTCCATGGAGGGCGCAGGTAAGAAAACAACAGCTAAATTTAATAATTTACTTTCATATAAAAATAATTTATTTCATCTTATTCTAAACTAATCTAGAATGTTGAAATATTTACACATTGGTAACGCGAGCTATGGACAGGAGTGCGATCTGCTTCAGTACTATGATTTTACAAATAAATGCTTTTGAATATTTTGTATCGTTATTACCTATTTTATTATCCTACGTACGCTTACAACCGTGATCTGCTGTTTGAGATCAGTCTGAGAGAGAGTTAAAGCTGCGATGAGTATTAAGAGGTCTCGTAGAAGAAATTCAGTCTATTCCATGGCCATTAGTTCTAGTAAACTGTAAGGACGCTCCGGGTAGTCGTGGTAGGCATCTTCGTCGTTTGTGTCGCGGGACGATATACCTTCGTCGTCGCTCTGGAACTGGAACGACGACTCGTCATCCAATATCGGCTCCTTTTCATCGTATTCGTACGAATCTTCGAATTTGCCGTCCGGGTGCCGATCTTTTTCGTCGAAAGCTTCGAAAAAATCTTCGAAATCATCCTCCGCTTTCACGTACTTCTCCTGATTTACTGTTTCTTGTCCTTCTAATTTGGCCGAGGATGAGTTGTCTTTAGAGTCATCTGGAGAGTCGTCAAAAGTGAAGCCACCGAAGATCTCTTGGAATAAATCAGGAGTCACAGTCGATTCTGTTGTGGTAGGAGTGATAGTTGTCGTTTCTGATTCCGCTCGTACTTCTTCTGGTTTGGTTTCTTCTACAGTATTTGAATGATTCTGATGTTTCTTCTTTTTACATTTTTTATTTTTAGGCGTCGTTGCAACGATTTCTTCTGTCCCTTCAGACGTTTCGTCATCAGTTTCGGTAATTTCATTTGTTTTTTCACTAGGCGTCGTCACCGCTGCAGTCGAGGTTATAAGCTCTGAGTGGTCTCTAGACTCTTGTTCTTCTCCGCCTGCTTCATTAAAACCGATATCTGAATCTTCCTCCTGGAAATAATCTGGCGATTCACTAGTGATATAAATATTATCGGCTACTTCTTCGTAAGCTTCTGTCGTGGTTGCTTTTTCGGTCGTAGGATCCATCTTAGGTGTTAGAGATTCAGTAGGGTTGACGTGTTTGGATTTGTACGGACTGACGACATGATCCTCGCGGCCTTCTTCATCATACTGCTTATCGGTGTTCTTTGGCGTGGATGACTGGAGGTAACCTTGGAATTTGGAACCCTTTCTTCTCGGTGGGAAGTTTCCAGTCGGAGGGAGAATCGTGCGCGGCTTATCGTCCTTCTTATCGTCCTTCCCTGAAGTGCTTCTGTATTTTAACGTGGATTGCCTGTACCGACTTTGTTTTATGTGTCTACTCTCCGTGGGCGTGGGCTTAGTCTTCGCGCTCGTCGTTGTGGGTAGCGTGGTAGTGGCCGCGGTTGTCGTTTGTGTGGGCGTGGTTGTGGGCTGCGCGGTTGTGGTTGTTGTGGACGCTGTGGTTGTTGAAGTGGTTGTGCTGGAGGGTAGTTCCGCCGAGACGGCCGCGGAGCTCGCTTGAGGCGTTAGATCGGGCTTTCTTCGTTTTGCAGGAGCTTCAGTAGTGGTGGTAGTGGTTGTTACGCGTTTGTGTTTCTTTATTTTTTCTTGCTTCTTGAATTTCGGTGGCGGACGCGTACGTTTTATGGGCTTAGGCGTAGTAGTGGGCGCTTCGGTGGTGGTGGTTGTTGTTACTCTTTTTTTGTGGGGAGCGATAGTTGTCGTCGTCGTCGTTGATATCGCCGTCGAGATGGTGAGGGGAGTGGTAGTTTCGGACGGAGCAGTTTTCTCCTTGTCTACCGCCATTGGCGTAGTTTTAGCGAAGGCGCCCAAAATGTTAGTCCACTCCGCGTCACTGTCCTCGACGCTGTGTGCGGTTATGATCTCGGGCGCGGGCGTCGTGACTCGTTGCGCTTTTATGTTTTCGTGTTTCTTCGGTGGTTTCTTAGCCGTCGTATTAGATTTTCGGAAATGGTTGTCGCTGTTAGCAGTCACAGCTTTCTCAGTCGTGTTAGTGTTCTGATAGTTCACCGTGATCGGCCTAAATGCAGAGTCAAATAAAGGATCCGGTTCAGAGAATTGTATGTCTAGTACCTGCGGACTGGGGCGGAAGTCTGTGGGCCGAGAGGTCTTGTGGTGTTTCGATGAATGGACCAGGCGAAGCGGTGGCATCGGTTTGAAAGGTTTCTTGTCCATAGTCACGAACACGCCAGGCGGTGCGTTGTAGACTGGCGGCCTCACGTGGTCCGAGGCGTAGCTGATCTTAACCGTCGTCGGTTTGTGCTTGTTGCTGTAAGTTCTATGAGGCGGAGTTACTGGATCAGGTTGTGGAGTTTGTGGAGTAGTTTCTTCCGTAATATTTGGTTTGAGCTTTGTTGTGGTCTCTATGGAAAAGTTCTTTTGCGGCAAAACTGGGTTAGGCGGGGTCGGGAGCACCGGCGGTCGCTGCGTTTTGCTGTGTTTGTGCGGTGGCCCGTATCTGTGATCCTGTATGTACGGGGCACTCACGACGCCGATGGCATCTATGTCTAAGTAATGATGTTGGACGTGCGCATGCTGCGGCGGAGGGGGAGGGATGGGACGCATGTTCCTGTAAGGCTGCGGCTTGTGCCCGTAAGGAATGAGTTTTTTCTGCTGGTGTTCACTCGGAGCTCCGACGTATCCCACTTTAGAGTACTGCTGGTACGCTTGCGGGATGTATGGCTTCGGCTTGTATCGCGGAGGCGGTAACTCTTCGTCGTCATCTGAGAAGAGAGAAGAGAACAGCCTATCCAAGCTGTTGTGATGCTGCCGGGCTTGGCTGCGACTTGGTGGCGGCGCGATGTTCTTGTGGAACCAGATCGCGCGTTCGTTGCGCGGCGTTTGCGTCTGCACCTGCACCGGCGCCACTTGATAGTAGCGGTTCTCCTTTGGCGTTTCCATTATCTTCTCTGGAAAGCTTTCGCGTACAGTAAACGTCCTCGCCGGTTTCTCGTGGGGCTTGTGCTTCTTTTGCGTGACCACGGAGAACGTCAGCTCGTAGTGGTACTGCCCCGGCAACGACAGCGAATCCCTCTGCCTCTCCCGTTTGACGGACCACAGCGCTTTCACTCCGTTCATGCATTTTTCGTGAGTGCATTTGTCCTTGAACTTGTCGTCCTCTTCGAACCTAAAGCCATAATGCTCCTCCATCAGTTTTCCCTTAGACATTACGACGACGTCGCCTAACATAGGCGGGTCATCGGTCTCGGTCCTTTCGAACGGCGCTCGTTTGACTTTGTCCCAGAGGTCGCGGTCGTCGATTTCCGACGACGGGTCCTCGTAGACGCCCTTCGCGATGAGTTGATCTATCTTGTCCCTGACGAGGGCGAGGTAGACGCTGTGCCGCAGCGCGTCCTCCCAGTAGCGCGCGGGCGCGGCGGGGCGCGCCTCGGTGCCCGCGCCGCGCCCGCTGCGCACCTCGCGCCATTCGTTCAGCGGTATCGGCGTAGGCCTGAAGTCGTCATCTGGAGCGGCCCCGCCTCCGTCCCTTCGTATCTGAAATTCATAACAAAAAAACTTAAATTACGGTCGCCGTAAACAGCTTATTAATTAGTCTATTATTAGAATGTGATTAGCTGGAAAAATATGTGGGCATTTCAGCGTGCGTTTGAAAGTAAAACGGCGCTTGGCGGGAAAGTGCGGGCGATGGCGTGCGCGATCGCGTGCCGCGCGCGCCGTTCCTCCGCTCGCCAATTTCCAATCGGCTGATTACAATATAATTCTGTTTGTCTCCACTGAAAACGGTTCTGCTAATTGCACTGAATTCTTTACTTTAAAGCAACGCTCTGTTGGGAGTGTTGGAACGCTGTTTGCGCAAACATCTGCATTAACAATGGACTATATCTCGTCCGATAGACAATAATTGGGTGCAAAGTAGCGTATAAAAACTAGTTGCGAAATTCTCTCACAGGTTGTAAATTTGTGGAGTGTCATGAGTCAAGGTTAGCTTAATTAATCGTTTCATAGATCTGCAGCCATTCATGCCGCTAGTCGCTAATAGGAGTATTATATTACTGGTGACCCGCTCTGCATCACTAAGTGCATTCTGAGAAGTTTTTATTGCTTTTATTTTTTTATTCATCCTTGTGGTTTGATTGCACGGATTGCTTTTTCCACTGGACGTGTTACGGCATAGAGATTATCTGCTGTATCGAGCTTATGATCTAGACCTACATGCGCATGCACCGTGGCTTATCGTAATATTTTTATGTACATGTACAACTTCCATTAAATTTCCCATACGTTATGTGTTCAAGGTGAGATGCATCTTAAGACACTCAACGGCTATAAAAATTGGTTAGCTACATTTTTTCTTTTACACCCAACGGCTATAAAAATTGGTTAGCTACATTTTTTCTTTTGTACTACATTAAAAACATTTAGTTTTCAATACTTTGTTATGGAACACCGTTTTGTTTTGCCATGCCATTCCGTAAGGCGATTCTGTATGTTAAATGTAGAGTAACTTTCTTACAACTTCGAGTTTACTAAATTACAATCACCTTCCATTTCACGTATTTCTACATACAGCTACCCAAAACCTTTAGCTGCATCAGGCTGCCATCGGTTACACCCTGTACTCTTTTTAAATATTCTGTAATCACGTAACACCTTTCTTTACTCCTCTTTAGATGTGCAATATTGCAGTTAGCGCCAAGATCCACCGCTCTACTTAGCTGGGAAACTCGCATTCCACAATAGGCGAGGAAGGTCATTGTCTGTCACATGAGAACTAATTGAAATTGAGTGGTAATAGTTATCAGCCTTTGTTACTGATAGGCAAGTTTTTTGAAGTTTTTTCTCTTAACGGGTGTCTTGCGTTCATTTATAGCGTTCGTGGTATGCCGAATCGTGGTACTAGTGGTTTTAAGTTTTACTAACAATTGGGACAATTTTTTTTTTACACTAGAATCTGTAAATAACATACATATTAAATTAATGAAATGTATATTTGAGAAATAGAGTTCAATAGAAAATATTATTTTGACTAAATACTGAAATTTAGGTGCTTTACAAAATAATCAACACTTTCTGACCTAATCCTCGACTACTCCATAAATGAAAATTCTTGACACAGTCATATCTTATTTACTTAGTGAAGTTAAGAATTGAATGAAATTTGAATTTATTTCAAACAAATAAATATCGGGAATGAAAACTCGTTAAGGAAATATTATTTTGACGCTAAGGATGATTTATCTTATAAGTTATTGGTAATCAATATTGTGAACATTGGCAATAATATTTCATGATCATTAAATTTACAAAAAAAAGAGTCTATTTGATTACTGTCTTATCAGACCTTCAATAACTTCAAATTTATTCCACGATTACTTCGCCTAATCTGTCTAGCGACACTTGTGCCAAATATTCATAGGCATTGACAAAATAATTGCTGGCTTTGTAAAACCGAGCAAAATTATTGCGGTTGTGTTGAATACTAGGTAATTCTGGAGGAATATCCCACGAAAAAACCGCACAACACAACAAAAACAATGTGCTCTTAATTGAATAGCACACAAAAATAAAAATAAATCAAACCCCAAAAATTGTTATTTGTTATACAAGGGTGCAAAGTTGTATTTTACCCGCGAGTGTGGAATTGAAACACAAGCAACTGAAAGGATTCTATAGTTGAACCACGAGCGAAGCGAGTGGTTCTAAAATAGAATCCTGAGCGTAGCGAGTGCTTCAACACACGAGAATTAAAATACATTTGCACCCGTGTGTAACACAAAACTTTTCACCTCACTGTAGCGAGGAAAGCGCAACATGCAAAAAAACAGCTCATAAAATAAATCTTCATCACTGGAATCACTGTTTTTTTTTTACGATAAGTATTATAACAGAAAACTCTGAAAGTTGTGTACTTTTACGTGAGTCGGAGTCAGTGAGAATTTTTTTGTTAGCAATGTTGACATTTCTGACAATGCGTTTTGAAATTGCATCGACTCAACTTGTGCGTTCAGAATTATATTCAACATCATTATAAAAAACAAATGTTTCTTATAGAATTTTAAGGACCATTAAATAAAGCTAAATTTGGTATTTTTTATTAAATTCTCAAACCATTTATCAATTATTTAATGATAATTAACATCGAACGAACCATTATTACGAGCGTTTTACGTTTTGTTATCTGTCAAAAGCTACTTAAACACGCTCCACTCCAAGGTCAAATTACTTTCCCCACTAATGGAAAAAATGCGATTTTACCCACTTGTATTAAAGGATAAAAGACGGCTTTCCGAGGTAGTGAGGGGAAAAATTAATTATTTGAGCTCAACTCACAACACAACACATCACTTCAATTAAGAAATACAGTAGTTGGGAGACAAACTCTTTGTTTAGTAGGTACACAATGAAATGAATTGTCTTACACTCAAACTCAAAAATGTATATGCAGTATAAATCCTAAAAATAAATAACGAACTTCCTAACGGCCTCGTAACAATCATGTTTACATATCGAGCACTAAGCTTAGTCTGCACTCTATCGTCTAACAAAACAGAATCATGCCAATACTATTTGCTACACACACTACATTATAACATTTATAACTGAGACAATACTCACGAGCAAAACTAACAAAACACGTATAACCCCGGACCGCATCTTTGATCACTGATTCACGCACACAGATCGATAGATAGATCGCAAGTTAACGCGTGCGCCGCGGGCGCGCCGGGCTGCGGTAACTGACGCCGGCGCGGCGCGCGCGACCCCACTCGCGGGACACGCGGAAAAGCCGCTGAAAGTATATGAAATTTTATCGATTGTACTATATTATGTAAATCGAAAACTTGCATTACAAGCTATTGGCGGACAGTACAAAACAGATGCGATATGCGCTGCTGGGTAGGGTAAAACGTGAGTGCGTGGACGCGTTTGCACTCGCCAGCGACGTATGTTTCTCAGTGCTAGCCTAACTAGCTTCCCTCAAAACGCATCCAATCTTCAACTGTGGGGCAGCATCTATTTACACTTACCGGCACCATAATAGCCCACCCTGTTTGTTGTAAATTGTTTAAAGAAAAATAAATTAAGGAAAACGATGTTTATGATTTGATCCACCCTCTGGACACCAAATGTCAGGGCGAACGTTTCCGAAACGCATATGCTAATTTGCACCTATAAAATCGCGGCTCACTTTCGACCAGATGACAAGCGAGATGACAAGCTATGAACCAGTCACGATGCATTTTCCCGGCCCGCTCACCGCGGCTTTTTTCGTAATGACTTTCCAAGTAAATTATAGAAGATGCGGTGTCCAGAGGGTGGTTGGTCCGTGGTTTGTATTGAAGTAAAATAAACATGATGACGAGCAAAGTTTTTGAAATTAAAAGAGAATACAAAATTGATTACAAAGTACATAAAATAGCCAGTAACTAAATCAGAAGGAATGTGGCCTATTTCAACACTATTTACCCTGATTATTGTGAAATCTGTTATTTAATCACATGATGCTTTTAAAATAAATACTTAGTACAAATAGGGTTGGCGATTAATCGTGCTGGTGAGTATGTTATCAGCATGTCAGTATTAGGTATTTATTGTTTAGCACATTTTCGTATATGAAGACGCGGTAAATTAATGTTTTTCTATAATGAGAATGTATTCTTTCAGAATCACTTTTTAAACCAGTATAGTTACATAGCTACAGACGACAATCTTTCAAACCCTTGTTTCTGAATGATTTAGATGATGATGATTTTCTTTAAGTACATAATTATAGTAGGTACTTAACGTGAATAAGTATTTAAATATTTTAATAAACAAGTGGAAATCATGTCGTCGTTGCCATAACTTTTAAGGGGTTGCACTTGTATTTCATTGTTTAATATTTTTTTAATACCACCATAAATTACTTACCTGCTTACATACTTTTATTGAAATAGGTTTTATAATTTGCTGGATTGTTTTAAGTTTTCCCTTTATGTTTTTAACTTCTTATTTGAAAGTTGCGTCGCGCGTGCGGTACAATTTATTTTAATAACAAGTACTAAAAATTCCTGCACAAAAATGGACACACAACGTGATAATAACCGCTCATTCGTTGACAGCGTATTTGTACGTTATTTAACCAATAAAAAATATTGTACACGCCAAAGTTGCTAAGACGTTGACCATGTTAGTCCACTAGCTGTTACCCGCGACTTCGCCTGCGCAAAATTTATTATCACTGTCTCGCGGAAACTTGACTAATTTCCCGCTTTAAAAATTAGCCTATTTGATCACTGCGAATGAATAAAATAATTAATTGTGAAGTTGATTGCGAAATGGTTTCAGAGAGGTACGCAATTCAGTTTCTTCAAATGCAAAAATTATCGCCTTGCCTAACTTCAGCCTATGCAAGATTGGTTCAGCGATTTTGCTGTGAAAAGGTAAAAAACACACAGATATACAGACAGGAGACTTTCATATTTATATTAGTATGGATTATTAACACACGCGTACAACTCGATTCATACCTAGTTCCTCGTTTAATACAATGAACCCACAGAAGTATATCGCATTACGTGTGTTGCATCGTTTTATGCAACAAGTCATTGAAAGAGCGTTGTTTGCACTTCTTTTAAGGCCGCTTCGTATTCGACTTTTGATGAATAAAAAAAACACATCCCCCTTATCTCCGAAGTTTGCAAAGAGAAAAATCTGAAATAAAGGTTTATGCAAAGATTACAGGAAAATAATACGATGTCTCTAAATAGCTCAGTTTTTCAGAAATTATGAAAAATTACATTAGTTCCACTATCGGACAAGAGATGGCACTGTGTGCCTGTCTGTATATCCAACATTTAAGAATTGTACGTAAAATAACACAAATACTATTGTATGTTGACACGGAAACCATCGGTGCGCGAGTCCGACTAGCTCTTGAACCGGTTTTTAATAGGTGATTTAAGGGTCCATTGTTGACTACGGAACCCTAAAAACGGGAACATTCAATAAAAAAATAACCTCTTACACCAAACGCATACTCCACCGTCTCCGTTTCGTTATGTGTAACAAAACAACCATAGAATGCTACCAAATTCTACCAATGTCGTTGATAAATGTGAATTACTAATTGACACTCGTGTGGTTGTTTTATTTTATAACTTTTTTGTTTAATTTAGTATCGTAGATTGTCAAAATTGTCGCACGCTCGTATCTGCAAAGTGAACAAACAATACAAATTTATAACTTGACGAAGTTGTTAGTTATTCTCATAGAATTACGTTGTTTAATTAAATAATTGTCTGCGATTTTAAATGAAATTGTTTCCTCCGTGTAGTTACTTGAAATTATTCAATGATTTGCTTGACAAGATAGGTACATACTTGTTTTGTCATTTATTGCATTTCATTTAATAAAATCCCTGGGCGACAGCTTCGCCAATGTAAAATTTATTTCGCGATATAACTAATTTGCAAGGCGAAACTTAGTATAAACAAAATTGCAGCCAAATCGTAAAAGCAATTTTCAAGTTTTCGATATATCGATGGGAAATCGGCGGTAACGATTAACTGATTACTTTATTTGGTAGTAGCATGAACTAAACCGGCGTTATTGTAACTTTAATAGGTAGGTAAAATGCCATAAATCTTACCATTTCGCAGGAACTTCTCTTAAGTTTAACAATTACAAAGTGACGAGTATATGCAGTGAATCTTTTAAATAATTGTAGCTATGAATAGAATTTTCACTAATCTGAAAAATAAAAACAGGTACCTGCGTAAAAATTTTCCCGTGATCCCTAATTCTAAATTATTTCGTCGTGTTTATTCCAAGAAGGGAAATGTTTGTCATAATTAAGGTGTCATGTTGAGATTGTGCAAATTAATAGTAATTAGTAGGTAGAACATTATGATACGTGGTTGATATCAAGATCTGGAGTATCAATTGCACCGTGAGATGCACATGCGACCGTGAATCTAATAATGGTATTAAGATAAAGTCAATCTAAAGAGTAGACTGGACGCTTTAGAACTTTGTCGCAGGAATCAACAATAGGTACTACGACAATTTCAGATGACCATACCAAATTGAGTATACTGTGACAAGGCATAGAAGTGCCCAGTTACGAGTACTTTCTACCTTATATTTAGTCTTGGTAGGGTAAAACTCTTTGTGAATTCAAATGACTTAAGCTCAAATGATAGTATAATATGGTACCTACCTCTGCCTCACGACTAGCCTATAGCTAGCCCATAAACGGCCAGTTACTTGACCATCCTTCCTTATGTTATACCTTGTACTGTGTACGACAGGCAATTTAAAATAATGGCCGACTATCGTCCACATCGCCGCCAGAGACAATATCGTAGGAAACGGTTGCGTTTATGACTTTGTTTGGAAAATTGTTGCACTTGCTTCCTGTGTCAATGGACCTGTTGCAATGCTTAATCGAGATTTGTCGGTTTTATTGTTGGGTTTAGTAATGTTTTTTGTTGTGTTTTGTTTTCGCAGCGTTTCGAAATTGTTTAAGTGTTAGTGTAACTCTACGTCATGAATGTGAAAGGCCGTGATAGCCTAGTGGCTTGACCTATGGCCTCTCAAGCAGAGGGTAGTGGTAGTGGGTTCAATTCAAACCCCGGCTCGCACCTCTGAGCTTTTCGGAATTTATGGGCGGAATTACATTTGTAATTTATCGTGAGGAAACCTGCACACTTCTGCGAAGCAATTCAATGTTGTGTGTGAAGTTCCCAATCCGCACTGGGTCCGCGTGGGAACTATAGCCCAAGCCCGCTCATTCTTAGATGAGGCCCAGTGGGACGTAAAAACACATCATGTTAAAGGGGATGATTTTTTATAATAGACGTAGACGTAGATTTTTTATGACTTCTGTAATTTATTGCTGAAATAATTGATTTAGTTTCAACTGATTTCACTGTCTCAATTAGATATATTACTGAGTTTTCTCATCAACATCAAAGCAAATTCTATTTATCAAAACATTGACTGAACTCCTTGTGTGCAAAAATTCGTAACTTCAGGCCAGCTGAAATAGTGGCGGCGTCCACGCGAGTCGGGCGGCGCGGGCGGCGCGGGGCGAGTGAAAACCGTCGCGTGCGCACTTTCCATCTCGCGGGCTTTTCGACGTTTTTGCGTTTGGAGTTCCCTGTGCATGTTTTACTTGACATGTTATTATTAAAAAAAAAAAAACAGCAGAGAGAACTCTGTCTCATCCGATAGAAATAGCACGTGAGGTCAAATGTGTAGCTCATTATTTCAGTAACAGCTTATTCACTTCTGGCCTTAGAAAGCCCTGGATACATATATATTATTGTATTTAGCGTAACTTGAACAGCATAGACCAGCAAGAACTAGTCAAATTACAACCATCTAACAGTAGTGTATTTTTTTAACACTGAAATTTTCATGCATTATACATACTTAATGAAAACGGGATATAGACCCCGATTACCTTATAGGTTTGATGAGCTCCCGATATTTCGATGCAGTTACATGCATCGTGATCACGGGCAAACTAATCTAAGGTAATCGCGGTCAATATCGCGTTTTCGTTATGTCTAATGCAATTAACCGCGAATCATTTAAAACTGTTATTGAAATTTTATGACCCAATTTCAGGCCCTATGAAAATATACATAAATACGTATATTTTTAATTATTTTCTATCTGCAAAATACTTGTTTGAGCATCATCTAAACCTATTCCAAATTTGAAGTTGGTAGCATTGGTACTTCCTGAAATAACCATCTGTGACGGACAGACAGACAGAAACGGACAGACAAACCGAGTTATACCATAACTCCATTGTCAAAATTCTTATATCATAGAGTATGAGTACATAGCATAACAATTAATAATCATTGTAAAACCCTACTTCGATAAAAAAGTTTCACTCCTGACTATTTTTTCTTCATACGTCTGTCACACGCGGAACGCAAACATTCACAATTGCGACATTTATCAAGACAAACAATTTTTAACTGAAAACAGACTGTGATTGGACATCAATTTGCTAATTAACTGCTAACGAATAAATAATGTAATGTTCGTGAATATTCGAAAATATGGATGAGTGGATGCGTGTATGACAGCCGTGGGATGTTATGCGTGGTCAGTGGTAATTTATCCGCTTTCCTTAATGAAATCATAATGACAATGTTGGCTTTCATCATTTATTAAGTACTGTAGTCATTCGTGTCTTATTTCGCTGCACCAAAAACCTTAATTTACCCTCGACGATGACGACGATGTTACGCTATGCTATTCTATTGTACCAGACGTGTGTATCTGAGTATTTTTTTTTGGTTAAAGAACTTTACTATTGTGCTTTACCTCTAAATACTCACTGAAACAAGAATCCACAAAAAAAAAACAATGACTTACTCGAACTCGCATATAATATACGTGTCACTTGCTTCCTTGTCGTATAAAAAAAAATGAACTAGCTAGTTCGTGTTAAAATATCGGATTGACTTCCAGTCCATCTAGCTCTCATAACCCACGGCGGGTTCCCGCCGGTTGCCCAAGCCATTGTCGGCGTATCTTATCGCGCATCTACATTAATTACGTTAGTTGCGTTGCGTTATGTCTCATTGGACGTCTTAATGCTGTTAACGCGTGGAGTGCCGCCATTATGATTGTCTTGGGGCTGAATATTCGTGAGAGCCATGGCTTGTCGTCGTTGACGTCATGAGCGAATGAGCGGCGGAGATGCATTGATCAAGGATATAATAGTTATGATTGGCTATGTGCTGTCTGGTTTTTTTTCAGTTTAAGGTTTTTTAGATATGTTTTTCATGCTACAGGGTGCGTTTTAATGAACCGTCAGGAATTCAACTAGGGGTTGAGTAGTTCTAAGTGAAAACCCCTGTAAAGTTTCTATTTAGAAAAATAAACATTCCTCCATAGGTACAGTCGAGGAAATTAATTCCTGACCCACCATGGAACCTTTTCACAGTAAACGTCATAGAGACATCGCAATGCTTGACAAGG
Organism: Clepsis dumicolana; assembly: GCA_963691665.1. NCBI lineage: Eukaryota > Metazoa > Arthropoda > Insecta > Lepidoptera > Tortricidae > Clepsis > Clepsis dumicolana. The sequence goes on along the minus strand of OY829521.1, from coordinate 4,486,721 downwards.
AAAATCGTTATGAAGTTTACTATGAAAGTGCTCTATGGTGGGTCAGGAATTAATTTCCTTGACTGTACATTTATTGCCTCTGCTGATTGACAATATACATGGGAGATTTTTTTTTAAACCTCACAACATTGCTCACTTAGACTTACTCACCCCTGGCTGAATTCTTGACGGTTCATTAAAACGCATCTTTTATAAGAATATACGCAAAACGGCTATCGTGAACCTAAAAATCTGTACCTACGTATAAAGTATAATGGATCGGCTTATAGCTAAAACGAAGTAGCGTCTATGCGTTTTTGCCGAAACATTCAGTTTTTTCCAGATTTTACACATTATCACATTATTTTTCCGATTCGTCAGCAAGTTCTTAAAGAGTTCAGAATAATCAAAATAGATGACGAAATCCTTTCACATCACTGTGTCAGTTCCATAAATGTTAATAATATCTCTTCCAGCTTCCCTCCCCGGCACCGAGGCAGCGCACCAGCTGGTGATATGCGTACGGAACAAGTGTACCCCTGAAGAGGCCCTGAACGTGCTCCGAGACCTGCCCAACCCGCTACGCGAGGGGGACCAGCCGTCCGCCGCCCAGGCCGGCCCTCACAACCCGCTGAAGATCGACGTGTTCGTGCAGACACTTCTCAACCTGGGCAGCAAGAGCATCTCACATAGCTTCGCTGCTATATCCAAGTTCCATTACGTTTTCAAGGTGAGTTTGAAGTTAGAATGCTTTTTGATAGGCAGACAGAAGAATCTAGGTATGTATTTACCAGTTAAAGTCTACGGGAACCTATGATTGAATGGTAGATTACATGGTTGTTGATGGAGGTAACTACTCGTACTAAAATCATAGCAGTGCATTTTTTGTTCGTCTTTTTTATGTTGCTGAAATAAGAAAACGCTGTTCGGATAGGCTAATTTGAACTTATGAATTTGTAGCAAATTAATATAGATAGACGAAACCACAAAAAACTACAAATTGTAATCGCTTTATTTAAATGTATACGACATAAAGTAAAGGCTGAGGGCGTAGGTTTAGGGTGTATGCCAGCGCTCGTGCGTACGGAAAACGGGAGCCGACTGCCTTGTCAATAATACTCGGGCCGCAACATGGCGCACGCGCAAACCGTTGTGGACTCGCGGCTCAGTCCGTCTGGATACTAGCCGGGGGCTACCTCGGTAGGCTGTAGGAGAGAGAGACTTTGTTTGTCCCTGTCACACGCTACACGTTTACACTAGACTTATTATCGTTATCAAAAACCGCCTCGTTCCAGATCCTAGCAGAATCCGAGGAAGCCCAGATCTGCATCCTCCGCAACGTGTGGGAGCTCTGGCAACGCCACCCGCAGATGGTGTCGGTGCTGGTGGACAAGATGCTGAAGACGCAGATCGTGGAGTGCAGCGCCGTGGCCACCTGGCTGTTCTCCAAGGAGATGGCGCCGTACTTCACCAGCTCGCATCTGTGGGAGATACTGCACCTCACCATCGATAAGATGAACAAGCACGTGTCCAAGCTGAGTGAGTAGTGTTCTAGTGTTACGCTTTTTTTAATACAATATTTTGGCAACAGTACACCTATAACCCCGGAGGGATGCAGTTGCGTTGCCAACCTAGAAAGATAAGATGAAAAGACTCTTGTGCTCGTGATGTCCTTGGCTGTCTTACTCTCTACACCGAAACACAACAGTGTGCAAGCACTGCTGCTTAGCGGCAGGATTAGCGAGTAAAATGGTGGTAGCGACCCGGCCCGTAGGGACCGCTGGCGCGAGGAGTCTAGGGCGAGGTCGTGAACTCGTCAAGTACTTGCGAAGTTGCGAGACCTGCTGGCGGCCGGCTGGCGGACGCTCGCGCAGGACAGACCAATTATAACTGTCTCTGGCATCGGAGGCCGACATCCCAAGTAGATCCTATCATAGTATCACATCAAATGTTGTACTACATGAACTTATAAATGTTGAGGTTTATCCAAAAAGATGATTCACGTTGTAAGTGTGTTATTAGCCGCTGCTAATTAATATATAAACTTACTTAGCAATAACAATAACATGGCAAGAAATGAGTGAAGCGTATTCGACTTTGTTGATTTAAACATGCAACTTTTATTGTACTTTGATAAACTGGTGTTGTAGTCTATTTGAATGTTAATTGTTCTCATATTTGTCAAGGTCGCGAACTGCAAGAGGCGAGGGAAGCGTTAGCCCGAGCAGACTCCTCTAGTTCCGACTCCGAGGACGAGGGCACCAGCAAGAAGAAGAAAGACCAGGACAAGCCTACTGAAGAGGTACGTACACGGAGCTGTGGGTCAGGCTTCCAAAGTCTTCCATAACTAGACATCGTTGGGTGAAAAAACAATGAATCCTATCGCGAGTCCAAAATCCGCTAGGATCACTAGTGTCGACTAAAGTCTATCTGGGTCAATCAACTTTTCGTTGCCACTCGTTGCCATGGAGATGTCCCCTGAGTAACACAAAAAAAATCTCTAAGACGCCACTATTCCTAAAGTCAGGATTTGCATGTTTAGGAGATGAAGCATGAATGAATTGGTATATAACTGTCGAAACTCCCAACGTTTGATGGAGTGGTGCCCTAGATAATCTCATTTTAGACGAGTGACCCAGGGGACATCTCCATGGCAAAGAAAAGTTGATTGATTCATCTGTCAATTTCCACCAGTCATAAGCTAGTAGCTTGTCTCTCATTGGTGGAGAATGACAGATAGACCTCAACAATAGCGGTCCTAGCGGATTTTTGAGTCGCGATAGTCCTCATTGGGTCGATGAGTGATGATAGAATCATTTTACACTAATCAGAATCACTCGTCGTATCGTTTATCGCTCATTCTATACCTATAATACAGTACCGTGACTGAATGACAGACAACGCACAGCCTAAACCACTGGACCTAGAGACGTGAAATTTGGCAAACATATACCTTGGGTATCCTAGAGGTGCACTAAGAAGGGATTTTTCCGAATTCCCACGGGATAGGGAACTAGCCCATTTTGAAGATTTCACGGGGGCAAAGTCGCAGTGCATAAGCTAGTTGGCAGATAAAATGGGTGGTTAAACCTTACCGTGCCAGAGGGGCTGGCGGGTATAGGCGTCGCCATTGTGTTCGATCTAATTGACAACATTTCATATTTTTCACACCTGGAAATTAATATAGGTATCGAAAGGGCTTATTTGCCTCCTGAACACACCACTATGCTTATAAAAATGTAGTACTTATTACTTTTTTTTTTAATACAAGAGAATAAATAGTAAATTAATGCCCAGGCGTGGGAAGTGAGCGATTGCTGGAGCGAGAACTTAGTTTAAAAACACGAACCGCAGGTGAGTGTTTTTAATAAGTACGAGTCCAGCAATTGCTATTCCAGCCGTGGCAGATATAGATTTTTTCTCAAACATTAAGAGGAAATAAGGAATTTTTAATTATTAATTAACTCTCATAAAACAGCAAGCCAAAACTGCCATTGTTGTTAAGTAATATAATTGTGGCCGGGTCTTAAATATTATTTATTGCAAAATATTACAATGTCTGAGTCATTATTAACATATTTTATTTAATTAAATACTTAATAACTAACTAAATTCATTAGGTAATTTCCTTACCCCTGTTTTATAATAGTTTCACAACGACTAAATATTTCCATTGAAATTTAAGCGGTACTAAGCAGTTTGCTTTAGTTAATAGTTATCCTCTGATTTTCATCATGGTGGACTAATCACGATTTTGTCATTAAAAACTATTAAATTAATATAACTTGCATAACTTTAAATAAATCAAGACTTTGTGCGTTATTGTTACTTGTTTACGTATGATTTTATTCCCGCCATTTTTTTTTAGTTAAAAAAGTATATTTTTCTTTTTAATACTGCCAAGCTATTTAAGACATTGATAAAAATGTTAAATTTCGAATAGAACGCCTGCATACAGCCATCGGTTTGGCTGAATGAGACATGTCACTGGATGTTTCCATGGTCTATCTTACTTTTTAAAAACTTAAAAACAAATGAAAAACAGTGCAGCAATCTGATTTATGGGCAGGTAATCGCGCCTGCAATGTAATGCGGCCGTCAACAAGGCACTTCGTGTTCTGTTACTTCGAGTAAAATGACAACATTTCCGACAATGTTTGAGAAAATAAAATTACCAATTCTACCAAAACTTCGCAAGAATGGGTGTTGAACCTTTGCCTTTTTCAAACAAACCACAAGCACAACAATAATTGGACATGACACATATTGTGTTTGACAATGTCAGATTTGACATCTTGGGTTTTGTTTTTTTGATCGTGACAAGACAAAGGAAATTGATCCATCGTAGCGTAGTTTCGGAGTTACGTCCTTTTAGAATAAGTACATTTTTAATAAATTAAATTCTCGCAATAAAAATATTTCATTTCATTAATAATAAATAAATTACAAATCCTAATGAAAATTTAAAACCGTAGGTTCTCTCTCAAAGTAGAATACAGACAATCAAATTATAGTGTCAAAAATATGAAATGTTGTCAATTGTGCCCGCAGGCGGTGGAGCGCATGGAGGAGCGGCTGGAGGCGGCGCACATGGACCAGAAGCGGCTGTTCCTGATCGTGTTCCAGCGCTTCATCATGATACTGTCGGAGCACCTCGTGCGCTGCGACACGGACGCGCGCGACCCCGCCACCGGCTGGTACCGCAGCACCGTCGGCCGCCTGCGGCAGGTGTTCCTGGCCGTGAGTACACCGGCGTCGGCACTCCCCAGACGTACCGCTCAGCGCTTCATCATGATACTGTCGGAGCACCTCGTGCGCTGCGACACGGACGCGCGCGACCCCGCCACCGGCTGGTACCGCAGCACCGTCGGCCGCCTGCGGCAGGTGTTCCTGGCCGTGAGTACACCGGCGTCGGCACTCCCCAGACGTACCGCTCAGCGCTTCATCATGATACTGTCGGAGCACCTCGTGCGCTGCGACACGGACGCGCGCGACCCCGCCACCGGCTGGTACCGCAGCACCGTCGGCCGCCTGCGGCAGGTGTTCCTGGCCGTGAGTACACCGGCGTCGGCACTCCCCAGACGTACCGCTCAGCGCTTCATCATGATACTGTCGGAGCACCTCGTGCGCTGCGACACGGACGCGCGCGACCCCGCCACCGGCTGGTACCGCAGCACCGTCGGCCGCCTGCGGCAGGTGTTCCTGGCCGTGAGTACACCGGCGTCGGCACTCCCCAGACGTACCGCTCAGCGCTTCATCATGATACTGTCGGAGCACCTCGTGCGCTGCGACACGGACGGGCGCGACCCCGCCACCGGCTGGTACCGCAGCACCGTCGGCCGCCTGCGGCAGGTGTTCCTGGCCGTGAGTACACCGGCGTCGGCACTCCCCAGACGTACCGCTCAGCGCTTCATCATCAACGGAGTGCTTGGCGGGACACCGGTGAGAGTGGATCGTGTCAACTAATAGAATTTTAGTTTCTGTGCTTAATGTTGTTTAGTGGATAGTAAATATAGTGGAAATTAACGTGATTCTGCCAAACAAATGAAGAATTCAAGTGAAAACGCGTATTCCCTCTGTTTGTTACCCTCAAGTACTTGCCGGCTGCCGCTCGCCGCCACTCGCCTAAAAGTACACTATCGCCTATCGCCTAAAAGTAGACTGACTACTCTGACTGTGACGGGACTTTAATTACAGAAAAACGACAAAAAACAACATGCATGGCTGTGTATGGACTTAGTTTCCTTTGCCTATCCCTTATGGGATGAATTACAAAAAAAAAACCATCAATGCTACCAGTCTGTTACGCCTATTGAGCAGGTCTTTGGTCTTCCTCATGGCAACAGGAGGCGTCCCGCGCGACGTATACCGAGATGTCAGACATGTTGCATCGCCAGAGCCTTGTGACAAGACTTGTGAGCGTGAGGCATTAAAAAACAGGCCCTGTATGTTCTAAAAAATCGCCTAAAAGTGTAAACGAATAAATGCGCTTTAACTAAGGGGTTCATTTGGGAATGCTTACGTTACAGTTTACTTGCTCTGGCTGCTTCAGCAGCATACAATATATCAGAGTGTCTGCTTAAAGTTCTAACTAGGGATCAAACGTATATCAATTTTCTGAACAGTTTGATCCTTAAACACTGAAGTATGCTATTGTTATGGTATGTATATTTACACAGCATTTTGTTTTTGCTATATTCGTACAGGCTAATATTGCCACGTTTCCACGCCCTTTTGCAAAGCATTGCTTACACATTCCCGACTCAACTGTGTCTGTCTCATTCCAGCACCATGAGCAAGTGCAGAAGTACAGCAGCACGCTGGAGACGCTGCTGTTCACGCAGGACCTGGACCCGCACATCCTGGACGTGTTCCACCAGTTCGTGGCGCTCACAGCCTAGGCCAGGAACGAGTCAGTCAGATCAATTCAACCAAATCAGCCCACAGCCACCCTCTGCTGGGTAAATGGCCTCTTTATTTTCACGCCACTTTATGTGATAGATGGTCTAAGGCGGCGTATGAATTCGCCGCTAGAGGCGCCAGTGTAGCGTGAGGGTTATAGAAATGTCAAATAGTATCAAGTTGTACTTGCCGGGGTTTTTTCGCGGTTTTTACCAATTGTTTCAAATATTTTGAAATACTGAAATATGTGTTACGGGTCAATGAATGCCGCCACTGCTTTGAGACAATTTTATCTTTCGGAAATTTTCGTCCTCCTTTTTTTGCCGAACAAAACGGGATTGCGCAACACTGTGGCAAACTCGATATTTTTACGGTACGATTCTACGGTATTACACATGATTAAAATATAAACTTTGTTTTCATGCTCGTAATAACGAACATTCACAACCATACTTCAGAACTTCAAGCGACAGTGGCGCCAACTGGTGAGGACAAAAACGATAGCCCTAATTGGTTGGAGAGCTGTGGATAAGAATGGCACAGCACTGAACCAGGCAAAGTGGCGTGAAAACGATAATGGAGTATCAATTGCTATGGGTTTATTCTATAGCTCGCTCATTATGAAATGACTGAGACTCTGAAAGGGTTTTTAATTTAGTAGTAATTGGAAATTTAACGTAAGCTTTTTGGTGAAAGAAAACGTCTTGAAGAAATCATGACATGTTTTATTTACCATGCAATGTAACACCCCATTCGCACGAGCGCATTTTCAACGGGCTTTAATAAAGCGGTGAATTGAAACAAATGTATTTCTTTGTATTCGCACGTCAGCGCTTTTAAAAAGCGATGCTTTTTTATCGAGCGGTGTTCGTTTTTAAGCGCTAGGCGTGGACGTTAAGTCGTATCTACCTTATAATAGAGCAAGCGTCGAATTTTAACGCGACGCTTTTTAAACTATTGTGAATTGGTCCTAATGGTATGGTGTGCGTTAGTGCCCAAATCGCAATGTTACAGCTTGGGGTGTAAAAATGATCGCTCGTATAAGAGGAAAAACAAACCAGTTATGGCGAGAAAATGTTTGAAAGCTGCTAAGGAATATTAGCACATTTTCTGAGCATGTCCTGTTTTGTTTTACTCCTGCAGATGTTTAAAAGTGTAGAACAAAGACTGATTGCAAAAAAATGTGAGGAAACAGGTCGTTTTTATTTTGGACTACGTGCATTCTGAGTTTTCTGACATACGTTTCGATTATTGTAGCATGGTAATTTGTAACAAATAGTTTTCTTTTACTTGATTTATATTCAGTTTGACTTAATGACTAAAAACTGACTTAATAAAGTCACATGATTAACATAAAATGGAGTCAAAGAATAGTTTAAATTCTATTTATTTTTGTATTGGACCATGATACACCGAAATGCGTTTAGTGAAGACTTGTCTTAGCTACTAAGTATTATGCATTATAAGTGGAATAATCAACAAAAAATTTATAGGGATCGATCGCATATGACAATTCAGAAGATGATGGATTGTTTTGACGTCTTTGACGTAACTTTGACTACTACGTAAATATAACTATTTAAAATCTTGATACTTGTATGTACGATGAAAAACAAGGCAGTGTGCCCATATCAACAACACTTTCCAGATTTCAGTCTAATTTGTATTACTTTACTTCAAAAGTAATGTATTTAAATGGAATAAGTAATACAGTATTTCTGTAACTATAAACATGTTCATTTCGTGCTATTATTTGGAGTTATAATTATAATCGAGTGAATAATTTGTCGTATTTAACATAAGCACACGTGTCGTATCTTGTAAATAAAAAGTGAAGCTCAGATTCAAAACTTGTTTTTTTTGCACGTAGAGCACCTATTTTAGCACGCCAACATTTTTAAAAGATCTATCCAACGACACCTTACACCATGGATGGATAAGAAAAAATGACACTCCTTTACGTGTTGGGGGCACCCTAAAAAATATTTTCAAGATTTATAGCTCTCTAGGATCAAGAGTTTCTGAGCTATGCCGCGGACAGACAGACGGACATGGCGAAACTTTTGGTGTTTTTTGTAGACTGCGAAACCTGCAAGGTCGCAAAAAAGATATTTACTTTATAATTACTAAATATTCCGTTTTATTTCATTTCATTTTAATGAATCTATTGTACTTGTCATGTTTACAGCTCTAATATCACATACAAATTACGTGCACTTAAATACTTCATAGTAGCAGGTTATCAGTTATCAATGCTGGTGTCAGTCATGGGGCCCATTCCCAACTGTTTTGACTTTACAGTCCAATGATCTAGCATTTCCATAAAATAACACTTAATATCCTCGTCTTATCAGGAACGATAGTAAAAGTCATGGATTAAATTAACATCTAACCCCTTTATCGCTATGACGACTATTATGGAAAATTAAAACATGAGGTACTATCATGGATTATGCATCAATATAAGGGGTATTGTACACTTAAATTAACCGTTTGTGTATTATGGTCTGTGGAACTTTTTCATAGTAATAATGTCATAATGACGTCGCAAATGCCTGAAATTATAATGAAAATAAAATTATACTGTTTTCATTGAGTCATAATTCAATAGCTACAGTCATGTTTTTTATCGTGACTCAAGTTAGAACTTTTTCACAATAAATTTCACAGCGACATCACAATGCGTTTTTTTTACTGATTGTGATAGTAATTGGCGGTCAATTTCTCCTCGAGTCGTATTTCAAATTCATGACAGTTTGTCTCCATTTTCCAGTGGTATTTTTAATTTTCACAAGTGTGATTTGTAAAATTGGAACCCAGGTCCAGACTCAGTTTATGAAATTCATTATTATAAGTAGTCTGTAGGTAAATAACGTTGATAATATTGTCTATACGAAGCTTAACATCAAGTTATTACCTACCAATAACAATAACTTACCTAAGTATGTAATGATTTTTTTATTACTTCTTTTTTTCAGCTCCCTATACCTATTAAGTTCTTTTGTGTCGACACTACAAGTTTTACATAGGTATTTTTCGGAAAACCCGGGGCGTGTAACTTGTTAGCATAAATTTATTGGATGTTATGAATTGGCGATAAAGTAGCTGGACTGATATCGGAGTCAAGGGGCACGGATATCTGTACACATCGCCATATGGAAGACATAAAAACTATGGGATGACCGTAGCGACGGCATTCGGTCGCCGCAGGCGCAGAATCGTGGGTGTCACTCAGGTAAATATTCTATAAGATAAGTTCCCAACAATACTTTACGAATTTGCCAAGTTGACTCTTTGCTTATTTTTAGCATGATATAAGTATAGGTAACATATACAATACACAACTCCGAAGTCAACGTTGTAAGAGCTTGAATTTGAGCACTGTGCACATGTCGGATATTTGTTACGATGTCTAGTTTTAATCGGCACAACTTATCATGATCTCAAAAAGTGCTAAGGAGTAACAAACAACAATAGGTACATATTCACTCAAACTTTCGCATTTACACCTAATATTAGTAGGATAATCTGTGCCGCGTTTTTTCTCCAGTTATAAAACCAGCAAAATGGTAAAGCTAACCAAGGAGCAAGTTCAGTTCTACAAGGACAATGGCTACATCAAACTGTCTGGCCTGTTCACGGAGCAGGAGATGGATGTGGTCTCCAAGGAGTATGACAGGCTGTTCTTCATGAAGAACAACCCCGGCATGGAGGCCGCCTGGCTGGGCTCCGCCATGAGCAAGGCGGCTGACAACCAAGAGTATTCTGTAAGTCATCTCATTACATGCATATTATACAGGGTTCGTTTTAATGTCAATAGTTCAGCCAGGGGTTGGGGAAGTCTTAAGTAGAGGTATAAGTGATTTTTTTTTAATGTAATAAAAAAATATTCTCCCATAGAAATTGTCAACCAGCAGAGGCAATTAATGTATGGGAGATTTTTTTTTTTTTTTTTCAAATAAAAAACTTTACAGTTGTGTTCATTTAAAGTATTGACGTTTCATTAAAACGAACCCTATATTAACTTAACCTGGAGAACTTGAAAAACCCTCGACATTTTTATTTATAAGTTCAATATCTCAAAAACGGCTGAACCGATTTTAATGAAACTTAGCTGAGAACCATCTCGATTCAGCTAGCTTTCGATTAAAAAAACGGAGTCCAAATAGGTTCCTTCGTTTAGGAGATAAGTACGATGCTCTAGAGCACTATTTCAGTCATAAAAATGAGGATTCTTGTGTAAGAGTTTAGTTATAGGGTGAACTTTACTGCTGACGTCATTTTCACATTGCATGCAAAACATCGCCGTCATTAGGTAACTATATGTATATTACATATGATCTATGTGTTTCATAATAAAATATTGTTTACTCATTCTATCCAGTAATGTAGCAAAGAATATTGCTTGGGGATTGTTGTTTATATTGCTATCTCAATCATATCTGTACTTTTTTGTTACAAAATTTTTTACACATTTTTTTTGTTTTAATTTGTAGTTATTTCATTGTCACTGTGATAAATTCCAGGTGCACTCTATCCACAACCTGCAGTACCACAGCGCGGTGTTCTCCCACCTGCTGCACCACCCCAAGCTGCTGGACGCGCTGGCGGGCGTCATGGGCACCGAGGACATCCTGCTGCACCACACCAAGGCGCACTACAAGCCGCCCAGGGTCGGGGCGCCGTACCTCATGCACCAGGTACGGTCCATGATCTCAATTGGAGTATGTTTTTATTATTTTTTTCCAATTTTCATTTTTGCGCTAGTCACTGCAATAAGTGATAAAAACGAGCCAATACCTATATGCCAATCTTGGTGTAAGGGTATGGCACGCGACGGAATGTCGAGGATTCGGGTTCGTTTCCCGGGGTTGGCGTTTTTCTGGTTTTTTTCTGTGTATTCATGTTTCAGTGAGTTTATAAAAAGTATGACCAGGTACGGTATCGGGAAAGATTTAGCTTCTTAGGGTTCCAGATTTATTCACATCTGTCGGTCTACCTACCTGTCCGTCAAGAACCCTTTTTCTCTAGAACGCGTTGTCGCATGGTGAAATTAATATGAAATACTTATGCCTGCAATTTCTTGAAGCTGTGAAAAAATCTAATTTATATATCAACGCAATCAAAAGATTTATATATACTTAGTCATTTAAAAGCGTGATTCCATACAAATTGCCCTGGTATCAAAGTCTAAAGGGTACTTCCAGTCGGTCCCAGAAACTTGAAATGTGGTAGGAAGACGTATTAGTTCTTATAGCACAACTAATCAGATTAATCTTGAAATTTTACGTCTGGCTGTGTATGTCAATGACCCGACACTGCATACAGACCTACATTTTGTTAACAGCAGACTCTTCTAACACTGGACATCTTAAAACTCTAAAAAAGCAAAAACAAAAGCGGAACCACTTACTTACATACCTACACATTTGTATGGAACCCTCAATGCGCGAGTCAGACTCGCACTTGGCCCGTTTTTTATACACTGTTTTCGTAACAGGCTATTCACTCTAGCCTTGGAGAGACTTATGCTAGTTACGGCGCCGGGTGACGGACTGGTGGCAGGGGCGTATTTTGAAATTTGGCACCCCGGGCCAATAAGTTTCGCCGCCCCGTGCCAAAAGGGTCATGGCCCCGCCGCCCCTCGCACTCAGATTTGAGCACCTTTTTAGGGTTCCGTAGCCAAAATGGCAAAAACGGTATATTTTTGTCATATCCGTCCGTCCATGTCACAGGCATTTTACTCGAAAACTATTTCATTTTTTTAATTAAAGCGTTTTTTTTCTTACCTTGGGTAAATACGCCACTGTGTGGTGGCCACGCGGCTATGTAATGTATGTATCGCTACTATGGCGCCGTCACCTCGTTCTCGGTGACGTGAAGGTGACGGAGGTGGTGGACAAACGGCTTTATACCTCACTAGCTTTCGCCCGCGGCTTCGCTCCCATGGCAAAATCGTGGGAATTTCAAAATTTCCCGGGCGTACATTATAAAAGGAACCTCTATACCAAATTTCAGCTTTCTAGGTCCAGGGGCTTGGGCTGGGTGTTGATCAGTCAGCCAGGACTTTTCTGTTTATGTATAGCTTGATCCCTGCGTCGGATTCGCCGGCTAATGTTTCCCCTCGCACCCCGCAGGACTACCACTACTTCCCGTTCAAGAAGGACTCCATGGTGGCGGCCTTCGTCCACATCGACAGCGCCGACCCCGCCAACGGCGGGCTCTGTATCTACCCCGGCTCGCACAAGAACGGGCCGCTCGAGGACTTTGGCTCCGTCGAGAAGGGCGACGCGTACCATTACATGAATCCCGTAAGTGACCAGCGATTGAGCTCTACCCCAACTGAAGGAAAGTGCAAATTCCAACGGTATACGTCCCTGTACTAGATCACTCATGTAGGTACCTATATGTCGGGCTAGTGAGTGAGTGATCCGTTTATTTCACTATTGAGTCTCTCGGCAGTTTCATGTTAAAAATGGCATTTTTTTTTAATCATTCGTAATCGAGAATCGAACCCGGCCAAAATCTCTGTAAGCAATGTTATAAATTTCGAAAGTTAATTAGTTGTTATTGTTGATGCTTATGTATGTATGAGAGTTAAAAAAATTAATGTCCTTCATATTAAATCTGAAATTGACGCCATGGCTCCTAAGAACAGATTTCCCTATCTCTTATAGTTTCTAACTTCTCGCTACTGACCCATTTGGACTGATCATCATGTCAGCCGAAAGACGTCCACTGCTGGATACAGGCCTCCCCCAAGGCTCTCCAATCAGACCGGTCTTCCTGTATATACATAGATTTAGCACTAAGAAAAGACCTACCCTAATATCCTGGAGCATACCCCTCTATCTCTTCAAAACCCGTTTTTGTCCAGGCTGGCCACATTAAATAAAGCACGGTCCACCCGTCGCGGGAATTCATCACAATTAGTTCTGAATTGACCACTTTGTTTGTTCTCGGGTCTTGGATGTTTAATATGTATATAAGTATTTATTTATATATATAAGTATGTTTATCCGTTGTCTAGTACCCATAGTACAGGCTTTGCCTAGTTTAGGACTAGGTCAATTGGTGTCAATTTGTCCCATGATATTTATTTTTTATTTATTTTGTCACCAGGCTGATTACCCCATCGAGAAGGCAACCCCGGTGCACGCAGCGCGCGGCGACGTGGTGATCTTCTCGTACCTGACGCTGCACGGCAGCTACCGCAACGTGTCCGCGCGGCCGCGCCGCATGTTCCTCGCGCAACTCATGGCTGCTGATGACGAGCCGCTGGCCGACGTCCACAAGAGCCTCGGCCAGGGGTGGGTGCTCCGCGGAAGGAATGACCAGAAAAAGGCGATCATGGCTGAGCGGTTCCTTCACTGATTTTGTACTAATAAGTTACACCTGGCCCCGATTTCACCATCTTTACAATTGACAACATTTCATATTTTTGAGACTATAATTTGATTAATTGTCTGTATTCTACTTTGAAAGAGGAGCAAACCTGTGGTTTTAAATTTTCATTAGGATTTGTAATTAATTATTATTAATTTTAATTTATTAAAAGGTACTTATTCCAAAAGGACGTAACTCCGAAACTACGCTAGGATGGATCAATAGTCTTTGTCTTGTCACGATCAAAAAACAAAACCAAGATGTTAAATTTATCTGACATCGTCAAACTTACGTGTGATTGTCGCTTATTATTATTTCGTGAAAAAGGCAAAAGTATTACACCCATTCTTGCGTAGTTTCGGTAGAATTAATAATTTTATTTTATTCTCTTGTATTTAAAAAAATGAGTAAGTAATATTTTTTTTTTTATAAATACGTATAGTGGTGTGTTCAGGAGGCAAAGCCCTTCCGATACCTATATTAATTTCCAGGTGTGAAAAATATGAAATGTCGTCAATTGCCAGTTTTATATTACAATTCGAACTACATTTCTTTGACAGTATGAAGCGCGCTAAAACAAAAGCTCTTTAAGTCAGCAGTTGACACCGAATTGTCATTGGAAACTGTCGATTCGTGTTCGTGAAATATGGGCCTGGTTCAATCGATTTGATGTGATATGTTTGGTTAAGTTTGTTAAGTAAATTGTTTTGTTTTACGTTTCGTTTTTGTTTTATTTAGCTTTTCTGTCGTCGACGTGAATGCTCGTAAGTTTGTGAAGATGTTAAAATCATTCTGTCACTGTTTCTGGTATACAGCGCTTTTTTGTTACTTAGGAATACATGCTAGTATAGGTACTACCTATTAGGCATACCTACGTACCGGACATTATACGGTAAAAAACACGACCCTCCTTTTGGGCAGTCGGGTAATAATTTGATAAGTCCAAGTACGAAGTGGCTAAAATAAACTGTTTGGAGTTCCCGCGGCTGTCTTCCGTCTCCATCATCAGATCAAACCCAGATCTCCTTGTGTCATAGTGGCATCGTGACCAAACATGAGTGCACAGAATCAGTTCGCAGGTGACAATTCAGTAGGTTGAAGATTAATCATTCTATGGACCAACTTTGAGCCAATACCAATCTAATAAAAAAAATGTCCTGTAAATTCCTATCCCCTCGTGCAACTATCGATAGCGCCCAGAGGTCGAAATTCGATCATACAATTAAAGAAAAGAATCACTCAAATCGGACAATCTTAGTACAATAATAATAATCTGGTATTGTATTGACCATGTGTGACCTCAACCGTCTGCCTTGTGCGTCAACCACGTATGCAAGCCGAGCCCCGCCACGCCCCACTTGCTGTTGCGTAACTATAAGTACCTACCTAACATTGATTATTCGCCTTCGCCACACACCCATTTTTTCTTTCGTTGGTATTGGCAAAATATTTGGCAGTCATGTTTACAAACACCATTCTAAGTTAAACCTTAATACCCACAAATAAGGCCACTTTTTGCTCATGTTGCGTAGTTCGCGATGTCCGTGAAAGGGTGCATGCCACTTTTTAAGCGACTTAAAAAGAAGGAGGAGGTTCTCAATTCGTCGGATTTTTTTTTTGTGTATGTTCCCCGATTACTCGAAGACGGCTGGACCGATTTCAAAAATTATTTTTTTGTTCGAAAGGGTATACTTTCTAGTTGGTCCCATTGTCACCATGTCAGGATCTGATAATGGGATCCCAGGGAAATCGACGGCAACCCTCAAATTTTATAGGGACGTATCATCTGTTTCATATATTTTCGAAAGCTATTCAAGTACTTACGTCTGGTAGTCATCATCTCGTGTTTTATGGCCTAGCACTAAGCAGCAGAAATATGAAGTCGGTGCTTCATTCAAAGAATATTCCGCTCGCACCGCACCGACTTCATATTTCTGCTGCTTAGTGCTAGGCCATAAAACTTTAGGCTTTAGTTTCTGTTGTCCGAAATAAACGCATTTTATTTTATTTTATTGATTTATCAATATTTTAGAGGATTATTTTACGTTTTTTTTCTAAGGTTTTTTTTTAAATATTAACGTAACTAAAAATTGTGAAATAAAACATCTTTTAACAAAAAGTAAAACCGCCTTTAAAAAACCTTAGAAAAAAAACATAAAATAATCCCCAAAAAGCCATGAGTTTTAGGCCTAGCAGAAATATGAAGTCGGTGCTTCATTCCAAGAATATTCCGCTAGCACCACACCGACTTGGCTTTTTGGGGATTATTTTATGTTTTTTTTTCTGAGGTTTTTGCCCTCGTGCTTAGGATTGTCACAGAATAACTAATAGTACTAAGTAAGTACTTAAGTACGTCAATTGTTTACTCTTTGCGGACCCGGACTTTGCTGCTGAGAAGTTTTGACTTGACAGTCCTAATCAGTTGCTATATATTCTTCTTATTTTTTTTAAATATCCTGTAGAACCCAGGAGGAAAGCTTGTGTTAATTTGAGGTCTGTTTTAAGTATAATGTTGATATGGATATCGGCAAAAATTCTGCATAATAAAGAAGACTACCCGTCTAATGAGCGTGCCTACTTACCTACCTATTTATTTGAAAAATAAACACATAGACAAGACACGCTTATTCTTTACGAGTGGTAACTGCTGATAGCAAAAGAATATCTTGTCTTTACTTATCTATCACAGAGTTCGAAAACAACACATTTGATTTTACAACATGACTGAGAAGTTTCATCATTTAAAAATAGCAACTGTTCGAAATCTGTTTTCGCTATTCAAAATTTTGCTTCTGTCTGTTTGTTTTTTACCTACCTACGAACAAAACATTTTCAAATCTCAGGCGCTCTCAGTAATCTCAGTAATCTCATGCACTTATGGTTCCTAGAACATTACCTACACCAGCACATTTTTTTTTCCACAATGCTAAAGGCCTATAGATACTTACGTTACTACGAGTACGTCGCCAAAGGGTAACAATCCCCTTCGGTATCCCTCATTTGCTAAAATCTGCAGTGTCGTGGTAGTTAATAAGTGTAAAACAGTGCTTACTGAACGTAAGTAAGATCAAGCTTTAGAACAATCATCATCAATTGTCAATAACTATTATTGTTTCGCCGCAAAAGCCGCAGGAAAACGCTAGTTCATAAACTCGATTAACGAAACAACTGTTTACTGATACGGCAACTCGGCAACCTTCGCTCGGTCAGTGCCTCGCCGTCAGCTGAGCGCGCACGACGCCATTTCGCTTCCGAACGTATAGTAAAACTCAAAAATGTCGCAGCAGGGGCCAGCTTTTGACGTGAACGCAATGACGCTGACGCGGTGGGTGCTGACGCAGCAGAAGACGGCTCCGTCGGCCACGGGGGACCTGACGCAGCTCCTCAACTCCATTCAGACGGCTGTGAAGGCTATCCAGTCTGCTGTCAGGAAAGCCGGCATCGCGAAACTGTTAGTATTGTTTTTTAAAGTTACCTTGATCTCCAATGTTGGTGTTGGTTGGTAGGCTTGAACTATTTACATGTATGTACAGCAAGGTAAGTATGTTGATATGTGCATACTTATAATGCACTAACTTTTTACCTTAAGGTTGCTTGGGTAAAGGTTGCTAGAACCACTCTCTTATCTTCTTGTTTTCGGAATATCAAGAGCGAAGAAAATGCGGACGAGAGTCCGTTGAGTTTCCCTAATCGGGTAGGTTTGATAGATTTAATTGCGTGTACCCACCTAACCAATGCGAAAAACCTAGAGTAGGTACCTAACCTAATGAAGTAATTAATTAATAATCCTGTTAGTTTTCCGTTCTTAACCACGATAAATAACGTCACCTGAACTGAAGGTGGCTATTGAATATTGAATTTGCATAATGATGATTACAGTTTCATAAGCGATGTTTTGTTATTGTTGGGTTGACTTGAGGTGTAGCCTTATCTATTTAGGTTTGACCCCCCGCCCCCAGCATCCGTTTCGGTAATTAGGTACGTACGGGCGTAATTAAGCATTTTGAACGATGTCACATGGACAATTGCCAAATTGCTAAATCTGATTACCCACTAAGTAAATAAATCAATGGTACCTAGACCAAAATTTTACACCATCAATTTTGAACTTACAAACAGGCTGTACAAACTTGAAGATGACTAAAGTTTGCAATTTATAGCGTGTTTGTGCTCTAGCAGTCTAGACTAGACCATTGAAATACGTAGGTAGGTAAGGGAAGTGTACGGAATTATGGAGTATTAAGGCATTTTTGACTTTCCAAGCGATTTCCAGTAAAATCATTAATCTCAGCTAATATAAATTGATTCACATATAATGATAGGCTTTCAGAGTATAGAATGACATATAATAATTACGTATTGAATTGCTTTTGTTATGATTAATCCTTATTTTTGTGGACCTCCTAAATGTCTGTTATTGCGGTATAAAATTTGGCCGTGCTGGTAATCCCGTTAATGCGTGCAGGTATATATAGGATTAATGAAATAGAATATTTTAAAACGAATGTAATATGATCTGAAATAAAATGTTTTTAATATATTGCATTCTAAACAAAAAAAACTTTTAGCTAACTAGGGGAGATTGGGGACATTGGATGCCGTGTGATCCGTTTGAAAGGGAATTTTGCATAAAATTTTGATTATTTCCGTTATCTCCTCGCCCTTGACCCCGTGGGGGACAACCGGAATAATATAGGTGATTCTGAGTCTCCCTAGTCTCCCCTAAGTGAATATAAATTACAAAATTTGATCACAAAAATCAATTTGCTTTAAGTATTTTAACAAAAAATTACCCAAAACTGCCGACGAATCTTAGTGAAATAAATGGATCACTCACGTATATAAGCCGAATTTAGCCTGACATGTTTCGGACTAATCATCATGTGTCCGAAACATGTCGGGCTAAATTAGACTTATGTCAAAAATCAAGATCAAAATCAAAATCAAAATTTTATTCAGCAAATAGGCAGTTGAATGCTCTTTTACACGTCATTTTTTTGAGTCTACCAGCGCTTTCGGAAAGACCATGATTGCCAAGAAGAATGCGCCGCAAGAAACTTGGCACAAAGTCATTTTTTCTAAAAACAAGTTACATTAGCTCTTACAATACGTAACCACAGACAAATTACACAAAGAAACCTCACTCTGTCATTAAAAGATTAAGAGAGAAAAAAAAACCGCATTTTAGAAACAAGTGTAAAAAGTAATTATTAGAACAGCAAAACCAGAACACTTTACTGGCACGTTTTAATTGAGCAGGAGATGTATAGGGTCTCCAGGTCAAATATCTGTGAAAATTTAAATTACAAAGGGATGTATGTGAGTGATCCGTTTATTTCATTATGATTGAGTCTTACGGTAGTTTCATATTAAAAATACTGATTAATCTCTCGAAAACTAAAAATACAATTACGAATTTACTATACCGTAATAAGAGACACAGCCAAAAAACAGTGTAGGTAATCACGGAAATCAGAACGTGATAAAATTTAAACTATTGATACTTT
The DNA here is from genome assembly GCA_963691665.1 of Clepsis dumicolana. NCBI lineage: Eukaryota > Metazoa > Arthropoda > Insecta > Lepidoptera > Tortricidae > Clepsis > Clepsis dumicolana. The sequence continues at coordinate 4,467,447 of OY829521.1, read as the reverse complement.
TGAATTATTTGGAATGACTTGAATTCTGTAGTAATATGATTATGTTATTGATAGATCCCATAAATCATACTAAACCATCGATCTTCAGCTAATAAATTTGTGATTTCCTGCAGAGATTTTTTGTGGTAAATGTTCAAAAAGTAGAAAAAATTGTTCGATGTGGACATTTTTTTTATAGTAAAGATTAAATAAAACCATACTACGTAATTTGATGCCAAGAAACTATGCCATATATCGTACTTCTAACAGTAAAGTTTGTTAGTTTATCTCATCTTAGTCGTTGGCAAAATGCAAAATAAAAAACCCTCTATTTTACTCAATTCCGTAATTCATACGTTTTTAGAGACCCGACTCGTTTATTGTACCTAATTACGGCAATCAGTAAATTGCCCATTATTTACCAAATAGTAACTGAAATGTCATGAAACTTTATCTAATCTGCTTGTTTCAAAATCTACTACAATAATTTAAACAATTTATTATGAAAACAGTTACCCATAATTTATAAAATCTTTATGAAAAATTAACGCGGCGCTTGCGGGCACACGACTCATACGCTACTGTTTTGGCGGTTTGAGGCTGATGATAAAGTTTAATGATATAACAGCTGACCCGATAGTTGCAGTTCATTGATGCTGTGTTTATTTGACCACATCTTGATCACACATAATATAAAATTGCAAACATGTTTGCAATAGTTTATAGTTTTCTTGTTTTTGGGCCTTAAACGCAAACTTACTTACCTAATTTACCTTACGTCTTGTTGGACCAGTTTAAAAATAAAAACTTAAACAGGTACCTACTACTTTCGTTTCGAGACCTTTTTGTGTTGTTATCCTTGAAAAGTATTACGATTATGAACCAGTAAATTAGCACATTATCATCATCACCGTCGTCATCATCACCGTCGTCATCATCATCATCATCATCATCATCATCATCGTCGTCGTCATCATTGTAGTTTTAGTCGTCGTCATTATTATCGCCGTCGCCATCATCATCAGTATCATGTTTGTCATCATCATCATCATCATCATCGTTTTCATCGTCTTCATCTTCATCAGTATCATATTTATCCTCATTAGCATCGACATCATTTTTGGCAGTTTCGCTTTTTAAGGAGGAGGTTTGAATAGGGGTGTTATCCTCTAAGGAGTGAATGTGTTAATTTACTATTGCTTCATGATGATACCACAGTTGATGTTGATGATGATGAAGACGACGATGGCGAAGATGGTGATGATACTGATGATGATGATGAGGGCGACGATGACGACAATGATGACGTACCTATGTATAATGCTAAAAATGATAATTACGCAGGCACGGCATATCCGGCGACACGAACGTGCAGGGCGAGCAGGTGAAGAAGCTGGACGTGCTCTCCAACGAGCTGTTCGTGAACATGCTCAAGTCCTCCTTCACCACCTGCCTGCTGGTCTCGGAGGAAAACGAGAACGTTATTGAGGTCAGCAAGTGTCGCTATTCAAAACCGAACAGGAGCAAACGAAAGTAAACAAATCACCTGGACCTATCATTATAGTTCGCTGCCTGGACCTCATTTTACTAACGTTATTACAAAGCTATAATATACTGGCCTATTGATTGGTAGAAATAGATAACCCTCACTCGACATCCGATTTTAGCGGATTTTTGACACGCTATAGCTCTTTTATGACCTTGAGTTGGCCATTGAATAAGTACATACTTACTTAAGTATAGGAAATTTGACGAAAAGTGTAGAATATTCTGGTTTGCTTAATGAAAGCTATCCAGATAATGACCTGATGAATCCTACGAATTTAGTTCCTCTTCCTCTAAATCATAGGGTAGGATCATTACCCTGAAAACCAGATGTGCCTTATTGACAGACGCGCACGTGCTCGATATCGCACTCGCAATAATCTCTTTCTCGCACCACCTTATGACGTTCGGAGAGAAAGAGATGGCGACTGTGAAAGTGATAGCGAGCTCGTTATATTTTATTTCATTATGCAGGTGGAGACGGAACGACAAGGAAAATACATCGTGTGTTTCGATCCGCTGGACGGATCATCCAACATAGACTGCCTCGTTTCCGTCGGCTCTATCTTCGCTATTTACAAGTAACTACGCCTTTTTACCAGATTATTCACAGTGAAACATTTTTAATTAGGTGTCTACATTTTCTATGGTCTCAGCCGTTCAGAGATAGTTGCGCAATTCGCACTCTAGTCTAGAAAACTTACAAGTTTCAAAGGTCAGTCAGGCATGCTCACAATGAGGACTATATATCGCGAGATGATCGCGAGTCAACGCTAAGATCATTCACCACGAATGAGAGACAAGCTAACTGGCCTATGATTGATGGAATTGACAGATAGATCTCACTCGACAGCGATCCTAGCGAATTTTTGACACGCGATAGTTATTGGTATACCAAAGTATCCAACTACCTAGTAAATGAGGGCTAAATACCTTACCGCTTTTACTAAGTCTGGAACTGGCTGTAGTTACAATAACCAACCCTTGGCACAAACATTTTCCAACACTTGCTCTTTCACCAGCTGCTTCTTGATGCTGATTACCGTGTCATATCTCACAGTCACATGCACCTTTTGAATTTCCAGGAAGCAGTCATTAACAGGTAGTCCGTCGGTCGCCGACGCGCTCCGGCCGGGCCGCGAGCTGGTGGCCGCGGGGTACGCCCTCTACGGCTCTGCCACCATGCTCGTTCTGGCGCTGGGCAAGGGCAAAGGTGTCAACGGGTTCATGTACGACCCTAGCATTGGGGAGTTCATTCTGACGGACCCTAACATGCGCGTACCTGAGAAGGGGAATATTTATTCTCTGAATGAGGGTAAGTGAAGTACCTTATAAATTAAGTAAGTAAGAAAAGGGAGAAATTAATAACGATACGTGTATTATTAGCAGGGATCGTAAAATGCGAGCAAAATCGATTGAAATGACCATATGACAACCACTTCACCCTAGCACTTCAATTAATTTTGCTCGCATTTTACGATCCCTGATTTTAACATTATACCTCAGACGTGTGTATGAGAGTAGATCAAAAGAGAAACAGGGAGAAACTATTATAAAATTTATGAAGAACTAAGTAAGTACCTGCTTTTGCCCGCGATTTCGTCCGTGGGGAATTTCGGAATTTTTAAGAAAATAATTTTCATCGTCCGTTTCACTTTCTTAAGGGTAGAGATTTCCATCTATAAACTGCCAATTTTCAGATATATGTAACTTAAGTTTTTTTTCGTCAGTTTAGAAATAAATCGAAATTCTGGCTACGGCGAGTGCTTCAACTGGTCATCCCTTCCTTATATGACTCGCGTGGCCAAACGTCCCCAGAGTGTCACTTCCAACAGTTCTAACACGATATTAAACCATTCCAGGATACGCTGCGGAATGGGAAGAAGGCCTAGCGGCGTACGTCCAGGAGAAGAAGCGGCCGACTACCGGCAAGGCTTACGGCGCGCGCTACGTCGGCTCCATGGTGGCGGACGTACACAGGACCATCAAGTATGGTGGGATCTTCATGTACCCCGCCACCAAGTCTGCTCCTAATGGAAAAGTAAGTCAGTTGAGACACACCAGCTAGCTAGGACGTAAAGCAAAAAAAAAACCTAAGTATCACGAGTGCGTGACCCCGTCAAGTTAAAATAAACAATACGTTCAACTTTCACCAAATAAATAAAGTTCCTGTTCAACTTATGCATATGGAAGATGAATTATTGTAGATTTTGGATAATACCGGAAGTCTGATAATATGTACTAGGTCGTTTATTCATGTAAATCACGTTATCAGCAGATAAACAAGTTGTTCGTATTGATTTTCTGATACTAAAGATAATGTGGGTTATGTAGTTCATTGTGAGCTAGGTCGATCAGTTCGAAAAAAAACAGTCATAGCTTTTGAGGGCGTGGTTACTATGTAGTTATGTATCTAGGCACTTATATCTGTACTTTGATAAAGAGATGTTGTGGGCAAATGAATTCCATTTGCTCCTGTTTTCGCCTATTTCCCAGTCCCCATTACGTTTATCCTAATTCTGTACTTAGCTAACAAAGCAGAACCTAAAATCGTCCCTTGTGCAACGCCACGTCAAAACACTGCCATTTGCCAGTAATAATTCAAATAAACATTCCATTTCCAGCTCCGTCTTCTCTACGAATGCAATCCGATGGCTTTCATCGTCACGGAAGCAGGTGGCATCGCCAGTAACGGAAAAATACCCATCCTGGACATCCAACCCACCTCCATCCACCAAAGGGCTCCCTGCTACCTCGGCTCCAAGAGAGACGTGGAGGAACTGCTGCAGCACTTGATCTGATCTGGGACTTACAGCTAGCTTATTCGTTGCAACTTGGCGTTGTGAAAAGGACACTTAAATTGTCAAAGACTGAAAATATACGTATACATTGTCGTTATCTTTTGGTTTTCATTTTACATTTTCAACACACAGTGCTCTGCGGAACACTGACTAAGCGTAGCTTGGCTTACTTGCTCAACCTCTGGGTTGGCCCTGACAAGTTAGTTAAGAATTAGGAACGACGAGTTGGTCTTATGTAGGTACACACAGAATAAGGTAAACAGATACAATTGAATGTATTTATTCAATAACATAAGTAAACCAAACAATCAGTCAGTGGGCGAAGCGGTCCAGCATGGACGCTTTCTTGTGATCGTTCTTTCCGCGCAGCACCATGTCCTGGCCCTCGCTCTGGTGGATCGGCGGCGCGGGCCTGCACCAAGAACATGCGGCGCGGCCGCGCGGACACGTTGCGGTAGCTACCGTGGAGCGTCAGGTACGAGAAGATCACCACGTCGCCGCGCTCGGTGTACACTGGGGTTGCCTTCTCGATGGGGTATTTTGCCTGGAACGCCGAAGTTGTTATTTCTCTATTTCCCTCAGGATGTAACGGTTTGTTTGTAGAGCGATCAGAGTATCGGACATCAAGTTGATATTAGCTACTTCCTTCAGGCACTACTTAGTCCCACCGCCGGCGAGTAGCGAGTAGCGAGAAGCGACTGTTTTTTGGTATGAAAATTCTGTCGCTTTTGTCGCTTGTCGCCGTGAAGGACAGTAGCTAGTGGCAAGTGGGTACGTGGCGTGTGGCGAATAGTATCCAAGTTGAGTTGACTAGCCTGTCCGATCGGTTTACACAATCTGTACTGTACTTACTCGCGAGTAAGTACAGTACAGATTGTGTAAACCAGCGTGCTGTGCCTACAGCCATCTGAAATGTATATTTGACATGAAATGTATATTTCATCAATTTTTGTTATTTGACATTTGGAGACCTTATACATCTCCAGTTTATGTATATGTATTATTATACTTATTATTTGACCGTGGAGGCGTTTTACACCTCTGCTGATTTTAAATTTAGTTTAAATTGACCCTAGAGACTATACATCCCTAAGCCATTTAGATTAAGTATTATATTATAGTATTAATTCTGGGAACCTATACATCCCTTTATAATTTAAATTTTCACAGATATTTGACCTGGAGACCCTATACATCTCCTGCTCAATTAAAACGTGCCAGTAAAGTAGTGTTCTGGTTTTGCTGTTCTAATAATTACTTTTTACACTTGTTTCTAAAATGCGGTTTTAATTTTCTCTCTTAATCTTTTAATGACAGAGTGAGGTTTCTTTGTGTAATTTGTCTGTGGTTACGTATTGTAAGAGCTAATGTAACTTGTTTTTAGAAAAAATGACTTTGTGCCAAGTTTCTTGCGGCGCATTCTTCTTGGCAATCATGGTCTTTCCGAAAGCGCTGGTAGACTCAAAAAAATGACGTGTAAAAGAGCATTCAACTGCCTATTTGCTGAATAAAATTTTGATTTTGATTTCTCCTTCGTTATTGACCATTATAAATGCTTGGATTGGCATAAATAATAAGACATACAAACTCTATAGTTACTGTACAGTATACAGGAAAATAGCAGATGTGGGCACCCACGCCCGGTACTTATTCAGGCTTACCGGGTCCATGTAGTGGATATCGCCTCCATAGTGATCTTTCTCCTGGAGCACTATCCGATGTCCTCGAGCGGCCCGTTCTTGTGCGAGCCGGGGTAGATGCAGAGCCCGCCGTTGGCGGGGTCGGCGCTGTCGATGTGGACGAAGGCTGCCACCATGGAGTCCTTCTTGAACGGAAAGTAGTGGTAGTCCTGCGGGGCATGGAAAAGGTTCATATATAGAACTTCCAGATTTTAGAAGTTTACCGTTAGAAGAAGTTATATTTAATTTAGGTTGATAAGACAAACGATCAGGAAGCGACGGCTCCAGCGCGGTTAATTAAGTTCAAAGGAGAGATCGTAAAGTAATATCCGTAACCGCGACGTGCGTATATACAATGAGCATACCCTACCTACCTATATGTAAGTAAGTCAAGCACTGTTAAGAAAACCACCTTTACAAGATGATAACTCTGAATTCAGACTTATACAAACCTGGTGCATAACTAGGAGCGCCTTTTCTCGGTGGCTTCATGTGTGCTTTGTTGTGATGCATCAGGATGTCTGATGTCCCCATGACGCTCTCCAGCGCTTCTAGCAAGTTCTCGTTCAGTAGCTGTGGAACTGAAGATTGTAGATCGATTGAACCTGGAATTACATTGAGTTGTTAAAATTGAGGTAACTGAACGGTTTATCATAAAAGTAAGCTGCCTGGATGACCTGATAAGTACTTAAGTTGTTGGTGGTGGAAGGAGGCAGCAAGCCAGTAACTATCCGTGATTGTAAAGTTCCTTGAGGGGCTATATATCCCTGAATATTATCCCACTAAAGTAACATAAAGTAACCGTCCCAGTGCATGACATCTTAGCCCCAATAATTTACACCCAGCTTGTCACCTTTATTGCTATGAATAAAAGAGTGAAGAGTGAACTTTACTTCACTGGGACACAAAAAGTAATATAATTTTACTAGGTATTCTAAGCAAGTTTTTGTGCGTCTATAACTTACTGAGAAATCCTCGTTGTTTGCTAGTTTCTTGAGGTAATTCGTTATCCAGGACGTTTCTAATTCAGGGTTGTTCTTCTGTGTAAAGATCCTCATGTATTCGGCGGAGTATTCGTCCATCTCCTTCTCCGTGAAGATGTTGCTTATCTTGATGTAGCCGTTGTCCTTATAGAACTGCACTTGCTCCGTAGTTAGCTTCACCATTTTGTTGAAACAGTAAATATATCTGTCTGTAGATACCTTTGAAATCAACGAGTACTTATGTGACTATATATAGGTACCCCACGGGTGTGCCTAAACCCACTAAGTTAACTCTCTGCTTACAAGTCTTGAGTAGAGGCAGAATATTCAAGATAGTCAACATAATCTTCATAGAATTACGTTTTTTTTACATCTCAATATGTCCCACGACGTCAATATGTAAAATATTTTACTTCTCATCTGTTGAAACACTCGCGACGCTCAGGATTCTTTTTTAGAATCACTCGCTTCGCTCGTGGTTCAATTATAAATTCCTTTCGCTTGCATGTATTTCAATTCCACACTCGCGGGTAAAATACAACTTTGCACCCTTTGTATCACAAATAACTATTTTTTTTGTGAAATAAACGGATCACTCACATAGTAAGTATCAGTCGAGTATAGCCAGACATTGCATGTTTCGGACTAATCCGTAGTTCTTCCTCTGGGAGCAAATGCTTCGTCGGCAGCGAAACGCAAATATGGGCGGTCTGCTCGCGCGGCTGCTCAACGCAGCTGACGGCGGAAGGCTCCCAGAGGAAGGCCAGAACATATCGGGCTATACTCGACTAAGATACAGAGTGACATACTTGCTATGATTGAATCTCAGGGTAGTTTATGTTAAATAATAAATTTAGTCGAGCTATCGTGTCCTCTGAATTCTGCCACAGCAGCCGCCGAATGATGGTCTCATGGTGAAGCCCCTTGGTTTTTAAATCCCCGTGGTGTTATTAAAGCTATTAAAACTTATCGATGTCATCTATTGCCCTTTGACTCGCTTTTATCGAGCCATAAATAAAACTGAATCTGACTCAAAACAACCTTTAACTGATAATAAAATAATTGTTATGTAACGTGTGTACTTAACTGTATTTCGTGATGTGTTGTATCCGGGTAAATCATTTCACCATTTTTTTTATGTGTGAAAAACTCTTATGCATGTCCCGTGTTCGGGGCAATACACGCCCCCCTGTATTGCCCCGAACACGGGACATGCGCTGAGCCTCTTCCACAGAAGGTGGGCATACCCACTAAAAGACGCGTTCCCTATGACCATTGTGGGACGTCGCGGAAGCATTAAGACACGTACCGCGACACCCATTAGGCCGCCCCGGGATGGGGCCCCTCACTGCGCCCCAGATGGTATGATGGTATGGGGCGCTCCTCGGAGACGACACCGTGCAATGTAAGTTCGGGATTCACCGTCCTCCCCTGCTGGTGCCACCTTGGGTTTTTTATATAGAGGTTCACTTCTCGTGGCCTCCGTCTTGGATGGAAAAGACAGAGGGCCCGCGATCCCTGCCTCTCCACCAGGTTTACGCGCTGGTGATATTATATAATTACTAGAGAGCGCCCGCGGCTCCGCCCGCGTGCAATATTATATTATGCAGGTACGGTATATATTTACGCAAGGAATCTATATAGCAATAGGAATGTGTCCTCTGGGTAAAAAAGTAATATTTCTAATTATTCCGTCAGGCAGGTTATGGGAAAAAAATATTGGACACGTATTTTTTTGCTTTATGTTATCAATAAAAATTTACAAAGATAAAATTTAAAATTTCCGTAGACTGCAATGCAGGATAATGAATGGCTTTCTTTATGCCTGAACGGCAACATTGGCATAGATAATAGATCACTCGCTTTTGGCTCGAAACTCGAACTTGCGATTTTATTTTGCTTAATATACAAAACTTGCACACACAATATCATATTTTCTCAAGTTTTTCGCGATTCCCAAGATCAAGGAATCGAATTGCTTTAAAAATCCGGAGAAATAAAGCGTTGTTTGGGAGAAACGTGTCAAAATGGTGTTGTAGAGCGCCATCTCGCTCTGTCTCGTTTCCTTTATCCCGTTCTGGTTTTTCGATTTTATATATTAGAAGATACCTAGGTGAAAATATGAAAATGATCAAGTGATTACGCAGATATAACGCTGATACTTTGATGTTAGTATAACTAGTTGACCCAGCGAACTTCGTACCGCTATAGGCCGTAGGTATGTACGAAAAAAATAATTTACTCCGTAATTAGGTAGCTACATAATTTTAACTGTTTTACAAATATTACAAATAAAGTTAGCAATAAATACAGACATGACTGTATAGTAGAAGAACTTTATCACATGCCATAACCTGTGCCATAGCCATCCACAAGTACGGCTATAGGCTAGCTATAGCTCGTGGACACCTCGTGTACGACTCACTGCGATAAGGTTGCAATGAGAATGGATTATTGATCATCACTTGGATCATCATAATTGCAGTCAGTGTACCTAACGGGAGATGTTGACCATAGTATCTTACTAAATAGTTAGCTATATGTATATTCGTACAGATGAAAAGTAGTGTAGGTAAGGTACAGTACTACGAGGGCTGTTTGATAAGTACCCGTTTTCTAAATATATTAATATCACTGGCCGCAAATAAGTATACCACCTTTTTAAGCCATTTTTCAGAGGCGGGAAAATTAAAAAAAAATGGCATTATTTTGTTTTTTTTCTCATTTGACAACGATTCACTGAAGGCGTGAACTTAAAATTGTTAAAATGGAGAAAGAACAGTATCGGTCTGTAATTAGATTCTTATATTTGGAAGGAAAAACATGTGATGAAATAAAAGTAAGAATGCAAGCGGTTTACCATGAATGTGCTCCTTCTATGACAACCGTCAGATATTGGTATAACGAGTTTAAGCGGGGGAGAACAACCGTCTTTGATGAGGATCGCCCAGGCCGTCCAATTGAGGTGACTACAGACGATATGGTTAATAAAATTGAAAATATCGTTTTAGCCGACCGCCAAATTAAACTTCGAGAAATCGTTGATGCTGTAAACGTTTCAATCGAGAGGGTACAACACATATTAGAAGAAAAATTGGGTATGAAGAAAGTATCGGCGAGGTGGGTGCTGCGTTTACTCACGGAGGAGCAAAAACGGAACCGACTGACTACTTCGGAGCAGTGTTTGGCCGTGTTCAAACGTAAGCTGAAGGAGTTTCTGCGTCGTTTCGTGACCGTGGACGAAACGTGGGTCCACCACTACACCCCGGAAATGAAAGAGCAGTCGAAGCAGTGGATTTTAACGGGTGAACCTGCTCCAAAGAAAGTAAAAACCGTCCCATCGGCTGGAAAGGTCATGGCGACCGTTTTTTGGGATTCGCAGGGTATTATACATATTGACTATTTAGAAAAGGGAAAAACAATAACAAGGCAGTACTATGCCAATTTATTGGATGAATTTGAAGCCGTGTTGAAGGACAAACGACCCCATTTAAAAAAGAAAAAAAGTACTGTTTCATCACGACAACGCCCCGGCTCATTCGTCCAGAGTTGTGACGGCTAAATTAGCATAGTTACGCTACGAACTATTGTCTCACCCCCCGTATTCTCCAGATTTGGCCCAATGCGATTTCTTTTTGTTTCCCAACAAAAAAAAAATGGCTCGGTGGCAAGCGATTTGGATCAAATGACAAAGTCATTGCCGCCACAGAGGCCTATTTTAATGACTTTCCAAAATAATACTTTTTGGATGGTTTATTGAAGCTTGAGTATAGGTGGAACAAATGTATAGAGTTAAAAGGTGACTAAGTAGAAAAATAAATGCATATATAAAAAAAAAATGTTTTTTTTTCCATAAACGGGTACTTATCAAACAGCCCTCGTACATTACAGCGCCGCGTTTTGTGAAGCTACATGTTACAATTTACAAGCGGAAGTGTCTTTCTAACAAAAAGTGATAGAAAGAGGCTTCCGCTTGTAAATTGTAACTTGTAGCTTTATAAAACACGGCCCTGGTGTTTGAGATCGAAAGCGGACGCAGCAGACCGAGAGCCATTTCATGTATGAGGGCGTTTGTAAAAAGTGCAATCGCACTTACGTAGTTCAGTTTGCGATCAAAAAATAAGTTATTTCATTTTAATGTTAATTTCTAGTTAGTCTATCGATAGTCATAGTTGAAAAAAATTATGAAGCGTTTTCTTTAGAATACTTCCGTCGTTGAAAACAGTAAGTGAAACACGCCGAAGCCAAACGTCAACGTCACATCAACCACAGCACTCAACGCTATTTTACAATTCTTTATTAATATTATTATTCATTTTCGCAACGCAAACCAAGTGAAACAGCTGTACTGAGTACCTTTTGGTAGTTGCATCATTTGCATCTCATAAAGTCTAATCAAAAATCAATATTTAATTCTGCTACTACGGAAAACTATATTCCGAAATTGTATTGATACAAGATCTCATACAGGATACTTGATTTTGAAGTAAATAAATATGGCACCGAAGCAAAAGTTCGCCGAAGGCAAGTTTGATGTTTCCTACTGTGTTAAAGTAATCGTAAGACAATTTCAGCCGATTACTAAATAATAATGATATGCTTATTTAAAATCTGTTTCCAGGTGAGAAAGTATTGTGTTTTCACGGTCCCCTAATATACGAGGCAAAATGTCTAAAAAGCAATGTAACTAAAGATAAACACGTTCGCTATCTCATTCATTATGCTGGATGGAACAAAAAGTATGTATTAAACTCATTGTAAATAAAATTGTCTTGTGTGTGTAAGTAAAAGATGCGAGATATGGTAACTTAACCTAAATTTTGAAACTGTTTTCAGCTGGGACGAATGGGTTCCGGAAAGCCGAGTTTTGAAGTATAACGAAGCCAATGTGCAAAGACAGAAGGAGGTGCAGCGAGCTCATTCGGCACAGCCCGCCAAGACGAAAAAAAGTTTGTGTTTAAGACCATAGTAGGGCATTATTACGCAAAATGGATCCAACTCAAAATTCCTGTTCCAAAATTGAAATTAAAAATTGACATGTGGGGGTTGGATACTCTTTGCATTACTACATCCAGTTGAAGAATGAAGTTTTAATTATGACCATAGTTTGATAAAATGAACACTAGTTTTGCCATTTTCTGTGGCATTGAGGAAGCTTGGGTTTTCATTTGTTTTTTTATTGTAATCCACTGTTATGTCAATAGTTTCTCTAATGCACTGTAGTATCAAATGTCATTCATCAGTAAATTTAATCTGTATGGCCCAAATAAGTTGCCATTAAGTTATGTGATTGTAACATTTGGTAATTACTTAATTGCTTACCTGTCTTAAGTTTTGATAGTCAACTGTTGGTGTTTATTGAAAAGATGGGCTTAGGTTTAAACTGTTTAACCATTTTAAATCAAGTAAACAATGGTAAGAATAATGGTTTTTATCTACAGACAAATCTTAGACATTTTCATGTTCAATAAAAAAAAACCTTCATTAAATAATACATGATTTTAGATTTGAATACAAAATACTTTGGTAGTAGGTAGCTCTTTTTGTATCATGCACTCCTGCACATTTGTCTCAACATTTGAATTAGGTATGTTCAGTAATGCACATTGTAGGTACAAAACAGTTCACACTAACAAAACATCTCTGATGCAGCGTAAAAGATAGGTGACCCCTATTTTTCAAAAGTGTCACTAATAATCACAAAACTAATTTTGGATTATGAATATTTTCCAGCACCTGCAAAAGGTCGCAAGTCAGAATCGGCAGCCAACACAACTCCAGGTCGAGAGGAGACGTCTACACCTGCTGGTAAATACTGGATGCTGTTACATTTATCTTTTCAATCAACCTTTTCGACTCTAATACCAATGTCAAAGCACTCATTCATACACCAGACCGTTTTCTTCCAAGAAACAAAATGCTATCCTTCTTATGATTCATACATCAGTCGTTGGTGTGCTGATATATGAGTTGTTGGCGTCAAAAAGGTTAACTGATTCCTTGTTAATGATACTGCTATATTATTACTGTATTGTCCTGCCATTCTCACCACTTTGACGGATGGAATTTTAGTCCCATGAGTTCTTCTTCCCTTGCACAAGAAAGATCTGGAACCAGTTTACTGTGGCACTATTCCCAGAGTGATGCAACTTCCCTGATCTTTAAAATACGAGGCTGTCTATTCCTACACGTGTTGGTAATGCAACACAACTGTAAATGTCTAATACATTTTTGTCTGGTACATTTGGTGGTTACATTTGTAATTTATTATGAACTTTTCGGCGAAGGAAAACATTGTGAGGAAACTTGCACACTCTTGCGAAGCAATTTTATGATGTGTGTGAAGTTCCCAATCCGCACTGGGCCCGCGTGGGAACTATAGCCCAAGCCCTCTCATTCTGAGATGAGGCCTGTGCCCAGCAGTGGGACGTAAATAAGGCTGGTGATGATAATGATGGCTCCCTCTACAGGGTTTGTTTTAATAAACTGTCAAGAACTCAAGACTTATATAAAAAAAAATGTAAAAGCAGCCAGCCCCTACATCCGTAATGTAATATGACAAATCTCAATTGACATGGATCCTAATTGGGTGTGAGACACTGACTCGACTTACAGTGATTCATATTGGCTAGGAAATGTAGACCAAATTCTCAATATACAAGCAATTAGCACATTGCTGAAATAGGAGCCAGGTTTTTTGCAAACAGGTATTTTATTCTATCCAGTTAGCGCTGTGTAGAAATGGGTCTGATGGTTTATCACTGCCTTAAAGTTCATAAGTTAGGTTCAAATTACAATTGGTAGCAGTATCGTTTATGTTGCTTTTTGGGCATGAACCTTTGGCTGAACTATACACAGATTTTGTCTGTGAAATTGCATACTTAGTGTAGTCTCCTAATAGTCTAATCTTACCTTTTTCTTACTAATAAGTACCTAATAAATTAATTTAATCAATGGCTGTTGTTGCATTAATAATAAGACTATTTTCTCAACTTTCACCAAGAAAATAAACAATTAAGTTTTTTTTGGAAATACAGCTAATTGAAAGTAGCAGCAATTCACTTGCTTGCAGTATGCAACACATTTCCACCAGAAAATAATTCAGTCTGCATAGTAAGAAAAAATCTTGTTCCTTGCACCAGTACACACATACTGTTTTTTATGCATATTAATTACAGGATATAAACCATTACTGATGAATTAAATTAAATGAGAAGTGTTTATTGTGAAAACTGTGTACATTAAATTTTTTATATTATTTGTAATTGGGTACACTGCAATAGTCTATCCATTTATGTGGTAGGAACAATAAATATGAAAGTATTTGTTTAAATTATGAAAAAAAACAGGAAAACGAAAAGTTATCCAAGTTATTTAATTTTGCACCATCTATGAACATGTTACTTTCTGGTACGTAAAAATGTTTGTAGAATGTTATCCTGTGAACTCCTGTTTGTCCTACATACATGGAATATTATAGAATAGGAAGTTTGGATGTGCACTGGGCAGGGCTGTATGTAAAAACAGTTTTTTTATAGTACTGGTTTAAAAAAAATTGGGTAAGTTCAGAATGTTAAGGTGGAGATGTGTTCGCAGCGCCAGTCAAGGGGCGCAAGTCAGACGCCGCACGCGACGAGTCCCGCGCCTCCACTCCCTCTGGTACTGACACAGACACACACACACACACAACCCATGGTCGTATATACGGCGAGGGAGGGGCGATGGGGGGGGACGCTCCCCCCTTAGTTTACCATACTTAGCCTACGCGGAGAAAATCCGTGATTATCCTCGACCTGTAACCCGGCCCCCCTATGTATTCTCATGCTTGGACACCCCCGTACACACAGCCAGACATACATGCATACAGCAACCAACATGTGTCATAAAAATAATTTTCAACTATCATACATACATGAGGCAAGAGGCTAAAGAAATAGGGTTTTCTTCTATAAAACGTTCTACGGCAAATGGCGGAGAAGTTGCAGTAATATAATATTCTTTTCGTTTGATTATAATGTATTTTTAAATCCCACTTATAAAACTAACTTTAGAAGCTAGAAGTCAAAGCATGTGTGGCAATGGCAAATCTAACATGCATTTTGGTGTTCCACTTACGCTTGCATGAGGACTTTTAATATCTAGAAAGAGCACTATCACTAATTTAAGTACACTTTTGCAGCAATCAAATTATAGATGCGCATGCGCATTGAGCAATAATAATCTAGCTCAGGGGTTCTCAAACTGCGCCCACTGTGCCGCTCGCTGCAGACATTCTGACTTTTTTCTACCTTCACTTAATTATTGTCTTAAACTTAGAAAGTAAGGTGCACAATTAAATAGAAAAGTTTGGGAACCCCTGATGTAGCTACAATAAGGACACACTTCGTTTCAATACTTAGAATGATCTCATGGGTGGGATAATCGTACTAGTATTATAAATGGGATTGTTTAGATGTTTGTTATTAATTATTAAATCACACAAAAACGGCTGGACGGATTTTGATAATTTAGAATGGGGATAGCCACTGATCATGATCATATATTTTAAGCACCTCGGCGGGTGTAGAGGTCAATTGTCGAAACTGCGAACTATTTGTTTTGTTTTTAAAAGGTAAAGACGCGGAAAGTACTCCGGTGGCCGGCAAGGCCAGCAAGACATCCAGCAAGGACACCCCGGCAGATTCGGGCTCCGACCAACCTAAGTAAGTCAAAATTAGATGTATTTTTTAACGCCAACGAAACGCCTTTGAAATTTGTTCTGTCATCTAACATATTTAATTGAGATGAGCTACAGGCGAGTTCTTCAAACCTATAAGCTTTTATTTAATTCACTTGTCTCTGTGTCTGGTTGTTCTGTAATTAAATCTAGCAAGTTAAATTTGACCAGCTTCCCTGTTTCCGATTGAGCTGAAATTTTGCATGCATATAAGTTTGATAATAATGCTAATGCAATATAACAAAACAATACAAACTGAACTGCATCGAGCTTCGTCAAACCTGCTTGAACATAGGTACAAACAATATGAACGACAGAAACAGCCCTCGTCACTCGTCAGTACCTAAGTTTAACTTAAATTACAATCTGTCAGATGCAGATCTATCACTCAATCATACAAAACTGGCTTGACAGATTTTTATTAAAAAAAGTTAAGACCTTTTTTATCCTCGCAGTTTGCATTTAGCGATAGACGTAGGTATTCAGCGCAGACGAAGTCACGGACAAAACAGCAGCTAGTGTGTTGTATGTTTACGGTCATTGCATCCTGTCAACGAGAGTATTTTTACTTTCTGCTGTATTTCTTTCGAATGTTTATAATATCCTACCATTTGTCTCACGCTGGTGTGTAGTCTAAAATTGGCACATTTTCACAATTATTTGATTTGATTATGTATGTATAGGTACAATGTTTTTGGAGTGCAGCGAACGTCCAAGATCCGGCGAATTTGGCACGATTGTCTGTCAGGCCAGCCAAGCTGTCAGACAAATCGTTACTATTGCTCAATGTGTTTTCTTGACCTCGAACCTGAACTGTTTCCAAAACCCACCTCAAAATCGGTGACATCGCTTCGACAGTCGACAATATACAGACTAATTTTTAACTCAATTATTTCACAGGAAAAAACGCGGTCGTTTGGACCTATCAATCGAGTCCGAGGAACAGTACTTAGCAAAAGT
Organism: Clepsis dumicolana; assembly: GCA_963691665.1. Classification (NCBI taxonomy): domain Eukaryota; kingdom Metazoa; phylum Arthropoda; class Insecta; order Lepidoptera; family Tortricidae; genus Clepsis; species Clepsis dumicolana. The sequence goes on along the minus strand of OY829521.1, from coordinate 4,450,784 downwards.
CGAGGTGAAAATCAAGATCCCCGAGGAACTAAAAGTGTGGCTCGTCGACGACTGGGACGTCATTACCCGCCAGCAGAAGCTGGCCATCCTGCCCGCCAAGCTCAGCGTCGAGCAAATCGTCGACAACTACCTAGCTTTCAAGAAATCCAGCAAAGCCCACAACCAAGCAAAAGAGTCGGTTCTAGTCGACATCACGGAAGGGATCAAAGAGTATTTCAACGCCACGCTAGGCTCCCAGCTTCTCTATAAGTTCGAAAGGCCCCAATACAGCGAAATACTTCAAGAATACCCTGACACGCCGATGGCGCAAATTTACGGCTCCATACACCTGCTCCGGTTGTTTTCCAAAATGGGACCCATGCTCGCCTATACTGCACTAGACGAGAAATCCTTGCAACACGTGTTGACACATATACAAGACTTTCTTAAATACATGGTGACCAACAGATCGACGCTATTCAATCTACAAGACTATGGGAACGCGACGCCCGAGTATCACAGGAAGGTCCAATAGAGTTAAGTCTGACTGAACGTATCTTGCACTTGTCGCTGCTCGCTCAGTGCGACCCTTTCTCAGCCGTTGAGTCAGTGAAGGACGCACTGAGCGAATGCGAACCATTTGAAAATATTTGATTACTATTACTGTTAGAGTTGTTGAAGACTAACGTGCGGTTGTAATGGTTTTGGCGTCGAATTTGTGAAGAGCAAAATGTCTGTTGCCTCTTTATTTTATAAGTTAAATAGTGATGATTAAGTATATTTACACGCGGAAAAAATGTTGCCCCATAGTCGTATTTATGCCAGAACTCTGGCTCGTTGTTGGCCATTTGTTCTGCAACAGAAAAACAAAATGAAATAATTCCTATTAGATAAGATTGGAATTCTGCATGACGATAAGTTGATTAAGGACATTTTATTTTCTGACGCCAAACCTAAGAGTAGCCATGCGAAGTACGAGTGGACGGGGCGCTCAAGGATTGTGATCTCTGCATGCAGAACGCTTTTAGAAAGGGGCGATTTTTGAAATTAATTGTAAACGAAATTTAATTCTAAAAACTTGCTAGTTATTAAGTTATTATTATTATTGTCAAACCGAGATTAGAATGGGATTGATCACATAATGCCGTTTTAGAATATGTACATTAAATGACATTGTGAATGACAATGACAGTGTGCAGATAAATATCATACTTATAAAACTAAGAAAAATAAGACGTCAAGTTATAGTAAAGAAATAGAAATGCTATAAATACTTTGTGAAATACCGTTGATAATCAATAATAGTGACACGTTTAATATAGATTTGAAATATGTAGAGACTGTTTTTAACGTGATTATGATTACCTATGACTATTAACTGCGCTGGGCATAGGCCTCTCAGAATTAATATATTATATTAACAGAAAAGTCATGGATAATTATAAGTACTTAGGCACTGTTGTGCTAACGGTACCTTCGAATCCCATTCTCTGCGGTCGAGAATATATGTATGTATGTACTATCTATATATCTTTATTGCACATAAAACATAAACTAACAGATAACAGAAAAAAGATATGTATTTGAAATGCGAGAATTTTAGTAAAATTTTACCGCTCTATTTCACTATTTCATTTACTGGGTAGTGAAAGAATATTTGAACAAAAGTTTTATTGTAAAGTGTCTGCAAAAGTCGGCCCCAGGACGTTAGACTTGTCCACTCTGGCATCTTATAGCGTGAATTCTATGGCATGAACTTGTTTGTGAGTGTATATTAAGCTAAATTGAACTAAGGTTGCGTTGGAGATACTGATCATTAAATAAATCTCTTCTCATAAAATATTGTTGTACTTATTGGATTCCTCAAAATCTCTTCCATGACAAAAACGGACACATGAATTGAAAATAACTTAATTGCTCCTTCGCAAATGCTTTGTTGTGGCCTCGGGGGAGCAAATCAATTGTTTTTAGTTTATGAATATGGAGCAATAGTTTGTAGCGTTCTTTTCGCCGTCTTTCATCCAGTAGGAGAACTTATAGTAACTTCCAGTGCCATCTAGTCATGCTGATGAGCTGACGAACGTCGTAACTCTTTGCCTTCGGACTTCGGTCCCCAGGCATAAGATTTAGTACCTAAGTGTTTGCTATTGAGTGAACGCACAACTTGGTGAACATCGCTGGATATAGGTGGAAAAGAAGAAAAAAATGAGTATCATGCTAATTAAGTTTAAAAATAAAAAAATGTTCCGACGAATTGAGAACCCTCCTCCTTTTTTTGAAGTCTGTTAAAAACAAGTCGAAGGATTATCCAAGAACTAGAAATACTTACAATAGTTGGACACAGATGACGCTGGGTACACTGAAAACGTGTAGCTACCTATAAGTCAAGAATAAACTAAAGCCTAAACTGTTGCCACCCTGCAGAATCGCTTGAGGAAGTACTGGCTTGACGGTTCCTCTTATGTGGATATTGTATGTTCTCTAATTAGTGTATAATGTATTTTTATTTAACGTATATTTTTTCATATGTATTAATTTATCGTTATGCTATTGGTATGTACTAAAGTGTATCTGTATTTCTATGTGTGTGTATTTTAAATGCTTTAGTTATTTCGGTTAATTTCAGGTTCCGGATCCTTTTACTTTTATTTGTATGTCTACTCTTTTTTCTGATGTCCTGTCAATCGCCCGAAGGTTAACTGGTAGAGATCTCTTTAAGGGATAAGTTCGCCTTTGTACATTTGCTTTTGTTCTGTTATCTGTTATTTTTTGTTTTATGTGCAATAAAGAGATATACATACATACATACATAGTTTTTACTGTGACGAGTTGCTTATAAGAAAATTCGCTGTCGCGGCAACTTGTTGAACTGAAGTATGGTCCGGTGGACTGAAGTACGTGTCCTATGCCGTTGGGCACAACGATGTTGACTTCGGAGAAAAATAAAGATTTCAGTTTGTTCCGTAACGTGGCCACATTTATTTTCAAAATAAGCACAGCACGTACAGGTCAAGATTCCTTAAATAATTAATAATATAATATAAGGGCACTCGCGAGACACCATACATACATGCAGGAGGTTAGCACAGAGATCGAAGACAATCAAAGGGAAACGGATGTAGACCAAACGTCATCTGTCAAACATTGCGTTATGATATATGCTTAGACTTAACACAACTATACCTTTAAGTATAAATATATAAACAAATAAAATTCAATCAACAACTACCTAGTAAAATTAAAATTGATACCTATGCGATCATGCACAGCCGGACCTTACATTTCTAAATAAGGACATGCAGACAGAATAATAATAAAATCATAAACAGGAAAAGACGTTTAACAATAACGTATATGGTCTCGGCCTCGTGGTTCAAGACTGGCTCGCAGGATTGATGTCGCCAGTTCAATCGAGGGGTCCCATTTTATACTGGCACTAAGTACACTTTATTTCTATGTGCCTAAGTAACACCCGTTTCCTAACGCAAGCGACTTAAAAAAGTTGTAAAACCTCCGACATCCAAAGTCATTAAACTTCAAAAATTACGGAATCGATTGTAATGAAACTTAGCTAACTAAGGACCATCTCGATTAAAGTAGCATTCGATTTAAATAAAAAATATTCAAAAGAATTGAGTCCCTTTAGTGGCTAGGATGCCGCAAACAGACACAGATAAACAGTTACAAGTAACAATATATCCCTCTTTTTAGGTCGGGGCGGGTTAAAAACAGACTACAGGTCGAAAAAGGCAGGTATAAAGGCGAGCTTATATCTCTTCACTCCGGGGATCTCTTCTAGCTACCCTTTGAGCGATTGGCAAAGCATTTAAGGTGGACACACAAGCCATTTTACCAGTCCCATTTGTCGTACGCAACGTAAACGGTGTTATTCAATAGTTGTAAAGTATTAAGCACCACAGGGTCCACAAGTGCCGTATAAGGAAGAAATGGCGCCGAGGCCGTTGCCTTGCGCCACCGAGGTCTGCCGACAGCTGGTCAATAAGCATTGTATGTACGTAATTCGGACACATATAGTTAAAAGTGGTGACAACAAGGTCCGGGATGATTTATGCCCTAGAGCATGGATAAAAAGAGGTTAACCCGCATGAACTAAAACAATTAATTTTGTTAATCGCGACGACACGGTGTCAAATTAGGTTTATGCGACAATTGTAGGTTTCCATGCAACACCTCTTCGTGTCCACTGCAACACGAATCAACACATGTCACACAGGCCACAATATAACCACCACACAATGTACTACACTAGATAATACGCTGACGCGCTTCGGATCTCTATACGAGCCTATTCTCAAAGCACCAATACAACCGCTCAACATGCTACCAAAAGTTACTGAGGTATTTGGAGCGTATTTGGAACTAAAATTTAATATGAGGTTTCTCGATCTCGATACGATAACCGTAACGTTACGCAGGATTCGAAAAGTCGTGCTCGACCCTCTGTTCTATTAAAGTAGATAACTATTGGTAGCATGTTGAACGGTTTTGTACCCCGTTAATTCCCGTCAAAACTTTGACATTACGTCATTCATTTTGACGGAGGAACTTAATTGACATTAATTCATAGTGAAATAAGCGAATTACTCATGGTAATTCGTAATCCTTCCTCAGGGAGCATACGTTTCGGCTGTAGCGAAGCGAACACTGCGCGCCAATAACGCTCAGTAGGTCTAGCACAACTCACAGTGCAACTTCTATCTCGTGCGAGAAACACTGCCCGTCCTTTTCTGTCACTCAGAATGCAACGGGACGGGTAATATAATCTCGCGCGACAAAGTCGCAGCCAGTCGTGCTAGCCCTACTGCCCCGACCGGGGATTGAACCCGGGACCTCAAGCTTCATAATCAGGGTCTCTAACCACTAGGCTATCCGGTCGTTTAAAAGTCTTTTACTGATCATGAGATTATACAACATTATATGTTTCAGCAGTTAACACGCTATTCATATCGTTTTTCGCCACCCTTGTATAGGCGACGCGACCAACGTGTCGTCTACGTAACGCACCCGACAACGAGTTTCTCCGGCCGGCGGTACGTACAATTTCCTATACATTGCGTGTGTTTCTAGTTAACCGTTATTTGATGAGCGTGTTGACTATGCAATGGACAGGAAATTTGCTCACTGTATCACTAGCTGTGTAATAGTCATAGTAGGGGCGTAACGAAAAGCGTTGACGACACGTGGTTATTTCGGGACACCGGCTGGGAATAACTCGGCCAAGATAAATTAGCGTGTTCAAACTAGGTATTCGGAGTCATTAAAATTTATGCTTAACCTCCCACTTACTTGCGTTTGCTTAACAAGTTGGAATGATAATTAAGATATTCCAATCTGCCGAAGCTAGACCATTTTGAGTCCGGGCTCTCCGTTTACCTTAATTGAGATATTTAGTCACTGACTGTATTTTTTTAATAGATAAAAGAACAGCTGTTCAAATGTCTCGTCCATTTACATACTTATCAGAAATACTGTAGTAACGGTAAAACGAAATTAAAACTTGTTTCATTGCCATTTATACCTCTCTGTGTGTCTCTGTCTCTGTTTCGCGAATAAAGCTGCATTTTATTCTTATAATATTACTGTAAGTAAAGACCAAGTACAGACTGAATTTAGTTGTGGTAGAGCCATCCTAAGCCAGTTGCTATCTGCCAAATCTCCCTTTAATACCGCCGAAGTATAAAGTTACTTTTTTAGGGTTCCGTACCTCAAAAGGAAAAAACGGAACCCTTATAGGATCACTTTATTGTCCGTCTGTCTGTCTGTCTGTCTGTCAAGACCCTTTTTCTCTGGAACGCGTGGAGGTAGCATGCTGGAAATTAATACCAAATACTCAAACCTGCGGTCCCTTGAAGCTGTGAAATAATCAACCTTCTAAGTCAACGCAATCAAAAGATACAGTAATTAAAAAGGCTATTTCCAGACAAATTGCCGATTTCCAAAAACCTAAAGGGTATTTCCAGATACATGTCCTAGAAACTTGAAATTTGGTATGAGGGTAGCTTTTATAGCACAACCACTCCGAAAAGTCTCAAAATCTTAAAGTTTTATGTCTGTCTGTAGATTTCACAGACCAATATAAGTTGACCCCACACTGCGTACATTTTGCTTAAGAGCACGGCTCTGCTAACACTGGACTTTTTAAAACACTGGGGGAAAAGCGTTAAAATCTTTCTACGGAACCCTCGTGCGCGAGTCCGACTCGCACTTGACCGGTTTTTAGTTGTTTTGTATACTCCATTAGAATTTCAGCTACTTAATAGTATTTATTTAAGTAAACACCTAACCATTTTTCGACCACAGAAATCTCTCCCGGGTCAGGAAGGGCTACTTAAGGGCTTTTTGGTCTGTAGCCCAGGGTTCCGTGGATATAAAATAAAGTAAAACATTTAAGAAAATGGCAATTTGTGGATTATCAAGGAGTATTTAGCCCAAGGCCCTACCGATTCACGGTTCGCCTTCGAATACACGAAGCTGATATTCACAAGGAGTTTTACCTAACCTATCGCAAGAAAACAAAGCTTTTTTTAGTACAATAAAGTGTTTACTTACTTACTTACTTACTTAAAACAACAGTTGTAGTGTAGCCATGTAACCAGTCAAATACGTGCTGTACCTATAACCATAAAATACGACATATGAGATCGTAATTGTGAGCATTGATATTGATCTTAGGTAAAGGCAGGTCGTACGCGCCATAAAAAGATTCTGGGTCAGTTAAAGTCAGCTGCGTTGAGTCACCGCCTCATCATTGAGGAATTTCGTGTCGTAATTAAATATGATAAGTCATAATTTTAAAAGAAATCCTTGTGTGTAAATGAAAATGGGTTGAGTCCGTTGAAGAGTTTTTGACTAGTTTTTTTTAAAGTCTAAGTATTTGATTTGTATGGCTATTGATTAGTTTCGAAGTTTTTTTTTTGCCCGTAGACGGAGAGTCAGTGGCATTTGGTGGAGATGCAATGACCAAAACGTAAATACGAAGCACGAAGTCCTCTGCCACCTTAAAAACACAGCATGTATTGTTATACAAATAGAGGTACAGTTAAGAACAAATACATAAATGTACCTATTTAAGTCTCAGAAAATATGTGGATAGGGTCTTCCAGAGGTGTATCTTGGTTGCATATTTTTGATATTTGTTTTAGCTTAAAATAAGTAAGTAAATGACTAAGGCCGCGACTTGCAACAACCTGAGTTAAACACTAACCCGCGGGGTGATACAAGTTCAAGTTAACCTCGGGCTAGTGCCTATCTATTGGGGCAGTGCCGGGCACCAGGAGATATATGTACCTTATCACCTTTTTTTTTTTAGAACCTATATTTTCGGCAGTAACCGTACCGTCGTAATTTTAACTGATTGGCTTGGCAGTAACTAGAGGTACTACTTGCCTATAGTCATCTTTTGCAACACGTCAAAACTTTTTCTGAGGAAAATGATTAACCGTTTTTCCTTTTATTCGAACGACTAAGTTATTCTGTAAATAGAATAACTTTGTGCATTATCGAAGTGTGACGAGGTTAAATGCGGTTGTTCTGAAGAATTGGGTCGAAATGTTAATAAAGAGGAATTAGGATTGGAATAAGGGCTCAATGTTGCCAACCTAATACAGTTTATACATTATGTACCTATAACATGCCTACCTAAACGAGCAAGTGGGCCACCTGATGGTAAGTGATTCACCACTTCGTCTGCTTTTTGGTTCGTCGATTGGGCAGCCTCTTTCGCTGCTGACGATAACCCTACGTCCGGCTTTCTCTGCATTCCATTTATCCAAGGTATGTTAGGTAGTGTAGGTACCAAAAAAAAACTTCTCTGATTTCATTTTAGCAAATCTTTGATACCTAAATCAAATATTTTAATAATGGTTCTTAATTGGAATTCTACTCATACATTTAGCTGTGTCAGACCTTTACGAGCAAGTATGCATACTTGTTGGATCGACAAACTTTGTTTCCCATGCATCACCTAAGCAAGCGAACCCGAGCGAACAGCGAATGAATAAATTCTAGAAATCGAATTAAGTACGCGTACTTGCAAGACTATAAGTATCTGTAACTTTGAAGAACGTTCTAGATTCCCAAAACACCCCTTCAGAAGTACATCAAGTGCCAAGTTGAACCCGCAAGGCTTTACGTATCTTCGTATTCTTGGAGCGGGGTTCGCATCTCCTTTCGCGGCGGTAAGGCGATACTGACGGCGCGCGGGCAGACAGCGTTAGTCGCACCACAGCTCGCGTCGACTCGAGATGTAAGTGTCCAGTGTTGTGAGAAGTGTTTTTTTTTTAATTTAACGTGTCAATTTGGTAAGTGCAGTGACTATGGAGGAATAACGAGGAGCCTGAGGGCTTACGGAGCATTTGGATTTCGTTTTTGAATTTCGTTAAAAGGAATAAAAAGTTTATGTTTCTTCTCTTCTACTAATTATTGAGAGTTATGATACGGTGTTTTGGTGTATTAAGTACTGCGTTTAGTTTAGTTAACTTTACGTCACTAATTTTATGTCAGTCATGTTACGCTATAAATCGGAAACTATTATAGCGTTGAAAAAATTTATCGCATTCCAATAAGTTTCCCGGGACAGCGGACGTGTAGATTTTGTAATCTCGGCTAGTTCTATTTTTGAATAACGCGGTGCTCGGTTACATTTTGGGCGGCCAATAGGAATCGTCTATGCCGAAGTTTTGCCCGCGCTTTTGGCATCCTGCCAGACCAGTTGGCCAATGGCGAGCAAGCGCGGGAAGCGGGGGCGTATGCGTTTAGAAGCGACTGACAAAGATAAACTTTTTTCAGCCAAGATTGATTTTAAATTCAGTAAATTAGGTCACATCGGAAGAATTAACTTACGAATACTTTGTAGCCTCAATTAAAAATAAATTAACTAAACCTTGACATAAAAGTCGACACAGGTACGATAACTTTCCTAATTTGGGTACTCACGTTTTATAAACTTGTAATGTAGCATGATAATACCGACTTGCCAAATATGGAGTCATATAATGATGTATTGTAAGCTATTACATATCCGTATTATGCTGCGTAAAACACCTAAAACACTTACCGGAAAATTGACACCTTGAGAGTAACACGGGGCTTAATCAGTCAAGGCTGTGACGAACAGCTGCTTTCGACAGAAATGATTGGAATTAAATTCACTGTTTAATTAATTTTATTAACCTCGATTGAAGTTTCCAAGGGAGCAATTGAATGCAGTTGTTTAATTTGATGATTACAAACGTAATGTAGCTTTAATAGTATTGACTTGCATTGGCTTGGAAGCCAGAAAAAAATGCATTTATAATTGAACCATCCGGGATAAAATAAAATATTTAAAATGAAACTTAACTGATGACTGTAATCCAAACTGGGCCAACGTCAACAGTCTAAAATTGGAATCACTGGCAGCATTTTAGCCCACTACCTATGCTAATTAATTTTTGATTGGCCGGCAAAACAATTTCACAAACCAGATTTACTTAACTAAGTTTTTTTACGACTCTCTAAACTAGGAATGTTATATCTAATAGAACTACAAAAAATGTGACTCGACCAAATACTGGGCTTCATCTGCAACTTACGGAACAGGGCTACTTAAGTAGGTATCTTAAAAAAATTAAACCCCACATAACATATACATACTAATAGATGTCTGAGTTTGCGTAAACGTAGGTTTAACTAATCCAGGTATAGGTTACCTATTTTTCTTGGACCTCCGCCAACAAAGACGCTTGCGTCAGCAGCGGCGCGACCGAAAAAATAATGACAACACAACATTACATTATGCATAGCTATAGGTAGTTACAATACAATGCATAATTTAATTAAATAATTCAACGCATCCCTAGTTAGCTACAATAAAATAGGAATAAAGTTATCTACGATAAACAGTGTCTGAGATATGAGACGTTATGTGTGTTATGGTGAATCTATGCGACGCGAGGAATGCAGAAGATGCAATCATCACGTTATATTATGAACGTGCTTTTAATTAGAATAACTATAAGTTAAATATAATGCATAGTGTTGAAAACGGTCTTTGTTTGTTTGCTTGTCATGTCTTTAAGATAGTCGCTCTGAATCATAATCTGAATACTACAGAATTATAAAATGCATTGTTAAAAGGTTTGCCTGACAAAGGCATCGTTGACGAATCGAACAGCTGTCTAAAAAAGTTGTAAAATCTATGAAGTTTCCTATATTCATTCCTTCAATTTCTTTTTTTTTTCACACCCTATTTGGAAGTCGATTTTTTGGTTACAACTAGGTGAATTTTGTAAAAAAATTAATTAGTAAAACTGCGGAGATATTAATTAAATTAGTAAAACTGTGGCTAGTATATCCCTAGCATGTTAGTTTTTATTACATTAACTTTATGTAGGTACTAAAGATGTAAAGAACTTTGCATATACGCCCTCACATGCATCAGAATAATCTTATAGGCACCACGATTATTACTGAAGTTTAGTGCTTTGAAACCCAAATGTCTGAGGTGTGAAGAAATCATAATCAAAATGGACCCGCGGTCGGCGCGATGACCATCCTGCACTGCCATTCCTGCTTTTTTCTTTTTTGTAGGCTGTAGTATGTGACTCACGGCACAAAATTGCTTTCTTCTGATTCATCCAAGACCGGCTTGGGTGAACAGTGCTACTTGACATATTTTTTTTTTGTAATTTTATAAGCTGATAATGATAAATCATCGTGTACTACTTCGACATATATAAGCTGCGTGCAGAAAGTAAGGTTTTGGATATAAAACAGGAATTACAAAACGAGATTTCCAAAATTTTGTACCCTAACAAACTTAAAAAATGACTTAGAAGCAGCATAATTATATAATGCATAGATGCCATGACCTTTAGAAAATTAAGGATGGCAAATCATCTCCACCTAGAGTACCTAGTGATCTCAATAATCTCTTTTAATTGACATCTCTAATTGGGTACGGCCGTTAGAATGAAGTCACCCAATATAGAACATGAAATTAAATAAAAAATTCTAGAACAAAAGAATGTGTTTCGTTTAAAACAATACGTTCATGGTAGTGCTGTAATCGCCGCGAAGGCATTACCGTTCCAGTGCTTTAAATTACTGGCAGACGGGGTTTTTAACCTTTGCCTGCAATCATTTGAAAAAAAAGTTAATCGTTCGTCTAAGCGTCTTTCGTTCAGATCATTCCACGATCATTCCATTCATTAGGTTCAGTCAAGACTTAAGATTTTTTGAATTACCGTAAATGTGTTTTTTTTTTACATCTGCGGAAGTTAACAAAATTTTGTTTCTTGTCGATAATACCTTGAATACACTCTTTTCTGATGCTGTATACTTATTTACTTCTTTTACGTGTCTGAATACTTATGTTGATTTAAGCTGTGCTGCACACCCTTAAACCCCGGCTTCAGATTAATGCTCTCGCTTCTAAAAATAGCGCCGTAAACTTATGGCTTGGTTGGCATCTGCTTTGCCGGAAAGGTATTCGGATAGGAAGAATAATGACCAGATTCAATGTCCATGAACAATTAAGAAGTTCTTTGCACCGAGTTTGCACCTGAGACATAGTTGTCAATTTTTAAGTGACAATAGAGCGGAGTACAAACTAAGTAGCTAGAGCACTTATTCGATTGATAATATCGACAAAATACAAATAATACCCACACTACCCACAGATGGCATCTGGATATATCAGGGATGTTAGAGCTAATCGATGTAGACTCTATATTGTCGAGTCATTAAGACTTTCCTATCTGATTTAATTTATTTTACAAGCAAACCATACAGAGTGAGAGTGTACATACATACCTATGTACAGGTAATTAATTTTCATCTCTGTGAGGCATATCTTATCTAACATACGGAAGGAAAGTTATGCATAGCTCCCCTAGGGAGTAAAAAAAAAAAAGTAGTTAATAAAATCTATTAAAAAAAGACTCTAACAATAATTCAAAAAAAGAAAACATTAAAAAAGCGTGAAATTGGCGCGAAATCATTGTTTATCTTTTGTTCTGTGTGGTCGCGGAGGAGAACATCAATATCTTTTTTAATTGGGGATTTTTTCTTAAAGATTTATGTTTTTTTACTTTCCTTATAGTCGAGAAGTAAAGCAGGGTGTTTAACTCTGGGAAAACGCCAATTTCAAACTCCAATTATTGGCACCCTCGCGATGCTCGGGTGCCAAAATATCTCGTTAGAAATTGGTCCTTTGAACAATCTACTATTTTACCAGAGGTTTAGAATGTTTAGATACAGAGGCTTACTGGCTTTAAATAGGTAACACAGTTCGAGTGAACTCCTGTCAAGGTCTCTTAAGCGGGTATTACTGTAAAGTGTAAATGAGCTCCTAGCATTCCATTGCAGCTTATTTTTATGGTTCCGTACCTCGAAAGGAAAACGGAACCGTATACGATCACTTCGTTGTCCGTCTGTAGGTCAAGAGTCAGACCCCTTTTCTCAGGAATGCGTGCAGGTATACTTATAATAAGTAGAAATGAGTGGTGTTTTGAAGCTGCAACAAAGTGAAGTTTCTAGGTCCACGCCACGCTATCAAAAAACATAACCTTTTGAAAGTGTATTTTAATACGAAAACCGTTGAGAATAATGAAATTTGACAAGAAGTCGAATAAAAAAGTCCCAGCAACACTGATTTTTCAATTTGTAATGAAAATTATAATAAAATATTATAATAATTTGAATTTTTCAATTATTTTTTAAATGCATATCAAAATTTAGAAATGTAATAGTTACGGTAAATTTGTACGGAACCCTTGGTACACTAGTCCGACTTGCGCTTGGCCGGTTTAACTTACGGGATGCTGCCCGTTGGTTACTGAGATAACATAGTTAAGACTTCATCGTTTTTTTTATAGGCCTTTGAGTTAAGGCTCCTCCTCTACCTCTTTAAAGTAGTCACTGCATTTAAAAATTTCAGGTAGGTACTTACTACGTTACCTAAAGGGCTTCTAAACGGGCAACGCTTTACTGCATTATGTGGCCGGCAACTTTTGCTGTCTGAGTGTCTGAGGGTCCAGAACGACTTAACGAAAGCTGCGTAACGTAAAATCGAATAGTAACCGTTGTCGAGTTTGTATGAAGTTTGGAACAGCGCCTGCCCGTGAGCGTATTTTGAACTAAATTTTTGTATGAGGTTTCTCGATCTCGATACGATAACCGTAACGTTACCCAGCATTCGTAAAGTCGTGCTCGACCCTCAGACCCTTATTATAAAGCTAGACAAAGTTTCCCATAGTTGCCGGCCACATATTGCAGCAAAAATATTACCCCGTTTGGAAGCCCCTTAATCCTACTTAAACTGTGATTGTTGTTCCGATATGTAAATAAACAAACGAATGAGCTTTCGAAAATATTCATCGGAGAACTTCCTGTTTTCGACATGTCATTATGCCACTTGATCTTTGCTTCGGTTGGAGACTAAGTATTAATCCACATGGATGGATTAAAAGTAATTAGAAAGAGTTTATTTCACATCAAAATGCAAACAGCCGAAAACACGAAAATTGTGTTTAGCTATTGAGATAGTACAGTACAGACCTAAAGTACATAGAGATGGTGGTACATGTACGAATATTTTAGACCTTTCTTAATACTTTCGATAATCATAATCGGTGGCCTGTAATAGTAAGTATATTGCAGATTAAAGAAACAGCGTCAAGAGGGAAATTAGAGAGTATTTCGATAAGAATGTACCCGCGGCTAACCCAGCGTATTCGTAACTCTTAACCTAACCTACCTACATTATCTGACTTAATCTAACCTAACTTTCTCTCTCCAGTTTTTGACCCAGGGAGTAAACAAACACAGCCGCCGCCATGGACGCGATCAAGAAGAAGATGCAGGCGATGAAGCTGGAGAAGGACAACGCGCTCGACCGCGCGCTCCAGTGCGAGCAGGAGGCCAAGGACGCCAACCTCCGCGCCGAGAAGGTACGCGCTGAGGACGTTACTGACACAGGGCGCGGACGGTACTGGCTCTAACTGATAGTAGGGAAAGTGACAATAACGCTTCGCCCGCGTGCTCCAGTACGAGCAGGCAAGGCCGCTAACTTTACCTTCAAGGAAGCTACTCTTATTGTTGATTATAAAGACAGCCTATCCTATTGTGCTCTACCTGACTTTTCTCTAACTCCTGAAACTGTTCTGTTCTGTGCAGGCCGAGGAGGAGGCGCGCCAGCTGCAAAAGAAGATCCAGGCGATCGAGAACGACCTTGACCAGACCCAGGAGTCGCTCATGACCGTCAACGGCAAGCTGGAAGAGAAGGAGAAGGCCCTGCAGAACGTGAGTACACATTCATACCTTTATGGGACAGCTTTATTAACAAACATCGTTTTGCTATGGCCCGGTCGCGAACCACCAAATAGGAAACGCTTGTCATATAACATTGTTTATCTACACACATACCATAAGTCCTCTATAATGCGTTTAGAAACCGTAGAAAATGACCAGCATTGCAGTACATCGTCGCCTCCGCCGCCAACCACCACGACCAGCAGGTCCAGCAGTAAAGTAATAGTCATTACGACATAGAATTCGATGTCGTAATGACTTTTCGATATCGAATTCAATTTTTCGAATTTGACTACCAACGTAATTTACAATCATAGTGAAATAAAACGGATCACTCACGTATATAAGTCATGTTCGGTCAGACATGTATAAATAATTATGTGATATATTTTTTTTACAATAAAAAAAAACAGTTTACGAAACGTCAGCTCGGTATGTTTGTCTATGATTAAAAAAAACTATCAAATTCGTGACAGGTATGGGTATGATATGCCTTCGGTTTCTGAACCCATCTTAGAGTACTTATAATATATGTGTGTAGATAAAAGTAATGTATGCAACTCCACATAATTAGGCCTTAAAACACTCGTGTGATCCTATTATGAAACTCAGCTTCGCCTCGTTTCATAAAAACACACTCGTGTTTTAAGGACCCTCATTATGTAGCAGTTGCATAAACTACTATTATGGCTAACGACTACGGCAACGGATTTCACACTTCAATGATGAAGCGTCGACTTTAGTATCTAAATATGACTATAGCGCTCGAGACCGAACGAGGCTTCATTAGAAAATAACTCCACCTACTAAGTATATCTACTGTTCAATTCGAAGATATCCACTTTAAACATAGGTCCCTCTGAATGGGTGTATTTTTAATTTCACCTTGCAAAATCTGTAGTCGTTGAAGACGAAACGTGGTCTTCCCTAAGCTAGACGCTGTGACAATGGATATCTCTGCACGGTACCTTAATATAAAAATGTCAACATCAATCTCAAATATTTTCCCATCGAGCCGTGACCGTGACGATCCCCTTGTGCTCTTTTAATATAAATTTAGAACTCATTTTGACCTCTCGCTTCATAAGTAAATGAACTCATTTTACTGAGATCACAGGTCTATTATCCTAGTCGCCCTTACAGTAGTTATTTGTTATACAAGGGTGCAAAGTTGTATTTTACCCGCGAGTGTGGAATTGAAACACAAGCAAGCGAAAGGATTCTATAGTTCTAAAATAGAATCCTGAGCGTAGCGAGTGTTTCAACACACGAGATGTAAAATGCATTTGCACCCGTGTGTAACACAAAACTTTTCACCTCACTGTAGCGAGGAAAGCGCAATATGCAAAAAACAGCTCATTAAAATAATCTTCAACACTGGAATCACTATTTTTTTTTACGATATTATAACAGAAAACTCTGGAAGTTGTGTATTTTTACGTGAGTCGGAGTCAGTGAGAAAATTTTTGTTGACAATGTTGACATTTCTGACGATGCGTTTTGAAATTGCATCGACTCAACTTGTGCGTTCAGAATTATATTCAACATCATTATAAAAATAATGTTTCTTATGGAATTTTAAGGACCATTAATTAAAGCTAAATTTAGTGTTTTTTATTAAATTCTCAAACCATTTATCATTTATTTAATGATAATTAATATCGAACGAACCATTATTTTGAGCGTTTTACATTTTGTTATCTGTCAAAAGCTACTTAAACTCGCTCCACTCCAAGGTCAAATTACTTTCCCCACTAGTGGATAAAATGTGATTTTCCCCGTTTGTATTAAAGGATTAAAAGACGACTTTCCGAGGTAGTGAGGGGAAAAGAATATTCGTACGCCTTCTGCATTCACCGGTATCCGCAGCAATCAATCCATATTATTTAATCTTTGGTCAATCTATGGAACCGACTTACATTTGGAATATTTTTATTGTCTTATACAAAAGCTTATGGATCGTATTAAGTATAATCGTTCGTATGTATTCGATTGAGACCAGGAAGCATGGGTTAGTTAGAAAACAAAATTTAAGTAAACACAATACAAAAATGAAATTTTATGTTTTTCCAAAATCATTTGTCCGTAATGAGTAAACCCACTAAACTAACCATTGTGCCCTTTTGTATTGCTTTTTCTGTAACCGGCTCTGCCAGTAATCTGTGAGTATTAAAAAAGTGCTTTAACGGCGAAGGCGACCCACCGGTTTGAAGGGGACAGTTATTTTATTATTGTGCGACATTGCACCTGTAGCGTACTTTATAAATTGTTTTAGTTTTTGTTTTTGCTGAGTCGGTGTAAGGATAGAGTTTATAAAGAGATTTTTTTGTTAAATACAAAAAAATCTTATGCTTTTCCATATAAAAAACAATATTTTTACTTCGGTTCACGTTAGGTACGCATGATGTACGATAAAACAATAGTTGGGTTTTTTTCTACGGATGCGATACTGATAGGTACCTACCCGAATAATAATACGCGTGATTAAGATTGGAACATACATTTCTAAGCCATAGTTATCAAATAAGAACTTTACAAAATAGGTGACATAAACTTACAACATGCACATATTGAATCGTAGACGATTAAGTAAAGGTTGTGCTTCAGTAAGTCGGTACTTATGAAGCAATGTTAGTTCAGTTGGATGGAGCTTAAAATTCTTCATTCATTAATTCCACGTATTCTGTAGAGCTATCAATGTTTACGATATCGATTGTTTTATTGTTATGTACATAAAAAAAGAAACAACTTTTTTTTGGATCGGTGAAAAGGGCTAAGTATTGTAAATAAGCATAATATTGATTGTTCATAAAACAATAGCCCATTAATGTCACGTTTAAAATTAAACTTGAAACATACTTTAAAATTATCGTATCTATTTTGATCGATGACATTATGCCAATGGTATTCAGGATGGCGGAAACATATGTTCGGTTCGGTACTCGTCGTCGTTTATAAGCTGGTCGGTGCATGGCACAGGTTAATCGCCGCGCTCCAGGGGGCTAGATCGGCGCACGCGGCTATTTTCAGCGTGACACCTAATACGGCCCGATGCCCGATGTTTCGGTAAAAATAGACGCGCGTCCGACTCATCGACGTGCTCTAATGTATGAGATAAGTATGCTCTACGACTCTCGTTGATTTGATTGAACTATTTAACTGTTTACGATACACATAACTTGGCTTCAGAAGATCTGAGACTATAATGCGCACATGTACCTACTTAACTTCTTGTATGCGAGAAGTGTCTTTCAAGTGTGCATTCAAGTCTCTTTCATTTTAATAAATACTTATTTTAGAGATCGATATAAAATAGAAAAAGATAACCATAAATTTGGTGAGGAAACGCGTTCGGCGGAAAGTTTCAACAAATTCCAGAAGTTTCAATTGCTGCCGCGCAATCGTAAACAAAATCTTTCCGCTCGGTCGGTAAAGCAGATTGTAAACTCAAACAAAAGATGGCAGCGGAGTGTCGACAGCAGCGCCGCGCGCGGCGAGAAAACGCAGACGTCAGTCAACATGGCGGCCGCCTGAGCCACCGCGGCCGGAGCGCGCCGAGAGCAGAAATGTCCGCGTCCGCGCCCCACGCCCACGGGCGCACCCCCGTGCGGCGCAGGGGGCACCAACACCACCCGCGGCTCCGCGGAGACCGGGTGCCCGCTGCGACGGCGCCCGAAAACACCGATCCGTCCACACAAGTGACCTTAGACAGTCAAACAGACGATGTTGTGCCTTGTGTCAATAGTATTAGTGAATCTCAACAAGTGACAAGGACGAACGGTGACGATACACTTTCGAATCGGAACGTAATACAAGAATTTACGAATGTTGACGGCGATGACGACGAATTTGAAAAGTTATTAACGGGCGCTGGCTCGCCCGATAGTTCAGACGATGATTTCTCGAATAAAGAAGAGAGGTCCGCGGGAGACGGGGCCGAGGGGCCCGGGCCCGCTTTGGAGATGCCGGACGAGGACCCGGAGACAGCGGAGCTGGCGCGGCTGCGCTGCACCAGCGTGTGCACAGAGGTCCTGGCGGAGAGGGAGAGCCGGCGGCGGCGGCGCTGCGCGGATTACCCCGGTCTGGCCTTCGGTAGCTCCATATTCTCCTCTGACACGATGATGAAATTCTCCATCATCAAGAATGAATTGCAGAATATCAAGAACACTGCTTTGAAAAGGGTAATGTCCTATATTATTTGAGTTGTGGGTCGTTCGCTCGTGCGTTAGGCGTGGGCCAACTGCGCCAGAACTATTTTTACTCGCGATCTGGCGGAATGTTGACGCTGGTCCGCGGCGGGCATCGCTCGCGCGCGATCAGCTGAGTCGCTGACATTTCGTTTGACATGTTTACGCTGAGTATTGTATTCTTCGTCGCCAGATGTCGTTGCGATCGTCCTAACCACGTGGCCAGCTTCCTATTGCCCTTTTAAAGTTTTATCTCAAAATCAATCGTAAAGAAAACAATGATTTTTTTTTATACACTAGGTACTTTAAAAAATGCGACTTTATCTTTTTCCTATTTTATTTTATCACATGTTCAGTATTTAACAATCAAATGAAAACCAAACTGATAATGATAAGACTGTTCTACTGAGATAAATCTCTTTATCAAGAAATAAGCCACCTGAATCTAGCACCTCTGCTTAAAACATTGGATTCATTAAGTTAATGCTTTATAAAATACTTTTTTTCAACATAAATAAATAAGTATTCAATGCGTTTTAATGAATTTCCAATTTTCATCTTATGGCAAGGCCCTCAGCGAGTGGATGCAAAACTTTCTAAATTATACCAACATCCCCTACATAGTCGGTGAACTATGTAATAAATGCCACTTCCATAATATAATCACTGTTGAGAAAACAAAATAAATAGTTAAGTAGGTACAATAGATACTAAACTTGATCATAAGATCATAACTTTTTCAATAAACTTCTATTAGGAAACACAATCTACAATCGGAATTAGTAGGTAATTAATTTATTCATATTTGTGCAAATAGGTATATTGCATGGATTGTGTTGCATGCAACACAGCAAGATTAATTACTATTTGTATTTAGTAGGTATTAATTTATTTATTGCAAAATTTTACAAGCTATCTATGTTATTGTATGTTTTTGTTCATAAGGTATTTATCATTTTACCATAACCACTGGAAAAAAGTTTGTGTAAGTATAGAGATGTCAAAGCAAAACCATTTATTCAAATTGAAGAAATAATAAAAAAATATGATCTAAAACTTATCTGAAAACTGATCAAACATAAGTAAAAATAATATTGGCAATCAGGCCTTGTTAATAAGTTTAAACTGACATTTGAGGTTTATTTTGATAATACCTACACACTACCACACACAATACTTACAAGGGAAAAAACAAATGAGAATAATTGTTTAATTGTTCTAATTCCGAGGAATTCATATTATGTACAAGTCTAAATGTAATGTGGCACAGTCAGTTAAAAAATTAACTTACAAGATCACCTCTGATTCATTGTTCGGACTAGTTAATTAAATTAAACAATAATGATTACACATTCATTATCAGGAATACAAGTATGTTTTGTCTGATGCAGTATTTGTCTCTCAGTCAATGGGTCCATTTAATGAAGCAATTGGTATAATCCTTTAATAGTTAAAATACATTTATGGAGGTATTTATCAAGGGATATTTTTTTAATTCTTTCTATAGGAGTGAGAATTACATAATAGGGTAAATTGCCACTAACTGGCCACATTAGAAAATGTCATCCAGATAACTGACTGACCAATTTGGGTGGCGATACTGAGTGTGAATACTTTCAGAATGCTCTCGGTACCAGTTCTGGATTGTTTTAATTTTATAACATGATATCAGCATTTCATTCTCGTACAGATTGTTATGCATTAGCAAGGTGGCCAGTTACAGGAGGTTGGAAAGTATAGGTGATTTATCCTACTTACCTACATATTCTATTCTACTGAATTCTATGTAGGTACCTACTTAATACAAATCTATATTAAATCGCCTATTACTGGGCACAGAAATCCAGACATATGAAATAAAAATTTTGTCAAAGTTAAAACTGAGATGTTTCACTCACTTTGTTTGCTCAGTCAATTACACTTATAGGATTTTTTTTGTCTAATGTTTTTTTATAAATAAAATAAAAATAAATTATATATTCAAAAATGAGGTTGCGAGGTCTACAGCTCACAGAGCCACTAGTAGTAATAATAACTAACAGATGGCATGCATGATTCACTGAATAAGCATTCAAGTCTATATTTGGATTTTCTGAAGCTAGCTATAAACATGGTCAACCATATGGCATTTTAAATATCTATACAGGATGTTTGGTATAACGATGTAGGAACTTTAGGAGGTGATACAAGGGATTATTAGGAATAGTTTGAAGCCTATATGATAGTTTTTTTTTAAATCGAGTTTTTCTGATTTTTTTACTTAGTACAATAGTTTAGTTTAGTTAGTACGGTAGTATGATAGTTTTTTTATTTACATTGAAGTAGCTGTAAAAAGGTTAATTTTCGACAGAAAACACTCATTGCGTCTATCAAAATGATGAATAATGTGTGTGTGTGTGTGTGCGTAGTAAAAATTTACATTAAAAAAAAAAAAAAATTACTTTTGTTTACATTTAATTAGCTGTAAAAAGGTTAATTTTGACAGAAAACACTCATTGTATCTAACAAAATGTGATTTTAAAGTTGTATTTAGTGGCGTAAGTGGGAGAATGGTATTTATTTATCGATTAATCATTTAATTGCAAGATTTGCAAAGTCAATTTAAAATAAAGTGCGTGCAATGGTGTCTTTATTTGCTTTTTTATTTAGAGAACATAAATTGTAAAAAATAAATTATTTGATCTAAGAATAAACTTGCATTTAGAGAACATAAATTGTAAAAAAAAAATTATTTGATCTAAGAATAAACTTGCATAACTGTCTACTTCGTACGGGGAGCTTTTTTGTTCGGTCCCGGCGTTCAACATGTTGACCAGTGATATTTTTTTTATTTGTTGCAATTAGGTTATAATTTTTATTTTCAATTACAGCAAACATATCAAGCATGTTTTTAAAGTAATTGGAAGATTATTACCTTGGGGAGTTTTTTTTTAATAATAATAATAATATAGTGTAGCCAGTGGGGGGTTGATTTTTTTGTGATTGGTTAATTAATCAATTGCGGTGTTAATTGTAAAAAATAAATTTGACTGTTTGCACAGTTTGTATATAAAAAAAAATTTTATGTCCACTTTTGGTACTAAGTAAAAAAATCAGAAAAACTCGATTTAAAAAAAAACTATCACATATTGGACTAAGGCATATAGGCTTCAAACTATTCCTAATAGTCCCCTGTATCACCTCCTAAAGTTCCTACATCGTTATACCTAACACCCTGTATAATGTGAGAGCTCTTTATAAATCATAAATCAATGATCAAGTAATAATAATTATGATACCTACTTAATGTTTAATATTATTGTTATAAAACCAAAACGATTGGGTACCTACCTACTTACCCATTAAGATGTTTAAAAAAAATTTCAACAGTATGAATGGCCTGATGTGATGATGATGTGATGTGCACAGTGCAATTGAATTTTTTGGTCGAGGTCAAATACAATTAACGCATCGCATCCTTTACAGACATGTTATAGACAAATCTGCCGTCATACGGAAAAAAAGACGCATCTAGCATTTTTTTTCGAAATTGGGTTAGGTACTAGGGTAGTTTCGCCAGTTCGCGACCGATTAGTGGAGTTGTCAAATTCAGAACGAAAAAAAATATAGAATTATTATGAATAAATAATGGAAAAAATAATGCTTATAGTGAATATAGTCTACTTTAATTTATTGTCATTTATTTTCCAGTAAGACCTATAAATAATTAATCAAAAAACAGTAAAGCCGAAAATGCCAGTTTTACCAGTTTTTGACCGAAATTTCCAGTTTTCTACTTTATATTCGCCAGTTCCCGACTATGGGATTTGACGAAAAATACATGTATAACTCTAATACTATAAATTCGTTATGTAATAAAAACCCGTTCTTTGTTAAAATATAAAATGTACCTATACATCATTATGACAACAAAATAAAGCACGTAACTAGGTCAATCTTTTATTTATTAATATTTCTTAATTATAAAAATTAAAATCTAATTTTTTACTAACGCTACTTTTATCAGCTAAGGAGATTTCAATACAAAATATACAGTATTCTTGTACAAAAACACAAAATAGGCATTAAACTGTCTCTTAATTTGAATATGGTAGTCGGAATATGGCATATATATACCCAGTTATTAAATATCCCGTTTTTCGACCAAGAAAGTTGAAGCTTGTTATTTTTAAGACATTTGAAATAATCCGGTCGAAAACTACTACAGATTAACTAATATTTAGTAGGTACCTACTTTTAGAATCAAGAAAAAGGGCGGATCGACTAGTATTTTTTAGTCAATTACCTGTATGTCCATTCAGAAGGATTGGATGCATGAATGGAGAATTGTTTACTTCTGAAAAGTAGCTTTCTTATTTGAAACAACTTTTGAGGATAACTGCTATAGAATAGCTTTGTGCCAAAAAAGTTGTTACAAAAAATGCTTTGTCGCGGCGCGGCATTACTTAGCAGAATTTAAAACAGCCAAATACTTTCCAAATTACGTCATCTTCGC
Source organism: Clepsis dumicolana (assembly GCA_963691665.1). Classification (NCBI taxonomy): domain Eukaryota; kingdom Metazoa; phylum Arthropoda; class Insecta; order Lepidoptera; family Tortricidae; genus Clepsis; species Clepsis dumicolana. Next base: position 4,427,810 of record OY829521.1, on the reverse strand, counting down.
TATAACATGAAATTCGGACATTACCGCTAACCTACCGCTAACTCACAATAATGCCTTGGTGGCGCTCGGGTAGCTTCGCATAGCTTTGATGATTGTAGAGATAACTACTAGATGGCGTTAGTAGTCTCTGCGTTATGTGAGATTTTGTAGTTTAAAAAACTTTATTTATATAATTTATAATTTAATGCAGACAAGTCATTGTAATTAGTCGTATGATCTATCATACTCGCCCATGTCTAATTTTTAATTTATCACCATGATCAACTTTTTCCCATGATTATCATTTTAGGTTCGGTTTATAATGGCTTTTTTACTTCCATGGCTATCGCCTACTTCCGTTTTCTTTGTTGTGTAGTCATTGGAGCGTTTCACCCATCCCATAATTTCGGTAATTCTTTCAAAAGCCCGCTTTTGACCCTACAGGATGTTGTTTTCGCACAGTTCCAACAGGTGGAGCTAGCAGTCGTTGTCGTCCGGTCGATTGTTTAGTGACGTGACGTTTACCGTGCCTATGTGTTGCTGTCAAAGTCAATTCATGTTTCGTAAAGAATGTGCGGTCGCATTAAATACTAATTTGATTCTCGTTAATAGTTCATCGTCGTAATTTTCGAAAGTCAGTTATCAGTTATCAGAAAAGTGCACGTCATTAACTAGATTGCGATAAAGCCGAGCGTCTAGGTTGGTGGCGGCCATTTTACTCGCCGGCTGTGTTCATTCGTGCCGAGCCCATCTCCCCGATACGGAGCAGTACCGAGCGGCCCAGTCAGTTGGCATTTTCGCGAGTTGAGCGGAGGTGTCTCTAGTTTTTAGCTTTTAGGCGTGTAATCTAAACACAAAAGTGCATAAAAATGACGACAAACATGCAGCAAGGAACGATTCTGGACGTTTTGAAGAAGAAAATGCGCCAGACAAAAGAAGAAATGGAGAAATACAAGGATGAGTGCGAGGAGTATCACAAACGGTTACAAGTGGAAATAATGCGGAGAGAAGAAGTAAGAAATGTGCTACATTTACGTGCCGAGTGTATTGTGTATTTCAGTTTAACTGTGTAAATATTTGTGTTAAAACCATCGTGTATGAAAATATGGAAGTTATCACTGGTTCGGTTACTATCTACCTATCTATAGTGAGTAATGTCCGGCCATACTTAGGTGTGCAGGCGACGTACGCATGTTTCCGTCCCTTTCCTTTATATCTCGCGAAAAAGAGATAGTCAAGAACAATTTTTCTTTTTGAAATTAGTGATGTCCTTAAAATTATAAATATCGATATGACCAATTTGTGCTGATTTGACATCTATCTTTGAACGGTGAAGGCTGCCGTGAAATTAACCTTACATAATTATAATTACTTATTGAAATTGTTCGGCGGTTTTTATGTTACACGTAACAGGTTTGGTTGCGTTGGAGGTCGCATAGGTACCGGTCTTTTGTAGCACATGTAGAGCGAGTCGACGGTCCGCGAGCCGGCACCCTTTATGCATTCCTGTTGTTCGGACGTCCTCGGAGGGCCGCTGGCGCCTGAAAGGCGTGTCCGACCTCTTAGCCGTTATCGGCGTATGACGTAACGCACGGCAGCGATGCTCATTGCTCAGCCAACACCTATGAACGGCGAAATAATTATCTCCCTAAACTTTAAACTCGCACTTACTAAAATGTTTCTTTCTTTATGTTTTTGATTCCCTTCGTATAAGCGCATGCCTTATCAGCTTACGTATAATTATCAAACTAGCGATAAGACATTCTCAACGATGAAGCAATAAAGGTAATGTCATTTCATTATGTAGGTACATTTACCTGAACAATTGCTTCTAATTGGTGAAAATGTTAGGATGAGTCAAATCCAAATTAAGACATTTGTAATGACCGTTACCCGTAGGCGTAAACTGACATTGGTGTTGTTTAAACACTTCAGAATTGAATATCGCTGTCAACATCTTGACATGCCTCTAATGATTAGTTTTGAGAAAGCAGAGAACCTGCAACCTGTTGCATGTTTGACGCATATGATCATGACATTGCTCATAATAAAGCGTCTTTAAAAACTAATTCGGGCTTAGTAATGGTTCACTAATCACCCCGAGAATCGTTAGTAACATAACTTACAAGAGAATTGCTAATCCCGCTCCTAAGAACCAGTATTTTTTATTTTCATCCGCTATATTCTTAATCATACAACTTTAGGCTTTTTTTTTAATTCAACTTGACGTAAAAGGTTTCAGTATTATGTTTCACAATCATGCACAGTTTACAAGGGAGTACCTACCGGCCCTTCGCGTGACCGTACTCCGCCCATTGTATTACAATCCATTGGGCTTGCCATTGTGCTTATATCAATACGCATGGACCCTTGTACACCGATACAATTAAAATTAAACAAAGGTTCAAAAAATCAGAAACACTCACGCGGAACTAACCACCGAAGGGAGCAGGTTCATTCAAACAATTCGACCAATAGTAAGCGGTGAAAAAAGTTCATAGACCCCACCTGAGGCTGTTTGAGTAATGTCTATAAAATAGCCTTAAGCATCAATTAGGAGTATGTTCGGGTTCAAGGTGACGAGACAGTCCGACGTCACAAGCTATAAACACCTCGTGTGAGCTTACGTGTAACTTAAATGTTTTTTACTTCAAATGGGAGTCCAATCAGGTTTTTATCGGATCGTTCTACGTAGTGACTGGGATAATTGGCCTAAAGAAAGCATTCGTGATAGGAATGCAACAAGCATGCTATTAATAGCAGCGGCGAACGGTGACGACACAGGATAAAAGGAGGAGAAACTGGGACTCGTTAGCGCTTCCTCGCGGGCAAGGCCGCGTGATGTCATGAATATATTGGTGCACTTGTAAAGAGTGCTTATTTTAATCGAGGATAACGATTCCGACCACATTTGGCATTGCGACCATTACCGCGCCGATTTGTGGTTATTTTGAACTTAACCTTGTTTTTTCGTTTGATACGGAATGTTCGTTAACAAGTCCGAAATTATTTTTTTGGTTCTGATTTCGGGTCTTTGTTGAAGGTAGCGCTATAAAATTGACATTCATCGTAAACAATATCCATAGTACAAATGAATAATGAATAATTTCTGTAATTTCGAATTCTTTAAAAGTCGAAAATTAGGTGCTGCTTAAAAAACCCAAGGAAAAAACTTTTTAGATAACAATTTGAGAAGTGGAAAAATCCTTTTGAAGAGTCACGATTCAAGAGTCCAGTCCAGACAAGCGACGGTCGAACTAAAACATTCCTATTCCTAATTCGGCTGTTGGTAGTAGGTACATACTGCTTCAATCAGTATGCTACCGTCGCGCCGTGAATTCGTAACACGTTTATTGTGTCGACGCTCAGCAATGCTACTTTGGCAATGCGGACGTGATACAAGGACCTGTGAACACTCACATGCTTTACCACTTATCATAGATAGCTCACTAATAGTTTTTTACTAAATTTTCGCTACAATACATGTAACAACAGAGTTAGATAGACATTGCTCATGTTTACGCATTGGGACTTATCGACATCGATAAATGGCGGTGTCGCATCACTAACAGCGCTAATTTACATGTAATTAGTACAATTAATATTATTCGACATGCGTACGCGTTCTGGTTGTTTGGAGAATAATTTAGATTAATAGGAAAATGATTTAAACTCTGTGATAATGATAATTTTATTGTTCTTAATTTACCTCACCTTTTTGATAAAATTGTTGTATTGATGTTTTCACAGTAAATTAATGTACTTAATAAATTGCTTGCTATTTAGTTCTTTTAATTGAAAAATCAGATTTGTCAATCAGCTCGGTGCTCTTGAAGGCCAACATTGTAAATGTCAATTATGTCCTCACCTTATATGTAATGCACTTACCTACCTAGATTCTTTGTTTCGTAAGCGGATTCTTCAATGGCACAAATTTAATACCTATCTGTCTAATTAAAAACGCGTAATCGGCTTTTTGTCTAAATGTTAACTAAACTATGACCAGAAGCAAGTTATACCTACATAGTACAAGTAATTGTTTTTAGTTCACAAACATGGACCTCCGCAAAGTAACGCCTGATTCAATAAATCTATTTATGAAAGCTTAAGGCAACCCAAAATTGTATACCACAACAAAAAAAAAATGACAAGTATAGTATTGTAACGCCGCCTGCGCTGCTATGATAATGTTCACTGATACGTAACTCGACATGAATGAACTGGATGACATCAATTCAGTTATTACATCGTTTTTCTTAACGATTGTTACAGTTCATAACTATCAACAAACAACCTCGTGAGAAACACGAATCATAGCATGTGCATTTACGGTTTACCCTCAAAAACCATGACCTTAATTAGGCTTTTACTTATCTTGTCTTCCCAATGATACCGGGTCATTTATGCATTCTTGTAAGGAGTTGTCATTGTCACTAGATATAAGTTTGTTGTTCTGCGAAAGAAACTAGTCCGAATATCAACCTTGACTCCCTTTTCAGGCTGAGTCTGAGGTAGCTGCCCTGAACCGACGCATCCAACTGCTGGAGGAAGACCTGGAAAGGTCCGAGGAGCGTCTCGCCACCGCCACCGCCAAGCTCGCGGAGGCCAGCCAGGCCGCCGATGAGTCCGAACGGTGAGTCATGCTCCAACATGGGCCAATAGCCTCTGAGAGTAGAGTACTCACAGTCATCACGTGGTAGGGATCGCGTTGTAAGGTCGAACTAGACAACCGTATGGCTGTTTTTCCACCAGCTACAAACGATGAGCGAGGTCAAAGCTATTCATTTCCTAATCTGGCTATGAAAATAGACTATCCTAATTGGAGAATATGCATTGCTTTGCACATCCCTTATGGATAAACAGCCTATAGGAGTGTAAGGTCTTTGGCAAGGTGCCAGTGGCATGCTTAAAGGCCAAGGTGTCATATGAGGTAGACGAGTTGACAGTTTCCCTTTCCACCATACATATTTGTTGGAATTTAATTAGCTGAAAACTTCTGAACCGATAATTTAGAAAAAAAAAACCCTTGGGTTTAGTTTTTCGACTGTGCAGCTATAGTTAAGTCTGTACCACTGAAGTTTCTGTAACCTAGAATAAAATAAACTGATGTTACATCTATAATTGAGAAATTTAACCCCTCGTATGCGGGAAGTAAAAAAAAACTGCACTCAAGTCGCTTTTATTTTAATATCTACTAATTTTGGAGATTGAGATTGCAAAAAAATAGAAAATACGTGACTAAGCATACGGGGGGTTAAGTTTTGTCGAAAACAGACAAGACAAAATTTGGAACAATGACGTGCATTCGGCAATTGTTTTGTCACTAGAACTGTCTGTTTGAGCACGACTTGTGAATAAATATTTATCTAGTTACATTTACATTGTGATATTTGTGTTCAAAGAAAACAGTGACAGTGACTTAACTTTCGCGTGATGCACGTAAGTGCTAGAAGTGTTCATACAATTTATCATACATAATGTTACGGACCCATTTGTGAATTAAAGCAGCCATACATTAAGGTTATAATACTCTCTTCGTGACTGCAATAGTCGCGAGTTTTCTTTTAACCCTATTGTACGGCTTCCGATTTCGACTTTAACCATAGTGTCTATTAAGATATTTGATTTTCGTGTGCATGAGTGCTTTTGTTTTTATTTTCGCCCATAACCACCGTATTTCTAGACCTTTTAAAAAAATGAATAGATAGTGTTAAAAGCCACTTATCGATATCGATGTTTGTAACACGCATGTGTTTGGCCCCGCACTAACCAGAATACGCAAGGCGTTGGAGAACAGAACCAACATGGAGGACGATCGCGTGGCCATTTTGGAGGCGCAGCTGGCGCAGGCCAAGCTCATCGCCGAGGAGAGCGACAAGAAATACGAAGAGGTGACAGCTTCATCCTCGTCATTCACACCGAATAACCCTTGAACTTTCGCAACCGGGAATTATTATTTACAGCTCAATACAATATTGGGTCGGGTTCTGGGCAGCGAAAGGGTTGATGATCAAGTAATCCTTGAATTTCAAGAGTCGTAAAAGCAAATGCATTGGAGATAGATACAGCTTCTGGACAGTTGATAAATTAGAGAAACTGTTTTTTTTTGTCTTCTGTTTTACTGAGTTTCCATTCCAAAAATCGCATCCGTATCGAACGTAGTGCCCAAACTAAAATTTGAGCAAATGGGCGAGCCGTGCGTGCCTCACCCCGAGGCTGCCTCTGATTCGTATGCACCTTGAGGTAGTTACCTACTTCATGAACCCAAGAACTATTTTAACCTTAATTTTTCAAGAAATATTTCATACGACATTTCAATTCTGAGGATTATGAGGTCAACGCCACAAGCTCTTCAAATGCAATTTGATTATTCTACGTTGTTTAAGCGAAGCCTGCTAAGTAGTGCCTAAAGTTGCCTAACAGTCTACATAAAGTGGTTGCATTTTTTCCTCGCTTAGATACGCGTTTTAGTAAACATCTGGGCCGTGTTTTATAAAACTACAAGTTACAATTTACATGCGGAAGTCTCATTCTATCACCTTTTGTTAGAAAAAGACTTCCGCTTGTAAATTGTAACTTGTAGCTTTATAAAACACGGCCCTGGTAATCGAATTGCATGTTCAGAGCCTATTTTATGCCAAGTACCAAATACTCGACACTATGCCAAGGGTTGTTAGAAATATGTGTCTCGATTGCATAAAAATGGTACAACTCTATCGCCCTGACAATTGCTAGAGTTCTAGTGTTATGTGTGGAAAGTTACAAAGTGAAATTACACGATGACAACAAGCCTGAAAAAATATTCATGTTACGTTTTAAAAATTACGATTACTTACCAAGGTTGTTTACGGAATATACTCAGCCAAAAGTCGGTAAATTAGTTACCAATGGCTTGTAGTAATCTGTGTAACCGCTGTATAACACAAAAAGATATCTGTAACAATATAGATAACAATGTACCTTGACTCTGTAGAAGACACCTACTTAGACCGACTTGTACCGACCTGGGTCTGGGTTAGACACTAACTCGGGGTTAGCTTGTATTTGTATCGTCTGACCTTACGGTAACCAAATAGTTTAATATTTTTACGAAGTACGGTCGAGGAAATTAATTCCCGACCCACCATAGAACCTTTTCACAGTAAACGTCACAGTGACATCGCATAGCTTGACAAGGGAAATCGTTATGATGTTTACTATGAAAATATTCTACGGTGGGTCAGGAATTAATTTCCTCGACTCTACATAATTCTACCAGCAGTCAAAGGTCAATGTCGTCTGTATTTTCGAAGTTCCGAAAACTTTCAAGTCCATGTTTTGCACACTGCGCTAAACAGAAAAATACAAATATGGTAAACAGAATATGAAACTGGATTTTTGAGTTTTTGAATGTCAAATAACGTTTTAATGTTGCATAACATACCATATCAGGTTACGCAGCATTCGGAACGTGGATTTATCTTTATCATGATAGCATATTGAATATATCATTACTTACTAAGGATTTATAATGAGCATTTATTGGATTTAAACTTTCGGGATCTTTTAGTATCTTCTTTTATGACATTCCCTTTTGCAAAAGTCTATAATTTTAATTTTAATGCTCGTTGTAAAGTATTTCTTCCACAGCGGTATCCTGTCGTACGAGTTGCTTTTTGTGTTCCTTCCGTGTTCCTTGCATGTCTAACTCTGGGTCAACCTTGATAGGCAAACTTACGATATTCTACCTCTCAACACATTCAAGGACAGTATTCGACTATGGTCATATTCTTTAAAAGAATAGAACTGTACTATGTCTACATACAGGCAGTTCTATGTCCGAGACAGTGGCGGCTCTACCTTTCCCAGCAATGGGGTAAAGTCTACCGCAATCGTAATTTGAGTAAGGTTACCTCAAGCTTACCGTTATGGCTTCTGGTGTCTGTTGTAACCCTTAGAGCCGCCCCTGGTCTGTAAAGATGTACGTACATGGTGACTTATGTTGTGTTGTTGGGTGCAGCGCCCGCAAGGTTCTGGAGAACAGGTCCTTGGCCGATGAAGAACGTATGGACGCCCTGGAGAACCAGCTTAAGGAGGCCCGTTTCCTCGCTGAGGAGGCCGACAAGAAATACGATGAGGTCTTTATTGCGTCGGTGTCGTTTGGTTTGGCTTGATGCGCTTGAAATGCGTCACGTGATCTCAAAGGTCACGCCAGATGTTGCATTATATGAATTTGATCCCCCCATTGAAAAAAAAGAAAGCCTCTCCCTTTTCTCCCGTTTTGATGTCTCTAAACTTAACTGTTGAATAACTTATTGAGATAAAATTTTGTTTGTCAAGTTACTAACACTTAATACATCCTCGTAACAAAAGCAACTAATGTTGCATTCCCGATTTGGTGTGTCTACCTCGCGTAGAACGTTGAAGCATGACAAAACTTTGCAAACAACCATTCTTTTGTACCGCCACGTCACTTTATCGGAATGAGATTAGGTACCCATCTCCGACTGCGTTTCTGTGAAACGTAGTGTTATTCGAGACAAGCGGTCGCCAGATGGTTTCTTGACAACATGTCCTAATTTCTCTGACACGGTGAAGGCCCGCATGCGGCCCTAGATGGAGCCGTGTCGTGTCTGATCTCGGCTCCAACGCCTTTTACGGCAGGACAGGTCACCTTAGTCGCATATGTTGTTACATAAGCTTTACATCCATTTACGTAGTCGCTCAAGACCAAACGATAAGATTGTAAAATTATAATTACTTACATGAGATTTTTTTTCCTGTTGCTGATTTTTGGGTTTTTGTGTCTAGGTGGCCCGTAAGCTGGCCATGGTTGAGGCTGACCTGGAGCGCGCGGAGGAGCGTGCCGAGTCCGGCGAATCGTAGGTTTTCCAACACGTCCGGGACCAAAACCGCTCTCAACGCTGTATCGTCACTCTCTCTTATAATAATTCCATCTAGTCTTGTACAGACCTGGCACGGAGATCATAGTTGTGACATACACCGCTGAGCCGGCTCGATCCCGATACCTTGTTTTGCGTTTTCCGCCGTTCTGCATGGTTGTTCATTAGCATTCTTAACATCGCTGCACCGTAACCCGATTTACCTACATTGGTATTTCTAACATTGGCGCTCACTGTTATTTTTATTGCATGTCCCCTTGTAGGTCGGCGAGGCGGCGAGCAGCGAAAGGGGGTTAATTTTTAGTGTTATTTTAATTTGCATCATTTACTATAGTTGGTGTTGTCGTTTCCTTTCATTTTCTGAAGTGGCAACACCTATTAGTTGTAAGCTCGGCCAGGGCCGCTCACGTCCCGCCGCGGGCCGTGAGTGACGCTGTCCCTAGATCGAACTAAAACAAGGGTTGCCCCATCTCATGGATATTTTCTATGCAATGTTAACTATATCATGTCCATGTGTCGACTAAACTTCCGTCTTCAGTGCGTGTACCGACTAGCGTGGCTGTAGGTTAGGTGGCCAGGAAATATGTGTGGTATAGGGCAATTTTCGTTTTCAGATATGCACCGCATTACACCAGAATTACTGGCCGTATGCGTGCCGCACATATGCAAGCGCACACATCACATAATGATTACGATAATGCACTAGATAGCACATAGATATTTTTTTATAATTGTTTACAAAAAGTAAATTTTAGAGCTAAATGTTTTGGGACAACCCTCGTTTATATTTAACTGTGAGATCCGGCGCCGCTCCCGACTGCCCGCTTGTGTGACCTTAAATATGTGTGTTTTTTTTGCTTTGCTTTGTTTCTATTTTAGCAGGCAACGGCAACCGGACGAACGTTCCGGATTGTAACATTCCGTCCTGACAAGAATGAGTCCTAAATCCGATTCTTGTTTAACCCAACGAACCGACCACGCCTTATTCCTTTCCCTACACGTCCAATGCACTGAATTAAAAGTAAAATTAAGTGAAGACGCATATCGCATAGCACTGCACAGCAAAGAGTCTCGAGCGGCGTCGCGTAGCGTAGCGTAGTGTGTGTTGTGTGTGCGTGTGTACTAACGCGCGGCCGGTGTAGGTGGCGCGCAAGCTCGTTATGATGGAGCAGGATCTGGAGCGGGCCGAGGAGCGCGCCGACCAGAGCGACTGGTAAGTCACGGGCCACGCCGGAGACGTGTTCTCATATCCCGAAGCTTGCTAGCTCAATTATACCCACCCTACTCTACCTAGAGTCATTCTCTTTCTTAGAATGTAACCCCGCGGTAAAATTTTCACGTTTGAGAGAATACGTCACTGGTCCTGAACATCATGTACCCCGAACACGAATATTCGAATCCTATCGAGAAGAAAAAAACATTAAAATTTTAGTATACCACATACGCTCACTTGCGTTGTTCCAAACGTCGTACTTTTGTTTATGACTTATATTGTTTATACTCGATTACGTTACGTAGGATTCGAATATTCGTGCTCAGCGCACTGATCTGAACACACGCAAGCGAGCATCACTCTCAGGTGTAAATGAGGTGACACAACTTTGCGTAATTTCAGCAAATGTTCGTAATTAGTTTTAAGCTAGCTACACGAATCAATCTTTTTAACTAAAGGAACCTAGATGTCCTTCGTCTTGGCTGAAAAGATTGAGAGTATAAAAATGTCTGTTTGTGAAAATGAAACACTTAATAGCTATCTATATTATGACCTAGTGATCGCGTGAGTTCCATTTTCACATAGATTAAAGCATGATAATAAACAGCAAAGATTAAAAAGATAAAGTACTACATGTGATTGAATTTAAACCGAAATTTCTTGCAGTGTATGCTTATTTATTGTGACTGTTTTTCTTTTTACTTCATTAAACCTAATGAAACCAGTAAATACTGTATTTAATTAATATTTGTTATAAAATCATTGCATATCTCGTTGGCAGTTGTTGTTCTTAATTATAATAAAAACCTACCTTTATAAAAGTAATTCTACCTAAATATTTCTCAATATTTTACAGCAACTGTCAACTAACTCTTTTATTAATACAATATTTGACAGCACGCTTCTTTTCATCGATCAAGCTTGTATTGTTTGCTCTAGATAACGATGTACAAGTATTTAGGACAGGCCTTATTTATGATTAAACTATTATTGATTGACGAGCCCTTAATGTCTTTAACATGTTGTAACCAACGTCTAACAATGTAAGACTTACGTCATCTCATCAGAATCTACATAGAAGTTGAAAACTTAAGAAACTACATATACCTACTTGTTTCAATGTCAATTTTATACACGTCGTGAACTTGAAAGTAACTTTTGAATACTGTTTACATGTTTTGCTTAGGTATTTTGAATTGAATCCAAAACATGTATTGATTCGTGACAAACATCGTCCTCAAATAGAAATAGGGTTTGAACTAGAGTCTATTTGTAATCCGTTGCAATGCCATTTGCTCAAGATATTTTCTGATTGTCTTTTTTTATTATTTTTTCAGCAAAATCGTCGAGCTTGAGGAGGAACTTCGCGTTGTCGGTAACAACCTGAAGTCCCTGGAGGTCTCTGAAGAGAAGGTATGTCCTCAAACTTACAACCCCGTGATATTCCCAACAAAATTAAGGTGCGCCTCATTGCGGCGAAGCTGAGCGGAGACGTTCAGAACCGGCCAATCTCATTACACGGGGAGATGTTGTTGGTCGATTCTGCACGTTTTTGGTATGCTCCGCCACAATGGACCTGAACATTAAGGCTGCGCATTCATCAGAGCTGCGCGTAGTGCGAACTAAGCTAGGTGCGAGGTAAAAATCGGCCAATACGATAGCTGCAGCTGCGCAAGACCCAAAATGAAGTAATACTTGTATTATTGGTGGATGTTTTCCATGCACACCTCTTAGCTGCCTCGCGCAGGTTTGTGAATGTGAAGCTTAACGCTACATATTCTGATCAACAGTTGTTGAGTTATGGTGCAGCAAGGTGTTTCTATGTAGCTGGGAATATATTGTCACGATAATGTATTTCAATACTGTCAGTAACATAGATTCACTTTGAAACTATGGTGCTCAATAATCGTTACCAGGATGCGTTTGAACTTCAAGCTAAATGTCATTCGTCGAGTACTATTACATACTATGATAAATAAGGCACTCGAAGATAAGAGTTCAAACGCTTCTAAATACTTAGATCTATTCCCGTTAAAGTGTAGGCTAGTCCCAATCATAAAAGATGTATCAGTATAAGTACTAGCTATGGCCCGTTATGGTCCTGAAAAGAAAACAGTTTCTGAAGTAATTGATTTCCATTTTTAGCTGCTAAATCTTAAACAAAATTACTTACTTCAGAAATTGTAATCAATTGAAAGCAATTTTTGTCCTAAAATTTTAGTACATGATGCACCAACCAACATAATTCCTTTAGTTAAGGTAGGTATCTTTTCTCATGCCCTATAAATAGAAGAACTTGGTAATAAATAACAAGGTATGATAAAAATTAATGGTTAATGATTTTCATGAAAGATGGATGACTGAAACAAGATTTCAAGATTATTTTCGTTTCAAGATTTTTCAAAATTTATGGTTATGCTTATGTGAATTAGAAACTAAAGGATCAATTTTATGCAGGCCAACCAACGTGAAGAGGAGTACAAAAATCAGATCAAAACCCTCACCACACGCCTAAAGGAGGTGTGAATACGAACGGAACGGTCTTTGCGCGAGTGTTGTACGCCTGCCTAACTGCATTCTGCCTCACTGTAGTGTCCTTCTGTGCCTGATTTACACAACAAACTGTGAAGGCTTAAACAAAGACTTAACAAAGCCTGATCATATTTGAGGTTATGAGTAAATGACAGTTGACAAAGTGTTGCCAGAATAATCTGTAGATAAAATTTGTAAGTCAGACATGGACCGTAGTGCGTCTATAACTTGTCGTATTACGTTACCCTCCTTCAATCTCGATTTTATTTGGCTGTTGTTGTTTTCTTTCTTTAGCGACGTTAACTTACTGTACTAAGATTTATCCGTTGTTTTCTCGAGTATCGCACGGTGTTGCTGCATTGAAAACTCAAAAATGCGACACTGTGCGTTACGGCATGGAGTTTCGTTTTCGTTTTGTGTTTTTCGTTAACAACAAATAATCACAGGCAACGCAAAGGGAAGAAACGTTCGAGGGGCAGGTGAAGCTACTCAGTGCACAGCTCCGAGAGGTAAACCGCGGACCACCGTAGATAGAGGCGGTTACGGTTGTAGATAGGATCATGATCATCGTCATTTCATGTGGGGGTGTTAGTCTTTGCTCTGAACTGTGTGAAGATGTCTTTTAATACTTCGAAAACCCGCCGAGGCAACTTCCGTGGAAACTCATCACAAGTAAACAAATAACGTTGCTGATTAATGAAGGGAAGAACTGCATCCGCTTCGTTCTCGACGGATTTTGGACGGTGACAGCTTAATGCAGTTCAGAGCGCGTCCGTTATTAGCCTATATACGTTTGGTGTAGGCCCGTGTAGAGCTGACGGCGGTTGGTGCTTCATCTATATTACTTGCAGGATCTATCTCCTACCTGTGCATAATTTTCTTATCTACTATGTATGTAATGTAATGTACCTATACGTTACGCCTGTATTGTGACTGTACGCTTTATGTCTTTGTAGTCTTGTGCAAGTGTACTCTACAGATGTTGTGTTTTGCGAATGTTTGCCATCAAAATATGCCAGAATGTTTTGTAAACATTTTCAACGAGGCTCATTGTTCGTGATGGAATGATCGTCAAAATTAGCTAGCAGTTAAATTAATCGCTGTCATTATTTATAGAATGATTTAGTAGCCTATTGAAAGCCTTTGTAGGCTGTAGGCTTTGATACAGTACTTACGTCTATGTTACCAATAGTCTTGGGCAACCTCTGTGTATTGGCTATCATCGCATTTATAGCCATCCTTTGCCTTTGATTTTAAATTTTGACATGAAAGAATTTATTCTTTATTTGGCTTCAACTGCAAAGGGCCAAGGATCACGATGATGTCAGCCGAAAGACCAATTTTACCCAGATATAATGGTAAAGCAGAACGACTGCACAGTACGTTTCACGTTCAGTCCGTGATACATAAGCATGCAAGCAACATCTGAAGCGTTCACCTTGTATAAGTTTCTGTCGTACATTTGCAACGGGCGCTGTGGCGACTCGTCAGTAATCAGAGTGTGTGTCAGGCGATGGCGACCCGCGATCACGTGGAGGATAAGATCCACGGCCTCTCGCAGAAACTCTCGCAAGTAAGTCGACGACAGAGGGCTCTGGGGACGGTGTCTTTATGAATTAAACAGATTGAATACTTGAGTTGTAGCAGATTTCAAAAGAGTTTGATCTGCACTAAAGGACTAAAAAAGTATGAAATTGTATGCATTTTCTTTGTCTCTCGAGAGTATATAATTAAGTTCTGATTGAATTTATTTTTGTACTCCTAACAGTGGTTGTTTTTTTTAATTACATTTTATGTAGTTTCGAAAATTGTGTTAATTTCGGTTCAACTTGCTTAAAAATATTTAAAACATAATTATCAATTTTGTCACGTCATATGAAAAATATACTAAAATAATTTACTTAGGCACAAAGAACCAGAGCATCTCTTCATCTTTTAGAATTTCCTCATGCTCATGAAGTAGTTTATTTTATTTTCGTATTGGGTAACGGTATATTATTGTCATAGTTTAGTGTCAGCACTCGGCACTTGCCAGCTTACGGTGAAGGTAACGCATGAGAGTTATGGTGGCTTGTGCTATCTTTAACAATGTTTTTTTTTTATATTTAATGGTTTTGTTATCATTGTTTTCCATTTAAAGTTACATTTGAATTATAATCAAATTAAAGTTACAATCAGATTAACTTTTGCATGTGTTGTTTGATATAATATTAAAAACAGTCTAATTTTTCAATAAACATGTCTCGCACTAGCAAGAAAGAATCGAGATACTTGATAATTGAGAAGTTGCTCGTTTGCCTTCCTTTTCGTATATAAAAAAAACTTAGCAAGAAAGGTTTATACAATTCATAAATTTTAACGAATGAGAAGTACCCACACATGTTGATTAATTATGTTGAAATAAAAAAAAAACAGAATTTCAAAAATTAGACTGTTTTTCCCCTTCGTTTAGGTTTTGGCTGACATGTTATTTTAATATAATTTCAGGCTGAGGCCCGCGCTGAGTTCGCTGAGCGCTCCGTGCAGAAACTACAGAAGGAGGTCGACAGGCTTGAAGGTAACATTTGCAATCATTATTATAAATATTTTTTGACATTTATAAGATCAGTCTTGTATGAAGTTGAATTTTGACGAAGCATTCTCTAAATATCTACAAATATTCAAGGGTGCGTTTAGAAAATATACGTTTCTCGCAGCTCTTAAGTGCTTGTTTGCTACTAATACTGGCATAGAACACACGTACAACTTTTTTCAATTTCAATGTTTCGACAAAGTTCCCATGTTAAGTGTATTATGTAGGTAAAAAAGAACATAATTAAAATAATAATTTATTTGTATAAATTGCTAGTTTTCAAGGTTCTCCAGATATATTACATCCCACAGCAGTACGGTTAAGTCTAATTTCAAATATCTCTGAAGTCAAGTTATAACATGTTTGAGCTAAAGCTTTGAACATTAAACGCACAGCCACCATTAGAACTGGCTTCTTGACTTTCTAGAGCTGTATTATAGATGTGAAAGCTTATTTACTATCATTGCGCTATTTACTAGCTTATTTAGTTCATAGTAACAGTTTTTAGTTTATATTTCTATTAAAACTTGCGCCGATTACACAATTGTTACTGCCACTGAATCGAATAGCGTTTTGTTTTTGTCTGCTTCGATATAACATGTCGAGATAAAACACAATCGAATCACTATTTTATCGAGTTCAAGACCGAAACGTTCAAAAGACGATTGTGTATTCGATTTTAATTAGTAGAATTAGAGCCCATTTACAATCGACTTTCGTAACTGACTTATTTCTGAACGTAATTTTGGTATCAAGTCGTTTTTAATTGGGTTGTGGTTTAAACACTGTAGGTACTTTTATTTTAAGCATGTCTTTGTGTTAGACAGCCCGAACCTTTATGTGTTGATCGTGACTGCATGTTTTTTGATTTCTGTTGTTTTTTCCTTTGATTTTGAATGCTAACTGACGTTTGCAAATTTTTTTGAAAAATTACACAAAGGTTCAAATATAATTCCGTCTTTAAATATCGCTATGTAGACTTTGATTAAGTACACAGTTTTGTTGTAGCTCATTATTCTCATTAATTTGTCCCAACACGCAACGTCAGCTAGCATTTAAAGGTATGTGTTGTTTTGCGTGCGACTGACCGTGGCCGCGTCACCCTTGCAGACGACCTGGTTGCCGAGCGCGAAAAGAGCAAACTGCTGCAGGAGGAGATGGAGGCCACGCTCCATGACATCCAGAACATGTGAACGCCTCGGCCGCTCGCCCGCTCGCCGACTATCGATATCCTCACACCTCACTAGCGCGCTTTCCCAACACTAGCGATTGTCAAAATTCTACGCCACCATCTTGTGGAACTGCCAATCAGATTTCGTATCAGAAAGCGCGCTGGTTCTGTTCTGTCGATGTGCTTTTGTTTAGAACTCTTGTATTTTTATTGTTTGACTCGGAATCGATGCCCGTTGAGGCGGGCGGGCGCCTAGATGTTACTAGCTATAGAGTAATTGCCAGCCGCTTAATTGTAACGTCGAGATCGAGTGTTCGCTACGACACCACTGCCATGCGCAATTTTTTTATTTCATACACAAATTTACTAATTTTCTTTTGTTGAGAAGTGTACTCGTGAAATCCTCATTCGTTTTAGTCATTATTTATCGAGAGCGACTCTAAGCCGACGTATTCGGCCGTTGTATGCAGCTGATAGTAACCGCTTTCTTATGGCACTCTAGTAATAAGGGAAAATGTTGACATTCCAAAATGGGGGACCAAAATGTTTAGATATTCCAGCACGTAATTGCCTTTACTTAAGTACTCTAAATTCATTCCAGTGTAGCATATAACAAAATAGAGGCAAGTGTTAATTACCTCTGCGTTTCCGGTACAGTACATAAATCCTGATAGTGCATTCACAAATGGATTGCGCGACATAAGCGACACTGTTTGCAATTTCAATGAACTCTTATTTACTTAATATTAGAAAAGAGATTAGATGTTTTATTTAATGAGTGATGGTAACATATTGATATTTATAAATAAGAATATACTTGCTATGAAGTATTTGATATTCTATTTTGTTTTGAGTATGATTTTTCTTGTGTCATAATTTGAGTTTGTTGCTATTTATTTAAATTAATCGATGAATAAACGACAATTAGTCGCGATGAGTCGACGGGCGCGCGTCTCGTACCGCTGGCCATACATACATACAAACTGTAATACATACGAAAAAGTTCGATAAATCGAGGGGAATCCGTCTTTTTAATGTTATCGATTAATGAAATGGTAGATAAGTTCGTGAGAAATAAATTAATGAATTTAGGAGTATTCTAACACAAGTGTTTATAAATATATATTATCATTATTTTTAACTCGGTGTTGTGTTTTTTTGAAAACTAATCCGTGTGCTCCTTCTAACCCTCCCGTTAACTAATCGTCATCGATTCTATCAGCTATAAAAATCAGACCGTTCATTCTCATTGTACAATCGCTCATCAACAATTCGGAAGAACCGGAATGAAATAAATTAGAAGCATCGCCATCGATCATAGTCGGTGTACATTGTCATCG